>JARBWK010000006.1:33410671-34010671 GCA_030556195.1 Anolis apletophallus | reverse complement strand
CAAAATTCTGCTTGCTTCAGAATACTGGGGCTGCAAGTGTAATTATGTATTTTTATATGACCCATGGAGGCTTATTTTACAGCCAGGGAAAAGCATCAGTGTCACCTCAGAGACAAGTTACCACTGGCTACCACTGGCATTTTCACACATCGATATTCAAAAAGCATCTCCATGGCCAGGGCCGTAGCCAGGATTTTGATTCGGGAGGGGCTGAGTCTGAGTAAGAGAGGGACTACCCTACCAAACCTTTTGTATTGTTATCCCAATAACCCCATTGTAATGATGTCGATTATTTGTGTGTAAATGTTGTATAACATATGTTAAATGTATGTTGTTTTGTGTATGTTGAATTGTTGATGTGGGTGAGACAGAAGGGAGGCTTGGCAGAAGCTCTGAAGAGCTGTCGCCATAGCAACCAGGGCCAGAGCCTTTTAGAATGTTCAAGGTATGAATTTTACAGTTGGTGAAGAGCGGTTGGAAGCCAACTGCCATGAGAGGGGGGAGTTTGTTTTGAGTTAGTTGGTCTTAAGGACTGTAAGAGAACAGTTCAGTCTTTAGTTGGTCTTAAGGACTGTAAGAGAACAGTTCAGTCTTTAGTTAGTCTTAAGGTCTGCAAGAGAGCAGTCCAGTTTTATGGGTGTAGAGACCCTAGTTAAAGATGGAAGAGTCCAGAGGTCTATAGAGGGTTAGTGGGAACCCTATAGTATAACCCCAGTTGTGTTTTGTGTAACAGAATAAGTTTGTGCCTCTGAGGAAGTATGAAACCAATCAAGATTTGTACCCATTTGTGTCATAATAAATTATTTACATCTTAAAAGAAAAACACCTCTGTTAGTTCTTTTATTGGTGGTGGCCCTCAAGGTCAGTGGTCAGACAGACAAATGGTGGCAGTGTGGTCAAGTGGTTACTGAGAAATTTAAAGTCTCTGCAATTCAATGGTTAGTGGGGGAGATAGTCTACCCTGCCATAAGACAGAAGTTGCTGAGGTAACTTCGAGGCCCCCTTGCATTTAGGGTTAGCGGTTTGGATTCCGAAAGATTGTCCAGTCTGGGGCCGGTCAACAAGGGGTTGTCACACCCATGAATGTGGGATATAATGAGCATGGTGATCAGATCATGATATGAATAAACATAACAGTTTAAATAATGTACCAGTAAGGCCTTCTCGCGGACCACCCTGAGAATTGGGGGGCTTTTGCAACTCTACTCAGAGAAGGGGGTGGTTTCTTCTCAATAAGAGTACTTACACTGACCTGTGGATATGCCAATCCAGGGGTTTGGATGGGGGTTTCAATTTTTGAGTAAAGTTATTAGACTTATGCATTAGTATATAAGGTAAATAGCAGAATGACATTCATGCTGCTCTTAGAAAACTAAAAATCTGAAAGAGTAAGGGAAACCCTTGCCCTATCAGATGTTTTTCTAACAGAGGCAATGAACAAAATGGTACCTGAAGTTCTGTATGCAGAAACCCAGCAAATGGTAGCTGAATCTCACTTCAATTCTGGCTACTTCCACTTAAGGAGAGTTAACTATCACATGGTGACAGTACAGATTGTTTGGCATTATAAAGGATTTTAGACATGTTTTTGCTTTGGTTCATTCAGAACATGCTTAACAAAGAAACAAAAGCTCCAAGAAGAAAGGAAGTTAGAATCATAGAATTGGAAGAGATCACATTGGGTCATCTAAACCAACCCCCTGCCATGCAGGAAAAGCACAAAGTTGACTGCCCATTGCCTTTTGTAACACCATGGTACAATCTATTGATAAATTGAGATAAATCTCCTTCCTTATCTCAGCTGCTTTGACTTCACAACTTCTACTTGAAGGCACAAACAACACCGGACTCCTTAATTCAATTTTAACAGGAAAATTGCACTTAATCTTTATCATACGATATATACATAAGACAACCATCAATCATGACCACTCACATCTCAGCACACAGCAAGAAGCATGTTCCAATATTACCAGCTCTTCATTTTCACCCTATACAGGAACTTCCTAAAGTGACACTCTAGCAATACATCACAATTCTATGTATATATTAACTCATGTATTACTGAAACCACAGTTTAAACTATAAGCAGCTTTCGCATCATATAAAAACACACACATACAATCTATCTGTTGATTTCCTGAGAAAAGAAAACGGTATAGACTGAACATAGGAAAGTAATGTGTAGATGACTTGCTTGACATTTAGTTTAAACAGTATACTGGCCTCAAAATTTGGCTGAGTGGAAAGTCACCCTATCACATGTCCAAAGGAGATGACTCTGTAACTTTTAGACAAACTGCATGTGTGAGCCAAGAGCTCAGAGCTGTATTCCTGACCAGCAAACTGCCTTTCAAGTTGCAAGGAGTTGTTGTTTTTGTGTGCGTTTGAGTTGTTTCTGATTTATGGAGATCCCAAGATAAAAATATTACTGGGTTTTCCTGGCAACGTGCATACATGTGTGTTTTTCAGGTGAATTGTCACTTGCCATTTTGTGTACTCGATGCTTATACTTGATTTGCCAATTTTAGGATTGCTTTTGCTCTTCTGTGTTTAGCATCAGCTTGATAATACAGACGTTGGAAAGCAGATGTGTTTAGATTTCTGCACATGGAACTCTGATTAAAGGCACAGAGTAAGTATGCCAAGACAGTTATTTCTCTGGTCAGTTAGTGAGTGTCTCTGACTTGTGCCTTGCTAACCAATGGTTGTTTTGCCGCCAAATATCTCTTGCTCTGATATCATATGTACAGATCAAAGATTAGGCAGGCTAAAGGAACAGCTTTAAAATGGGGTTATTCATGGCTAGAAGTGGCTAATGTTATTTATCCGCACATGATGTCTTAAGCAGAGTTCAATTTGTAACAGCAGTTAATCATCCATGTCTTTCTCAAATAGGGAGATCACGCTTGACTGCCACAAAATTAACCTCTTCAGATTCTTGGTCTGGGAGATCAAAACACAAAACAGTAAAGTTCTAATTCTAGGGTCTCAAAAGTTAATATAACCTGAAGGAGTTGGACAGAGATCACACCGTTTTAACGGAGCATGACTGTCCTGACAAAGCTTTCTGGATTGTGTTCAAAACAAAACAAAACAAAACAAAAACTTTGAGAATGCCTAATCTTGGTTTTGTCAAAATGTTTTCTCCTTTGATAGAATCACAATGTAATCCTGTTTGTATTTACTCCGTGTTCCCTTGAGTTCAACAGTGCTCGCTGCCAATTGGTTGTGTATAGAATTGTAGCCTAAGAGAGAAATGCTATACTAATTTTATTCAAAGTCATTTTTTTGCTATGAAGACGTCTCAGAGCTACAGTATGTGTGTTTATCTCTGTACATACGGACATTTGTCTTGGGTGCTAGGAAGATTTGCCTGCTCTGAGCCCTCCATTTCTTTTTCAAGAATGTAAAAAAACCAAACAAAAACAAACTACATGCTTGGAGAAAGCTGCTACAAATGTTTTTCTTTACATTCGGATGCAATTCATCTGTAGACTTGAGTTAACGCTGAGTAGTTTGGTGGTTGAGTCAGGATATTGGAAACCAGGGTTTGGACCCATCTCAGCCACAAAAGCCCATTGGACAAGTCATATTCTCATAGCCTCAGAAGAAGGCAGTAAATATCCTCTGAAAAATTCACCTTAGGGTTGCCATATGGCGGAAATAACTTGAAGGAATTACAACAACATTATTAGGTGCACCTCTGTCATTAGCCAGCAAACGTTCTTCGTTTTTGTTTGACTACAGGTTGAGCACATTTTCCTT
Organism: Anolis apletophallus; assembly: GCA_030556195.1. NCBI lineage: Eukaryota > Metazoa > Chordata > Lepidosauria > Squamata > Anolidae > Anolis > Anolis apletophallus. Next base: position 34,006,903 of record JARBWK010000006.1, on the reverse strand, counting down.
GTGCAAGATGTCCAATGTGAAAGAGATACTGCAGTTCCTCTATCTTGTTACTGCTTGCTAACTTTCTTGCAATTTCATACAGTGGATCTGCCATTGATTGATTGATTGATTGACTGAATTGGATTTGTATAATTGATATTCTACTTTCTTCTTGAATAGGTCTCAAAGCAGCATGCAATAAAAATGAGAACATCTGAAACAATATGGAGTACAAATATTTTGAAACCTAAAATCATACACTCAAGACACTATTCTTAACATTAAAACAATGTAAACACATTTTATACCACATGTTAAAAACAGCATTAATTGACCATTCTACCCTGGTCAGTTAAGGCTCAAGGCATTTGTTAAATAAAAGGCTTTGTTTGCTGGAAAAAGCGAAGTAGATTTAATTTCCTTCAGAAAGGAGTTCCAAAGACAGCAAAGTGGAGTAGATCAAAGCTCCTTCAGAAAGGATTTCCAAAGCCTAGGAGCCATTACTGAGAAGGTTCTCTTCCATGTCCTCACTAGATCAGCCAGGAGCCCCCAGTGGCCCATGGGTTAAACTCTTGTGTCGGCAGGACTGATGATGACCGAGAGGTCAGAAGTTTGAATCTAGGGAGAGCATGGATGAGCTCCTTCTGTCAGCTCCAGCTCCCTATGCGGGAACATGAGAGAAGCCTCCCACAAGGATGATAAAACATCAAAACAGCCGGACGTCCTTGGGCAATGTCCTTGCAGATGGCCAATTCTCTCACACTAGAACTTACTTGCAGTTTCTCAAGTCACTCCTGACACAGGGGAAAAAAACAAACAAACCAAAGACTAGATGATCCTGAGAGGATGGCTGGATGGAAAGGAAACTCTCTTCCAGGGATCATAACACTCCGGTAGATTCATTGGGAGAGGTGAGCTGTCAGATAGTCTGGAGTAAGATGTATAAGGCTATACTGATCAAAACCAGAAATGAGCTGGCAGTCAATGAAGCTGTTTCTGTAGTAGTTTTGTATATTCACTGTAGCTGTAACATTTTGACTTGCTGATGTGTTTGAACAATTGTCAAATACAGCAGAGCATAGAGTGTTTTACAATAATCCAACTAGGGTGTCCTCAAGGACTATATTACTTACCATGGCAAGATTTGGCTTCTCAAAAAACGGGAGCAGCTAGTGCACCAATTTTAAATGCAAATGAATTCCTGGCCACCAATGAAACCTGGTCATCCAGCTACAGGAATAGGTCCAAGAACATGCCCAAGCTACAAACCTGAATGTTATTCTTTTTTGCTGCTCAAAACATAGACACAGTACCTATTTTTATTTTAATTTCTTTTTTTAATTAAAAATGCATGCTTAAGCTCACCCCTAAGCTTAACTTTGGTTTTATATGTGCAATCATCCATCAAGATGTGCTCCTTTTCAGTTTCCCATTCACATCACCTTCTAAATTTGACCTCATCAGAATGTTCCTTATATAGCCACTTTGGATGCAGCTCGTTCTCCTACTCCCTAATTGGAATTGTTTGTGACTATGCTATCAATCTCTTGGTAAAATACAAGAGCACGTTCTGAGGAGCTTGCCCACAATTTTGCATGTAAGATCACTCGGATTCTCTCTGACTTAGACGTCACAGTTGATACAGCTCAGGTGGATGTAACCTTGGATCCTGCTTGTCCAGTGTTCATGGATACTTTTCAGTTTGTGCAGTCTGAGGATGTGGACAGGATTCTTGGAGATTCTTGGGGAGGTGAGAGCCACCACATGTGCTCTAGACCTTCCTGGCTCATAAAACAGGCCGGGGGGGGGGGGCTGGTGGAGCAGGTCAGGGAAGTGATTAATGCCTCCTTACATCAGGGTAGTGTTCCTGTGGGCCTCAAGGAGGGTGTAGTAAGACCACTTCCACACAAAAAAAACTTCCCCTAGATTCATCTGGACTGGACAACCACAGACTAGTCTCCAGTCTCCCATTGTTAGGCAAGGTACTAGGGCATGTGGTAGCTTTGTAACTCCAAGGGTTCTTAGATGAAGCAGTTCTAGGACCAATGATGGATACAAAAAATGTGGATGATCATGCCAGATATTCTTAAATGGAGATGATGTGACTGTGCACACATTAACACATTCATATTGCTGCCATTCACTAATATAGGGTGCAATACACAAGATTGCTGGATATTTTGGCTCTGGATCTTACAAATCCAGAGGGCCTATTGTATATCCATAATTCCCTTCTCAGAAGCATCCCCAAGCCCCATTATAGACAATGGCATAGTAAATTGGTGTTCCTTATGTAAAACGAACAACTTCAATAAGTGCTGGAGCTGCAATGTAGATGCAGCCAAATGTTCTCTTGGACCTTTGGGTTTTTATGGACAGCCAGATGTTTTGGACTTCACTACCTAGAAGCTATTGCTAAACAGCCAATGGTAAGGCACAATGGGAGATGAACTCCCAAACAGATAGAAGACCACACGCCAAGCTCGACACTTAATTGGCCAATCAAACCAATGCAACTGACAGCTGAAATCACAATGAAAGAAACTCTGGGGTTTTGGTTGAAGTCCTCCTTTTCAGACCCAGGAAGGTCTGAAGAGAACCTGAGAAACTGTGACCTAGGGAGGATAAAGTTCACAGTACGTGTTAGCGTACTGCTTCGTATGTGGTAAAATCAAGGTTTGCTTTATGGATTGAGCAGTGGTTGGTTGAATTTGTGGATGCAGAACCTGCACTTTCTGCCACATTTATTTATATTTGTATTACATGGGGCCCCCTGGTGGCGCAACGGGTTAAACCACTGAGCTGCTGAAGTTGCTGACCAAAAGGTTGGCGGTTCAAATCTGGGGAGAGGAGTGAGCTCACATTGTTAGCCCCAGCTTCTGCCAACCTAGCAGTTCTTAAAACATGCAAGTGTGAGTATATCAATAGGTATGACTTCTGCAGGAACGTAATGGCACTCTATGCAGTCATGCCGACCATGACCTAGGAGGTGTCTGCGGATAACACTGGCTCTTCGGCTTAGAAATGAAAATGAGCACCACCCTCCAGAGTCGGGCTCGGCTAGACTTAATGTCAAAGGAAATCTTTACCTTTACCTATTACATTGCAGATTGTACTTGTTAAATTATTGGTAAAGAAAATACACCTCACGCAAAAAAAAGGTCAGCGTGCAAAAATGTTTTTAAGGAAATTATGTTGGAGGCAGTTGTAAGATTGTTCAGCAGTTCTGGTTTTCTAGATAGTAAATGCATCTTAAGAAAGCTGACGGCATTTGTAAGAAATGGAGCAGGCCTCTTCCAGCAAATGCTGTTAATACAAACTATTAAGAAGCCAGTGCTTCCCTCAGCTTGTCACCTAAACACTTTTATATTCTCAGTTCTTTTCACCCCTTTACTGCAAATCTCTATATAAAGAATCAAAATGTGGACAGTAAATAAAATGTCTGTCACAAATGCGGCTTGTGCAAGAAATCAATATAACAGTAAATGTCAAAATTGATAAACAAGTGGTCTACTACATTCATTGTTAAAGCATTGACAAAGGACAGATGAATAAAAGAATAGACAAGACTATATTCTGAGAGAAAGGTAAACAATGTAATCAATAAAATGGGTTTACATACATACATAATATACAGTCACTTTCAGTGTCCTCATCAGTGAGCTCATCTTTTCTTTCTCTTGCCATGGATAGCAACGCAGCAGACTATATGTGGCTTATTAATAAACTAGAAACAGGGAACAAATCTGAGATGAAGTGTAACAAGGGGTGCATCTACACTAGTTGTTCTCAACCTTTGGACCTCCAGATGTTTTGGACTTCCAACTCCCAGAAATCCCAGCCAACTTACTAGCTGTTTGGAACTGTGGGAGCTGAAGTCCAAAACACCGGAAGGCCCAAAGGTTGGGAACCACTGATTAACACTGTAGAATGAATGCAACTTGACACCTGCTTTCCTTTCATCGCCAAAAGCTATACTCTTCTATGGCCCCATCCACACTGCCATAAAATCTAGTTTCTAAATCCACATTATCTGTTTTGAACTGGATTATATGGCAGTGTAGATCCAACCCATGTGTGAGATTTTGCGAGTGCAAAAAACCTCAAGATGCATGAGATACACTACTGGAGCATAATATATAATCTATATATATAAAGGAAGAGCCGTCATGTGAAGACTACCTCAAACAGAGAAACCTTACAACGCAGAAACACAAAACTTGCCAACAGAAATAGGCCTCAAGCAAGGTACGTTTGTAGCAAAGGAAAATCCCCCCCCCAAGACCGGCAAGGCGCCCAAAACAAAGAGTAAAAATAAAACTACATTTCCCAGCATCCTCCGGGGCTGCCAAAGACTCTCCCAGCCTCTACATTCTGAAAACATGATTGGCTGCCAATAAGGGCGGATTTGCATAACTGCTGTACTGGCCAGCCAACATGAACATTCCGACCCATAACAAACTGTCAGAGGAGTGCCAGAGCCTCCTCCAACACTTTCAAATCAGAATATCATGATGGAGATCAACACCATTCAAGGGGAGCTCTTCTTCCTTTCCCAAAAGATCTCCAGTGGCTTGGAATTCCGCATTAATAAGAGGACCATCCAGCAACAATGGGGTTTGCCAAGGAGGGTGCTCCACCCCCTCTATATGCTGGCTCCAAGGGATGGAGGTCATCACCAAGTACCTTCTGATGCCCAGCGCTGGAAGAGCTCCCTCAGATGGCCTGTCCATGAGGAAAGCCTCATCGGACATCGACCAATGGGTGCAAAAGACACAGAGCAGGACATCTTGAAAAAGAGAGGAGCAGAAAGTAAGCTAGACATGAAGATCTTGAGAAAGGTGGCTAAAAAGGATACAGAAAGGATTTTTAACAGTCCCCCAACAGACACTGGACGCACCTGTGAAGATAGAGATCCCCTGACAGGACAAGCCCTCCCCAAGCTGATCCGTCCTGGCCATGCAGGCAAAGTCTACTCACTCTTAGACCCTATGTATACCCATTGCCACTAATAATTCACACTGGCGATTACTGGTGGAAATCCTATTTTAGGATTTTCTTGGCAAACTTAATTCCTAGGAAGCTTCCTCTGACACTGAAAGCCCTTCCACATAGCCATATAACCCAAAATATCAAGACAGATAATCCACAATATCTGCTTTGGACTGGATTATCCAAGTCCACACTGCCATATATTCCAGTTCAAAGCAGATAATGTGGGATTTTATACAGTGGTGTGGAAGGGGCCTGAGGGTGGAACTATACTGCCATATATAATCCAGATTATCTACTTTGAACTGGATTATATGAGTCTTCACTGCCATATATGTCTTCACTGCTAAACCTTCCTGTTTAGGCAACCCTTCAGTGAAGAAATCTAGCCTGAAGCGACAGAAAGGCTGATCTTTATCAAGTGGAGCAAAGTGAAATATGATCTGGCAAAACACCATGATAATGTATATTGTTTTAAAATGCCTATTTATGTTTCATTTTATTGATGATTTTGTGTCTTATATATATGCTGATTGCTGTCGATTTTAACGCACCCCGGCTCTGCAAACTTTTATAATCTTTTCAGCATTTTAGACTTTATTATGGCATAAATGTTCCTGATTAGATGTATTATGTTTATTTAATATGTTTATTTAATTACTTATTTTTTGGCTTTTAATTCTAAGTTTCTATTGAAGTTCTTTTGTGTACTGTTTGATTTGGTTTGTTTGCGTTATTTTTATGGCATTGAATGTTTGCCACTTTTGTTTGGAAACCACAAAGTCCCTCAGGAAAGATAGCACAGGTTATAATAATAGAATCATAGAGTTGGATGAAACTTTGTGGACCATCCAATCCAACCCCTGCCAAGAAGCAGAAAAATTGTATTCAAAGAACCACCCAGTCTCTGCTTAAAGGCCTCCAAAGAAGGAGCCCCTACCACACTCGGGGGCAGAGAGTTCCACTGCTGAATAGCTCTCACAGTTAGGACGTTTGACCTAATGTTTAGGTGGAATCTCCTTTCCTGTAGTTTTAAGCCTTTGTTCTGGGTCCTAGTGTCCAGGGCAGCAGAAAACAAGCTTGCTCCCTCCTCCCTATGACTTCCCTCACATATTTATACATATTTATAAATAAATAAAGTTATTTACTTACTTTATTTAATACAGTAGACTCTCGCTTATCTGACCTTCACTTATCCGACATTCAATCTTTTTTGACGCTCTTATCTGACACCCCTCTTTTCCTCTAACATTTTCCCTTCAATTAAAGAAAGTAGAGCAAAAGATTGACAGATTGATTCAGGACGATTGTTGTATCACTCAGAGAGAAACTTCAAGCATAATTGGCATTTCACAAGAACGTGTGGGTCACATTATTGCTTTCTTGGCTATTGGAAGATCTGTGCACGATGGGTACCCAGGATGCTGACGCCTGAAATGAAAGTGCACAGTCTTGAAATTTGCCGGGAACCGTGATGGCTTCAGGAAACTTGTTCATCGCTGGCAGAAATGTATCCAATTGTCTGTTGATTATGTGGAAAAGTGAATAGTGGTAGTTAAAGAGCACATTCTAAGGATTGTTTCTGCTTTTGATTTATTCAAATATTACCATCCAAATCCAAGTAACAAAGGTGGAGATATTACTTTTCATTCAACCCTCGTATTATTATTATTATTATTATTACAATACATTATTATTGTATTACATTTTTATTAATAATACATTTATTAATAATTTTATTATTATTATACTAGCTGTACCCACCAGGCGTTGCTGTGGCCAACCTTCCCTCTCCCTTTCTCTCCTTCTTTCTTTTTCTCCTTCCTTCCCTTCCTCTTCCCTTCCTTCCCCCCCTTTCTTTCTCTTCCTATTTTCCCCCTTTCTTTCTTCTCTACCTATTCTTGGACTCAAACTCCCAGCAGTCCTCCTGATCGATCTACCTACCTACCTATCTCTATCGAATCTATCTATCTGGAGGATTGCTGAGAGTTGCAGTCCAGGAATAGGAAATTGGAAATATGCAGGGATTGGGATGCTCTCAAAGAAATCCAAGGAGAAGAAGGCTTGCATCTTGGTAGCAGTACATTTGGCTCTCTTAAAGGGCCTGGTCCAGGAGATGCTGGGAGCTGTAGTCTGGAAGATAGTGTGGATATGCTATTGTGTGTTTTGTTTGCCGAGGGACTCATATCCCTCGTATATCCGAATATATATCCCCTTATGAACCACCTAGGAATTAAGATCGTCTGGGGAGGCCCTGCTCTCGACTCCGTCTACATCACAAATGGGGTGGGCGGGGACGAGAGACAGGGCCTTCTCAACGGTGGCCCCTCAGCTTCCCAGGGACATTAGATCTGCCCCTTCTCTTTTGGCCTTCCGAAAAAAGTTAAAACTTGGCTATCCGAGCAGGCGTTCGAAAAGGCAGAGTAACTGACATAGGATTTGGAAGAATGGACTGAGATCGGACTATGATTTCATCTTGGAGACGTATTGATGTTTTTATTGTTATGATTCTAATCAATGTGTTATGTTTTTAATGTGTTCTAAGTGTTGTTTTATGATATTGTTGTAAACCGCCCTGAGTCGCCTTCGGGCTGAGAGGGAGCGGTATACAAATCTGCTAAATAAATAAATAAATAAATATTTGGGCATGTGTATAGTGTCTTTGGAGGGGGGTTGGCCTTTTAAGTCCCTTCTGCTGTATTTTTCAGTGTTTTATGAGTGATGGTCACTCATTGGCCTGATAGGTGTATTGTGTCCAAATTTGATGTCAATTCGTCCAGTAGTATTTGAGTTATGTTAATCCCACAAACTAACATTACATTTTTTATGTATATAGATTACAATACATTATTATTGTAATGTATTACAATACATTATGATTATGATTATATAATCCAGTTCAAAGGCTGCCGTTATTCTTCTGGTCCCAATTCAAGGTGCAGGTTTTTACCTACAAAGCCCTGAATGGTTTGGGACCCGCCTACCTGCGTGGCCGCATTTCTGTTTACGAACCCACACAATCTCTTCAATCATCTGGAGAGGCCCTGCTCTCGCTCCTGCCCCCTTAACAGACGCGATTGGTGGGGATGAGGAAGAGGGCCTTCTCTATGGTGGCCTCCCGACTCTGGAACTCACTCCATAAAGATATCAGACATGCCCCCACTTTAGGAGGAGCTTGAAAACGTGGCTGTTCCAATGTGCCTTCCCTGAATACAAGAAATAATTATCCGATCTGACTAATTTCCCTCTATATGTCCTCTGAAGCACTTTATCTACCTGTTGGATTGATTTCCCTACATCACTCTCTAAAACCCCCATGTCTAGATATACCCTATTTTGTACACGCCCATTGTTGTTGTTTTTTTTTTAAAAAATTATCTATTATATTTGGCCCTGCCATAGTGTTTTTTAAATCTCTTCTGTGTTATTTTATGTTTAGTTATATTATTTATATATTTTTGCTTGCTTGTTTTGTTGATGAATTGTATTTGATGGGCTTGGCCTCATGTAAGCTGCCCCGAGTCCCTTCGGGGAGATGGTGGCGGGGTATAAATAAAGTTATTACCGTATTATTATTATTATTATATTTGGAAGCATTTGGAAGGCTTCACAAAAGAGTCTGGAGCAACAAGCACCTGAGGCAAAACACCAAAATCAGTGTGTACAGAGCTATCATACTGTCTATTCTCCTCTATGGGTCTGAAACATGGGTCACCTATCACCAACACCTACGACTCCTCGAACGCTTTCATCAGCGCTGTCTTCTCTCAATCCTAAATATACACTGGACCGACTATGTGACTAATGTTGCTGTTCTTGAGCAAGCAGGGATCACCAGCATTGAGGCCATGCTATTGAGAACACAGCTGTGCTGGGCAGGGCACGTCTCTAGGATGGAGGACCACCGCCTCCCAAAGATACTACTCTAGGGTGAACTCGCCACGGGTCAGCGCAAGAGAGGAGCCCCCAAAAAGAGATATAAGGACTCCCTGAAACGACAGATTGATCAGCAACAATGGTCTACCCTGGCCTCACATCGGGAGGCATGGAGACACACTATCCACAATGCTGCGGCCTCTTTCGAGAAGTCACGCCGAACGTGTCTCAAAGAGAAACGGCAACGCAGAAAGAACTGCAACTTGGAAGCAACATCACCCAAGGAGACTTTCTGCAACCGAACTTGCCTATCTCAGATGGGCCTTTTTAGTCATCAACGCGCTTGTAAAAAGCATGGGATAAGTCCTTCCTAAAAATCTTCATTCGCGAAGTAATGCCGAGAGATATTGTCTATGGCAGTGTCTGTCCATGGTGCTTTGCCCAAAGTCCCCCAGTGGGTTTCCATGGCTCTCTGATCTCCTAGGTTGGTTCTCTCTCTCCACTGCAGAAGGAATGCAGTTTGGACACTACTTTTCCCTATGGAATCGTGGGCCTTTAGCCTTCCCTTCCAGAGAGTGCTAGGGGGCTTCACCACTCCCTTGGATTCCCTTGCACTTCAGGTAGGGAGCCCAACTACTTTGAGTCCACTCTGTGGATATGGGGAACACAAGGCTATGCTGTCCTGGGAGAAGCCCGCCCAGGGAGGAGGAGCTTTTCAGAGGGGCGGTGGGAAGAGAGGAGGCACCGCTTTGGGGACAGCGGCGCATGCGTAACGGGAGGCCTCGGCTGCGAAAGGAGTCTTTTGGGGTTGCCAGTCCTGGCTGCTGCTGCTGCTGCGCCCATGAGCTGCGAGGTACGCAGGGCTTTCCCTCTGCATTTCCCTTGGGTGCACCCACATGGCAAGACACCATTTGCCCTTCCATGGCTCCGTGCCATCCAGAGGAGGCTAAAGGCCTTGCAGAACTACAACTCCCGTGGCACCATAGCCCTGAGCCATTACAGGCTGAAAGAGAGGAAAAGGGGGGGTGGGTGAAGGATCACAGAAGCCCTAAAAGCCTATCTAGACATTGCATGCAGGTTTCTATCACAAGGGTCTGCACTGTAGAATGGATGCCGTTGGACACCATTGTAAACCTCCAAAGCCCAGTGCTAGTTTGGTGAGGAGTTATAGTTTGGGAGCAGGCTGTTAGAGAAGGCATGGGAGTTGAAGTCCAAAACACCTGGAGGGAGGGCCCAAGTTTGCCCATGCCTGCTCTACAGCTACAATTCCTTTAATTCAATAACACTGTAAATGCAACCTAAAGCTCCTTCCATAATTCAATAACACTGTAAATGCAACCTAAAGCTCCTTCCATACAGCTGAACTGGAATATATGGCAGTGTGGACTCAGATAACCCAGTTCAAAGCAGATCTTGTGGGATTTTCTGCCTTGATATTCTGGGTTATATGGCTGTGTGGAAGGGCCCTGCTGCTTGAGTACCTTGAGTATCTAGTATTTGTTCCCAGATTATATACAGTACTACTTTGAACTCTTATATTAATTTATATTAACCCATATACTTTGACCTCTAAGAACATAAGAAGAGCCATGCTGAATCGGACCTCAGCCCATCTAGTCCAGCATTCTGTATCACACAGTGGCCCACCAGTTGTACACGGGGATCTCGAGCAGAAGGGAGGGCAAAACCCTGACCTGCTAAATCCTGCCTACCTCAACCAACAGTAACTACTGATACACTTGGTATCCATGAATCTGTCTAATCCTGCCTTGAAGTTGTTCAGGCTGACAGCTGTCACAACCTCTTCTGGAAGTGAGTCCCATAACCCAATGACCCTCTGGGTGAAGAAATATTTCCCATTATTAGTCCTAATTTTCCTACCTTGGAGCTTCAGGGAGTGCCCTCTAGTCCTAGTGTTTTGTGACAAAGAAAATATTTTTTCTTTATTCACCTTTTCTTCCTTTTCTATCTATCGAACCTCCATATAATCTATTTCAAAACAGATAATCTGGGATTAGAAACAGGATTATAATGCAGTGTAAATGGGGCCTGAGGGCCCTTCCACACAACCCTATATTCCAGAATATGAAGGCAGGAAATCCCACATCATCTGAGTGTAGACGCAGATAAACCAGTTCAAAGCAGTTATTGTGGGATTTTCTGCCTTGATATTCTGGATTATATGGCAGTGTGGAAGGGCCCTGAGTGACCTTGAGTATCCAGTATCTGTTCCCAGATTATATACTACTTTGAACTCTTATATGAACGTATATAATCCATCTTGAACCCAGATACGTTGACCTCTATCAAACTGCCATATAATCTTTCAAAGAAGATAATCTGGGATCAGAAACTGGATTATAAAGCAGTGATTCCATAGCATTGAGCCATGTTAGCTAAAGTAGGGGTCAAACTGAATTAATCCCACAGTGTAGATCAGGCATGGGCAAACTTCAGCCCTCCCTCCAGTATTTGCTGTTGGGCACGGGACTTCTGTGTGCCAAGTTTGATTCAATTCCATCGTTGGTGGAGTTCAGAATGCTCTTTGATTGTATGTGAACTATAAATCCCAGCAACTACAACTCCCAACAGCCGGTAGACTGTGGGCCCTTCCACACAGCCCTATATCCCAGAATATCAAGGCAGAAAATCCCACAATATCTGCTTTGAACTGGGTTATCTGAGTCCACACTGCCATCTACACCAGGCAAGGACAAATTTCAGCCTTTCAGATGTTTTGGACTTCAACTCCCACAATTCCTAACAGGGCCCTTCCACACAACCCTATATCCCAGGATATCAAGGCAGAAAGTCCCACATTATCTGCTTTGAATTGGAATATATGGCAGTGTGGACTCAGATAATCCAGTTCAAAGCAGATATTGTGAGATTTTCTGCCATTATATTCTTGGATATAGGGTTGTGTGGAAAGTCCCTGTTAGGAATTGTTGGAGTTGAAGTCCAAAACATCCGAAAGGCTGAAATTTGTCCTTGCCTGGTGTAGATGCACTCTAAATAAAAATGGCACTGGAACACCAGCACTTCGTCAAAACTGTGGAATGAGCACCATTTGACATCACTTTATCTGCCATGGTTCATTGCGATGGATCACAGGAGTTGTAGTGAAACCCCAGCACTTTTGCGTAGAAAAAGATTAAAGCCTTTATAAAACGACATCTCCCAGGATAGCATAGCGTTGAGCTACGGAAGTTAAAAGTGCCAAACTGTATTCATTCTACAGTGCAGATATACTCAAATGGGTTTCCACTTTCACTCTGTGCTCAAAGCTGGGTTAACCATGAAGCAGAACAAGCCTCTGTGCTTGAGGCCTGGAGGGAAGGAGGCGCCATAGAAACTTCTCTTGCTAATTTTCCATGGACCTTGTGAAACAAATGGTGCAGCTGAGTCAGGTTTCACAAAAGCAGCTCCTGCAATAAAAACCTTTCCTACTAAAGAAAGTAGTAGAAAACTTTTCAAATATAAAGTAGAAGTATTGGTTGGTAGTTCAAATCTGGGGAGCGGGGTGAGCTCCTGCTGTTAGCCCCAGCTTCTGCCAACCTAGCAGTTCAAAAACATGCAAATGCTAGTAGATCAATAGGTACTGCTCCGGCGGGAAGGTAACGGCACTCCATGCAGTCATGCGGGCCACATGACCTTGGAGGCATCTATGGACAACGCCGGCTCTTTGGCTTAGAAATGAAGATGAGCACCCCTCCTCCCAGAGTCGAACACAACTAGACTTAATGTCAAGGGGAAACTTTTACCTTTACCTATCCAAAAAGAAGCTGAAAATGTGTTTTTTTAATTTTACAGTTTATTATTATTGTTTACATTTTGAATTAGATATATATGGGGGCACCAAAATCTGTTTAAGTGCTCAGGGCTTGTAAAGTTTGCCATCCACCTCTACCTGTTCTTCAAAATCATGGGCCCCATTTACACTGCTACGTAACGCAGTTCCAAACTTCATTATATGATCAGTGTAGGCCTGGCATGGGCAAACTTCAGGCTTCCAGGTGCTTTGGACTTCAACTCCCACAATTCCTGACATTCGCTAGGCTGTTAGGAATTGTGGGAGTTGAAATCCACAAAGGGCCAAAGTTTGCCCATGCCTGGTGCAGTCTCATTTAATGCAGTTAAAAATGAATTGACCGGCATTATCTGAGTCTCTACAACTGACCATATACTATACTGTACTATATGGCAGTGTAGATAGGGCCACACCCAGTACTCAAAACACCACCTCACATTGGATCTCTAAGGAAAATGAAGGCAACTGCCCTCTGAAAATAACTGACAAGGGGCAACATGCGTTTGAAACAACTTGAAGGCACACAAGAACAGCAGCAACAATGTTGGATTTAAAGTAATTCTGTGTTCAAAAATGACCAGATTTTCTCCATTCCCCTTCTTGCTTTTACTTATTTATTTTGTAATATGTGACTGATTTTTTTGGAAGTTGGGGGAGGGGGGGAGTTAAAGCAGAGGTTAAAGCAGGCATGGGCAAACTTTCTAACTTAGGGGCTGAATGGAAGGCCAGAGCGGAGTGCCCTTTCCTCCTCTTCCTCTTCTCTTTCGGAGGAAGAAAGTGAAAGAAAGACGGGAAACATTTGGATCCCAAAAGGGTTCGCCTTTGAGGAAGAATTCGGGGGGCTGAGACTGGGTGGAAGAGGGTCTAAGCAAACCTTTTGTATTGTTATCCCAATAACCTCATTAATGTGAATAATGAGCATGGTGATTCATGATATGAATAAACATAACAGTTTAAATAATGTACCAGTAAGGCCTTTTCGCGGAACCCTGAGAATTCGGGGGGCCCCCCTGGCTACATGCCTGCGCCTTTGTCAGGATGAGATGGTGGACGGGAGAGAAAAAGTGTATCCATTGGACTCCACATTGCCTACTTCTGATACATAATCCTAGAGCTGAAAGAGACCTCCAAGGGCCATCCCGTCTAACCCCCTGCCATGCAGGAAGGCACAATCAAAGCATTCTTGATAGACAGCCACTGGAGAAAAGCCTCCAAAGAGGGAGACTCCACCACACTCCCAGGCAGGCTATGCCACTCTCCAACAGCTCTTACTCTTAGAAAGTTCTTCCTAATCTTTTCAGACAAATCTCTTTCCCTGCCATTTGACCAGGACTTCCTTGTGCCCTGGCTTCCAGAGCAGCAGAAAGTCAATTTTCCCCCTCCTCCTTAATGGGACACTCTTAAATCTTGAAACATGGTTCTCATGTTCCCTCTCTACCTAATCTTCTCCCAGCTAAACATCCCTCAGGAGGGAAGGAGGGAGGGAAAAGGGAAGGATGAAAGGGAGGAAGGGAAGGATGAAAGGAACGGTTACAGCCTGTGTTAGATGGGGTTACACTCCCCCTGAAGACCCAGGTTCGCAGTTTGGATGTGATCCTGGACTCATTGCAGAGCCTGGAACCCCAGGTTTCAGCGGTGACCAGGGGAGCATTTGCACAGTTAAAACTTGTGCGCCAGCTGCGCCGTACCTTGGGAAGTCTGACTTGGCCACGGTGGTCCACACTCTGGTTACATTCCATATAGATTACTGCAACGCTCTCTACGTGGGGTTGCCTTTGAATACCGTTCGGAAGCTGCAAGTAGTCCAACGGACAGCAGCCAGGTTGGTAACAGGAGCGCCATTCAGAGAGCGTACAACTCCTCTGTTGTGCCAGCTCCACTGGCTGCCAGTTTGCTACCAGGCACAATTCAAAGTGCTGGCTTTAGCCTTTAAAGCCGTAAACGGTTCTGGTCCAACTTTCCTGTCCAAACGCATCTCTCCCTATGAACCATCGAGATGTTTAAGATCATCCGGAGAGGCCCTGCTCTCGGTCCCGCCTTCTTCGCAGGCGCGATTGGCGGGGACGAGAGACAGGGCCTTTTCAGTGGTGGCTCCTCGACTTTGGAACACCCCCAGTGACATCAGATCGGCCCCCTCCCTCCTGACATTTCGCAAGAAAGTCAAGACCTGGCTGTTTGAGCAGGCCTTTGCTGATGAAATATAACGGTTTAATTGGATATATGGAATGATGACAATGTGATGGAAAGTGATTTCAACGTGATGCTGAGAATTGTAATTGCATGTTTTTAATTGCTAATTGCTGTGTTATATGGTTTTTGTTGTTGTTGTTTTGGTCGTGTTTTGATTGGAGGGCAGAGATTGCCTTGTGTAAACCGCACCGAGTCGCCTTTGGGCTGAGAGGGGCAGTATAGAAATGTGATAAATAAATAATAAATAAGGGTGGAAGTGGAGGGAGGGAGGGAGGAAAAAAGGAGGGAGGGAGGAAAAGGGAAGGAAGGTAGGAAGGACAAAAGGTTGGAAGGGAGGGAGGGAAGGAGGAAGAAAAGAGAGAAGGAAGGATATGATGGTGTGAGAGAGGAGGGCCTAAGAAAAGAGCCCAAGGGGCTGCATTTGGCCCCTGGGCCTGGGTTTACCTGGATTAAAGTCTTCTATAGACTTTCAAAATACTTCAGTTTGCAGATATGAAACACACACATCTGTTCAAAAGCGATAAACAAAATCACTCTGGAACATCAGCACTTTAATCAGAAGTTAAGTTGCAATTGGATTGATAAAAAATATCCAATTTGGGAAAGTACTTCACTGCTACATTTTTTCTTTTTTCCCTTCAAATTTAGCATCCATAAATATATACATTTAAAACAGCTAATTTGTTAAAAGTATTTTTTTTCTTTGCAAGTCTAAGCATGTCACACATCTTCAGAGGCATGGGTGCTTCTATTAGAAAATTGGTTTCATGCAATATCTAACACAATTGAGCTCTGTCTGAAGGAAGCTAATCTGAATTTGCTAGTTATCCTGGTAGAGAGTTGCATCTGCACTATAGAATTAATGCAGTTTGATATCACTTGAACTGCCACAGCTCAGTGCTATGGAATGATGGCAGTTGTATTTCTGCGAGGTCTTTAGCCTTCTCTGCCATAGAGAGTTGGTGACAATTTTTGAGCATGATTTTCTAACCAATTATGGATCCATCTGATGATGTTTCCATCTGTTCCATATTTTAAACAGTTACTAATCAAATAATTATGGGGAAGGTTATAAAATGCTCTGCTAAGATCCAGATAAATGTTACTTTAATCTCCCGCATCTAATAAACTAGCATCTCTCCCTCTCCCTGCCCCCTCTCTGTGTGTGTGTGTGATCACTGAATTGCTATGAACTGACTTGTAACCAGACTTATAATCCGTTCTAATATATTTCCTAGTACTGAAGTCAGGCTGACTGTTCTGTAGTTTCCTGGATCTTCCTTTTGAGCTTTTTCTGATGAAAGGAGCAATGTTTCCTGGGGTCTGGCACTTAACCTGTTCTGCAAGATTTCTCAAAAATGATGGAAGTGGTTCTGCCAGTATGTCAGCAAGTTCCTTCTATGTTCTGGGATGCAGTTCGTCTGGCTTTCTTTGTAGGACTGAGCTCATTTAGGTGTCTTCTGACAAACTCCTTATCCATCTTGATTTGCAACTCAGATTCCTTGCCAAGGGCTCTGCTGATTTGTGGAAATGCACAGTTGTTTTTTTGGGCCGAAAAACTGAAGCAAAATAGATATAGTTTACAATGGCAAAATAGTTTAAAACCATATTGAGATAAATGACTGCAGTATATTTTTTAAAAGCATACATCTATAGGTTTGGCCACCAAAATGGAAATCTTAAGAGAAATGGCGGGTGGTGAAAGAAGAGTGCCCTCCTAGATACATTTTGAAAGAAGCTTTCAAGTTTTCAAAATGTTTTTGTTTACTTAGGCAAGGCTTGCCAGGCCTGATTGTTTTATTTCCTATGAGCATATTGTTAGTTTTGGTCAAAGGTTTGCTGACACATGTTGAAAGCATTTTTTTATGGTGTAGGAACACAACCCATATTGGATTTTCTATTAAAGAAGTAATGGCCAGGAATACATCTAATTCGTTAATTGATAATTGTACAGACATTACCCAAGTTACAAACACCCAACTTACAAATGACTCATAGTTAAGAATGGAGGTGAGACAACAGGAAGTGTGAGAAATCTACCCATCAGAAGGGAAATTCACTCCTGGAACAGTTATCATGGGGAAAAGGTGTCTCCACCGAAGCCTTATCACCAAGCCTTGTTTCCATAACAAGCCAATTTATTTTCAAAATTCAATTATCACAGGAACAGAAAGTGAGGTGAAATTTTCTGAACAGGGCTACAGACAGCAAAACAGACACCACAGGGGTGCTAACCCTTCCCAATGCTACCCAAAGCATGCATTAGTGCAGTGTTTCCCAACCAGTGTGCTGCGGCACACTAGTGTGCCGTGAGGGAGCATCAGGTGTGCCGTGGGAAATTGGAACCTCCAATACCCTTTCTTCCCCCTCCTGACAAACACTTTTTCTTCTCCACTTGGGCTCCCTTCTTCCCAGCCTCGCTCTGCTCGCTCTGCCTCGCTTTGCTCATGCTGCTGCCATTTTGATCCGAGGGGGCAGCGTGAGCGTATTCAGGAGGGGAGGGGGAAGGGAGGAAGACGTGGGGCGAGTCTGTGCAGTAGCGTCCGCACGGGTTATGTCTTCCTCCCTCCCCTCTCCCCTCCTGAAGAAGGGAGCCCGAGTGGAGAAGAAAAAGTAAGTGTTCGACAGGAAGGGGAAGAAAGGGCGCGAAGAGAAGGGGGAGGAAGAAGTCTTTGTCGAAAGCTGGCATGGACAAACTTGGACCTTCTAGGTGTTTTGGACTCCAACTCCCACCATTCCTAGCAGCCTCAGGCCCTTTTCCTTTTCCCCCCTCAGCCACTTAAGCAGGAAAGGGCCTCAAGCTGTTAGGAATGGTGGGAGTTGAAGTCCAAAGCACCCAGAGGGCCGAAGTTTTCCCATGCCTGTTTTAGGGACCTTAAAGTGGTGAGCCTCCTTCCAACATTGTGATTCTGGATAGAAAACAAACAACAACATAACATAATATTGTTTGAGTCCACAGTGCACTCTGGGTGTAGGTGAACTACAAATTCTAAACTCAAGGTCAATTCCCAAGCAAACGCTTTCAGTACTTTCTGTTGGTAATGAAAGTTCAATATGCCAAGTTTGGTTCAATTCCATTGTTGCAAGAGTTCAGGATGCTCTTTGATTGTGTGTTAACTATAAATCCCAGAAACTGTAACTCTTAAATGTCAAGGTCTATTTTCCCCAAACTCCATCTGTGTTCACATTTGGGCATATTGAGTATTCAAGCCAAGTTTGGTCCTGATCCAACATTGTTTGATTCCACAGTGCTCTCTGGATGTCGGTGAACTACAACTCCAAAACTCAAGGTTAATGCCCACCAAACCCTTCCAGTATTTTCTGTTGGTCTATTTTGACATTGCTCCCGTTTTCAACCACATATCTGTGTGAGATGAGCTTCTCTAGTTTGACTGCGATAAAAACCAAACACAGAGAGAGACTGACAGCTGTTGAGCAAGACCTTCGTGTGTGTTTTTCTGCCATTCCTGCCAGGATATCTATGTTGTGTCCATCGAAACAGGCCCAGGTTTCACAATTATAGATACATTTAAAAACATATTAACTATATGTATTACTGTGTCATTTTGTGTCATTTTGGTTGGTGGTGTGCCTCAGGATTTTGTAAAAGTAAAAAATGTGCCGCTGCTCAAAAAAGGTTGAAAAACACTGCATTAGTGTGTCTGTCCGTCTGTCCGTCCATCCATCTGTCTGTCTATCTGTCTGGAGTTATAGTTAAAAATGTAAGTCTTCCAACTTATAAACAAATTCAACTTAAGAACAAACCTACGGAACCTATTTTGTTCCTACCTTGGGAGCTGCCTGTATACTTGTACTTTTCTTACTTGCAAATGCCAAAATGTATATTTATCTGTTAAATATTGTTTTTATTTATTTTTATCTTTATTGAGTATTATTTTAACAAAACATCTGAACCTTTATCCCAGAATCCCAGGGAGGTTGTTGTTGTTGCTGTACCAGTAGTATAACTTTAAATAGTAGTCAAGTAGTTCAACATATCTGGAAGGTGCCATTTTGGATAAAGCTGACTTTATCTTTGATTTCCTTTAAAAAAAAACTTCAGCTCAATCTGTTCCTTTCAGCCTTTTTGATTTTATGGTCCACTGTGAAACAGAATTGAACTTACTTCTGAGGAAACATGTATGTAGTTGAGTGCATGTACCTTTACTATCTAGGGGTTCATCCAGACAAGCCCCAAAATGCGGGGCCTGACGGACTTTTATTGGAGACGTCCAAACGATGCCTTCGGTAAAAGTGAATTAATTCGGGACAAAGCAGATAAACCCAGTGTGGAAGCGCCCTAGGCATTGGCTTGAGTCACCCATTTCTCATTTGGAAAGCTGAAAAGGCTTTTGATATTTGAGCCGGTGTTTGTGTCCTGTTCAGTGGTTTGGGTATTCCAGAAAGAAGAAAAACTAATTTGTGCATATAAAGCTACCATTTTTCTCTGTGAACTCAAGTCAAACATGTGTTATATAAACAATTAATTTTAATATAGTTCTAACTGGCATTTTTAAAAATACAGGTGGAAGTGTTGTACTTTGCAAGAAGTGCTGAGCTTGCTGGTGTCCGCACCGAAACCATTTCGGTGCCCCAACACATAACATCGCTGCAACTGTGGGAAGAAATTGTGAAAAAGCATCCAAGGTACTTTGCTGTGGGATTGCAGCCTTAATAGAATGCTTGCTGTTGTTTACCATCAAATTTCTTCTGATTAAGGGGAACCCAGTCACAGCAAGATTTGTAAAGGATATTTGTCATTGACCTCCTCTTAAGCTAAGAGTGTGACTCCGTTCACTCGGTGCATTTTCATGGCTGAACAGAGATTCAAACTTTGGCTTCCCAAAGTCCTAGTTCAACTCTCAAACCCATGCTTGACTCTTATGCTAGAGTTTCTTATTAGTATCAAGGCATACAAAGCATTGCCTGTGCATCATCTAAGACACCTTAACCCTTTTTGTGACCTCCAGAATCCTCCCACCATGGTCAAAATCTCTTCCCTCCCCCCATCGATCCAGGTAGCAGAGAAGTAGTGACCCCATGCGAGGTCTGAGGCTTTCAACCCTATCTATATATATAAAAATCGAGTGGTCGTGGGATGTCCGTTATGCACAGCCAAACTATACGCCCCAGAAACACAAATCCCACGACACACATTCCCCCAGACCATGAGGTACATACATAGCACAAAAAATCCCAACTACCTACCTTGCAACCCCCCCAAAAACGACCCCCAAAAACCACCCATTACATCCCATTCTGCGCTGGCCGCGAGCACAGGAGACAGGGAGGGCAATCGCGCAGGCGCACTCAGACCCCCCACCAACCCACCCCGTCGCCCTCTCTCCTCACTCACAGGGACCTTCGTAGCCCACCTCCCTACCTTTAACCCCCCCTAACGGCCCCCAAACACCTCACGGAGCCGGCTCACGCGGCCGCCGCCATTTCCGCCTCCTCCGCTGCCTTCTCGCCCTCCTCCGTCGCCTTCCAGGAGTTTACAGAACCGCGCGCCGCTCCTCCGCCCGGGTGCTCTGGCCGGTGTTGTCGCCCCCTCCTCCTCGGCCTCCTCGCCTGTCTCCCTGCCGTTCTCGGCCCGCTCGGGCACCACCGGGACCACCTGGGCAGCGAGCGAGGAGGCCGCGGAACAGCCGCCCACAACACCGCCCACACCACCCAGGTCCAGCCGCGGCCCCCGGGTCCGCCAGCCCCTCGAGGAGGCAGGAACGGCGCCACCCGCACGTCCCCCGTCCCGGAGCAACTCTGGGGCGCCGAACTACACTTCCCAGAAACCTCCGCGGCCGGAAATAGCCCTGCGGGGCCTTCTGGGAAGTGTAGTCCCATGGAGCACTTCTCCCCAGGAGAGCCGGAACTTCGCAAGAGAGAGAAAGGGTGAGTGATAGAGAGAGAGTGAGAAAGAGAGAGGGGGGAGTGAGAGAGTGAGTGTGAGAGAGAGGGGGACTGATAGAGAGAGAGAGAGAGTGAGAGAGAGAAAGAGGGGGAACTGAGAGAGAGGGGGGGAGTGAGAGACGGGGGAGAGAGGGGGGGCAGGAGTGAGAGAGTGAGAGAGAGACGGGAGGAGAGAGAGACGGGGGAGAGGGAGGGGGCAGGAGTGCAAGAGTGAGAGAGAGGGGGAAGTGAGAGAGAGATGGGGAGAGGGGGGCAGGAGTGAGAGTGAGAGAGAGGGGGAGAGTGAGAAAGAGACGGGGAGAGAGAGGGGGTCAGGAGTGAGTGAGAGAGGGGGAGTGAGAGAGAGAGGGCAGGCGTGAGAGAGTGAGAGAGGGCAGGCGTGAGAGAGTGAGAGAGGGGGAGTGAGAGAGGGCAGGAGTGAGAGAGGGGGAGTGAGAGAGAGGGCAGGAGTGAGAGACTGAGGGGGGAGTGAGAGAGAGAGTGAGAGAGAGAAAGAGGGGGAGTGAGAGAGAGAGGGGCAGGAGTGAGAGAGAGGGGGGAGTGAGAGAGAGAGTGAGAGAGAGAGAGAGAGGGGGAGTGAGAGACTGAGAGAGAGTGACAGAGAGAGGGGAGAGAGAGAGAGAGGGGGCAGGAGGGAGGGAGGGAGGGAGGGAGGGAGTGATAGATAGGAATAGAGAGAGAGTGAGTGGTACATAGAGAGAGATTGGGTGATACACACAGAGTGAGTACACAGATATAAGAGACACACAGAGAGCAAGTGATAGAGAGAGTGTGTGATGGAGAATAATATACACAGAGAGAGACCGTGATAGATAAGGATAGGGATAGATAGATAGTGAGAGAGACAGACAAACACAGGAAGTTATAGAGAGAGAGAGAGATAGGTAGATAGGCATAGAGAGAGAGAGAGAGAGAGAGAGAGAGAGAGAGAGAGAGAGAGAGAGAGAGAGAGAGATGGCACAGCAACGCGTGCCGGGTTCAGCTAGTGTTCATATGTTTGTGTGTGCCTGTTTGGAGAAGTGGGAGATGTATGATCCTCTGGCTGCCTAAATGTCACCTCACTTCAACCTTGTTTTGTGATTCCCAAGTTCTGCAAAAGATCCTCCAAAGCCCTTGATACCTGGATCTTTTTTGAACTGATCATTTTTGGCCTGGAATTGGTTAAAATTGTTTACTTTTAAAGTTCCCAAGAGATTAGATCAATTTAATCTCTTTTGTAAAAAAAATTACTCTTCTGCAAAACCTAAGGAGATAGGTCTCCTGTATTTCCTTGTAGGCCATGAACCTCTTAGCAGACATTTAACACTTCTCCATCTCTGAATTTACAGGTGTATGTGTGGGATTGGGCAGCCGATTATCCAGGTAGAGTTGAACCCCAAGGGTTCTGCATCAATGAATTCAACCAAACATGACTCAAAATGTTTTTAAAATTCCCTAAAACCATCCTTGATTTTTCCATGCACCAAACACTGTGTCAATGTCTAAGCATACTTTGCAGTAGCGTATCACCATTTTAAAGATCCTCAGGCTGTCACCGACATTCATTTGAATTGTTCACCATTTTATATAAAGAGATGTCATTGCGTATAATGGGACCTGAGTATCCCTGGATTTTGATATTCATCTGGGGTGGGGATGTCCTGGAACTAAATCTCTTTGAGATAGCTTTGAAGTGTCTCCTTGCTTCAGCTGGATGGTAAAAGATGAGCTCATTGCATGTTTATAAAGAGGCATAATTAAATAACACTCTCCTTATTGTTTGTTGTTTGCTGTCAAATCAACATTGACATATGTGAATGTTTGAAAGTCCTGCTCAGGTCTTCTAGGGTTGCTTTGAATACGATTTTCCTGCTTCATGGCAAGGGGGTTGGACTGGATGGCCCACAAGGTCTCTTCCAACTCTATGATTCTATGCATTGATGTGACTTCCCTTATTGAATCAAAATGCCTGTACTTTTCTTTTTCTTAGTGCCTCCCACATGACAACTCACGATATGTCCAAAAATGATAGCATTTGTCCTTTTAGCTTCTAGCAATTTTTGTTAATCTATATCCCAATGCTGTTTCTTTAGTCTTGCTGCTATACAGGACCAAGTGGTTTTTGCTGTCCGGCAGGAATATGTGCTTCTTGGAGATCAGCTGCTAGACCTTCGCTCTGGGGACGAAGTTGCAATTATTCCTCCCATTAGTGGAGGTTAGATCTTGAAAAGGCATCCTCAGGTATATGATGGGTTTTTTTCTGAAACATTAATTGTGTTGACATATATATCATCATAGTAGGATATTGGTACAGGTGCTACCTTGTAGGTGCCACCTAAGAAGCTAAGCAGGATCAGTCCTGGTTAGTATTTGGGTCAAAAAACAGATAATAACAGTGCTGTAGACCATCCTTTTGTATTCAATACATTCAAATTTTGTGTTATGAACAACATTATGAAAAATATTGTGTGCAAAATTATCTCAAAGCTAAAGGCTATGTATAAGATGTATTTGAAACATCTATGAATTTTGTATTTAAACTTGGGTCACATCTCCAGGATATCTTTTTATGTACAGGCAGTCCCCAGGTTACGTACAGAATAGGTTCTGTAGGTTCGTTTTTAAGTTAAATCTGTATGTAAGTTGGAATATGTACTTTTTTCAGTATTAACTAGAGCCTTTTTTAAAGTTTTGAATAGCACCCCGTTAACCCCAGTGACATAGTGGGTTAAACCACTGAGCTGCTGAACTTGTTGACAGAAACGTCACAGGTTCAAATCCGAGGAACGGCGTGAGTTCACGCTGTTACCCCCAGCTTCTGCCAACCTAGCAGTTTGAAAACATGCAAATGTGAATAGATCAATAGGTACCGCTCTGGTGGGAAGGTAATGGCACTCCATGCTGACATGTCGGCCACATGACCTTGGAGGTGTCTACAGACAATGCTGGCTCTTCGGCTTAGAAATGGAGATGAACACCAACCCCCAGAGTCAGACACGATTGGACTTAATGTCAGAGGAAAACCTTTACTTTTACATAATCTTTGTTTTGCTGCTGTTGTTTCCACAACAATCCAAAATGTTCAAAATTCAATTATCATAAGAACAGAAAGTGAGGTGAAATCTTCTGAACAGAGGCATAGACAGCTGGGCAAAAGGCGGCGAGGAACAAGGGGTAAGGGAACCGCTTTCTAAGGGCTGTCAACAAGCTCCCTTGCCCTTCCTGCCAAGGCAAGGTGAAGGGCGAGGGAGGCTGGGAACAGGCTCCTTTTCCATTCACTTCCAGCCATGGCTGCAGAGGAGGAGTGAGAGAGACTAGCTGCAAGGTCCTCATTGTTTCTCTCCAGCCAAGGCTGGAAGTGAATGAGTCTGTTGCTAGCCTCCCTTGCTCTTTGCCAGGAACCTTGGCTGAGAAAGAAAGGTGAAGGAGCACCGCCAATTCCCAGGGGCTGGT
The DNA here is from genome assembly GCA_030556195.1 of Anolis apletophallus. NCBI lineage: Eukaryota > Metazoa > Chordata > Lepidosauria > Squamata > Anolidae > Anolis > Anolis apletophallus. The sequence continues at coordinate 33,982,716 of JARBWK010000006.1, read as the reverse complement.
TGCTCTGTTCTTATCTCCCAATCATTGGAATATGACATGGCATGTCTTGTCAAACTGATTTGAACATTTTCTCAAAAATGTATGCCATATTCTGCTACTAAGCACAATTAAAAGTGCTGGCTTTGGCCTAAATGGTTCCAGCCCAGTTTACCTGTCCAGCATATCTATGAACTATCTCAGACATTAAGATTGTCTGGAAAGGCCCTGCTCTTGGTACCACCTCCTTTGTAGGCACGATTGGTGGGAACGAGAGACAGGACGTTATCAGTGGTGGCCCCTTGGCTGTAGAACCCCCTTCCCTCCTGACCTTCAGAAAGAGAGTGAAAATGGGGCTTTGGGATCTCAAAACGTGGCTTTGGGATCAATACAGTGCAATAGATGGATTTGGAATTATGTGCAATGACTACGGGAATGGCTTGGACTCTGATTCAGGATAGCATGGTTTATAGTAGTAATTGTAATGTTTTAAATGTTTTAATGTTTTCTAATCTTGCTTTTAATTTTTTGATTTAAATGTTTATTTAATTGTATATTGTTTTTAAGACGTTGAATTATTGCCTATGCTGTAAGTCGTCTTGAATCCCCTTCGGGTTCGAGAAATGCAGGATATATATAAATATAGTAAATAAATAATAAAAAATACCCATGGAATGAATGTGTTGTTTGCATATGATTGATTAATCATACACTGTTCAATCCCCTGTCATTTTGAAAACAATCTCATTAAGTGTAGTAATAATTATATTGTTTCTTGTTTCTAGAGACATCATGAATGAAAATGGGGATGAGCCCAAGGACATAATTAAACTGAACTGTGAAAAGCTCTCAGCAGATGAAATATCAGCACTGGTGATTTCTCCTTGTTGCGGGGCTGTGTCTTTATTTATAGGTAGAGTTGATTCATATGGCCTGAATCTCTCTGTATAAGAGAACATCTGAAAGGACATTTAAATTGCCCCATAGAAATGTAAACAGTGGCAGACAGAAAGATATGGAGTATAAGAGGTGAATGGATGGAGCGGAACAAGGGAGAAGCATTTATTACAGTTGTCCTTTTCTAAATCACAAAGATTAGAATAATTGCTTTAAAACTAAAGGTGGGTTGGTTCTGGGATCATGCTTGTCATGATTGCTGTTAGTGCCTGGGGAAGACTGAGAGAAGTCATAGGGCAAAATAGGAGTCCCATGGTCTACATGTGGTCCAAGGACAGGTTCCGTGGTCCCCATTATCAACCCACTTACCTCACAAGAATTATATTCTCCTGTTTTGGAGGTTTTTAAACAGACGATAAATGTCCATCCTTCAAAAGTGAAGGGCAGAGGGTTAGTGGCCAGATCCAATTCCTATGGTCTTTAGAAGCCCACAAGGCCACAGTTCTATTAATTAGCCACCTTCTGTACCCCCTTTAATATATATATATATAGAGAAGGACCTGTATATATATATATATATATATGTGTGTGTGTGTGTGTGTGTGTGTGTGTGTATATATATATATATATACAGGTCCTTCTAAAAAAATTAGCATATAGTGCTAAAGTTCATTATTTTCCATAATGTAATGATAAAAATTAAACTTTCATATATTTGCAATTCATTGCACACCAACTGAAATATTTCAGGTCTTTTTTGTTTTAATACTGATGATTTTGGCATACATATCTCAAAAAATTAGCATATTCCATCTGACCAAATATGCTAATTTTTTGAGACAGTATTTTTGGGTTTTCAGGAGCTGTATGCCAAAATCATCAGTACAAAACAAAAAAAAGACCTGAAATATTTCAGTTGGTGTGCAATATATGAAAGTTTAATTGTTATCATTACATTATGGAAAACAATGAACTTTAGCACTATATGTTAATTTTTTGAGAAGGACCTGTATATATATACACACACACAGTATATCTGACATTCGAAGAAGAGATAGTGTGACCCAAAGCAGGTCTAGGGTATATAATGAAAATGCTTCTCAGGGTCTCTGGGGTTGGCCACCCTGATATAGCGTCTTACTAATTCAGAAGTCTTGAACACTGCACACACAAGCCCAGCACATGGTGTTGTTGTCTTGTGCAGGCTGCTGGAAGCATCTTTATATTGTGTAGTTCTGTCCTTCCCCTGAAAGGTATGTTTAATCATAAAGCAGTTGTTCCTCCCCAATCACGTATGAGGCCTCATCTGAGAATCTGTGTCTAAGAACTACTTATAACTTGCCTGCTGATGAACAGCTTAAAATAATATACTTCAGTCTCATCTTTTCCACTGGTCAAGCGTGCAAATTGAGCATCTTCTTCCATTTCAGGCATCACCAGAAACAATTTCGAAGGGAGAAAAGTGATACAGTTAGATTATGAAGCATATGCACCCATGGCAGAAGCGGAATTGAAGAAAATATGTGGAGATATTAGGTTGAAATGGCCTTCAGTGAAACATATAGCAATACATCATAGACTTGGGTATGTGTGGCCAATATCCTGCTTTGTTATTGGACAGTGTGTGATTTCAGATTTAGATATAATAAAACAGATAGTTGCCTTTGCTGGGATGAATGAATGTAGTAAACTATACTAGTGGTTTCTTAGCAGCTTGTTATACTATCAACTCTGACTGGCAGAAACTTTCCATAGTCTTAGGAAAAAATCTTTCCTAGAATTTGGGAAGTTATTTTTTTGGATGATAACTCCCAGAATGTCCCAGGCAGCATTTCCAGTTGGTTGTTTTCCCAAGTTCCTGGCCTCCTTCCTATCATTGCCCACATACATTTCTTCTCCTGTATAATCCACTGAGGTATTCTGGGAGGCGTCTACTCCAGTAAATCTAGAACCTGACTGGCAACTGTCACCCAGAGGAACTTTTCATCGGCCACCACAAGAACACAGAATGACCTGCCGGAAGAGCCCTGACAGCTAAATCAGCTGTCTCAATTCAACACTCAACTGAAGACCTATTTTTTTCCGGGAGGCCTACCAAATCAATTTTAAACTGTGTTTTATTGGTGTCAATCTTTGTTGTGTGTGTTTTCATATATGCTTTTTAGTGATGTTGGATTATTTGTTTAAGCCATGTCTTGGCCTACCTCGAGCCACAAGGAGAATAATAATAATATTATTGTTATTATTTCTGTGTGTGCATGTGCCTTCAAATCACTGTTGATCTCTGATAACACCATGAATTTCATAGGATCTTAAAAGAAGTTTTGCTAATTCCTTCCCCTGAAATATAGCCTACATCATCTGGTATTCATTAATTGTCTCCATCCAAGTCCTAACAGGGGTTAACCTGCTGAGCTTCTAAAGTCAACGTGTATTTTCCCCTTGCTACCCAAGTATGTATTAAATTGGCTATTTCAGGAGTTAAATAAGCATCTTCTTCCTAGAAAGATGACTGAAAGGATCACACTAGTTTACTATTTATTTATTTTTTGCAGAAGCATTCCCTTCAAGAGGCAAAAAGGCCTGTGTCTCACAGCATGTTCATCTACTTACTTTGCACTTAATGTACTTAGGTTTTTTGACTGTATATTAGAAGACAAACATGGGCTTAATGTAGATACATGATTACTGCCTGTCTGAGAAAGTCCCATTTGAGGCCGGGGGTGGGGGATAGATTAAGTGTAGATATCAAAGATATCTCTTTGATATCTAGGTTTAACTGCTCATTTCATTTGATGTTTAGATAGAATAATTAATAGACTTGTGCATTTGAGGGAAGCCTTGTCCTGTTTCATGTCCCGGCTTGCGTTGGGGGCCCCAATCCATTTTTTGTAAGCCTTCTGAAATTGGGAGAGTGGTTTTCTGTTCTTTCATTTCGGGGCCTGAAAAACGGGCCATTATTAGGGGGACGGCCCCAACCACTGGCTCCCCTTCCTGGCATGCATTCTTCTTACCTGGTAGCTGCTGTTTCTCTAGAGTAAGAGGCGCTTGGCTGTAGGCACTGGCAGTCATGCTCGCTTTCCGGGCACACCTGCACACCCCGCCACACAGGCACTCTCCTGAAAAGAGTGTGTGTGTGTGTGTGGTGGGGCATGCATGCAGGCCCAGAAACGCGCCTGCCAGCACCTGCAGCCAAGCACCTCTAGAGTAAGAGGTGCTCAGCTGCAGGCACACTCCGGGCCTGCCTGCCTGCACGCCCTGTGCACTCTCTGAGAGTGCATGTGTGGCGGGGCATGCAGGCAAGCTCAGAGCGCACCTGCATCTGAGCTCTGGGTCTGCCTACCTGCATGCCCCCACCACACATGCCCCACCACACTCTTCTAGAGCGTGTGTGTGGCGGGGCGTGCAGGCAGGCCCAGAGTGTGCCTGCAGCTGATCTCCAGGCCGGCCTGCCTGCACGACCTGCCATACATGCACTCTCTTTCCAAGGCAAAGGAGGCAAGTTCGGGTGCACATGAAAGCAGGCTTTTGTGTCAAGCAGATTTTCATGTAGGAAGGGCACTTCCCATTTCATGCTTCCGAAGAAACGGAAGACATGAAATAAACGGTAGGAACGAATTTCGTGCACGTGCCTAGTAACTAAGCTGGAATTCTCAGAAGATCTAAGCAGTATCCATTTCTTGGCTAACTGTGTGGCAGCTTGCTCAGAGCTCTTAACTAAGGAGTAGAATAAAAATCAAATTCAGTAAAACACATCTATATACAAATAGAAGAAGTAGCTGGTAGCTTTCATATCAGTGGGGTAGATTATTTTCTATGTTTTAATTGAGTTATTTAAGGTCATGAACCTGTTTTGAGGATAGTGTGTATATAGTGCCTTGCTTTGAAGTTCAGACTAAATCCTAGAGTGTATTTAATGTTCCATGGGCATAGATGTCGCAAACAACTACTACTTAGTTATTTGGAGGCCTTTTTCTGTGCTAGCTTTGTTGTCACATTCTGAGCTGGGAACACCGATTGTCCAGGTCTGATCTTATTATTGTCCAATCAAGTTGTTGATGTTCTTGCTGTTGCACGTAATCAGTGTCTCTAGTTTCTCTTAATTTGTTTTGCTGTTGAATTGTACTTTTGCAAAGAATAACAGGGAGACATGCAGCTTCTATATAATTTAACGTTCTCAGAACGTGACCTCTCTGCCTTTGTATATCTATGGAGTGGTTAGCTAAAAGAACATTTATTTTGTTCTCTCAAGATTAAGCTAATATGGATAAAAGCAGCAACCTAATGCCACTTTCCTACTTTTCTCTGTAGTTCGGTCCCCATTAGTGAAGCAAGTGTGATGGTAGCAATCTCTTCCCCTCACAGAACAGAATCTCTTGAGGCCGTCCAGTATTGTATCAATACTTTGAAAGCAACCGTCCCTATCTGGAAAAAGGTACGTGTGTCTCGGTCTGCTTGTTTTCAAATGAAAGGACAGTCAATGATGTTTGTACCAAGTCAGTTTTCCAGGGCAATTTGTAGAAGAGGGAAATGTTTCTTGAGGCAATGCTTGGTGTTTAATATACTAAGCACAAGTTCAGCAAACACATGTTCAATAGAGCTGTGTATAAATAGACACATGTGTTTGCCACATGTTTCTGTACCTTCTAAAAATAGCAATAAATTGACCAGAATTCTGATGTGGCGTTAGGCAGATACAAATGCTGTTAATCAAGTGTAAATGATTTGCAAATTTGAATTGTTTAAATTGCTTTTACTGATTTTAATGGTCTTGTTTTGATCTGTTGAATTGTTTGATTCACTTTGGTTTGTTTCAGTATTTTTTTAAACTTATATATTGTTTTAATTTGGTTAAACTTATTGCATGTTGTCCTGAGATCATATGACACAGGGCTTCTTAAACATTTTCCACATGTGTTGTTGTTGTTATTATTATTATTATTAAGTAGTTCTCCAGCAATTCTCATCCATTATACTTTTTGATTGCAGGAGGTATATGAAGATGACTCCTCCTGGAAGGGAAACAAGGAGTGTTTTTGGATGAAGATGGAAAAATGAAACTCTGCCAAAAGCTTCATTGTAATTGCCTGATGTTTCAAAACAATGTGGTCAGGAGCTCAATTTGGGCCACACTTCCACTTTATTTGAATAACATGAAGCATTTGCAAAGTAACTGCCTGAGTTGGTGCAATGTACTTACATTTTTCCTTTTTTTCTCTATGCTCTAATGAGCTTTGAGCCTTAGTGCTGGAATTTTTGAAAAGCTGTGCAGCCTGCACCTGTGAGGAATCCCGGAAATTTGTTGTCACCTATGAAATATTTTGTGTTTTCACAATAGTTGATGAAAGTTTCGACTGTTTACATGAATTCTATCTGGTCAAATCATCTTTTGTACTTTAATGCACAATACAAATTTCATCATGTAATAGCTACATTCAATAACCACAATAGGCCATGGTCTAATGCTGGTTTTCCTAAGGCCTGGGCATTTTGTTTCTGTCATGGGCAGGAGCAATGGTTCTACCTGTTGACTTATCCCTGATTTTCGTGTTTAAACAAGCCAGCTTCAGATTTCCATGGATGAGGTTGGATTGGATTAAACAAACTTATTTAGCAGTAGACACTTTGTAGTGTTTGAGTGACAAGACGAGTGCTGACCAATAAAAAATTAATGCCAAACTTTCATAACTGCTCTTTTCTTGGGGAAGAGGGCTAGGCTTGTTCACATTAAGTGCAAGTGCAGTCATTCTTCTATACAAGCATGTCTGTGTGAATGCTCACATAATGTCAATAGTGTGTCAGCATTCTTACATTCTTGAAATCTCAAGGAATAATGGGTTAAATCCTTGTGCCGGCAGGACTGAAGACCAACAGGTCGCAGGTTCAAATCCGGGGAGGGCATGGATGAGCTCTCTCTGTCAGCTCCAGCTCCTCATGCAGGGACATGAGAGAAGCCTCCCACAAGGATGGTAGTAAATACCAAAACATCCGGGCGTCCCCTGGGCAACGTCTTTGCACACGGCCAATTCTCTCACACCAGAAGTGACTTGCAGTTTCTCAAGTCACTCCTGACACTAAAAAAAGGGTGCTATGAAGTCCACTAGCCAAAATCTTGTGTGCGAGTGTTTGGGATTGATTGTGTTTTATTTAGGGGTTTATTTGTTCAAGTGTTGTAACTTGAGTATGCATTTGTGTAAACTTAGATTTGTGGACTTCCAAAACTACCAGAATGTTTCAGTCAGTATATGGTGGGAAAGCTATAAGTTGTGATGACCCTCTTACCACTTCATCACAATAGGCAGGGAAGTGTGTGGTAGAGGAGAGCAGAGAAGAGCTAAGCCTTACTCAATTTTTTAATGAAAGGGATGTTTTCCCTACCCTTTCCACACTGTTAAATGTCTCTCCATTTTGTTTCAGTATTTTTTCATGCTGCAGAGATTTGGCCTCGCCCACCATCCCTCTCCCTTCTCATTGTTGAAAATGGGGGGGGGGGACGATGCTCTCCCCCTCCCTCCTTCCCCCCTCTCTTGTGGCTGCCCCACTGAGAAGGATGTGGACTGTAGAAAACTATAACTCCCAGGACTGCATAGTATGGAGCTATGGTATTTAAAGTGGGGCCCAAGAGCATTCATTCCATAGTGTAAATGCACCAAGAGAAGGGCCTTGGGAAACTATGGCTCCCAGGACTGCACAGCATGGATACATGGCATAATAATAATAATAATAATAATATGTCTGCAACACAAGGCACAGACATATCACGGATCGAAGGGAAGGGAAAGAACCTGGAAAGGCTATTTATAAAAAAGAAATTGTTCTGGCAAAGTAAAAACTTAGTGAGCAATAGGTAATGCTTTCCCCAAGGGTACTTTTGGCTCCTCCCACAATTTCCCTTCCCAGAAATTGGGGAAATGTTTCATTGTAAACCTGGGAGCAAATATTGCCATCACATTACAGAAATGGCCAAACATCCAGATGATTTAAAAACATCAACTTCCCCACCACCTCATGAAACATTTTTAAAAAATGCTGGCTCACACATATAAAATACGCAACGAATGCTCTATCATGCACTTGAAGCCAAACGAATGTGATGACAAGAGTGGCTTTCTGGATTTGAAATGTAAAACTCAGTGGGATTTAGTAAATGTGATGAAGCGATTAGTATATTTTCTTTCCTTTGGAAATCATGCTCCAAAGAAGTACTAGTGAGCTAGCATGAACACGAATGTAGCACATGGAGAGGGTTAATCTTTTTTTCTTCTGTGTACCATTCATCCCCATATGTGTGTATTCCTATTAAGGCATATGAGAGTGTGTGGCAGAGCTTGTAGAAATTAAATGTTTTTGGATTACATCTCCCTAATCCCCAGATGTCACTACTGGCATCATGTTAGTTTGGGATGCTTGGAGCTGTAGTCCAAAAAGATAATACTTCCAAGATCTGGAACCCTCCAGAAAGATTAGAATCTAATCCCTACCAACCTAGCCAATTGTATTTATACAATTTATTTCAGGTCTTCTCTCTTACGCTTCTGATCTGCCAGCATCAGTCAAAGCTGTTTGTAACAATTTATTATCACCTTACAAAGCAACTTCTGTACTCTAAAATTGTGGTTTGTCTCACCTATGATTTAGTCAAATTGATAACAATGTTTGTGGTTCTGTGAGTAATATTTTTTGTTTTGGTGAACTAAGGCCTGGACCATATTTTGTTTAGGTTTGCTAGTAAACTAAAGCTGAAGAAAGGGGTCACACAAGAAAAGTGGAGAATATGTACCTAAATATCCACTGAATACAGAACAATGGTGTAGCAGAAATATACAATACTTTACAATAAATCCCTCTCAGGGGCGGTCCTACAGGTAGGCCAAGGAAGCGGCCGCATGGGGCACCATCTGGGAAGGGGCGAATTCCTCCGCCTGCCGGGCGCCAGCGCCAGACAGCGTCCTGGCCCTGCCGATGTTCCTCAGGCAGCGCCGCGGCTGCCTGCTTTTGGGCCCCGGCCTTGTGTGCTCCAACGCCACTTCTAGGCATGCACGGAGGTTTCCGCGCAGCGCAGTTGCTCCGGAGCTGAAGTTGAGCGCAGGAGTAAATGGGCATGCGCGAAAACCTCCGCGCATGCCCAGTAGCTCCTGAGCGCAGTAGCCTGTAAGCAAAGCACTCCCTATTGGGCAGGCAGGGAGTGCTTCCCCTCTCCCTTTGTCTCCGCCCCCTGCCTGCCCAATTGGGTGACCCAATTGGGCAGGCAGGGGTCGGAGACAAAGGGAGAGGGGAGTGAAGCCAAAGGGGTATTGGCGACTTATTGCCTGCTGACAGCTGCCACCGGAAGTAGCCGCCGCGAACTGAGGCGAATTCCCTCACCAGGCCCAATCACGTGTGAACCCTACCACACCCGCCCACTTCCCTGCGCGCCAGCCGGGAGCATCAAGGAGAGACAGGTGCAACTGCGCAGGCAAATAGTAATATATAATATTTTATTTTACTTTATTTTGTTTTATTTGAGTTTTATAGTAGTAATGGAAATATTTAGTAGAGGATAATTTTATTTAAATAAATAATTTTATTTATTATTTTATAATAATATAATAGAATGTTATATTATATTATAATGTCAATATATTATAATATAATTATATTGTAATGTAGTATAATATAATTATGATATAATATAGTATGAGTATGTACTAAAATATATTGCATATACATTGATACAATATAATACTACTAATGGTATTGTGATATTATAATTGTATATTTGTTTTACATGGGGGGGCGCCAAAATAATGTTCGCTTACCATATAAAATTACCTTAGTCCGCCCCTGATCACTCTCTAGGTTCCCATAAATAGTCATCAATTTAATGATATAATAAAATGATATAGAGTGCTATCAAGAACAATATAAACAATGAAGAACCATATAATTATATCATAGGCAACAATCACCTCAAAGCACAATAAGCGTACTGTATATGACAATAAACAAGAGGCAAAAAGCCTAAATAATAAAGGCATTTATATACGATAGTCTGCATAAAATTTATTTATTTATTATTTATGGCATTTTACCCCGCTCTTCTCAACCCCCGAGGGGGGAATCAGAGCGGCTTCCAAAAGGCATAATTTGATGCCTACATCACAATTGCAGTATAAAACACAATATAAAACCCTCCAGCATTTGACACTAAAATACATTAAAATATAATTATATTCCCACATCCTATGCATTCACCTATGTTAAAAACAGTGTTCCATCCATAAAAGCATTGAGCCCTATTCACCAACTTTCCATTAAAACTACTAAAGTGCTGTCCTGTGCTACTATGCGAACGCCTGGTCCCACATCCAGGCTTTCACTTTTTTCCTGAATGTCAGGAAGGATGGATTTGATTGTATGTCGCTAGGGAGCGCATTCCACAGACGGGGAGCCACCACCGAGAAGGCCCTCTCCCTCGTCCCCACCAGCCGCACCTGGGAAGCCAGCGGGAGCGAGAGCAGGGCCTCCCCGGATGATCTTAAAATACGAGGTGGGACGTAGCAGCAGATGCGTTTGGACAAGTAAGCTGGGCCAGAACCGTATAGAGCTTTAAAGGTCAACACCAGCACTTTGAATTGAGCCCGGAATTGGACCGGCAGCCAGTGGAGCTGACACAACAGGGGGGTGGTATGCTCCCTGTATGTAGCTCCAGTTAGTAGTCTGGCTGCTGCCCGTTCGACTAGTTGTAATTTCCGAACTGTCTTCAAAGGCAGCCCCACGTAGAGTGCATTGCAGTAATCTATTCGGGATGTGACCAGAGCGTGGACGACCGTAGCCAGATCAGACTTCCCAAGGTACGGGCGCAACTGGCGCACGAGTCTTAACTGTGCAAAAGCTCCCCCGGCCACCGCTGAGACCTGGGGCTCCAGGCTCAGCGATGAATCCAGGATCACTCCCAAGCTGCGAACCTGCGTCTTAAGGGGGAGTGTAACCCCGTCCAACACAGGCTGTAACCCTATGCCCTGTTTGGCCTTTCGACTGACCAGGAGGACCTCTGTCTTGTCTGGATTAAGTTTCAATTTGCTAGTCCTCATCCAGTCCGACACAGCAGCCAAGCACCGGTTCAAAGTCTGGACAGCCTCCTTGGTGACAGGTGGGAAGGAGTGACAGATCTGGACGTCATCTGCGTACAGATAACACCTTACTCCGAAACTCCGAATGATCTCTCCCAGCGGTTTCATGTAGATGTTAAATAACATCGGGGACAGAACTGAACCCTGAGGGACTCCACAAGACAAAGGTTGCGGAGCCGAACAGGTGTCACCCAATAACACCTGGGTGCGACCTTCCAGAAAGGATTGGAGCCACTGCAATGCAGTACCCCCAAGCCCCATATCTGCAAGGCGACCCAGAAGGATACCGTGGTCTACGGTATCGAAAGCCGCTGAGAGGTCCAGCAGAACCAACAGGGACACACTCCCCCCTGTCGAGTTTCCGGCGTAGATCATCTACCAAGGTGACCAAGGCTGTTTCAGTACCATGTCCCAGCTAAAAGCCAGACTGTGCCAGATCAAGATAATCAGTGTCTACCAAGAATCCCTGGAGTTGCGAGGCCACCACACGTTCCATGACTTTGCCCGAATAGGGGAGATTGGAAACTGGCCGATAGTTCACTAATTGAGTGGGATCCAGTGATGGTTTTTTCAACAGCAGTTTTATCACAGCTTGCTTTAAGCTGGCTGGAATTTTGCCCTCCTGTAAGGAGGCACTAACCACCACCTTCACCCACTCTGCCAAACCCCCTCTGGCTTCCTTGATCAGCCAGGATGGGCAGGGGTCTAGGATGCATGTGGTAGGCCTCACTTCCCCAAGGATCTTGTCCACATCCTCGAGCTGAACCAATTGAAACGAATCCATTAAAACCGGCCAAGCAGATGCTCGTGTCTGGTCACATCCCCAGCCCAGGGATCGCACTGTGGCATCAGTTCCGCTGGGCGGTTTTTTAGCGGCCACCTTGGCCTATCCCAGAGAGAAACAAGAGCCTCAACAGGTTCACCAAGGAGCTGGTACCGAGGAGAGGCGGGAAAATCCCCAGGGAGAAACGAGAGCCATCAGGAATCCATCCGGATCCATAAGTCTCCTGGGGTGAACCGTTCTAATGGGTCCACCACCCCTGCGGAGGTGGAAAGGCACAGTGAGTCTAAACCTGACCAGGTGGTGGTCAGTCCATGGCAAAGGAATGGTGGTCAATTCCTCCACTTCACCACCTTCTTCCCATCCCTGACAGAAAACCAGATCTAGCGTGTGTCCTGCACTATGGGTGGGACCCGATATTAGTTGAGACAGGCCCATGGTTGCCATGGCGGCCATGAAGTCCTGAGCCGCACCAGATAGAGTGGTCTCGGCATGGACGTTGAAGTCCCCCAGCACAATGAGCCGTTGGGACTCCACCGCCAGGCCCGGGACCCCACCGCGGGGTGGTCGTTTCACTAGCAGAATCCCTATCCTGTCCCGGTCACCAACCCTTAGGCCGACACATTCGAACGTGGTTGACTGCGGGATGGGGCACCTGGTCAAGGGATGGAATCCTTATAGACCACAGCGACTCCCCCTCCCCACCCGCCCAGTCTCGATTGGTGCTGTACGGAGTAGCCCGGTGGACAAAGCTGAGAGAGATTAACCCCCCCAGCCTCGTCCAACCAGGTCTCCGTTATACAAGCCAGGTCAGCCTGTTCTTCAAAATGCATCAATATATAGTGTGATTTATTGTAGAGTATTGTATATTTCTGCTACACCATTGTTCTACATTCAGTGGATATTTTGGTACATATTCTCCACTTATCCTTTGTGACCCCTTTCTTTGCTGTGTTGTTAGAGTAGACTCTCTTGGTTGTTGGTTAGTAAACTAAAGCTGCAATGAAGTCAGAGACAGAAATAAAAACTTCAGTTGTTTCAGCACTGACAGAAAAATGAGGAAGTGAGAGTGTTTTGGGTTTGATTCTTCAACAGCAAACTGCCATTCAGCATTTGGTCTTAAGTGCAGTAAATGGATGTTAAATGTTTTAAAAACAGTAAAGCACTCTCATTGCTGCCATTTCACTTGTTGTCTATACCATTATAGCACTGTGGTTCCATTTCAACCACCATGGTTTCATTGTATAGAATCCTGAGATTTGTAGCTTATGTATTAAAAATTCTCAGCCAGAGACCTGTAATTTCCCACCAAACTACAAATGTCCACAGGAAGAGGCCATATAAATTTAAAACGAAATTATAGTGCTTTATTTTCATGTCAGGAGCGACTTGAGAAACTGCAAGTTGCTTCTGGTGTGAGAGAATTGGCTGTCTGCAGAGACATTGCCCAGGGGACACCCGGATGTTTTGATGTTTTACCATCCTTGTGGGAGGCTTCTCTTATGTCCCTGCATGGGGAGCTGTTGCTGACAGAGGGAGCGCATCCACGCTCTCTCCAGATTCAAACCTCTGACCTGTCGGTCTTCAGTCCTGCCAGCACAAGTGCTATAAGCATGTATTGTGAATGGGCCATGGGCAGTGTTTCAATACTTTTTTGGAACCTTATCTAGATAGATGTCAACCTTTCATAGAGACAGCTTGTTCTAGCAATTTGAATGCTGGACTAGGATCATGGTAAAACAGGGTTCACATTTCATTCAGCCATGAAACCCCTAGGGCAAGTCACACTCGCTTCAGCTTAGAGCAGTGTTTCCCAACCTTTTTTGAGCCGTGGCACACTTTTAACATTAAAAAAATCCGGGGGCACACCACCAACCAAAATGACACAAAATGACACTCTATCACAGTAAAGGATGGCTGGGGGATGGTGGCCTGCTGGGAGCAGCTGCTGGGAGTGCCGACGCCGGGGAGGGGGCGGAGCAAGGCTGTGCCATGCCCCGCCCCTCCCCCCCTTCAGCTCTCCCACAGCTTCTCAGCCTTGAGGGGGCAGTGCCAAGCCAGCGGTATCAGAGCCAGCACAATGCTGGATTGGCACTGTCCCCAAGGCTGGAGCAGCTGCTGGGAATGCCAAAGCCGGGGGAGGGGGCAGAGCCAGGCCGCGCCATGCCCTGCCCCTCCCCCCAGCTTTAGCTCTCCTACAGGCTGCGCCATGCCCTGCCCCCTCCCCCCAGCTTCAGCTCTCCTACAGGCCGCGCCATGCCCTGCCCCCCCCCCAGCTTCAGCTCTCCTACAGGTCCGCGCCATGCCCTGCCCCTCCCCCAGCTTCAGCTCTCCTACAGAGGAAGAGCATGAGCAGTGGACAGGCTTCAGTGGGCGGGGCTCCACGCAGTTTCAGCGAGCGAGGGGCGAGAGTCATGGTGGGAGTCATGGCGGATTGGAGGCTGGCTGGGGAAACGGCCGAAGGAGGCGACACCCCGGTCCCATCTTCTTTTTCTTCGCCACTGCCCGGCCCTTCCTCCTCCCCCAAGCAGCAGGAGTTTGGCAGGAGGGGGGGAGGAAGGGGGGCAGAGAGCTTTTCTCGCGGCACAGCAGGAGGTCCATCACGGCACACTAGTGTGCCACGGCACACTGGTTGAGAAAGACTGGCTTAGAGGAAGGGAATGGCGTACCTTTTCCAAGAAAATCCTATGATAGAGTTGGCCATAAATCAGCTGGCTTAAAGGCACAGAACATTCATTTCTTTGTTTAATTTTCTCTATTAAATAACACAATTCAAATGTATCAATGTATCTGAATATGCCTTACAGCTTTCTAACTCAACGTTGTTTTCAATCAGGTGTTGAAAGAACAATCCTTTTTTTTATGTCAACCTTTGCTTCAAAATACATGGCAATAAATGTGTGATTTATACTATTTTAATACCAGTCAATGAGTACTTCTGATACACTATCTGGATTAGTCTATTCTAAATGATAACACAGGTATCAACCTGATGAAATACACTATTTTCTACAGTAAATTACAGGGATTTTACATAGATCTGAAGTGCTAGCGCTAATTTGCACTATTAGGAGGTCCTCTAGAGCAGGGCTGTCCAACTTCTACCAGACCGGGGGCCTGAATTCCGGTCACTGATCACCTGGGGGGCCTAAGGGTCTGCCCCTGCCCCGGCTCTGCCCCACCCCAGCTCCGCCCCTGCCGGATCTGCCCCCGCCCCTCCCCCAGCTCTGCCCCCCCCCCATACTCAATATGCCCAAATGTGAACACTGGTGGATTTGGGGGAAAATAGACCTGGACATTTGGGAGTTGTAGTTGCTGGGATTAGTAGTTCGCCTACAATCAAAGAGCATTCTAAACCCCACCAATGATGGAATTAACCAATCTTGGCACACAGAATTCCCATGACCAACAGGAAATACTGGAAGGCTTTGGTGGGCATTGACCTTGAGTTGTGGAGTTATAGTTCACCTCCATCCAGAGAGCACTGTGGACTCAAATAATGATGGATCTGGACCAAACTTGGCATGAATACTCAATATGCCCAAATGTGAACACAGATGGAGTTGTGGAAAAATAGACCTTGACATTTGAGAGTTACAGTTTCTGGGATTCATAGTTAACACACAATCAAAGAGCATCCTGAACTCTTGCAACAATGGAATTGAACCAAACTTGGCATATTGAACTCTCATTACCAACAGAAAGTACTGAAAGGGTTTGCTTAGGAACTGACCTTGAGTTTTGGAGTTGTAGTTCACCTACATCCAGAAAGCACAATGTTGGATCAGGACCAAACTTGGCATGAATACTCAATATGCCCAAATATGAACAGGAGAAGGAAGGAAGGAGGGGAAGAAGAGAAGCATGGAGGGAGGAAAGGGAGGAGGGAAAGTGAGAAGGAAGAAAAGATAAAAGGGTGGCAGGAAAGAAAGAAAGGAAGGCAGGAGAAAGAGAGGGGGAAGAAAAGGGAGGGAGGACGAAAGGGTGGATGGATGGGTGGAAGGAAAGAAGGTGAAAGAGAGGGAGGGAGGAAAGAAGGAAGGAAGAAAAGAGGAAAGAGCGGAAGGAAAGGGAGGGAGGAGAAAGAGAGAGGGAAGGGGGAGGAAAGAAGGCCGGGCGGCAGTTGGGCTGCTGAGGTGGCGGCGGAAGCTGCTGGAGGTGCTCCTGCAGGAGCCTCCTCCGCCGTGGCGAAAGGGAAGGCCGCAGCGGCCGCCATGAGGCTGGGGATGGCCGGCTGTGGCCTTCCCTTTCGCGGCGCTCCCGCCTCCTCCTCCGCCGCGAAAGGGAAGGCTGCAGCCGGCCATCTCCAGCCTCATGGGGGCCGCTCCTGCAGCAGCCTCCTCCTCTGCCGCGATGAAAGGGAAGGCCGCAGCGGCCGCCATGAGGCTGGGGATGGCCGGCCATCTCCAGCCCTCCTCCGCCCGCGATGCAGTGGCTGCCATGAGGCTGGGAATGGCTGGCTGTGGCCTTCCCTTTCTCCGCGGCGGCAGAGGAGGCTGCTGGAGCACCTCCAGCAGCCTTTTCCGCCGCCGCGGCAAAGGGAAGGCCACAGCCGGCCACCCCCAGCCTCATGGCGGCCGCTGCGGCCTTCCCTTTTGCCGTGGCGGAGGAGGAGGCTGCTGGAGGTGCTCCTGCAGCAGCCTCCTCCTCCACCGCGGTGAAAGGGAAGGCCGCAGTGGCCGCCATGAGGCTGGGGATGGCCGGCTGCAGCCTTCCCTTCGCGGCGCTCCCGCCTCCGCCGCCACCACCTCCTCCGCCGCGAAAGGGAAGTCTGCAGCGGCTGCCATGAGGCTGGGAATGACCGGCTGTGGCCTTCCCTTTTGCCGCGGCGGCGGAAAAGGCTGCTTGAGGTGCTCCCGCCTCCTCCTCCGCCACCGCGAAAGGGAAGGCCGCAGCCGGCCACCCCCAGCCTCATGGCGGCCGCTGCGGCCTTCCCTTTCGTCGTGGCGGAGGAGGAGGCGGTTGGAGGTGCTCCTGCAGCAGCCTCCTCCTCCGCCACGTTGAAAGGGAAGGCTGCAGCAGCCGCCATGTGGCTGGGGATGGCCGGCTGCCGCCTTCCCTTTCGTGGCGCTCCCGCCTCCGCCGCCACCACCTCCTCCACCGCCACCACCTCCTCCGCCGCCGCCGCCTCCTCTGCCACCGCCACCTCCTCCGCCACCACCACCTCCTCCTCCTCCGCCACCTCCTCCTCCGCCCCTCAGCAAGGCCTCGAGCAGCAGCAGCAGGCGGCCGCGAATGCGCCGATTGGCGGGGGGAGGGAGGGAAGTAGGAGGAGGAGGAAGGGAGCCTGCTCCTCCTCCCTGCCCCGCCCCCACCCCCCCGCCGTGAAAAAAATAAATAAAAAATATTCCAAAAAATATTCCATTTTTTAAAAAATCTTAATAAGCAGATATCTTGCAGGAGGGTAGGGGGCCGTGGGGAAGGGGCTGGGGGACGTACATGGCCCGCAGGCCACCAGTTGGACAGCCCTGCTCTAGAGCACATTTTTTGACTGGGTTGGAGGACAAGGTAAACGGGAGGCAGAAAATGCTACTGTGCTTGAAGATGGCTATTAGTATGGGGCTGGATTTAAGGTGAAGACATTTTCTAAACACAGAAGGACCACTTACTATGTGAGGGATCTATTATTGTGTAATTTGTGGAATACGAATTTCACATATAGTTTGGAACCCTACTTTTCTTTCCTGAAACAAACTACATCTGAGACATCCAGTGAAAGCACACCATAGGATTGTGCTGGAGAATGTAGTGATGCCTAATGACTCCAGAGTGATTTTACGGTCAATTTACAGCAAATGTTAACTGTGCAATTGCACTGGACACCTAGAAAGAACACTTAGAATCATAAAGTCCTTGAGTTGGAAGAGACCTCGTGGGCCATCCAGTCCTACTCCCTTTCCAAGAAGCAGGAAAATTGCATTCAATACACTTCTCTAGGCATCACTAAATCCTCCAGAGCAATCCTAGGTTATTCAGAGCTCTTTATAAATATTTGAAACTGCATTCACCAAACGCACATAATATGTGCACCTCTTACAATGGAGAGATATTGGTAGAGATGTTATCAATAATACTAGCAGAAAACCTTGAATCTTGTATTTTGCACAAACGTTGGACCAGTCATGTTTAAGGGTAAAGTTGGAAAAAGTATCACAATGTAATGATGTGAAGACGTGCACTTTAATTGAGAATAAGAATGGCTAAAATATTTCATGGGTGGGATTGCCCTCTTCCAGAGCAACAAAAGATATGCTGCTAAAAATACCTCAATATATAATATACAACAAAAACCTTTTGTTTTGCAAGAGAGAAACAAGATGAAATGTAATAAGCAGTAGACTGCAGGATGTAAAGCTGCAGTTGCTATAATTTATATTAAATTTTGTAAATTTAATAGCAGACTAATATGAGAGCTAAAACATGTATTAATATAATTATAAGGATACACAGGATGGTAAAGGGTTATACATTTGTAGGCAACTGACAAGAAGCTGGCCTCATAGGTACATAGAAGCAAAAAAAGACTTTAGAACTATACAAAGTTCACAAACACTTCATTATTAGAACCATAGAGTTGGCAGAGACCACATGGGACATCTAATTCAACCCCATGCCACAAAGTACCTCTAACGTTTGGCTATCTAGCCTCTGTTTAGAAGCTTCCAAGGAAGGAGCTTCCACCACACTCCGAGGAAAACGATTCCACTGCTGAACAGCTCTCATAGTCAGGAAGTTCTTCCTAATGTTCAGGTAGAATCTCCTTTCCTGTGATTTGAACCGATTGCTCCTAGTCCTTGTCTCCAGGGCAGCAGAAAACAAGCCTGTTCCCTCCTTATGACATCCCTTCACATATTTATATATAGCTATCATGTCTCTTCTCAAACTTCTCTTCTGTAGGCTAAATATACCCAGCTTTTTAAGCTGCTCTTCAAAGGGCATTTTAGTTAGCCTCCTCTGGACACCTTACAACTTAGGTTTTGAATTTATTTGTACAAGCATACCTCATTTCACAAGGCCAATAAGGCTTAAGCACTTTTTAAAAACAGTCTTTTAATTCTTCCTGCTTTCCTATTTCTTCCAACTAGCTGGACAGTTTTGAGCCATCATTGGCATTGGCATGGCGGTAAAGGAAGACTAGTGAAACACAGATTCTGTGGTCTGGGTTACTTTTCTCAAAAGAAAATCATTCTCTTGGTTATAGTTGACAATATGAGTAACTCTTTTCCACATTTTTGTCGGCATCTATAACTTTCCATCTTAATATCAGCTAATAAGGTTCCTGGTTTTCTTTTCCACCCATTGTGGAGCAGCCAGTATAACCTTTATTGGTTACATTTTCAGAGACAGGGTTTGCAACGTTTATTATTGTAAACATGGTTGCTTTGAAGGCTTTTACTGTTTGTTGTTCTTTATTAGGTTTCAATTACTTGCTAACTAAGAACTCATTGTAGTGGAAAGTTTATTTTGTCTTTAGCTGTGTATTAAGAGTTTTGCAAAGATATTTTGCATACTTTGGTAAATATACATGGTAATCTCTCAATTAGTCTGCTACTACATTTAGCAACTATTGGTGCCTGCAGATTTATGTGTGCCTTTAGATTTATGTAGGCAACAGCAACACTGGTATGGGACTAGCCATTCAGGTTCTTGTTTAGGTCCATGTCATTTGTCTTCTTGTGGCTGTGGTTGAAGCAAAGCGTTGCACAAATCAGGGATGGAGATTTTGATTTCCATTAAATATCAAGTCTGCCCAAAACTTATGTTGAGCTGAATAAAAGATCATTAGAAGGAAGGTACAATTCCTTTGGTGATAACTATTAATACCCTGATGATGTGATGCAATTGTCTACTAGTGAAGTTAGTCCCAAAGGGCTAGCCCAGGCATCGAGCAAACTTTGGCCCTCCAGGTGTTTTGGACATCAACTCCCACAATTCCTAACTTCCAACAGACTGTTAGAAATTGTGGGAGCTGGATGTCCAGAAAACCTGGAGGGCTAAAGTTTGCTCGTGCCTGGGCTAGACTGATATTTCCAAAACAATGGAAACAGCCAAGGGGGAAGCAGAGAAATGGTGTATTAGAATAAACTGAAATTCCTTTGACAATGTCTGAAGATACCACTTGTATGGCCATGTGTTCATGTATGATTATTAGTCAAACTTTAGACTCAAGAAAATCTGTGTAAATGTATATTGCTAGAAACTTCAGTTGTAACTCCCCAGTGATTTTACAGGCCTGATGGTTTTCTTTTATTCCAGTATTATAATGTGGCATGTGCAACTCTTGGCCCAATTTTTACTTTCCAAAGCCCTCTGCAAAGGTAACGGTGCATACCTATAAGCTAATGATTTGTTTGTTCCCAGAAATTTGCAAGGTGGGAATGGAGATATGACAAAAGGCCCAGTTTGTTTGTTTGTTTGTTTATTTACATACTTACAGTATTTATATTCCACCCTTCTCACCCCACAGGGGACTCAGGATGGATTACAGTGCACATATACATGGCAAACATGAAATGCCAGTTAGACATACTTTTATTTTATTTATTTATTTATTCTATTTGAACATTGCCACTCCCAGAGGCTCGGGGCGGTTTACAGAATTTCAGCACAGTAATAAAAACAATAAAACAATACACATTAAAATATCATTAAGACTCAAAAGCTTGTCTGAACAAGAAAGTCTTACAAGCTTTGCAAAAAGTTACCAAATTTCGCAAAGCCCGAGTCTCAGGGGGCAGATTGCAGAGGCAATTTTAACATTCCAGCTGTGCCCAAGCTTTTTTTCTGGTTTCATGTGGGTATGCTGGATTCTGCCTCAATTCTGGCCTTTGATGGAGTACTTCCTCATTCTTCTGCATGCTGATGGAAGGTTTTTATGGCGTCATAAATTAGTTAAATTATCCTCCCTGCATAAGCAGTTCCTAAATTTTCTACTTGACAAATTCAACTGTTTTTCTGGCTGCATAGGTCAACAGTGAGCTAGATGAATGGCCAGAAGCTCACTCCGACCCGGGCCGACTTCGAGCTCATGACTTCTCGGTCAGTAGTGATTTAATGCAGCTAGCTCTTGGCTGACTGTGCCACCGTCCGCTCTATCCATTCCTGTCTTTGAATCTACTCATTGTGGACATGCATTTCTTGACAAATGACTTCTGACTGAATGTTGCCAACAGAAAACACAGTCTAGCATGTCCCTGATTTATCTTTGTGCTTACCTTTCTGTATCAAGAACTGCCACAGTTGGGTGCAGCGAATCTTCTCCTTTGTTCACCATTGCTGGTCTGTCAGTATTGTCCTTCCTCCTTTTCCCTCTTTTTCCTTCAAGCATGAAATGAAGCTGAGAGCCACATATTATCCTAATGCAAAGCCACTCCTGCATTAAAGAGCTGGAGGACCCAGAGATTCCTAAAAAGAACCTATTAATCAAATCCACTTATTAATCAAATCTGCAAAGGTAACCTGTGATGTGAAGGGCCAACTGTGCTTAATTTAGTAGCTGATGCAGGACTCTAAGCAATATTTCTTCCTACAGTACTAGGAATTGCCAGTAGATGTCAGTGTAAGTGCTACTGTCAAAACAAACTTGTGGGCAAAACATACACTTTCTGTACTTACTTAAAAATTGCAAAGTTGTGCTGACTTTTAAAAGTTTCCATAGTTAAACTGTCAACTTAGTTCCATAGCAACTCAAAGAAATATTGTGTGTAGAAGAAAATGTTCAACTGGCATAAGGAAATGTAACAGACAGATGTAAAATTGGGCAACAAAAATGCAGATTTATTTTGAACTTATTTCAGCACATCCATTTTTACTGAAACACAACCACTTCATCATCAATATTTCTATCATCCGGGAACAAAGTGCAAAATATACATATATAGAGGCAAAATTCACACTCAAAAGCATCTCTTGTTGAAAGAGAACAATCTGTACATCATGTGGAGAAGCACACAATTCTAGTATGTGCACAAAATCCCACCGGGATGAAATGCAGAGGGTTTGATTTGCATCAGTGCTAAATTTCTGGCCACTTGCCCAATACTGGGAAAAGTTCTGAAGTTGTGCAGTTAAGTAGTAAAATGTCCTCTCTGCAAATCAATAACACCAATGCTACATTTATGAAAATTGTCCTGAGTTCCCTTATATGTTGCATTGTTATCAAAGATATATTAAATAAATACAGGTTTTCTTGCAGGTTGGATTAAAGGCATCTTCCAAGATTACTAGTATGTATTACATAGTCTTACAGGTGCTTTTTGAAAAATTTGTATCCGTCTGTTTTCAGTGGAATGTAGTTTTCCGTTCCATGTGCACACGTGGTTGTAGAACTATACTTTATTATTGTTTACTGTTATCATAGAAAATAATTCACAAGGTCGATATTTTTAAGCCAATTGTCCAAACCTGAAATCTAAATTCCCAGTCTTCTAATTATAGTAAACACAGCAATCTATTATGGGCATTCAGCCTACTAATTTAAAATGTTTTGCCTTTTGGCATGAGTAGAAAAAAAGTAGAAAAACTGCAGGAAAAATGCTGGGTTTTTTTAAATAAAAAAAACAACTTGAGAGAACTCCTCTCTAGGTCCTCCATCATGACTCTATCCATAGTTAACTTCTGTTAATAGTTGACCATAAGGATTGCACTGGCGGACATATAGATGCCCAAAGAAGTGTCTCTGTAGTAATTTTTAGGTTCTTCAACACAACTTGATGCTTAATTTCCAGTGGAAGTTGACCATAGAGTTGTGTTTGAGGACCTAAAGACTTCAAGAGAAAGCATATTAAATCAAATCTGCAAATAACCAAATCCACAAAAGTTAAAACCCACAAATGTGGAGGGGCAACTATCGTCAAATAGTGTGCAACTGGTTTTACCTGATGGGGATAGTGTAAACAAAGGTGAGATTTAAATGTGGCATTCAGAAACTATGTAGGAGACAGTAAGGTAACCCATGTCTTCACCCTTATTTTAATAGCTGAGTTTCATTGCTGATGCAACTTTGATTAGAAAACAGAAGTGCCAGTTCTGTTGTGACACTTCACTCTTGTTTTATATTCCCAGATACACATAAAGCCAGTGCCTTTTGGCATCATGTAGTATCAAAAAGCATGATAAAATATCAAAGTGAGCATATTGTAAAACCTCTGTAGAAACATCAAATTGGCTATAAAACTGTACATTTGTGCTAGCTGAAAAGTGCAATAAAACTATTGGTGATTAGAAACTTATTTTCTTATTGAGTCTTTGAAGGCCAATATCTTACTGAGCAAGCAGAAGCTTGAAACGGACATAATACTTGTCTTACGTTAGTGGTTCAGCACCTGTGGGTTCCCAGATGTTTTGGTCTTCAACTCCCAGAAACCCTAACAGCTGATAAACTGGCTGGGATTTCTGGGAATTGTAGGCCAAAACACCCGGGGACCCACAGATTGAGAACCACTGTCTTACTTAGGATCAGTCAGTTTGAGTCAAAATTTCATTCAAAGGAATAGTGATTTCCACAATATTTATGGAATATGGCCTCAATTCAGTTACCCTTGGGTTGCAATGGGTTACTTACTGTACATAGCATATAGTTTTAGAATATCTAAGAGGCCCTCCATATATTGCATTGTATCTTTGAGGCTTTTCACCAAAAGCCTCTAAGATCTAGCTTCTTCCCACTTTTCATCTCCAATGGGATGGGCAGAGCTACCTGTTGCCTAACATGTTCCAAAGTGGAACCAAGTACATGATTTCATTTCTGGGATGGAAATACACACACAATTAAGGCCACAAACACAATAGGAAAGCAGTCACACAACAAGCTCAAACACTGGTAGAAACCAATGTTCTCATCACAACCTCTGTCTGATTATAGAATCTATAATGACACACTATATTTCAGCACAGAGGACAGCTGTGGTCTTCCAGCTGTTTTTGGCTTTCAACTCCCATGAACCCTAAACAACGTGGTCAATGGTGAAGGATTATGAAAGATGCAGCACAAACCCATTTGGAGAATTACAGTTGACCATCTCTGTTGTAAATTATTAGGAATGTCAAAATGTTCAATTCAGAAATCGAAGACAATAAGTGCGCTAGACACATGTATGCCCATTCTATATTTCACATAATTCTTTGGGTTGTAAACTTCAAGTGAAAAGATATGTTGTGTGTGGTTAGTAAAGATTGTGAGAGAAAATAGTATAGTATTTCTGGCACTGATGAATAATTAGCATTATTGATTCTGCTCATTCAGAGTCTGTTGCATTAGTGCAAGGTATGTGGTTCTTCCAGATGTGATTGCATTGCAACTCTCACCCACCTCTGTCAGCATGGCCTAGGGCAAGGAATTATGGGAGCTGGAGTGCCATTACACCCGGGGGATCCACATGTTTGTACTCCTAGACTATAGAAATTAATGCAATCCCAAAGTACACAGCAACACAAAATACTTTAAACCCTGTAAACAAAACCCCAAACCGACCAGCAGTCATTACTAAAATAAAATAGTACATGTAAAAATATTTTCATCTATAAAACCCATAAGACATTTTCATGGAAAAAGAGGGGAAACAGAGTGAAACAGCACAGTAATCTGTAAGGCACTCCCAAGTAGTTGAACCAGAGTGGTTGCAAGCATTGCTTGTGGCTCAGGGCTGGTGGACGAGGACAATCACTGATGTATTCAGTCCTTAGTGAGTTCCAAAGTTTCATCTATATCTTCCACATCCTTTCCCATCTTTTCATATTTCCTCTTGAAGAAACCAAGCTGTAAAAAAATGTTGAGGTGTTTAAAACACATAGAAGACGTGTTTTAAATGCAAATACGTATTTATGTATGTGTGCTTACATGTGAGCATGCATATGTATTACTTGCTACCTAAACCTATACAGTCACTCCTTCACATTCACTGGGGTTAGAGGTACAGGATCCCCATTAAAATGGAAAAACTGCAAATAAAGAAATTGCTATTTTTTAACCTGAGACAATACATTTATAAGAATTTCTAGGTCATCCAGCACTAGAAGCTGACCATATGATTGCATAGGAAAACCTAGAGATTCCTAGAGAGAGCATTTTTAATTAAATTGGTGAATAATCAAATTTGCAAAAGTCACTGCAAATGTTGAGGAGTGGCTGTAATAGGCCATTAAAACACAATTCTGTAGTTTTATTCAGATAGAGCACTTCACTATGTACATTAAATACACTGCTAAACAATACTAAACTCTCCCTTTAATAAAGAGAATGGAAACTTTGGCTTCCATTTTAACTAACCACTTTTGTTGTTAAATCAAAACAGAAAACCTGTGGTTAGTCTTAATTATAGAACCACATATGCAGATTCTAGCTTGTTGTCTAAGTCATAGGTATTTATTTATGTATCGTATCAGAAGCAAATCGAGGATACAGTTGTAAAGTATTTTTAAAATACAAAGTTTTTTTAAAAAAAAACTTGGCATTCTACTAAATGTCCTTTGAGCAGTAGGTGGCCACTTGGAGTGCCTCTGGTGTTGCTACAAGAAGGTCCTGCATTGTGCACATGGCAGAGCTCAGACTGCATTGTAATAGGTGGTCTGTGGTTTGCTCTTCTCCACACTCTCATGTCATGGACTCCACTTTGTGGCCTCATTTCTTAAGGTTGGCCCTGCATCTCGTGGTGCCAGGGTGAAGTCTGTTTAGTGCCTTCCAAGTCACCCAGTCTTCTATGTGCTCAGTGGGGAGTTTCTCATCTGGTATTAGTCATGGCTTGTGGTTCTGGGTTTTAGCCTGCCACTTTTGGACTGAGGTGTTCCTGTAAGTATCTCTGTAGATCTTTAAAAACTATTTCTTGATTTAAGGCATTGGCGTGCTAGTCATAGGTAAGAGCAGACATAACAAGCCATGGCTAGTTGAAAAGAGAAACAACTGCAGTCTTCTTAAGGCCATGCTCGATATGAGAGGGGCTCCATTACTCTATTATGATAAAACTAACAATAAGATTAATATCCCTATTTTTTTAAATGCCAAATATTGATTTTATCTCCTGTTGCTACTTTTAAAAACACAGCTATATATTATGAAGGAGGGGGTTGTTCAACATTTTGAAAATAGTGGTTGCTATCCTCTTTAATGGCCCAGCTTACCTTCTCATAAATATTGAACAGGATAGCAACCACTATGCATAGCACATAGTCTTAGAATATTGACCACAGCTGAAGGGTTTCTGGGGCACTGCATATAGTACGAGGAAATGATGGTTGCACTCTCTACTGGTTGAGTGTCTCCAGGTCTTGTCTCAATGCACCACAACCAGGAGAGGGCTGCAATCAGCATTTCCCCATATTCTGATCTACAGCATCTTGAAAACTCGTTTGTTGGGGCAATGCGTGAGATAAGTTGGAGAGGGGTGTGTTGCAGCAGATGTAACTATGAAGAAAAAGCTCCATCACCATAGCTATGTCTGACAATGCAGGATCTCTGTTAGCAATTGAAGAATATTATAGACATCATGGTATCTATGTCAGCCCTATCTAGCATGTGGATGGAGAACTATCAGACCTCTAAATATTCATTAGGTTGCCATAAGTTGACAAGCAGTTTGAAGGCACACATTTAATCACACATACAACTGGAAAGATATGATGTAATTAACTTCTTAATATTTGTGTTTACTTACTTTCCATAAAGCAGCAATGAGCCCTACTAGCAAAAGCAGACCCACTAGGACACTTCCTATCACAACTCCAATGGGCACTTCTGCTTTTTCATCAGGGTTTATTATTGTGACTGGGATCTGTGGAGAAAAAAATAAATTAAATGGATAACATAGAATTTCTTCTAAATTCTGTGCAAACTTTGACAATACACTTGTACAAAACATAACTGGTGTTTCCCAAAAACTTTGGCAGAATCTAAACACGGCTGATTCTGCAAAGA
Source organism: Anolis apletophallus (assembly GCA_030556195.1). NCBI lineage: Eukaryota > Metazoa > Chordata > Lepidosauria > Squamata > Anolidae > Anolis > Anolis apletophallus. The sequence continues at coordinate 33,956,042 of JARBWK010000006.1, read as the reverse complement.
TACTTCATTACATGGCCTTGGTGTATTCTCTTGTGGCTGTGTCCCTTAATGAGACATGTCTATGCCCAACACCACTGGAGAAATTATACTGTTTAGCAGGTATTGTACCACCTGATATCTGTCGTGAAGTAGCAACCAATAATGAAAGGATTGAGACAGTGACATCTCCAGCTCATCCTCTGTTCAGATATCAGCCAGCATGCCAGTGCCTTAAATCACGAAACAGCTTCCTACGATCTACAGGGATACTTACAGGAACACATCAGCAAGTGAGAGTCCAAAAGTGACAGGCTAAAATTTGGAACCTCAATCAGTGGCTGATACCACATGAGAATCTCACCACTGGGCACAGAGAAGACTGGGCGACTTGGAAGGTGCTGAACAGACTGTGCTCTGGCACCACAAGATGCAGAGCTAACCTTAAGAAATGGGGCTACAAAGTGGAGTCAGTGACATGCGAGTGTGGAGAAGAGCAATCCACAGGCCACTTACTACAATGTAGTCTGAGCCCTGTCACACGCACAATGGAGAACCTTCTTACAGTCACACTAGAGGCACTCAAAGCAGCCAGCTTCTGGTCAAAGGAAATTTAGCATAATGCTAAGTTTTTAATTTTGTTTGTGTTTTTAAAAATGCATTATATCTGTATTCATAATTTGCTTCTGACACAATAAAATAAAACACGGTCTCAGAAATCTCAGGTTGGTTTTTATTTGTGGAAGTAAAGTGAGAAGTGGACTTGATCTTTTTCTAGTTTTTTCCCCTAAGCATTGATATAAATCCTGTATTGAGCCTAAAGAACAATGGTATTTTAATGGAGTCAATCTGATGATAAATACAGATGCTTCCATTGGCTTCTAAAAGCATTTAGATTTGGTGTTTTCAAAATCTGTAGACATACAAAAACCTAGGAGAACTTTTTCTTTCACACGAAAAACCTGTAAAGAGCTACCGTTAAGCTCAGTTTAAAAGCCTTGGCAGAATTCAATATCATGACACCTTGTCAGAATCTGAATATTTAAAAGTTCATTGCTGGAAATCTTCTACTATAATTATATGAATTTGGGTGTGGACATACAAATAGATTTCACTTTGACTATCTTCCAAAATTGTTATAACAAAATGAAATAATCATTTTAAGCACCACTCTCCTCAAATGGCAGACTGAAGGAAAGTATTTGGTTTTGAGTAAAAGGATTTTAAAGAATTCCCTTTACTTGATGAACCAATAAATAGGATCACATGATTTTTTGTGTATTTTACAAATATTCATACTTAATTTGCACAGAGACCTTTTTTTGTGACCAAAATAACACTTTTCACAGAAAAAAAAAGTGCTTTGTGCTGAACAACAGTTTATTGTATTAAAGATTTGTTTTCTTCTGCCCCAAAATGTAAAAGATCCAACCCTGGCTAATACTTTTCTCAACTGGATCAACCAAGACACAGGGACACAAGGCTCCACACAGTGTTTGAGTGAAGAGGGATCCCAATGTGGGATGGGCCTTGACTCTCCCAACAGCATTTTTCTCTTAAGGACAGATCTCCAGAACAGCTGGCTATGAGAAGGATGTTTCCGCTGCAGTTATTGACAGTTTGTTTTTTTACGCACTGCTACTAGGAAGCTGATGCCTTTGGGGTGTTTTATAAATTAATCAAACTTGCATCAAACAAAGTAGATGGGGGGGGGGGGGGAGAGATAAAAGAGTGTGTGGTGGTTGGAATGTTTGACTATGACCCTAGAGACCAAATCCCTACTAATGGCCATGGAAACCCATTGGGTGAGCTTGGGATAGTCACACTCTCTCAGTCTCAGAGGAAGTCAAAACAACCCTCCTCTGAAACTAATCATGTCAAGAACTCCTTAGGATAGGTTTGCCTTAATGTTACCATAAGTTGAAAATGACTTGAGGGCGTACAACAACAGTAAAAGGAAAACGAGTTTTTTCTGAGGTTCTCTGCACTGCCAGCGTAGTCTTCCAGAGCCCTTCAAATGCTGCAGGGCTACTTCCAGCAGGGCTTTGTTTGGCTCTATGCCAGCAGCACAGAGAAGCAGAGTCCAGAGGAGTTGAGTGGCTCATAGAAAAAGCCAGGGAGTATGCAGGAGGAAATCAAAGCGAAACATCATGGGAAGGGGTCCCACAACCAATGACAATAAGGGCACGAAGCTGTATACTGCCCCACAGTTTCTCCCACTGTCCCCCAGCTTCTGGACCTCAATGTAATGAGGTCCTTAATCTTAACACCCTTAATATCCTATCATAGAACAGATCAACTTTTATTAATAATGCTTGTAAAAAAAGTTATATCCACTAGAGGGCACAAGCTCACACCGTATTATGAAACTGAAGCATTTCTAATCTGAAAACACATTCAGTAAGGGGATAATTTATATGCATTTGTGGAATTTACCTCTAAAAACATGGCAAAATTGATTACACATCCCAGGATAGTTTTATCCTACTATGCTTCTTTGATCTTGGAGAAGCTTCTATGACTAAAAGAGGAGGGATTTTCTTTTATTGTTCCTCCCCATTGTTACCCAATAGACTTTCCTATTCTATCTTTTCCCATATTGGTGAACTCTTTGCTACAGCATGGGAGGTGGCAGAGAGATGCCCCCTCCATCCTGACTTTTTGGGGAAAAAAGTAAAGGCCTGGCTCTTTGAACAAGCTTTTGGAAATGCAGCATAGTAGATAAATTGGTACGATGAAAGAGTAAACATGGAACGCCTAGATCAGGGGTGGGCAATTATTTTTTCCAAGGGGCCACACGAGAGCCAAAAAATATTATGGAGGGCTGCACCTAAAGGCGGAACTACACGCTAATCTACATTATTTATTTATTTATTCACTTACTATATTTACTATATATTACACTGCATGAATATTAACATATTCATATATCAAGAAATATTCATATATTATTAGTATTAATATAATTATTATATTATAGTATATATATACATTATAATATATTTAAATTATAATATAATATAACATTATAAAGCGGCAAGTGGGGTGAGCGGCGAGCGGGCGGGGCGAGGCAAGCGAGCCTACCTGCCTGCCTGCCGGGGCCCTTAGGAGGGCCGGATAGAATTGGCCAAAAGGCCACATCCGGCCCGCAGGCCGTAGTTTGCCCACCCCTGGCCTAGATGATGCTAATGGAAAATGAGTTTAACTGAATGAAATTGGTGATTATATGCTTTTAATGGTTTTATATGGATTTTTATTATGTCATGTTAATTGTTTTAATGGTATTTATTACTTTTGTGGCATAGAATTGCTGCCAAATTGTAAGCCTGCCTTGAGTCGCCTTTGGGCTGAGAAGGGCAGGATAGAAATGCTGTAAATAAATAAATAAATAAAATTCCAGTAGAAACCTCAACTGAAGCAAACAATCAAAAAACTATGTGGAAAAGTTATTCTCTATACTACTGTTCTCATAATCTGATAGCTAGCATGCTTAAGGATGCTAGAAACAGCAGTATAAAAACAACCTTTCTATTTATTTAGTGAAAGGATACATCCATACAAAATCTGGAAGTAGGATACTAAATTCTGCCCATGATTTCTTATTTATAAATTAGAGTATAACCCCCATATCAGCAGGGAATAGGTTTCTAGACATCACTTCGATAGGATGAATGACAAAAATACGGAGAAGAGGGCATAGCGTGTACAGGAGGTGCTAAGTGGATAACTGAAAACATAAATAAACCCAATCACATATATTGGTTCCACAAATATGCGAGCTGCACTAAGCTTATTGTCTTGGGGGACTTCAATGTCCACGCCGACACCACCTCGACGGCGGCCATGGACCTAGTGTCCACCATGGAGGCACTAGGACTCTCACTCTGTAAGACCGGTCCCACGCACCAGGCCGGACACACCTTGGATTTGATCTTCGCTGCCGGAATTTGCGTGATCCCAACCTCTACTATGGAGGTTCCATGGTCGGATCACAGTGTCCTAGAAGTCCGTCTGGAAATGGCCCCCCCTCCCGGTAAGGGTGCCGAACCCATTTTGGTTCGCCCGAAGAGACTTATGGAACCCATTAGGTTCCTGAATGCCCTAAGGGATTGGAAATTCCCCAGCGACTCTGTCGATGGGCAGGTGGAATACTGGAATACCAGTCCTTCCACGGCTCTGGACGAGATCGCCCCCAGGCGCTCTCTCATTCCCCGTCGAAATCGCTCACCCTGGTTTACCGAGGAGTTGCGAGCGATGAAACGGAGGAAGAGACAGTTAGAGGACGTGTGGCGGAGCCTCCATGACGGAGCATCGAAATCGGCTTATAAACAGTTCAAAGAGGTTTATGAGCATGCTATCAAGGAAGCGAAAAAAGTCTATTATTCTTCCTTGATAGAGTCAGCTAGTTCACGCCCAGCTCAACTTTTTAAGATAATTCGGTCTTTGACAACAATCCCAACTGTCCCAAATGATAGGGGTTTGGCTCCAACAGCTGAGGCTTTTCAGAACTATTTCGCTGACAAGATTTCGACACTCCGCCGGGACATCCCTGCCACTCTTGATACAGTTAGCGAACTCGAGACTCCGCCGCCACTCGGCGGGCCCTCCTTCACCCGCTTCCAACTGCTGGACGCAGCAGCTGTCGATAAGTTACTCGCTGCAGCTAGACCAACTACTTGCTCCCTCGACCCGTGCCCCTCCTGGCTAATTAGATCTTGCTGGGAGGGGCTACGATCATAAATAGCTCCCTTGAGCAAGGAGTCTTCCCGGGGGGATTGAAAGAGGCTATGGTAAGACCGCTGCTGAAGAAGCCGAATCTAGATCCTTCGACTCCCTCCAATTACAGGCCTGTTTCCAACTTGCCTTTCTTAGGCAAAGTAATTGAGAGGGCAGCAGCGGATCAGCTGCAGTGGTTCTTAGAAGACACAGCTGGACTTGATCCCTTCCAGTCCGGCTTCCGTATTGGGCATGGGACGGAGACCGTGCTTGTCGCCATTACAGACCAACTTCGCCGCCAGCTGGACCGGGGTGGATCAGCCCTGCTTGTTCTGTTAGACCTGACAGCAGCGTTTGATACTGTAGATCACACCTTGTTGACCCACCGTGTGGCCGTGTCCGGAGTCGGGGGGGGACTGCCCTTAAATGGGTGTCCTCCTTCCTCCGGGACCGGGGAGCGTGTGTGGGGGCGGGGGGGTCTCCGGGAGGCTCCCACTTAACTGTGGGGTCCCCCAGGGGGCCTTCCTCTCCCCCTTGTTATTCAACATTTATATGTGCCCCCTGGCCCAGCTGGCCCGCGACTTTGGTCTGGAGTGTTATCAGTACGCTGATGACACCCAGCTTCTGCTGAGAATGGACGGCAGGCCGGACTCCGTACCTGATTGTTTCCATCGCTGCCTCGAAGCCGTGACTGGTTGGCTGCGTGCCAGCCGGCTGAAGGTGAACCCGTTGAAGACAGAGATCTTGTGGCCCGGTCGCCCTGGGCTGGATGAATGCCGGTTGCCTACCCTGGATGGCGAGCGTCTCAGCCCGTCATCCTTGGTTAAGAGCTTAGGTGTTCAATTGGACCCCTTGCTGACCACGGAGACTCAGGTCTCCGTGGTCAGCAAGGCGGCGTTCTTCCACCTCGACAGGCTAGGCGACTGGCACCCTACCTGTCCAGGCACGATCTGGCCACGGTGATCCAAGCAGCGGTCATCTCGAGGCTGGACTACTGTAACGCCCCTCTACGTAGGTCTTCCCTTGGCGACAATCCGGAAGCTCAAGCTAGTGCAGAATGCCGCTGCTCGCTTTGCTAAGCGGGAATGCCGGCAAGGGAGCACATTACGCCCACTCTCCGGCAACTGCACTGGCTTCCTATGGAGCACCGAATTGTTTTCAAGGTGTTGGTGTTAACCTTTAAGGCCTTGTACGGCCTAGGGCCTGCGTACCTGAGGGACCGCCTTGCCCCATACATTCCCCCGAGATCACTACGTTCAGAGGAACAAAATCTGTTGTTGGTGCCAACAATCCGCTCCTGCCATCTGTCCACAACCAGGCAGAGAGCTTTTTCCGTAGCAGGCCCGGTGTTATGAAACTCCCTGCCAAGTGATATCCGGACCATACAAGATCTAATCCCCTTTCGGAGGGCGGTTAAGACCATGCTGTTCAAATTAGCCTTTGACTAGACCACCGGACAGGGCGACTGTCTTTACAGCTGCCTAATATACTGGAGTCTTGGGTTTCAGGAAATGTATGCGTTTCTTAATACCTCGTGATGTGACTCGTATTGTTTTAATGTTTTAATATTTTACTGTTTTATTGTACGGCTGCATGGCCACCACATGCCGCCGGTCTTATATGTTGTGACCCGCCCCGAGCCTGCAGGGAGGAGCGGAATACAAAACCAAACAATAAATAAATAAATAAATAAATATTGCTGTTGTGTACCTTCAAATTATTCCGTATCATGATGTTTTCTGAAGCCAAGGATGCATCTGCACTGTAGTTTGACACTACTTTAATTGCCATTCCTCAACGTTATGAACCATAGGAATTGTAGTTTGGTGAGGCACCCACACCATATGGCAGAGAAGGCTAAAGACTTTGCAAAAGTTCCACGATTCCACAGCATTGAGCCATCACAGTTAAATGATGTCAACTTTGATTAATTCTGCAGTGCAGATACACCTAAGTATGTGTGACATGTTCAAGTTAACCCAGTGGCTTTCATGCCAAAGCAGGGATTTGAACTCTGTTCTGCAGGGTCATAGTCCAATGCCCAAACCACCACAATTCATCTACCATTTTAAACCAAGTAGATGGAGTACAGGCTCATCTTTGCACGCACAGTTCAAAGGCATTTCGCAGAAAAGAGCTTTCATTGCAGATCTGAAGGAGTGGGAAAACATTCCCATAAGTGTACTGACCTATATAACCCGGTCCGTAAATGTATTTCATTTGTTAAGGGTTCAGTGTCTTTCAGGAGAAAGGACCAAACTCACAGCTCTTGTTTCCCATTGAAGCTGTAGCCAGGGTCATCAAAAATGCTACCGCTACTCTACTTTCCTATAAGTATGAAATTTTATTACACTTTTGTTCAGAATCAAACAGCCCTCCATTTTCTTTAAAATGTTTAACCCAGGGTTAACAACAAGAGCTTTATGCATAGCTTAGGGTTTCTTTCTAGTTACATGGTAGCACTTGTCAAATAAAAGTTTCTTACAATATTTGACAGTTAAATCTACAAATTTTGCAGTCATCTTAAAACTCACAAGACAATTTATACTTGTCAGTAACAGTAATATATTTATAGGCTTTAGCCTATAAAGCCCTAAACAGTTCCGGCCCAGTTTACCTGTCTGAACATATCTCCCTTTTACAATCCATCCAGCATTTTAAGATCATCGGAGAAGGCCTTGCTCTCAGTCCCACCGCCCTCGCAAGTGTGACTGGTGGGGATGAGAGACAGAACCTTCTCAGTGGTAGCTCCTCAGTTGTAGAACTCCCTTCCTCCTGGCCTTTCATTAAAAAAAACCTAGCTTTGGGATCAAGCTTTTGAGCAATAGATATAGCAATTTGAATGAGAATGACTGGCAATAGACTGATCTTGAATCACGATTTTAAACTGGCAAATTTTTAAATTTTTGAATGTTTATAACTGTTTTTAATTGTTGCCCCAACTATGATTGTTTAAATAATGTTTGGCATCTAATGGATGCCTGTTCTAAAGCTGCCCTGAGTCCCCCCTCAGGAGTGAGAAGGACAGGGTACAAATGCGTGAAATAAATAAATAAATAAATAAATAATGAGGTAACAGTTTTGTAGTAAATCATATGTTTTTACATTAGCATAAAAAAAATCAAAAGACTGAAAAATATAAAATGGTTACACTCACTGATAAAGTGGTTTCGCCAGACACAAACAGATCTGAATTATGGGCATCAATTTCTGCAAATGCACTTAGCTGTATCTTCTGGAAGTTTGACTGCAACAGAAAAATATAGCATATTAAAATTGAAAACTATATGATTTTCAAAGAATAGTGGCCCCTTCAGAACCACAGGATCCTGACTTGCAATTTCCAGCAATCATAGATTATCGCATCTCATATTAATAACTGGTCAGGGATATGAAATGGCCACCACCATTTAATAATATAGGGCATGGTCATCCATGTTGTTTTGCATCTGCAGTGGGTCCCTAAACCAAACCCCTTAGGGATTCTGTATATACAATAATTTTGAATTGCTGACTTCCCAATAGTTTGCTTAATAACATTTCAGATGTTTTCTAAGGAGGCCTTTGAACTAATTATTCCATCTTTGGCTAATATTCAAACTAGGAATGAAGCCTACCCAGTTTACAGTTTCTAGTTTTGTAAACATTGCTGGAATTATTTGGATCACAGGTGAAATGTGGCCCTCTATATATTGTTGGGCTGCATGTCTTCGCATTCCTCATTGCTGGCTATGATGGGTGGGACTGACGGGATTTATATCATCTTGGAAACTGTATTATTTAGAGAATTATTTTATTATTTATACCCAGTCTTCTACACATACTTATATACTTATACACATACTTATACACATACTTGCACTGGGAAGTGGCGCAGCTGGCTAAGTGTCAGCTGCATAAGATCTCTCTGACCTGTAGGCAGGGGCGGTCCGTCCATGTAAGCGACCTACGCGGCCGCGTGGGGCGCCATCATGGATGGGCGCCGCCACGCCGGCCGCGCCGGGCGCCATCATGGATGGGCGCCGCCGCCGAAGCGGAACTCCCTGCTGCAGGTAGCAGCAGGGATCGGCGCTGGCCGCGCCGCCGAAGCGGAACTCCCTGCTGCTGCCTGCAGCAGCTTCTGAGCATGCGCGGAGATTTTCGCGCATGCCCAGAACCTCCGGAGCGCTCTCCCTTGCCCTGTAAAACGCCCCATGGGAGGGGCTGGCAGCAGGCACCAGGAAGTGCTAGGAGAGGCCTTCAAAGGCCCCTCCTCACGCTTCCTGGTTTCCCCTGCCAGCCCCACCCACGGGGCGTTGCACAGGGCAAGGGAGAGCGCTCCCCCGCCCTCTGCAATGCCCCTTGGGAGGGGCTAGCAGGGGGAGCCCAGGAGAGCGAGAGGAGGGGCCTTCGAAGGCTCCTCTTCGCGCTTCCTGGTTCCCTCTGCCAGCCCCTCCCACAGGCAGGGGGAACCAGGAAGCGCGAAGGCCCCTCCTCGCTCTACAATGCCCCACGGGAGCGGGGCGCGCAGGAGCGCGCACGCAAGGTACCGCTTCAAAAAAGCTTTTTTGGGGGGACGCCAAAGTAATGTTTGGGGGGGGAAACAATGTTTTTGGAGGGGGGCGCCAAAGTAATGTTCGCCTACCATTGGAAATTACCTTGGACCGCCCCTGCCTGTAGGTCATGAGTTCGAGGCCTGCCCGGGTGTGGGTGGGTGCCCGACCTTAAGTGTAGCCTGCTGTTGACCTTTGCAGCCCGAAAGACAGTTCATTTGTCAAGTAGGAGATAAAGGTACCACATTAAGTGGGGAGGCAAATTTTGACTGATTTATGAAGCCATAAGAATTCCAGGAGTCGCTGAAGATTGCGGAAGAACAACAAGGGGCGCTGGAAAAAACACTGAGAGAGATGAGGAGTGTGTCAGCTCCCCCTGGTGGCCAGAAGTTTGCCTCTTTGTTCATCTATGTTCGTCAATATATGTCTAAAAATATGTCTATATATGTTGAACTGCAGGGATTGTCTGCAAGTATATGTACTGTAATCCACTCTGAATCCCCTTCGAGGTAAGAAGAGCGGAATATAAATGAAGTAAATAATAAATAAATTATTTGGGCTTGTTTAGCCTCATAAATGTCTCTCTCGGCATTACTTCGTGAACGAAGACTCATCCCATGCTTTTTACAAGCGCGTTGATGACTAAAAAGGCCAATCTGAGATAGGCAAGTTTGGTTGCAGAAAGCACAGCAGAAAGTCTCCTTGGTTGATGTTGTTTCCAAGTTGCGGTTCTTTCTGCGTTGTCGTTTCTCTTCAAGATCCGTTCGGTGTGTCTTCTCGAAAGAAGCCGCAGCATTGTGGATACTGCGTCTCCATGCCTCCCGATGTGAGGCCAGGGTGGACCATTGTTGGTGATCAATCTGGCCGAGCCTGAGATGTTGTTTCAGGGAGTCCTTATATCTCTTTTTAGGAGCGCCTCTCTTGTGCTGACCCGTGGCGAGTTCACCATAGAGTAGTATCTTAGGGAGGCGGTGGTCCTCCATCCTAGAGATGTGCCCTGCCCAGCACAGCTGTGTTTTCAATAGCATAAATGTATAATAGTACAGAATATCAAAGTGATGGTAACTTATTAAAAAACAGATAGATACTACTTACAGCTGCAAATGTCCCATTCCAGATTCTGGCAGAAACATTAACATAATATTCAGCCTTCAGTGTGATATCTTTTAATTTGCATGTAATTGTGTCACATCTGACATTCTTGCAGTTCTTTCAAATAAGAGAAAATATAGCATCGTGGTTAAATATTATTATTTTCAAATGTGGCAGAAAAGCAATTCATATCTTTCATACCTATTAGGCATTTCACTGAAGTTTTTTTTACAGTTCCACATATATCTGCATCCTCACAGAAGCCTTCCCCCCAGATTTGAAAGTATATAGGCTTGTCCATCTTTCTTCTCAAATTTAATTTTAGCATCATGTAAAAATAATTGTTGTGAAATTTTGAATTAGCTCATCTATTAAATTCTGTCTGAGCCTTGTTATGTGCCCCAGCTCAAGTGGAAAGATAAGGACTTCTGTATAGGAGAATCTGAAGGTAGAACTCTATTTTCAAGGAGTTTAGTATGCCCCCCTTTTTTACTAGTCTTCTATAACTAAAACCTGTATCACCACATCAGACTTTTAGTAATTGATTCCATGCTTTGAGTGTATGTATGTATGGAGCTGAGGTGGTGCAACGGGTTAAACCCTAGTGCTGTTGAACTGCTGACCTGAGGGTTGGCAGTTCAAATCCACGAGATGGGGTGAGCTCCCATCTGTTAGCTCCAGCTCCTGCCAACCTAGCAGTTTGAAAACACGCATACATTAATAGATAAATAGGTACCACTTAGGTGGGAAAAGGAAAGAGATGCTTCAACCCATATTGCTGGCCACAGAACCAGTGGGTGACAAGGCAGGCTTCTTGGCTTGAAAATGGTCGAGAGGACCTTCCCAGAGACAGAGATGAACATCACCTCCAGGAGCCGGAAATGAAAGGAGAAGCCTCTGCCTTTGTTTGTGTTTGTGTGCCTCACTGTATATGATTGTAAAGGCATTGAATGTTTGCCTATGTATGTAAATGCTGTAATCCGCTGGAGTCCCCTAGGGGAGAAGACCAGAATATAAATAAAGTGTATTATTATTTTATTTTCCCCAGATCATGTTTACCGTTGCTTTTATTAGAGGCTAGCTGTGTGTGACTTCCAGAAGTCAACCAAAGGGTTTCCATGGCTGAGTGGAAATTTGAACTCTAATCTCCAGAGTCCTCTCACATGTGTATGCAGCATACTCAATAAGGAAAACTGATACTGTATTTAAATAAACAAACCAACACCAATCACTTTATTTATCTTCATTTAAGATCTTAAATTTAATCTGTTAAATGAAGGGAAAATTTTGGAATTGGTGTTGGTTTGATCACTGAAATACAATTATCGGTTTTCCTTATTGAGTATGCTACATCCACATGGCAGAGGACTCTGGAGATTAGAGCTCAAATTTCCACTCAGCCATGGAAACTCTTTGGGTGACTTCTGGAAGTCACACACCGTTGGCCTCTAATAAAGGCAACGGTAAACATGATCTGGGGGGAAATGCCAAGAAAATACATAACGTACACTCAAAGCATGGCGTCAATCACTAAAAATCTGGTGTGGTATCTCTAAGGCAGGAAAGAGATAAGTCAACAGAGACCACATGTTTCACTCACCAAATATTACAGAGGAAAAAAAGCCACAAACGATTTAGGATCCCAAACATTTTTATAGCATTCACAACTGTAGAAGAGAGATCCCAATACCTTATGCTTGAAATGATTGAGATCTTTCAACATTTATCATTAGCAATAAAGGAATCAAGACTTCAGATTTTGCAGTAATAAAACTAACTCACCAATTCTTTCATCGTTTTGAAGTTTTCCTTTTTAAATGACACAGCATAACCTTGTTGTCCTATATTGTATGGATTTATTTGTGCTTCACAACTGAGGTCACCATCCTGGAAAGTACATACAAAATCATGCATTGAACAGAGGAAGCAGAGGGCTTGCATAGGTTGCCACACCATAATTATTAGCCTTTCCATTATGGTTTTGTATTCAAGCTGTCTTCGCTAATCAAGTTGTAAATCTCAATTAAAGTACACCATGGCTTTACCTGACTGGTATGTACTGCAGTCACATACATCAAGGGATTGTCCCCTTCAGTCTGTTTCGGAATATGGATTTTTAAAGTTGCCATGTTAACTGGAATACTTCCTCTTGTGACCTGAAAAGAAAACAATTATGTGGATAAATATTGGAGAAAGAATGGCAGCATATGATGGCCAACATAATACAACCCCAGCACATGCAGGATCACTATCAAACCCCCCCCCCCTTTTCACCTGCCCACTTCTGACAAAATATGCCTTCTCTAGACATTTTCTAGGATGGTCATCCAGGTGATTTATTGTATAGTACTGCTGGAAGTTAACACAGAGTCACTTTGGAGGTCCTAGAAAACTGAGGTAAATACATCTTTAGTGTTTTTCAAGGTCTTCCAAGGCAACATTAGGTCCTCTAGGGAAACTTCCAGTAGAAGCCATTCATTTCAATAGGGTTTGCTATTATCCATGGTTTCCTGTTAATATTTATTTATTTATAGTATTTATATTCTGCCCTTTTCACCCCGCAGGGGAATAAGGGTGGATTACAGTGCACACATACATGGCAAACGCCATAAACACACAACATATACAGACAAACACAGAGGCAATTTAAGCTTCATGTATATTCAAATTCTGGCTATCGGGGGAGCTGTTGCTTCACGGTCCACTTGTGGCACCGAGTCCTTGATGGAGTACTTTCTTATTCTTTCACCTGCTGCTGGAGATTTTTATGGCATTTTAAATTAGTTAAATTAGCCTCCCCACATAAGCAGTACCCAAATTTCCTACTTGACAGATGCAACTGTCTTTTGGGCTGCAAAGGTCAACAACAAACTAGAAAAATGGTCGGGAGCCTACTCCGACCTGGGCTGGTTTCACACTCATGACCTTTCGGTCAGTGGTGATTTAATGCAGCTGGTCCCTAACCAATTGCGCTACGATCCGATCCTAATATAGTGTATTAGATCCTAATATAGTGTATATACCCCAAATATAGGGGATGTATTGTGTTGCAGTTGTTCTCTGTTAGCACTAAGAAGACTTGAATTTTCATCTGTTATCAGATGAACAGACCCCATTCTGTTCAGTATCGGAAGAACTCCAGTTTATATTTCAGGAAAAACCACCATATTTATATGCAGCATCATAAAAACTAACAGGTTTATTATAGCCCAAGTTTCCATGGATTGTAGTGTGAAATTAGTTAGACTTTATGATATCACAGATTTTGCAGCAACAGACCGATATGTATTTTTCAGTTTCCAAATAGTCCAAAGAGGTTATAAATTGGTATGGCAGTCCAATTGGGCTATAATAATAAGTATAGCGCAAAAGAAATCTATCTCGAAAAATTAGGCAGTTCTGACCTTCAAATATGCTCCTTCATTGTCCCATGTGCTGCTACACCCATTGCCCAATTATTGGGGGAACTATGGGAGCTTGTATATACTGCATACACCCAATAAATTTTGTCCCACTCTGTCAGTATGAATCCAATATGTTTTAGTAAGAAAGATACAACATGATAATTCTTATATATGTTTACTGACCTTAATAGAAAAATTGAATGCAGGTCCAATTTCATCAAAATTGTTCACCACAGAAGGAACATTATAATCAGAATAAACTTCATAGAAATTCATACTAGTAAACCTGAGTAAAAACAGATTATATTATAAACATTTTTTTCAAGGTATGGGTTTTTGTTTGCTCTACTGAATTAAGCAGAGTGAAGTAAGAACTACATTTTGGAAAAGGGGTTTCTCTCTCTCTCTCCCATCCAAGCACAAAGCAGGCCTGACCCTTTCTGCTTAACTTGGCTTTTTTGTTTATTTATTTGCATGATCAGATGGAATTTTTTCTGAAATATATTCTAAAGTACCTGCCCCCATCCAAGCACAAAGCAGGAATATTTAGATCTTGTGAATCATGCTACTGCTTTTGCCAATCTCAAATTTGGTGAGTTATCTTAAACACCTAGAAACTTGCCATAGGCTCTGTTGGTTCATTGAGAATTACCTTGTCAAGTGGAGTTCTTCATCATATCGAAGAGGGACTGTCAGGTTGACTTGGTTGTTTGTATCATCTCCTTCATTACTTGCACTAAAATGCATATTTAAAATGGTTTTTTTTAATGAAACAGCCACATGTATAAACATAACTTGATACTATTCAGTTGTCAGGAGCAGTTTTGTCTGGGGCTATCTTTGGCATGACAACAACATTCAAAGAACTTGAATCCAAAGAAGATGGAAGTGTGGTGAGCTGGAACATCTGTTGTGTGAGATGTCCTACTAGATCTGTTAAACACTGCAATAAAGAAGAAGGACTGTAGCCATTGAGGGTTCCCATGTGCCATAGAAATGCAGGGGTCAGCAACAGCCAGGAATATATTTTACCTGCTCTAGGTGGTTTGCAGCTAAGGCCTTATCTAGAGAAAATGAAGCATGCTTCATATACTTTTTGGTTATACTACTCCAGGCTGGATCACTGTAACATTCTACAGGTGGAGCTTATTTTATGTATTTGTTATTCAGTTATTCATTCAATTTATATCTGGTTCTTTTCCTCACATAAAATCCAAGGTAGCTTATAATAATTTAAAATAACAAATAGCTTAAACATAATAGTCCTGGAGTTAAAAATAATAATTAAATTACAGTTTTGATTTGTGAACATAGTTAAAAACTATGTATAGGCATTGAATCCATTAAGTAAAGAATAACAAAAAAGTAAATAAACTGTCGCTATTACTTTCTAGGTTAGGATGATATATGAAATATTACATGTTACCTCTCAACTTATTGCAACCCCATTAATTTCAAAGGAATACACAGAGGTGGTTTTGTCAGTTCTTTCCCCTGAAATGTAGCCCACAGCCTGTTATTCATTGGCAGTCTCCCATCTAAGTAACAACCAGAGCTGATCATGCTTAGCTTTAAAGATTAAATGGTGCCTGCTGCCATTACAGTATTTAGTCCAAATGAAATATTCTACTGTACCTCAAAGCTTGAAAACTTAATACTGCCAGATTCTGAAGACTTTTCAAATTAAAGTCAAAACTGATGTCAAAAGACACCTATGCAAAACAAAGACAGATGAAATTAAAACAAGAAAAGCAATTATCAGCAATTGTCCTACTGCATTTCAGGAAGTTGTCTTCATTATTTTATGATATTATCTTTATGCTGGAACAATCAATTTTCCCAAGCAAATTTTAGATTTCCCTCAAGGCCTTCTAGGCAAACCAATCCTTATTTGGATGCACTACCACAATGCCACCTGTTTCTTCCATGCCCTTTCCTTACTTACCACCAGAACTAAGTATACCCTCTTACCACCTATTTATCAATGTCCCATATATTTCCTATAGATGGCAGAAGTGCAAGAAAAAGAACCAAAAAAAAAGCCTACAGGGCCAGCTGTTTTGGCATCAGATATTTAAGATGACATGACTCTTCACTTGCTTGTCTATTTTGCTTGCTCTCTATAATACCGACTGATATTTTAAAGGATGAATTCATGCAATTTGCTTGTCACTCCTCTGTCACTGGAGCAATGGAGTTGGCACAACAACCCTAATTAAAAGTGGAATTGTAAGACATACCTGCTGTGCTTCTTTGAAAACAGGATAGCTGATCTGGCAGACAACAAATTGCTGGATTGTGCTCATCTGACATGAAACATCAGTTCCATCAACCTGTAAGATTGAAGACAAATATTTGTAGTACAGTACCAAAAATGAATGGCAGCATGGTGTAGTGGTTTGAACATTAGATGACAACTCTGAAAATAAGGATTCAATTCCCCATTAAGTCATGGAAAGCCACTGGGAGATTTTTGGGGAAAATCACACTCTCTCATTCTCAGAGGATGACAAAAGAAAACCCCAAAATACTATGGCACAAAATTGCGGATGTTCTTACATAGGTGAGCTCCTAATTGAGACATACGCAAAATAGGTTGACAGGGCCATCCTTGCTCTGTTCACTCATGGTAGCCATTCTAGCCTCCTGAAAATAGCATTTAAGAGTATTAAGCAATCCTGTCAAATGGAGTGAGATGTAGTGCAACTGGAAAAGAAAACATCTCCCAAGATCAGCTGGGGCTGTTACATTTATGGAAGGAAGATCCTGGATCCAACCTTATGCTTTTAAAATCCATGGCACATTAATGGGTCAAGGATGCTCATTTATAAATGACTTGGTAATTGCTTATTTATTAATTGATATTTATTTGTGGTATTTGTATACCGCCCTTCTCATCCCCAAAGGGACTCAGGGTGGTTCACAGTGTTGGCAACAATTCAATGTCATCGATAAAAAACAGTGTAAAACATCAGAATTGATCCTCCCCTAATAAAACATTAAACTTTATTAAACACATCACATAAAATATAGTGTAAACTGTATGGTTTGTTTCTATTGTAAATGCTTCGCTGGGCAGGCGGTGGTAAGACCATTACTAAAAAAGTCCTTGCTTGACCATTCTGTATTTTGTATTGTGTTGCATTGTATTTTAAAGTGTCTGGCCTCATGTCAAGCACCGGGAATGTGGCGCAGCTGGCTAAGTGTCAGCTGCATAAGATCTCTCTGACCAGTAGGTCATGAGTTTGAGGCCTGCTCGGGTCGATGTGGGTGCTCGACCTTTAAGTGTAGCCTGCTGTCGATCTTTTCAGCCCGAAAGACAGTTGCATCTGTCAAGTAGGAGATAAAGGTACCACATTAAGTGGGGAGGCAAATGTTGACTGAATTATGAGGCCATTAAAGAACTCCAGGAACACTGAGGAATGCAGAAGGAACAACAAGGGACGTTGGAACGCTGAGAGATGAGGAGTGCATCAGCTCCCCCTGGTGGCCAGAGTTTGCCTCTGTTTGTCTATATGTGTGTATGTGGAAACGGCAGGGATTGTCTGCTAAGTATGTGTACCTGTAATCCGCTCTGAGTCCCCTTCGGGGTGAGAAGAGCGGAATATAAATAAATAAAATAAATGTTAGCCACCCCGAGTCCCCAATGCGGAGATAGTGGCGGGGTATAAAGTTTTATTATTATTATTATTATTAAACTGGAATTGTTCCCAATCAGTGAAACAAACCTGTTCCTTAGTAGCAAGAATGTATCATTAAGATTTCGATGTGTTTGCATTTCCTGCATATTTACATATGATGTGCATTTGTTTAATAATGTCATAGAAAACCAACAAGAAAGAATTTAGTGGTACCTTAAATACCAGTAATTGCCACAAAGTGGTTTGAGCATTGGACTATGATTCTGCGGACCAGTGTTTGAATACCTAATTGATTGTGGAAACACTCTATAAGGCTAAGCCACAGACCCCTGAACAAATCTCACCTTGTGATAGATTTGCCTTAATGTCACCATAAGTCAGAAAGCACACATCAACACAACTGCAAAGTAACAGAGAGACTCTGGAATATGACTACCCTTGATCTAGAAATTGGGGTGCCATACTGACGAGAGTAGAAAAACTCCACAAATCCAACAATTAATTCCTTCCACTAGGTGTACAATGGCTTCCTTCCATCTTGCAGACTGAATTACTGGAGTTAGACTGCAATTCTAAGCACACTTTCTAGGGCACAAAATCAAATAACATTAACTGCATTGATATTCAGCATCTGAATCAACACAGTTAGCTTGCACTTACTGGAACAAACAGCGTTAGATAGCTTTGATGTTTTAGGAAACATCCCCACAATGGGGAAAATAATGGTGTAGGATTCTCACTGATTTAGTAGGACTGGGAACATATCTGAAAGAAAACTTCCTTCTAAAAATAACTGGTATTCTTAATATAAAACTAATAATGCGAAATATAGATATTGCACCTACCGGTGAAGAAGACGAAGCAAAAAATAAGTTCCCGGAAAAAAGAACTTGAATTCTGGTGTTGTATGCATTTTCTTTTTTATTTCTCAGTTTCACACCGAATATCAATCTTTTGTTCTTACTGCTGATAATAACAGGTTGTTTGCTGGTTTCAGGAAGGAAAACAGAAAAGAATAGAAACATATTGTTAATGTGGTACATAGGTGAATTCCAGTGTACTTCAGTGAAGTGGTATGCACTAAGAACAACCCATCTTCAGCATGCAGTTAAGCATACTTGAATCTCATTCAAATCAGCAGGGTTGAATAACACTTTCAGCAAGAGGGCAGCATGGATGACATTTATTTCAAAATTCAGCATGCATACCCAGTTCATTCTTATATACACATTTTCAAAGGAGTATACATTCAGGAATAGTACTTTCAGGTTTTTGTCATACAGACTTTTATTTCGTTAGGGTTTCACAATATTATGCTAATGCACAAATACTATTTAAGCTTAAAGGTTAAAGCAAAGTGCTATGCAATTATTCCTCATTTATATACATTTGGCACATATTTTCTTTTATATAATCACCTTTTACAGGAGGACTGAGTAGCACAAAAACACACCTCTTACCCATTATTTGTTTTCTGTTGAACATCAAGAACAAGGTCAGCAATGCAAACTTCATCTCCACCACAATCTTTAACAAATGGTATCTGCAAAACCAAAACCAAAATCCATCTTGTTTAAAACAATTGATCTACATAGTTCTTAATGTAATTACATATTGTAATTGCCTCTTAGAAGAATTACTTTGTTTGCTTACATCCAACTCTGTAACAAGTGATCTCAGGGCGGGGCACAATCCATAAAGAGGGTTTTAAAAAGCATTTAAAATAATTTGTAGATAGTTTAAGAAAGGGGAATCTTTCAGGGGAGTTCAGTTGTTTATTCCTACATGGGAGTTTGCGGTCTCCGCTCCCCACCGGCGCCCTGATATCTTTCGAGGGCAGGGTGGTGCCTTAGTGGGCATCGCCGCTGACACTACCCTATTCCCTCCTCCCCTCCCCACCCTTTTGTTCTTCCCTCTGTGTACTATGTATATGTTGTCTTGATGTTGCCGGTGGGCACTCAAACTGTTGTAAACCGCTCCGAGCCTCCACAGATACTGCCTCCATCTGCGGTGCTCCTGTTGCTCCTTGCCTTGTGCTTCGACACTCATGAGACGCTCGTGAGATTTCGCCATTTAGGCCACGCCCCCGGCCCTGAGGAAGCCCCTACGGGGGAGAAACGAAGGCGCGCGAGACCCTTTCGTCGGCTCAAGGACGCCCTTCCCTATTGATTGCCACATTGCTGTGAGAACTCACTTGAACTTTATATTATTTTGAACATTTTCCTCTGTTTGGGAAGGCGTCTGGGACTGTGCCTGGTCATTTACCACAACATTCCTCCGTTGAGCCTGGGCATCTCGGTTCACCCCTGCATGAGCCTGTTCACTGCTATTATGTTGATACATACTATGCTGGTATTTACCTTGTGATATTTGTATATTTTCATGATTGTATTCCTTTTCTACAATATATGTGTATGAACTAGAGATGACTCTATTATTGCTCACATAATTGCCCATTGTGTATTTGCCTTTATTGTTTATTTATCAGCCTACACGCTGTCTTTTCCACTTTGTATTCTGTATATGTGGAACAGCCCGTTTTTTGCTTACAGATTTAACAGTGGCTTGATGCCATTTTCAAGTTTCAGTCCTGCAGAATCCTGGAATTTGTAGTTTGACGAGGGACTTTGAATGCTGTGCTACAAAGAAGCTCTGGATCAGGGATAGCAGTAGAGTACACAAGCAATACATCATTTTAACCACCCTTCAAGTACCTTAAAATTACACAGGATGAGGTAATAGCGGATAAATTGTCACCCAATCATTATTAAGTGTAAATATATTATTAAATTTCTAGAACAACTGTGTAGCTTTCATTTCACTGGGGTAGAGAATCCACTCCTGGTTTTCTTCTAGGCATACCACAAGGTGATGACCCTATTCTTAAACAAGTTCAGTACCTTGAACAGTTTCTTTTTCTGATAGGGGAGCCACCAGCTGAAACTGTAATGCAATTCAACATAAAGAAAAAATCCCAATTGATAAAATCCAAATTGCAATAATTGAGAACCCAAAACCTGGATGTGGTATAATGTTTTGTGTGTTGTCACAGGCTTCCATGGCTGGAATCACTGAGTTGCTTCTGGGCTGTATGGCCATGTTCCAGAAGCATTTTCTCCTTAGGGGAATGCTTCTGGAACAGGGCCATATAGTCCAGAAAACTCACAGCAACTCTATAACATTTTGGTTTGGTACCAAAACACCAACATTGGACCCAGCTAGACCTTGAAGGAGAGGTTATCCGACAACTAAGACTTTATGGTTCTGCTTTGTCTTCTACTTGTCTCACAAGGAGGACAGAGGAAGCAATTCTTGGGCAGGAGGGATACACATCTACATCAGTCTCAAGCCTATCTGTAGAAATAGGCATTGCTGAGAGGAGACATGATAGCCATGTATAAATATGTGAGAGGAAGTCATAGGGAGGAAAGAGTAAGCTTGTTTTCTGCTGCCCTGGAGACTAGGACATGGAGCAATGGCTTCAAACTACCAGAAAGGAGATTCTATCTGAACATTAGGAAGAACTTCCTGACTGTGAGAGCTGTTCAGCAGTGGAACTCTCTGACCTGGAGTGTGGTGGAGGCTGTGTCTTTGGAGGCTTTTAAACAGAGGCTGGGTGGCCATCTGTTGGGGATGCTTTGAATTCAATTTTCCTGCTTCTTGGCAGGGGGTTGGACTGGATGGCCCATGGGGTCTCTTCCAACTCTATGATTCTATGATTGTGATTTCAATAGGAAGATTTAAAGAGGCAGAAACCTTCAAAATTTCTGGAGAGCAGAAGCATCTTTAATTTGGGTTCCTATTTTTGCACTCATTCCTGGTTTAACTCAGGTAGTATTATCGCTCTACATTATAGATGTGAGTGTGCAAAACTTGGAAAGAACTATGACAAATGTGGGATTGTAATGTTTTCCCACCATATGGATTCCTGGAGCTTGCTTTTGAGTCAAGGTCCAACAACATTCATTGGCATCTTTGCCTGGAAAGTCAACATTTGTTTGAGTTATTAAATTCTACACATATTTGATCTCATCGCTGAATTTTGGGCTTTTTATATTGTTGTTGTTGTTGTTATTCAGTGCCTTATGGATTTGTAATAATACCTGGTTTTCTGCATGTATATTGTGAGCCAATTTATTGTTGACACTAGAAATGGAATGCTTGCAAATATACGTACAGCGTAAGTTGCAGATGCAGGAGACATCTTATCAAGAACAGGACTTGAACCAGGATTCTTGAGCCTAATATCAACACGCACACTAAGTGAGTCGACCGCATCAGATGGCTCCTATAACCAGAAATACACACATTAACTGCACACATCCACACCTTCTGTGAATATTTCAAACTATACACACATGCTATAAAGTGTTTTGTTTATCAGTCTCTGACTATTGTGATACACAAATTCATTTGCTGATATACAAAATTGTCCAACTTAATGTATTATCTAATTCAATGCTACTCAAAGAGGTGGTCCCAAAATCAGAGCTTATCTGTGAGCCTTTTGCTCAAGCTCCTTAGACAGGTTCCATGAAAGAAAGAATCAGTTGTAGCCCACTGACTTGCTTAAGATGACTCAGTGGATTTCTGTGACCAAGTGGGAAATTCAAACTTTGATCCAATGCTCAACCTGCTATCCATGCTGACCTCCCATGTTAGAAGCACTGATCTGATGGGACTCAAAAACTTTGGAACAAAGTTATTAAAATGTACAATGAAAATGTCAAAAAGCAGTTTACAAAGTTTGTAAAACCATTACAAATAAAATATGGACTAATTTAGAAAAGTTCAATTCTCAAAAGTATTTGCCTACTGATGATAGCAAGGAGGTTGGGAGGGGGTCAATCTAGTCTTCCTAAACATGGTTTCGTATTTACTACTTTACTTGTAGTTTATGGGAACCAAGTCTCGGGCATATATGTCTCTTTATATGGAAAACTGGCAAATGTTTACCTGGACATTAAAAATGTGCTCCACACAGTTCTCCATGGGGCGAACTATGATATGATCCTGCAGGTATCTCTCGTTGTTCTCTTTAAATAAGCCTCTGGAGGTCACTCGAGAGGACATGAGATCAGCATCCAATGTCAGGTTGTATCTGATATCTAAAGGGAAAACATGTTACAGATCTTTAAACAGTTCAATCTTTATAAACCTGAAAAAGCTATATGTAAACATGTTCTACTACAACTCTAATGGACAGTCTAGGCATGTCATTATGTTAATGCAGGAGTGGGGAAACTGTGGCCTCTATGCAAGTCCCAACAAGAACACCATTGCGCCCCATTTCTCCCAAAATTTATTTTGAGGAAAGATGCCACCCAAAATTGGATAGCTAGCACTCTTGGTGGCTTGGAGGAACAGTAGTTAATTTAATGTAAACCTCTCCCATCATAAAAATAAACCCAAAAGTGGCTACAAATGGCTTCCTGAAATTTGTTTCTAACAACTGTTGCAAATGCTTGTGTCACAGCCACACTCTAGGAAAGCTAAGTTAAGTGTAAACTCACACCAATATAATAAGATTGAAAGAAGCCTTATTGCTTAAACACATGTAGAAAATAAGCATCACAAAATTTGGGCTTTCTCCAGCCCTGTGAATCCTAAAAATAAGAAGTATGTTCATATTTTAGCAGGCTAACTGTATTTATATGCAATGCCTTTTCCAACGTTACTATAAAGCAAAGAAACTGTTATGGGAGCAAGGATTGTACAGCATAGTACTTTGGATCACTTTTTCTTATGTAGATTAATTTTTTAGTTGGAGCTCTAAAAAGAAGGTAAATTCAAACAAAGATATTCATCATATTTGGTCAGATGTTAATAAAGACACTGCTTTATTAACATCTGACCATTTGAGTATTTGTGGGCATATTTCAGTACTGCACATGGCAGGATGGCCAGTTTCATTTTATTAAACTATTTCAATGCAACATGGTCAATTAACTCTCAATATTTGCATGACTGATGTTTAATATTCTTGGGGTCTGCTGCATCCATTTTTTGAGTTCCTTATCTCATTGTAGCAGTCACTTTTATAGTACAACTGAATTAGAATATATTCAAAATAAATTATGTAAAATAAAATATTCGAAATGCTTACCCACTTGATTATTCCCATTGGCAGGTCTAAAGTTTGCCATGAAGCATATCTGGAGAATCACCTCTGTATTCTTGTTTAGCAAGCTGATTTTCTTTGGTGTAGATGAGATCTGCATAGAAACTTTTGCTATACTCTGAGACCTAAAATAGAGAAAAAAATATTTACTCATCACAGAAAGGAGATTAGCTTTGGATTATATATCCAGCCCTTTGACAAAATATTGCAATAAAAGTGCTACATGATTGTATGATATTTTTAACATGTATAGGAAAGCACCACTGTGCTGTGCTTTCCTATACATGTTAAAGTATCATACAATAAGAACATATAACAGGGAGTGTAAAACAGTTGAGCAGCACCTAGTGACAGTGTAATAAACACCAAGAGTGACTTTTGAAAGGCAGCTTTTTTCAAATGTAAAAAAGGACAAATTTTATACATTTCACAGGTATACGGGTTAAATGTATTTTCTGTCTTATGAATGTAAAGTTATCTAACACTATATTGAGATAGCAGAGAAAGAGTGATGAAGAATGAAGTGAAGCTATATGAGATAAACAGGAAATAAAGATTATTTTCATACTCATGTCTAGCATCATATTTTCTTTGAGTTCCCTCAGGAAGACAGGATGGATTATAAATAAAATTGTTGTTGTTGTTATTTGTAAAACAACAAGATGAGTCCACAACAGTCAATATCACTCTGCTGGCTGTTGTATTGGATCACACGTTGGACACTTTCCAAGTGTCTAGGACTGTGTGATGTATCGGCAAATAATGTGTGCAGATCCCAGTAAGGTGGCCTTTGGCAGCTGGCAGATAGTAATATTGTCAGTGCCGATTGTGTTTAATTGCAGGTCAAAGTCTATAGGCACTGCACCTAGTGTGCTGATCACCATTGGGCCCACCTTTACTGGCTTGTGCCAGAGTCTTTGCAATTCGATCTTCAACTGTGTCAGCTTTTCCAATTGTTTGTCTTCAATCTTGCTGTCACCTGGGATTGCGACATCGACGATCCATACTTTGTTTTTTAACACAATCATGAGTTCAGGATTATTATGCTCCAAAACTCTTCCTTGTCTGAATTCGGAAGTCCCAGAGGAGTTTGACGTGTTCATTTTCTGTAACTTTTTCTGGCTTGTGATCCCACTAGTTCTTTGTCGCAGGCAGATGGTATTTGTGGCACAAGGTCCAATGAATCATCTGAGCAATGGTGTTATGCCTTTGCTTGAGAGTCTGTCTGCACGATCTTCTTGCAGATGTGATCTATTGTTTCATCAGCTTCCTTGCAGAGTCTACATTTAGGATCTGTCATCAACCTCTTCTTCTCCTCCTCTTCCTCCTCCTCCTCTTCTTCTTCGGACATCTCTTTCAGCAGGGTTATTGCAGATGAAGATTGCTCTAGCATACAACTAGCAACCAGCATCCAATTTAAGTTTGATGCCAAGTGGTTTTATTTCTGATTGTATATACATATTTTATTTTTACATATCTAGCATCAACTTATTTGAAATGTGGTGCTGGAGAAGAGCTCTATGGACTGCTAAATATACAAATAAATGGGTCTTAGAACAATCAAGCGACTAAACTATGGATTTTACACTTTGGCAATATTATGAGAAGATAAACTTACTGAAAAAGATGAAAGTGATCAAGTAAGGTAGAAGGCATAACGAAGCTATGGTCCTGAGTGCAAGACCTGAGAAGAGATCTTGAGGATAGGATGAGTTGGAGAGGTCTTATCAATGAGATCACCATAATCAATTTGATGGCAGTTGACAACAATGCCAACAACAACAACGTCTAATTTAAATTAGGTCAGAGAAGTGGTGAAATGGATATCTAAAAATATATTTGTTATTTCTCTAAAAATCTATTGCTCACCAGAGTTGAATCACATTTCCATCAGAACCCACAGAGACATCAGTAATCCCATCGCCATTTAAGTCACTGCGGCCATCTATTGATCTGCCAAAATACCTCAGTTGCTTTCCAAAAGCAGGGTCTGATCCAGAAATTTTCTGGAAAAAGATTATTTACAGCTGAAATATTATTGTCCCTAAACAAACAAAACCTCTCTCATGCCAAGAGAGGGAGTCATATTTTACAGATCCTATTCTTTGACCTAGTGTAACATTTTAAACAGAATGACAAGGGGATTTTGAGCAATTTTCTCCATCTGCAATTCCCTGACTCTCCTGGAATCTTCTTTTGAAGAGTGGGAATTTTACAGAAAGACAAGGGTAATGACATGGTAAACTGCAAGATGAGGTGGAAGAACTGTCAAAAATCATGCTAAATTTAACATTAGCAGCCTTTGCATATCAACTACTAGTTTGCATATTTTCTAACTTTAGTTTGTTTGCTTTTCTGCACCTTCTCATTTCCTTTATCAGTCTAATTTGCAGCTATTTCCCCCTTCTCTCTCGTCCATTAGATCATGTATGATTATGCATTACTTATTGTAAGTAAAACTACTTATATATGTTGTAGAAAGACTAAACTTCCCTTAATTCACTGCTAGATCCTATGGGATGGTGTGGGTGACATTGATTTTAGTTTAGCTTCTGTCTTGCAAATTGATTAAGAGAGTCACTACCATCTCTTAGATTTCCCCAAAGCTGCGGATATGTAATCGATTTACTAGACAAACATACTGTTTTATATTACTTACTTGCGAATACTTAGTCTGTATTGTTCTTTGTTTACCATTGTAGATGTAGATAGCACCAGCATTCTGGTTTTCTAATGGGGCTCCGACTATTACATCATTAAAACCATCCAAATCAAGATCTGAAATAGCAGTGATAGCTGATCCATATCGAGTATTTTCTAACCCATCAGGGCCTTCTAGAATTTCTCGTTTGTCCAAGATCCCCTTTGACAAGAGCAGAAGGAGAGAGAAAGAAAAAAAAAGCTTTACTAAATATGTTGGCCTAAACATACAGATCTTAACTGAAGTACTTGTCAATTCAGCTGATCTACTCTACTTCATAGGTCTGTTCCATTTAAGACTAGGAGCTGGATTTAGGCCACTAGACTAACATTCTTGCATCCGAGAGTAATTCTTTGAAATGGGAATGGAATTTCCTTGTTTCTACAAAGAAGAAAGAAAAAATAATCAGCTGTGGAAACACTTACTCCCTTGATTGTTGTTGTGCCAACTATAAAGCAAGTGCTAAAAACAGCACAGATACAAGTAGTAAAAAGTTTCCATTAAGCATCTTGGAAATTAATGATCAAACAAAATAACTTCCCTGTGTGCCTCATGTTGCCAACAATGACTTCTATCAGCATAATATAGGACAGTATAAGTAAGGGAACTACGTTTGTGAGAGCCGATCCAACCAGATGAGGAAATCATGTGTGCAAATAGGAACTGAATCATCCAACAGCTGGGTTCTGCATGAAAAATCCTTTAAAGATGTTCACACTTAACTAAGTAGGCAACTGGAATGGCAGGCAGGGATTGCAATTAGTCTCTTCATCCTCATTCCCTGCTACAACCCAATAAGTAAGACTATAGGTTTTTTGAAAGTATATATACCAGTTTGCTATGGAATGAGATAAAATGACTCATCCGTATTTTTTATAAAAAAGAAAAATAATAAAAACACATGTATGCAATAATGAGAAATATTAATATTCAGTATTCGATATGCATTGCACTATAACCCCTGCACTCACAGGACTGATTCCCTAATTCTCTTTGAATTTTCTGGGTACTTAAGGAAATCTTTGGTACGATTCCACTGAAAGTTATCATACATCTATTCTGATTTGGTTAGATATCACCTGGAAGACTGTGTCAAGTTCTGGGCACCACAGACTAAAAGAGATTGATAAGCTGGAAAGTGTCCAGAAGAGGGCAACTAAAATGATCAAAGGTCTGGAGACCATGCCCTATGAGGAGCATCTGAAAGAACTGGGTATGTTTAGCCTGCAGAAGAGAAAAGTGAGAGGAGACATAGTACCCATGTATAAATATGTGAAAGGATGCCATAAGGAAGAGGGAGCAGACTTGTTTTCTGCTGCCCTGGAAACTAGGATTGGGAGAAATGGGTTCAAATGACAACAAAGGAGATTTCTCCTTTGAACATTAGGAAAAATTTTTTCATTAGGAAAAAATTCCTGACCATACAAGCTGTTCAATAGTGGAACTCTTTGCTTTGGAGTGTGGTCAAAGCTCCTTCCTTGTAGGCTTTTAAACAGAAGCTGGATGGCCATCTGTTGGGGGTGCTTTGATTGTGCTTTTTCTGCATGGCAGGGGTTTGGACTGGATGGCCCATGTTGTCTCTTCCAACTCTATTATTCTATGATCTATGACTAGAAAATTGTCCAAGTCACATGGAAAAAGCACCACCAAGGTATTATGGAAATTTCCTATTTATAGACCATGAGAATGTAGAACTTGCCAGTCTTCCACTGGTCAGTTTTTTAAAATCATTTTATATTCAGACTCAAAATACCCAATAAAAGATGTGATTTCATTGGACATGTTCCAATGGTTTACTATAGATAAAACAGCAGAATAAAGAGAAACAGGAGAGCACAATCCCCTTTCTTCACCAGAAACTGTTCTGTGCCTCCAAAATCCAGCTTGACTGGGTCACTCAAAAAAGCCAGTCTTTAGCAGAAATGGAAGACTGAAATGGGAAGGTAAGAAATTTCAGCTGCAATTGCTTGAAGACCCTCACTGTCTACCCCTAGTTAAGCCCTTTTTAGTTAGAAGGATTAATATTTTTGTATAGTTTCTGGGGAGTCGGTCTAGATAGCCTCTGTCGCCCTGCCCCTTTAAGAATCTCCTCGGGGGAGCCTCAGGCAAGTGAGCCTTTTCATGACTGCAAGGTGAAGAGAAAAGAAGAATTAAATATGGAGACTATCTTTGAGACAATTGAACACCATACAAGAAAGGGACAATAAGAAGAAATAAAGACTCAAGAGCCTTAGTTTGGTCAGAACTGTGTCTATCTCTCAAAGACTTTACCTCTTGTCATAAAGACTTTGTAGTGAGACTCAGGAGGAGAGAAAGTCGAAAATTCTTGTCAGTTAATAAATTCTTGTTTGATTCAACTATATAGTCTCCGAACTGTTCCTTGCACAGCCAGATCACCTTCCAAGTAGTTAAGATAGTGTGGAGCAGAACAATCATGAATATATTACCTAATTTGAAATGCATTTTTGACTTTCAGTACTGACCAATATGCATCCAAGATATGAGAATGAGATAAAAATTGACAGAATGACATAATTACTGGCTTGGAAACTGTATAGAGTTCTCCTTACATTTTTGACAGCAAACATGTAGACTTTCCCTTCTTCTTTTTTAAAATCATTCATGAACATTGGTGCACTAACCAACAGCACATCTGTTATGGAGTCTCTATTAACATCCACTGAGCATATTACACTGCCAAAGTAGGAGCCAATCTGAAATGATGGGAATATTACACGAGTTACAGACTTACACTGCTGTCAGGCTTGGGCAAACTTTAAACATGAAATAGCAAACCAAACTACCAAAAACACATCTCAACTTGCCTGCTCTCCTCTTTGAGAATGAATAATATTTATATTGCCACGGCCATCCACCTGATAAACCACTACTCTTCCAGTATAGTTGGATCGTGGAGCACCAGCCACAAAATAGACAGCGCTTTTTGCTGTCAGAACAGCAACAGAATAACCTGAAAGACAATGCTGCAGTTAAGTATTACCAAGTAACATCTTATATGCAGAACAACCTTATAGATACAGTGTGGGGAGATAAAATCTACCCTCTGCAAAAACTTAAAACGTCTGGGTAACTTCCAACTTCAGTTTGTTAGCCAATCAATAAAAGATGAAAATTGCTTTGTGTCCTGTTTGTTGTATGTTGCTTTGTGCCCTAAACTGGAAAAAAAAACCCAGGATAGAAATAAATAAGAGTAACTTTAAAATCTGTGCTTCTTCTATAAGAGTTTGCAAAATCATTCAAATGATAAATCTCTCACATAAAACTGTCTGGAACAGTGATTTCATTCTCAATACAGGATTATGTACAAGGGGAAATGCTTTCAAGTAACTCTAGCCAACATGTCATGGTGTTCAGAAGCATTTTATAAATATTTCTATCCCATTGGGACCATGAATCTCACCTAGATAAGAGCTCTGATTTCTATCTTGCAAAACTTTTTCAAATGCATCATTGGGAAATATAGTAGCTTGTTTTTCTGACTCCTGGATCACAGTCCCAGTCCATTCATAGGCCCCAACAGCACCTAACATGAGAACTTCCTTTAGAGAAACCAAGTGGAAAGCAAACAGGAATTAAAATTCAATCAAGCAGGTAAGAGGAATCAGATTTTGCTTTGGTACACATGCTTTGGGATAAGTGTTTTCCAAAAGACACAAAGTACTTTATAAGCTAAATAGAAAGAACTCTAAAGTGAACACTAAGCAGCAAGAATTACAAAAATTAAAACATGAAAGAAAGCAGGATTAATATATTAACCCAAACAAGGCAAAAACCTCTGAGTATTTAATCGTCTGAAGTTTGTTGTACATTAAATTACTATATCTTGGAGTCTTTGACCACATTTGTGGTGTCTAATTAGGTTGCTTCCTCTTATGTTCTTAATCTCTAAGGGTGCATCTACATCTAATGCAGTTTAACACCACTTTATCAGACATGACTCAATGCTATGGAAGAAGAAGAACTTTATTTTTCTACCCCGCCTCCATCTCCCCAAGCACAGAATAACATACAATTTAAACAAGCAAATAAAAAATTAAAACAATGTATAACTGACATCATAAACAAAACCAAACATTGTAACTAACAACCAGAAATACTTCAAGTCTCATTTTGGGGAGGGCTAGTGTACAAAAAAGTTAGAGGATAGGCTGGTCAAAGGTAGATAGAACATATCGCAGCATAGGAATAGAGTAATTATAATAGGATTATTTTAACTTAAAGTGCAGTAATCAAATACAGGAACTTGCTCCAGTTAACAATCTGGCAGCCGACCTTTGCACCAGCTGTAGTTTCCGAACCACCTTGAAGGGCAGCCCCATGTAGAGTGCATTACAGTAGTCCAACCTTGAGGAAACTAAAGCATGGACCACCATGGTCAAGTCAGACGTCTCGAGGTACGGTCGCAGCTGGCGCACAAGCTTTAACTAGGCGAAGGCTCTCCCAGCCACCGCCAACACCTGAGCATCAAGCATCAGCGCTGAATCCAGGAGGACCCCCAAACTGCGGATCTGTATCTTCAGGGAGGGTGTAATCCCATTGAACACAGGTTGCCACCCTACACCCCATTCAGCCGAACGACTGACCTGGAGGACCTCTGTCTTATCAGGATTCAACTTCAGCTTGTTGGCCTTCATCCAGCCCATCACAGCAGCCAAGGGCTTCCTTGGAGTTAGGTGGAAAGGAGTAGTAGAGTTGCATGTCATCTGCATAGAGATGGCAATGAACTCCAAAACTCTAGATGACTTCACCCAGCGGTTTTATGTAGATGTTAAAAAGCATGGAAGAGAGAATTGAACCTTTTTGGGACCACACAGGTTAAAGTCCAGGGGTCCGAGCAGGTGTCCCCCAGCTTCACTAACAGGGTGCGGACCTCCAGAAAGGAGTGGAGCCACCTCAATGCAGTATCCTCAAGACCCATTCCGGTGGGCCACCCCAGAAGGATACCATGATCAATGGTATCGAAAGCCACTGAGATGCCCAAGAGAACCAACAAGGTCACACTCCCCCGTCCAGTTCTCTGTGGAGGTCATCCACCAAAGCGACCAAAACTGTCTCAGTACCATGACCAGGCCTGAAACCAGACTGTGATGGATCCAGATAATTGGTTTCGTCCAGGAATCCCTAGAGCTGAGATGCAACCACCCACTCCAGAACCTGCCCAAAAAAGGAAGATCTGAAATTGGTCGATAGTTGTTCAACATTGATGAGTCAAGAGACGTCTTTTTAAAAAGTGGTCTCATGACTGCCTGTTTTAAACATGATGGAATTTGCCCTTGTTCCAATGAGGCATTTATTATCTTTGACAGCCAATCGGCAAACTCTCCTCTGGCAAGTTTTATAAGACATGAAGGGCAAGGATCTAGTACACAGGTGGTTGTTCTCAGGATCCTGTCCCCTTCATGGAATCATGAGAGTTGTAATTTTACAAGGTCTTCAACCTTCTCTGCCAAAGAATGCTGGTGCCTCCCCAAACTACAAATCCCAGGGTTTTATAACATTGAGCAGTGACAGATAAAGTTGTATCAAACTGCATTAATTTGACAGTTTAAATGTGCCATAAGAGTGAGATGACACGCTGCACTATGACTCACTCTGAAGTGAGAATACACTTACCGAATTTGACCTCTACAGGTAAATAACAATTTCTATCACTTCATTGTTGACAATGAATTTACCAAAATAATCTTAGCAAGAATTATCAAAAAATGTAGTTCTCCATAAATTTGATAGATAGATCTTATAGGGGTTTTTTTTAGTAACAGTACAGGAGAAAGCTAACCACATTTTCCCTTCCTTAATGTTAGGGTGTTTTTGTCTGCAACTCCTCAGATCTCTTGCTTACTATGAGATTTTGAGTGTTGCTATCTTAAACATTAATATACTTTCTAAGCCTTTCAATATTTTTATATCTTCAAATTTCTGTGCTCTTTTAATGTTTCTTCTTCATACCAAAAAGCACAACTGCCCTTCTGCAACACACACTGCTATAAGTTTATTATAAAATAGTACAATATTAGTATAATGTAGCTAGTACAGAAAGGTGTAAGGTGTTCATTACCTTTTGTTGTGAATAAGAAGCGCTGAAACCCACTTGTGACATTTCCAGCTGAAATAAATCACCTTGGTCAGTGCCTAGTAGGAAAATATCAATGCATCAGTGTTTGTTCATGCACTTAATCAAAGAAAATGTTACCCAGATGCAAAGCACAGTAATTTCAATAATGTCGCCTGCTTTCAAATAATGAGTGAAATTTAAAAAGGTTATTTTAGGCTAGCCTCTCATTCAAGAGTTTTTGGCTAGTGTAAACAAGCCCATAAAAACCAAGTCCCAGACAGTGGGGGCTGGGACACTCATTCCTTATTCTGAACTTTAAAGGAGCTATCCAAGGTGACTTCATCTATTTTGGATATGGTGAGCAGCCTTGAAATCTCCTTTAAGGGTTAGAGCCAAACCCATAGTGGAATATTGATCCTAATGACGTTGTAGCAATTAGCCCACACTGGCGCAAAAATCTATCAATTCAGGTCTTCTTGGGTATTTGGAATGAGCTGCAAAATTTCTTTAATGTCAGTGAGTATATTTAGAATGATGTGCCCCCTTTGGGGGTATATTTTGCCCTTCCTACCAGGTTCTATGCCCCCCCCCCCAATGAATTCTAAATCCTTCAAATTTTGTCTTGGAGACCTTATAATGCAAACACTGGAAACTGCCAGCCACACAATGCATTAAAAACCGTTTGCATAATAAACCATGAACATACTACATATTTCAAAGGCATAACATAAGAAAAGCAGTTATTTCCCAACAAATTGTATTAATTAGTACCTTCGATGCTGAAAAGTCGCTCTCCCAGTGTTCCTGCTTCTTCTAGAAGTGCAGCCTCGGAGGACACATTAAAGAAATATTTTGATGTGGGAAGACTTGCTATCCCTTTAATTTCTTTGATTAAATTTTTAGTATCCAACTCATTTCTGATTAAATATCCTAATACCTAGAAGAATGAGAAAGAACAATAATGTTTGCTTTAATAAGAAACAAAGCAATACACAAATGAGTATGCATTTGTTGACATATTTTTCTATTCGTTTTCCCAATTTAGTACCTAAAATCTATGGATATTCAAACAGGAAAAAGAAAAATGTTCCTATTGTTCCCTTTGCCAATCATGACAACACAATAGTAAATTGTATGTGTAAGTGAAAGAGAGTGAGCTTTTGCAATGGAGAATTACCTACTCTTATAATGTCCTCTGTCCTCCTGCATCTTTGCATTCAGTGGTGCATATCGCTTCTAAAGTCTTATTGAAATGAGCAGCTAAACAAACCACAGCTATTGTTCAACATATGGTGCTGCAACAAGTTAAACTTTTGAACTGTTGCATCTGCTGAACGAAAGGTTGGCAGTTCCTTTAGGGGTAAGCTCCTGCTGTTAACTCTAGCTCCTGCCAACCTAGCAGTTCGAAAACATGCAAATGTGAGTAGATCAATAGGTACTGCTTTGGCAGGAAGGTAGTAGAGGTGCCCATGCAGCCATGCCAGTAATGCAACCAGCTGTCTACAGACAGATTCTGTACAGATTCCTCGGCTTGGAAATGAAACATGAAGAGGTGGCAAGAGTTGAGCACTGCCTCCAGAAGGCAGAGATGAAGGGGGAAGCCTTTACCTCTGTTCTGTGTATTTGTATATCATTGTTATTCCACTGTATTAAAGACATTGAATGTTTGCCTATTTGTGTATGTTCAAAACTTTATTACGGTCACAGACCAGCACAAATTTGTGTATGTTGTAATCTGCTCTGAGTCCCCTCAGGGAGAAAGAGCAGAATATAAATAAAGTATTATTATTATTATAATATTTTTTTCATTGAGGCCCTCTTCAGACTTTGGTCTGAACATTGGATGGCAATTCTTTTTAAAAGGTGGCAGTTTCCTGATCTAGTGATGATGAAGATGATGATGGATGATTGATTGATATTCCACCTTTTAAAAAAATAGAACTCAAGGCAGGTTACAAAAACTACTGTATTTACTCAAAACTAATGCTCACCTTTTTTGGCTAAATGGCCTTGCCAAAATTGGGGTCTGCATTAGATTAGCATCATACAGTAATCGTAATGCAGACTCAAAGCAAAAGGAGAAGCTGCTTCAGGAGCTGCACCTGGAGTTCCTCTTTGAGGGCCATTATCTCTAATTAAATGGCCAGAGCTCAATGCTATGCAGTCCTGGGATTTGTAATTTGATGAGGCACTAGCAGTCTTTGGAGTCAAATACAGGCCCATTATTCCATAGATTGAACCAAGGCAATTAATGTGGATTCATTCTGCAGCATAGATGCACTGCAAGGTTTTCTTTTCCATCTCTGGAAGCTTTGGTGTTATAACACAATTGTTTACAACTAAGGCTTTCTAAGCAGACAGCACCAGTAATGTGCACCTTTTTTGGCCAAATTACAAAGAGTATACTTTTTACCCTTGCACATTACATTCAGCAGCAAATACTTTTTTTGGATTCAGGGGTTCAAAAATTGAGGTGCACATGCAATTTCGATGGTGTATTAGACTTGAATAAATATGCTTATTTCAGAGGAAGGGTCTTGGAAAACCACTTCTGAATATTCCTTACTGAAGATAATCCTATGAAATTCACTGGATTGACAAGTAACATGAAGGTACATACAAAGTAGTAACAGTAGCATTAGTTAGTAGTGGGGGTCCCTTTAAAACAGTAGTTCTCAACCTGTGGGTCCCCAGATGTTTTGGCCTTGAACTTCCAGAAATCCTAACAGCTAGTAAACTGTAGGCCAAAGCAACTGGGCGGCACCCACAGGTTGAGAACCACTGCTTTATAAAATGATGCATTAAATTGGGGGTGTAACCAGGTGTTGTTGGACAGCAACTGTCATCGGCCAGCACAGCCAGTGATTAGGATTATGGGAGATGCATGGCAAAAATGTTCCTAATAATTATATCTTCTTGATCACTGCATTAAATAAAGCACTGGTACCCAAAGCAAAGAAAACAAGATCAGCTCAAGCTGTCACCATAGTAATGAAAGCCTTACTTACTGCTATACCAAATCTAGTGATATTATCCTCGTTGCATTTTGCTATCACTTCCTGCAATTTCGAACCATCATGTGATTCACCATCTGTCACAACAACCATGACTTTGGAGGCTGAGGGTCGCCCACCAGCTTCTTTAGAGAAAGCATAACGCCTGTAATGAAAACCATGTGCACATTTCTAAACACATAAAGTACTCTCTTAAGCATGCTTCCATTAGCACATTTACCACCCCCAAAGTACAGAAGATCATCACACATACAGATTAATGCATAGAGAGCATTAACATTCAAAACACTATCCAAGCATTTTTTTCCAATTACATACAGGTTTGGCAGCAGTGAGACAGTTGCTCTCACTTTTTATATTAATGGGGGGAGCACTTAATTTATCCTTAGTGACTATTGGTGTATTTACCTGGCATACTCAATTGCTTTGAATGTATTTGTATATTCTCCTCCATTCTGATAGGTCTCTGACATTGCTTGGACAGCATCTTCTTTATTTGTATATGTATTCAGGTTGAATACTTCTCTTGGATTATTACCATACTGAATTAAACCTACCTAAAATTAAGAAAAAGGAATTAAACCCAGAAGACTTCATAATACTAGATAAATTAATATGAATATACAGTATGCCATTGGGGAGTCTAACTGATTTGCAGGTGCACGGATGGATAATGGCAGCATCCAAAAATGACTTTACATTCATAGTGGCTGGAATTCTGTATGGTCCCTTATGTAGAATTGCACTGCAGCCAGCCATTAATTGAGCCCAGACTTACCACAGTACCATTACAACACCAGAGCTATTCTGCATCTGGTGAAAAACTGGGGCAAAAGCACCTAGCTATATCCATATAGTCAGGCTTAAATGGATTTCACCATCTTCCAAGCTTCACACACACACTGTCCTCTGAACTTTGAATATATTCTACTGAATATATTCTACTGAATAGATGTCCTTCAGGTACTTAGAAAATAATTATAGTTATATAGGGATTATAGTTAACTCTGTGCAAATGTGTTGTATCTATATTATATATTCCTTATATATAACCAGTGAGTCTAGAAGTTGTAGTCAAAAAGCAACTCAGGCTGACTTATCCATGACTCAATGTGAATTCCATACCTTAAGTCTTATCGAAAAGGGAACAAGAGTTTAATGTATTCTGGGAGAACCTAAAGCACCCTTAACTCTCGCTGCCACAGTACCACTTCTGAATGGTCCTTGACTTATCCATGGGTCCAATATAAACCCATAAATGTGGTCTTCTAACCTATCCTTGACTTATACATGAGACTGACTTATCCACAAGTATATGTAGTACTCGTAGAATAGAAAGCATTCCCTTTATTGTTCATGAGGTAATGTCAAAAAATTCTGAAGTGCTTTGTCCATAGGAAGGAACTTATTTCACTCATAACAAACAAACACAATATGATAATTGCTCATTATTTTACTATTGCAATAGGCTGAGGTGCTCTATTTGCCTTGCTAAGGCAACGCTTTAAGCAGTTAGCAGTAAAATGCATCCTTGCTTTTGATCTTGAAGAAAAAAAAAGTTTAACCCACTCACCTGAGTTTTGGTGGGGCCTATATCTAAACCTTGGACAAACTTTTTCAAAAATGCCTTGACAGCATCCCAAGGGTAAATACTATTTGACTCATCACATACCACCACGACATCGACAGCTGAAGAGCATTCTGCAGTTGAAAAGGGTAAGACAAGGATTTGCTCAATATTACTTTCATTTAGATAGAATCATAGAGTTGGAAGAAACCACAACGGCCACCCAGTCCAACCCTATTCTGCCATGCAGGAATACACAATCAAAGCACCCCTCACAGATGGCCATCCAATCCCTGTTTAAAACCTCCCATAATACTCTGAGAAAGCATATTCTACTATCTAACAGATCTTATCAAAAGGATTTTCCTAAATATTCAAGTGGAATCTCTTTTGCTCCATGTCCTAGTTTCTAGAGCAGCACGAAACAAACTTGCTCCATCTTTGATGATGCTTTAAAATACTTAACATGGCTATCTTGTCACCTCCTAACTCATTAGGACATATTGTGTCCAATGATGCTAAAATTTATGGATTTGGGATAAAAGGGGAAACGAAGTGATTCTGGTTCTTCAGACAGAAGATGATGAAACAGATGGCAATGTCCTATCAGGCTACAGTCATACCATCAGTGAAACAGTGCTACTACTGTGATCAAATATTCCCAGTCTGATCAGAGAAGGATTTTTCATCTGCTATAGTGAAGTAGCCATACTCCTATTCTCTTTCTCTTATTGAAAAAAAACCAACTGAGTGACAAGGGCATTTCAGAAATAGAAGTACTGAAAAAACATAACAACTGACAGATCATAAATAAATGGATTTAAATTATGCCATGATCTGTGTGATAACACTACTAAAAGCAATGGAAGGTTGTTCACTCTAAGAACTGAACAATACATTAATATTCAATTTTTTTAAAAAAATGTCACCAAAAAGATAAGCGTGAGGTTATACCTTCTAATAGGATCCCATCACACTTTTACAACCAGATTGTGTACAATTGTATGCACAATTACAATCAAGACACAACAGAAAGGGAAAATACAGTGGGCCCTGAGTATCCATTAGGGTTCAGTTCAATTCCAAGACCATCATGAATACCAAAATCCATGGGTGCTAATGTCCTGCTATGTACAATGGCATAATAAAAAGATGTCTCTTATATAAAATGGCAAAAATGTACAGTATATAACATTTTATTGTGTGTGTGTGTGTGTTTGCCTTTGGGATTTTTATGGAATGTTTTCAAGTTGGTTGAAATCAGTAGATACAGAAATTGTGGATATGGAGGGCCGACTGTACTATACGACAACCACATTTCCCCCAATAAAATAATGACTATTTGAATAGCTCATACTCTTTCTTGTAGGCCTGGAATGAAGGGTGTGGGTTTCTGGGTTATATGTTCTTAAATTTGACAAGTCAATGAAACTTTTATTATATTTGAAGACAGAGCCAGTTCCTTTGGATGCATTGGTTGTTTCTCACTTTTGAAGCTGGGAAATGTTTACTGTCATTGCCTTACTTTGTACAGCTGGTGAAAAACTTCTCATGAGTTGGAGGCTTGGACTGAACTCAGAACAGATCCCTGTAGCATAGTACTGGCTGCCACACTGCTGTGCCCACAAAGGACCACAAGTCTTTGAAACAAAAACAGAGAAATCAAATTCAGTAAGATTATACGGCCACACCATCACACATCAAGGCAGGCATCAGTTCACTCCCTTCCCATGAGATTTGATATGCATATTGTGTTAAATTGTGCACTGCATGGTTTTTCTCTTGCTAAAAGCCTGCCCAATTGAGCACGCACACAAGAATGCATAAACTGAATGGAAGAGAAAACATTGCTTCCTACCCTTTTTTGGGCCTCTCGTGCCCAAAGAGAAGGGACTGAAACCCAGAAGATATGACAAGTAGGACTGTCGTCATCAAAGACACAACAGAAAAGAACAAACAGGGCTCTTTCATGAAACTTCCACATGGAACTCAAATCCAAAAAATGACTTTTGAAAGGTCACCTCAGAACTTTTGGTTCTGATGTAATATATTCAGTGTCCCACAAACAAACTGACTATGATTGGCCAGAAGATGGCACCAACTGTCAGCTTATACCTACAAACTCAGTATGGGTAGACCTGGAATTAATGCAGTTTGAGTGGTGTGAAAATGCATTAAATCTACAGCGTAGATGCACAATTTGTTTTAAATTGATTGAATTATTTCAGTAACACCAGTAATAAAAACTCAAAATATGGATTTAGTCTAACCAATATTTTTGGGAAAGCATGTTGTTCCCAAGGCTATTTCAGCAATTTTCAATATCAACTGGATGTGCATCTACACTGCAAAATAATATTTATTTATTTATTTCATATACTTGTATCCCACCCTTCTCAACCCCGAATGGGGACTCAGGGCGGCTTCACAGCAAGCACCACTCTGTGCCATTTTAACAATGATGGATCGATGCTATGGAACCCTGTTGCTTCACCAAACTCAAATTTGAGGAAGCACTAGCTCACTTGGGCAGCGAAGGCTAAAAGCTGTGTCGAACTATAATCCCCATGATTGGTGGAGGCTCTTTCTTTGGAGGCTTTTAAACAGAGGCTGGATGGCCATCTGTTGGGGGTGCTTTGAATGCGATTTTCCTGCTTCTTGGAAGGAGGTTGGACTATATGGCCCATGAGGTCTCTTCCAACTCTATCATTCTATGATTCTATTATTACATAGTAGTCAGTCATGGCAGGTAAAGTGCTGTCAAATTGCATTAATTCTACAGTATAGATGCACCCATAACGACCCTTTTTTTGCTTGCTCTTTTCTTTAGGTGTCTAAACATTATTTCTAAATGCTCAATTGAAGTTGTATGTTACTGCAACTCTGGATATTTGGGGACTGGAGGAAAAATTAATAGCTATATCCCTGCCTCCTTTCCCCCACTTTATTTGTTGTAAATTGGCAGCAAAGGAAACAAAAGCAGGATGGATGAGGTGGCAACGTATTTTTATCTTAAGGTAAATTTTCCAGTTATGTGTGTTGCTCCAACAATGTGGGACTCTTGCCTCC
Source organism: Anolis apletophallus (assembly GCA_030556195.1). Lineage (NCBI taxonomy): Eukaryota > Metazoa > Chordata > Lepidosauria > Squamata > Anolidae > Anolis > Anolis apletophallus. The sequence continues at coordinate 33,916,133 of JARBWK010000006.1, read as the reverse complement.
TGGATGTCTTTCTGCTGACTGGATTCATTGAATTGGCAGAAAGCTATGGCTACTTGGGGAAGCAACTGAAATGCTGCACTTCCCTAATAGACGTACTGTAATTCCCATAAAAGCTGCTTTAGACGGGCTTCTATAGCATAAGAAACTTTGTGGATAATGCAATTAAGTCATAGGGGACTTGTTTTTGTTGCATATGCAGCACATAAACATAGCAAGCTCTGGAAGGTTTCCCATAATATGAAGTGCAGCATTCACAAGCACAGAGAATGCTTCTGGACTATGGAAGAGAACACAACTTTAAATGCTGGAAGCTTTTGTTTGTTAGCAACATACCAGGCAATTAGTTTAAAAGCTGAATTCCATTTTAAAGCAACATGATGCAAGTTTTGCCTTGTTAAAAAACCATAAATTAATGTTCCACGAAGAAAAAAAATCCTATTTTGTATTATTGGATAGTTTCACACACATGTGTCATTTTAATTCATAACTATTTAGGAAAGAGGTGGGAACTGGAGGACCCTCCCGATTAGGGTTGCCACATAAATAAGGGACAGCTACCTAAAAATAGGGAATTTTTCCACAAAAATAAGGGACACTTCATAAAAACTTGAAAATTATCAATTAATTTTCAAGTTTTTATGAAGTGTCTCTTATTTTTGTGAAAAATTCCCTATTTTTAGGTACCTGTCCCTTACTCTTTTATCAAAAAGTGACAACCCTACTCCCGATATTGAAGTCCAAATTCCCAGTTCTGATAACTGGCTCAGGTTTTTGAGAGTTGCAGTCCACAAGCATCTGGTGATTGTCACAGTCCCCAGCTTTGGTTTAGGATTTAGAAATGGTAAAAGGAAATGTGTTGTGAAGTGCAATAAAGTATAAGCATTTTCTCTTGTGAACTCTGGAATTCAGCAAGAACTACAGTTAAGAACTTTGGGTCCTGCTATGGCTATGTGTACGTAAGCAGAGGAAACCATAAGAATTGGTCCTCTTTCTTTATTTTTTGACAAAATATGCAAAATAGGTGTAGAATGCCACTGCGGTAGTTGCTCGTTCTGAGAGGTGTGGACACAAGTAAATATCTGAACTCTTTGTTTTCATGTCAGGAGCGATGTGAGAAACTGCAAGTCAATTCTGGTGCAAGAGAATTGGCCGTCTGCAAGGACATTGCCTAAGGGAGACTTCTCTCATGTCCCCGCATGGGGAACTGGAGCTGACAGAGGGAGCTCATCCATGCTCTCCCTGGATTCGAATCTGCAACCTGTCAGTCTTCAGTCTTGCCAGCACAAGGGTTTAACCCATTGCGCTACTAATATCTGAACTGCGGGTGAAGGAATACCAACTGGACCTGGTTGAATATATGCACATGGAAGGAAGCGGAGATGGTGTGTGGGTTAGAAATACAAATATTTGATTATTCACAGTCATTACGGCAGTTGTCTACTCAGTGTGGAAGCAAATGAATATTCCTCCACACTATTCTTCCCATATTAAAATATCCTGAGGTATTATAAAGTAATTATTCTGCATATAACATTTTGCATAGAAATCAGGTTTTCTGCACAGGAAAGAGTGCTTTCTGTGCAGCATCACTTTCTGCACTATCAACAGGGATTATTTTTATGCACACACACACTCTGCAAAGTAGTTCCTCTCTGGTTGTTTGAATATATGGTCAATACTCCACACATTCCTTGGTACTCTATTATTCTTCCCAGTATGCTATATCACATAAATATCAGGCCAATCTGGGAATGAACAATTCCAAATATTCTTAATAAATGATTGAGAGCATAAGAAATGTGCTTTTTGATTGCTCAGAAACCTCGCTGAGGTGGATGGAGTCTTCATCATACTTAAGGAGGCCAGTGGTTGCCATAATAAAGAAGCGTTCTAGGAAAACCAGCCAAACCAAATGCCTAAGAAGCTGGTGGGACATAGAGAAGATGATCCTCCAGATGATCACAGAGCTTTAATGGATTTGTGCAGGGAAATATGGTACTTCAAATAGCACTTATTTTATCACTGAAAGGACAGAAACTATATTTTTGTTATTCACATTGTCAGCACTTACCAAAAATCCTCCAGTTACCGAGTTTCTTACTAGAGTTAATCCTAGGTTCATGTCCTTCTTTATCTCTGTAACATTTGGAATACTTGCAAAGGCTATGGAGACACAATAAAAACAACAGAAGGTACTATTTTTGACATTTAACCCAACGTATCTGAAGCCTTCAAATGTCCGCGGCAGCTTCCTAGCCATGTCTCATTTCACCTGTGCGAAAATGACACATGCGTATTTCTGTGCAGAATGACTTCTTGAAATACTTTTGAATCCGCAAAGACTGGGTGAAACAGGGAAAGAAGCCGTCATTTTCTCTTGCAATAGGGAGGGACCCATTTTTGATGGAAATGAACAATGCCTCAGAATGCCTCTAGATTTAGGTGCCTAAACACATTTTTAAAAAAGATTTCAGTTATTTTTGCTGCCAAACTTGTTCTAAGGTCAAACAGAGTCAGGTTACCTCCTGAGATAAAGAAGAAATAGACTTTCTTAATTATTATTACTTACTTTGCAAATTCATCTTCGAGCATTTGGTTCCTTGCTGACTAACAGCACACTTATAAACGTCACCCATTCTACTTCTTGGATAGCCACTCCAGGGTGAACCAACCAGCAGCCTGGAAAACAGCCAAACATGTTCTTATGAAAGATTTGGTCATTTCAGCTAGAAGATCTCAAAAGAAGATCTCAAATTCAGAGAGTAGAAACAACAATTTCCTTATTGTTCAGAAGAAGGTAAAGAGTATGTCATTAGCTTCAAAAGTAACATAATGAAGGCGTTGAACTGATTATTACTGTATTTATGTGAGTCTAGTGCACCATCAAATGTGAATTCTAGTGTAAATGGAGTTCTTTCTTATTTTTTGTCTTTCTGCCATTGGGGCTATTTGAGGACACAGGATTCACCCTCTTTCCCCAAAGGTAGATGTTGGAAACTGGTAGCAAACTTTCTCCAAAGGTAGATGTGGGAAACTGGTAAACCATTTTGGATTTATGAACAATGGTGACTTAACCTGTATAGAAAACGTGGACTGTACAAGGTGTTTAAAAAATATGGAGCCAGTTTGAAATTGCTCTATCTCTGTAACCACAAACTACTCATGAATGAAACTCTTTGTACTTGAAAAAGTGGAGAATAGACTTTTCAATATTTACTGCTAAATGCCTCTCCCAGTGCACAATCAACCTCCTAGCCTCAGTTATTCACAAGATGGTAACCCCAAAACATAAGGCCTAATGAGATAGTCTCCATATGCAGTTATTTTTTAGATTTGTTTCTGGCTCAAAATGATTAGTAAAACTTGATAAATTGATGAGTCATTAAACTCTTTGCAACTTTTTGTTGCCATCATTGGTGGGACAAGGGATATGGCCTTCTCGCTTGTGGCTCCCTGGCTTTGGAACGCCCACCACAGGGAGATTAGACAGACCCCCAAACTATCATCTTTCCGCAGGGACTTGAAGACCTGGCTATTCAAGCAGTCCCTAGCTGTTCCGTGCAATAGTAACACAGCCTTGTACTTTATCCCATGTCCTATTTCCATTGTTACAGCTCTGCACTTATCCCATTCCCTTGTCCTATTGTTTGCAGCCTGGCCACGTTTACAGCACCTTACTGCCATTGGTTTGATGAGCACAGATTTATTGAGTTTTAGTTGTTGTTTTATATGCCTATGTGATTTACTCTATTCTATTTTATATTGTGTTTTATTTTATTTTCTGTTTTTAGGCACCTTGTGCCGTGTGTAAGCTGCCCTGAGTCTCTTCAGGGAGATGGTGGTGCGATACAAGAATAAAGTTGTTGTTGTTATTGTTATTGTTATTGTTATTATTAATATATACTGCTTTGAAATTAGGACCATGATTTTGAAATACCCTGTAAATCACTATGATTGAACACTTTAATTGCAGTATTAGCCTTTCTGAACAACAGTCCTCTTCATCAGAAGTGTGAAGTCATTTCATGAAGTTTTGGAAGTTAGATGACCTTAAACATCTAGAATAGGAACCTCACCAAACCAAAGGTGCATACAAGTAGTACACTAAACAGAAACAATTAAAAAAATCCTGAAGTAAAACCAGAGCTACAAATACTCACAAACATTTTTTTCACTTCTGCCTCATTTTTCTAGCAAGGAAAGATGGATATACAATTTATTTATTTATTTATTTATTTATTCGTTCGACTTAATATACCGCTCTCTCTGGAGCCCAGAGCAGTTTACAGAGTTAAAAACAGATAACCACATAAAATGCAATAAAACCAGATAAAACCCCCAGTTAAATCAAATTCCAGTAGAACTGCAATGGCAGTAGGAATATGCTGACAGCGACACAACAAGATGCTGATAACATGGCATTGGTTATGGACCAAATGCCTGTCTGAATAGCCAGGTCTTTACGGCTCTACAGAACGGCATTAAGTCCCGGATGGCTCGCAGCTCTTCGGGGAGGGTGTTCCACAGGGTTGGCGCAGCTACGGCAAACGCTCTCTGCCGCGTGCTAGCAAGTCTATAGACCTTAATGCCTGGCACATCCAATAGATTGAGCCCCTCTGAGCGCAGTGATCTTCTGGGCACATAAGGGGTAAGCCGCTCCCTCAGGTACACGGGCCCCAAACCATATAAGGCATTGAAAGTTAAAACTAACACCTTCAATAGGAAGCCAGTGCAGCTCGCGCAAGAGTGGAGTCACGTGGGCAGATCTTGATGCTCCTGAGAGCAGACGTGCTGCAGCGTTCTGCACCAGCTTGAGTTTCCGGATCGCCGACAAGGGTAGGCCAATGTACAGCGCATTACAGTAATCGAGCCTCGAGATGACCGTGGCTTGGATCACCGTGGCCAGGTCGCAGCGGGAGAGGTAAGGAGCCAGACGTTTTGCCTGTCATAGGTGGTAGAAAGCTATCTTGCAGGCGTAGGCAATCTGCGCCTCCATAGACAGCTGGGCGTCCAGCCGGACCCCTAGGCTCTTTACTGATGGTTGCGGGCAAAGAGCCACACCGTCGAACGTCGGCAACTGGGTCTCTACCCCTCCCAGGCGGCCCAGCCACAAGATCTCCGTCTTCGTCGGGTTCACCTTCAACTTACTGGCTCGCAGCCATCCAGTTACGGCTTCTAGGCAGAGATGGAGAAACCATGGTAAATTGCAGGGACGTCCTAGGCCTTTTCCACACAGATGTATAAAATCCACATTGAACATGGCAGTGCGGACTCAGATTTTGGTCAACTTTATATTCGGTTTGGGGTGCTGATTCAGAAAATGGCATTGGATAGATCACATCAGCTCTAGTTTCTGATACAGAACATATGCCATGGTCAGCAACAGGGAAGGAGTGGTAGGTGGCACAAAAGGAGTGGAAATAAAATAAATAAAATAAAACGAGGAAAGAGGTTTGCGGACCAGATTTTCATCCTCGCAACCCACTGGTGGTCTGTGGCCCACAAGTTAAGAATCACTGGAGCTAGGATTAGAGAAAGAAAAGTGATGTGATGAAGTAGTGGTGTTAACTGTGTTTGCCTTTATGGTTTATTCAAAAATAAAACATTGTTGGAGGTAGAACACTCAATGTACTGCATTCAACACTCTGCAGATTCTGAGAGAAGCCCCATGTTCAATTTGGAGCTGTAGCTACATTCAATACCACTCACTCTTTACAAAAAATACGTATATTAGAGTACAGTACTCTGTCCCAGCTGAGAGTGGAGAGGAGGGGGGAGAGAAAGATTGGAAAACACTACAGGAATCCCCAAGCTACAAACATGATAGACTCTCTAGGTCTGTTGAATTTGTTTGTAAGTCAGAACAGGTACATTTTTAAAGTGTAACTCCAGCCAAAAATATGTACTTTTAGCTTTGGATAGCACAGGAAAGAGTTAACACCTCTGTGGTGTTTGTTTTGCTATCTGTGCCCCTGTTCAGAATATTTCTTCTAATTTTCCATCCCTATTATAAATTGGACTTTGAAAAATTTGGCTTGTTGTGGAAACAAGGATTGGTGATAAAGCTTCAGCTGAGACAATTTTCCCTCCATGATAGCTTTTTCAAGAGTGAATTTCCCTTTCTAGGGGTGTATTTCTCTCACTTCTAGTTGTCTCACCCCCATTCTTAACTATGAGCAATTTGTAAGTCAGATGTTTGTAACTCGGGGACTGCCTGTACTACATATTCAGTACTCGATCAGCTACTCCACCCCTGCACTTAGGAATGTTCTGCAAGTCTGTCTTTTAATTCATACCTGGATTGGACCACACCCTTACAAAATAAAAAGAGTGCAATCCCACAGCCAGGAATTACACTCATTCAATGGTGCAAGTCAGAACAGCTCTGATAATCATAGAGCAAAAAGCAGCTGGGAGAAACAGGTAAGCACTGTCTTCAAATGCCCAGCAAAATGATCTTGCAGTGGATTCTATATTCTGCCAACCTCTTCACTATATATTCACAAAAATGGTGTTACCAAAAGTAGAATACTCATATGTTACCGTGGTATTTCCAAATTAATGCAAATATTCAGATATGCAAATAAAGTGTTACTGGAATGTATTTTAAACATCTCCTCAGAGGCAAACAATTTTCTGTAGTACTTAAAGAACAGCTTTCCTGTTATGACACAAGGAAAACATCCTAAGTAAATCCAGAGGACTATTATTCTAATTATGTCACATAAGTGATATCATGAAATGTCTTGAGTCATTCTGTAATTATGGGTTCTGTCTATGGGAGATAACTGCAGTACATTGAAAGTCAAAATAGCCAAGGAAAGAGCAGTTCTCAGATAATAATAATTTTGTTTCCTATATGTTACTGTTTTGAATTCCTGTATAGTGCCATCTTCCTTTCCAACACTGACCACATCCTGTCTTTCCTTCTTACACAGTAATTTGCCACTGACAGAAAGTTCAAATTGTAATCCAAACAAAGGGAATGTTATGTTTTGTCTGGCACTTACTGCAATGAAAATGTAATGTGTGAAGGGATAACTAAACTAAACACAGGGCAGGTACCTAAGGCACAAGTAAACTAACACAGGTTGGTGTCTTAATCAGATAATACAGTACTAATCATGTAGACACAGAGTCTTATATATCAAAATACAATTATAATTTATAATAGATATCCCATATAGTGGGTAATGGGATGCGCAATGCTCTAATATAGCAAGTTATTCAATTCAAACAATAACAGTATAATCCGTGTGAGTAATCTCATAAGTAAATGATCATATTCATAGAGCATAGGCAAATGAAACTGCTTCTGAGGCAGTCCAAAGTTGTATACACATGTACCATAGACGCCTTATATACACAAAATACAGTCTGGTTATAGAAGGTGTAAGGCAAATAGACACATAGGGATAAGGACGAACACTCACAGGGACAAGGAGTAGGATCGTAATGGGAATTCCCAGATACACAGTCCCGGTATGTTAATGGTAACCCTCTAAGCTCGCTGTGAGGCAAGCCCCAGGAGAGCTGCAACTGAGTCCAGCGTTCCATGTTACAAATAAATGTACAATAAAGCAATTGAGTCACTTACAGGAGAGCAAAGTATATCCAAAAATATCCTCTGTAATAGAGTAGTGCAGCGGGGTCTCCTGTAGTGAAGGTGAGCCGTAAAGGTCGCAAATGCAGCTGACGAACGCGGAAGCGAAAAAAAGCCGCGGAATGCGGTGTCTTTTTGAAAGGGTAGAGATAGCGGGGAGATGAGTCGTCCTGGGTGTTCAAGGTAAGATAGTAGGAACTGCACGAGGTCTCCTTGGTCAGGAGTGGGGCAGCCCGACGGCGCTACTAATGCAACGCCGGCTTCGTCACCGTTTCGCCCCCTATGGGCTTCATCAGGGTAATTTCCCGAAGTGCTGAGAGGCGTCCAAGCATCTAAAAGTAACAATAATCATTGTGGCTTTCTAGTATCAAAGTCCAACATGAAGGTAACCAGATAAAAGAAGCGTGGCAGATATAGTTACCAGAGTCTGTAGGTCAATCAATCCTCAATGGAAGGTGGGGACGCCATGACATTCAGTCGAATGTATGGTAGACGCAGATTCACCACATGTTAAGTAGAGAGGCTTAATTGGGAATCAATGACCCAATAAAGCGTTGATTGTGATTGCATCATTTAATCCTGAACCTTCCTCTGATCCTATCTTGAGGATCCAGGTGGTTTCTCTGTTCCTCAGTAGTTTATTGAAGTCTCCATGTGGTTGCGGATTAACCCTTTCCAGTACTTGCACTTTGAGGTCCTTGGGAGTATGCTGGAATGTATCACAGTGTAGATAGAACCCAGAATCCATGGATTGGTTTCTGATTCGTGATTTATGTTCAATCAATCTTTGGCGTAGAGTTCTCGAGGTCATTCCTACATATTGTAAATTGCACGGGCAGGTGATCAAATAAATTAGGCCGGAGCTCGAGCAATCAGCGTATGAGTTAAGGCGATAAGTGCGCTTCTTAGCTGTGCTGTATGCTGTTTTCCCCTTTAGAATATTTCCACAGATGGAGCAGTGTTGGCAGGGGTAGGTCCCAACTGCAAGTATACTCTTGGCCTTTGGTAGAGTGATATCTGTATGGGACAGTATGTCCCCTATGTTTCTAGTTCTCTTATATGCGATCATAGGGAACTCATTAAGGCCTGGAATATCGGATATCATGGGCCAATGTCTGCGTACTATGTTGGTAATCTCTTTATTATGGGGATTCAAAGTTAGGGGCCAGACTAGGCGTTGATGGGGATTTTTTACTCTGGGTCTAAGTAATTCTCTGGGCAACTTGTTATCTGCTCTTCTCTTGGCTGCCTGCAGAATATGATTAGGGTAACCTCTTTTCTTGAATTCAGTCATCATTCTAGTGGCATCTGATTCATAATCTTCCTCTGTGGTAGAATTCCTCTTCAGTCGTAGTAGTTGGGAGTAAAGTAGGTTATTTTTTTAATTTTAAAAAAAATTTTTTATTATTTTCCAATTTTTTTACCATCCATACAAACATATACATAAAAACACAGTGCCCTGTGCATGTGACCCTCCTCCCACACAAACATCCACACCCCTCCACCCCTGCTGAGGATTGTGTCTTCTTTTTCTTCTTTTCTCTTCTGCAAGCTTGTTTGGAGAACCCGGGACCAAACCATTAGAAATAAGTTGGAGTTGTTGTTTAAGATGTAATGAAATGTAAAATGTCCGGAAAGCTTAGAGTAGGTTATTCTTAAGAGAAAATGTGTGATAGCTGTTGTAGTGGAGGTACGAGTTGCGCTGAATAGGTTTACAATCATTTCTGATGTAGATACTAGAGTTCTTGACAAAGGTGGTGACATCTAGGAAGTTCATTTGGGTATGGCTGTGTGAAACAGTAAACGAGATAGTATCATGCCAGGAGTTGAGCCAGGAGTTTACATCCTTGCTCAGAACGTGTATTTCAAAACACTGGGACATAATAAAGAGAGCAATTGTCATGTGGTTTTTCCTTGCATTTGCAGAAAATTTGAAAAACATTTGCACAAAACATTTGAGATATACAATTCAGGAAAGAATCCTTCCCAATTTTGGTGCCGTTTTTCGGAAGCCCCGTATTCCGTTTTCTGGAAACATTCCGATATTGGGAGGTGTGAAATGCTGTTTTTCGCGTTGGCAGCCATAACTTCCGGTTGCAATTAGGCCATTGGCTGCAATGGGACAACTTCCCTTGTTTTGTAATTTTTTAACATATTTTTGGAGAAGGAAGGTACAAGACAGAGTAAAAACAAGCAAGAAGATAGAGAGGGCTGGGGAAAGATGGAAAAGAAATTGAAATTTTCCCTGTGCTACCAGAGCACTTCAGGTCTGGCTTGAGCATGCCAGCACTGCAGAGTTCTATGTCATTTTATCTACCATGGCTCAATACTATGGAATCCTTGATGGTTACATTTCACAAGGTCTGTAGCCTTCTCTGCCCAAGAGCGGTGGTGCCTCACTAAGCTAAAAAAACCCCCAAATAAACCCAGGATTCCATACCCCTGAACCATGGCAGTGAAAGCTGTGTCAAATGGTATCCATTACCCAGTGGAGATGCACCCTGGGGTGCCACCCCTGAGCCCTGCTCCTGCCTTTCCCCTCTGTAGGCTCCAGGCACAGATCTGAAAAGCCCCACCCGATCAAGTTGCTCCAGATCAACCCCTTTTGCACCTGAGTTGCCGGCAGGGTAGAGATAGAAGAGGGAGCAGCCCACCTGCTCGCTCACTCTGCTCTCAATCTTCGAACACCTCAGAAAATTGAGGGGCTCGCCCCAGTTTGGCTAAAAGACACATGAGTGGTTTTATTTTTACTATTAGCTTAGGCAGCAGGGCTCACAGGAAAACCCATGTAGGCACGTGACTAGTGCTCCACACTCTGTGTGGAGCCAAAAGAAACCAAAAGCAGCTGTTATCAGCCACTACATGTTTTTTGTGGCCAAAAAAATAGAGCCATGCTGTTCATTGGGTTACAGGAGAGTTGGCACCCAGAAATATTGGACCATCCGGAGCCCATTTTGAAAAATGGCCCCATGCACACCCTATAAAACGCTGCCTTTTTAACAAACTATTTTTCTATAGACACTAGCTGTACCCGTGCACGCGTTGCTGTGCCATGACTCTCTCTCTCTGTATCTCTCTCTCTATTTCTCTCTCTCTCTCTCTCTCACTCACTCTCTCTCACTCTGTCTCTCTCTCTCACTCTGTCTCTCTGTATCTCTCTCTCTCTCACTCTCTCTCTCTCACTCTGTCTCTCTGTATCTCTCTCTCTCTCTCTCTCTCTCTCTCTCTCTCTCTCTCTCTCTCTCTCTCTCTCTCTCTCTCACTCTCTCTCTCACTCTCTCTCTCTCACTCTCTCTCTCTCTCTCTCTCTCTCTCTCTCTCTCTCTCTCTCTCTCTCTCTCTCTCTCTCTCTCTCTCTCTCTCTCTCTCTCTCTCTCTCTCTCTCTCTCTCTCTCACTCTCTCACTCTCACTCTCTCACTCTCTGCCCGTCCTCCTCCAGCGGACTCCCCTTCTTCCTTCCCTAGGACCCAAAAGGCCCTCGGCTGGCCTGGGATGCGCCTGGGAAAAGTAAGGATCTGGCTGCCTATTTACTTTTCCCAGGCGCTTCCCAGGGCAGCCTTTTGGGCCCTAGGGAAGGAAGGAGGGGAGTCCGCAGGAGGAGACGGGGCCGAGAAGGTAAGCTGAGGAGGAGGGGGTGGCGGGGGAGGTGGGAGGGGCTGGGGAGGGGGAGGCGTGTCCCCGCCCCTGGCCACGCCCCGCCACTCTTTTAAACCGGGCGGCGAGGGGGTGGCGGGGGAGGTGGGAGGGGCTGGGGAGGGGGAGGCGTGTCCCCGCCCCTGGCCACCCCCTCGCCACTCGTTTAAACCGGGCGGCGAGGGGTGGCGGGAGGAGGTGGGAGGGGCTGTGGAGGGGCGTGTCCCCGCCCCCTGGCCACGCCCCCTCGCCACTCTTTTAAACCGGGCGGCGAGGGGGGGTGGCGGGGGAGGTGGGAGGGGCTGGGGAGGGGGGAGGCGTGTCCCCGCCCCCTGGCCACGCCCCCTCGCCACTCGTTAAGAACCGGGCGGCGAGGGGGTGGCGGGGGAGGTGGGAGGGGCTGGGGAGGGGAGGCGTGTCCCCGCCCCTGGCCACGCCCCCGCCACTCGTTTAAACCGGGTGGCAAGGGGGTGGCGGGAGGAGGGGGAGGGCTGGGGAGGGGGAGGCGTGTCCCCGCCCCTGGCCACGCCCCTCACCACTCGTTTAAACCGGGCGGCGAGGGGTGGCAGGGGAGGTGGGAGGGGCTGGGGAGGGGGAGCGTGTCCCCGCCCCCTGGCCGCCCCTCGCCACTCGCTTAAACCGGGCGGCGAGGGGGGTGGCGGGGAGGTGGGAGGGGCTGGGGAGGGGGAGGGGTCCCCTCCTCCTTCCAGGTCCCCCACGCCGCTCTTCCTGATCAAAGGAGGAGGCGGAGGAGGCGCTCTGGCTGCCATGTGCGAACGTTCTAAGCGTTCGCTGGCAGCGAGTGGCCGGGTGGGAGTTCAGTTGGCAATTTTTGGGGTTCGTTTTTGGGGTGTTGGGAGGGATGTAGGTCCGGTTTTTTTGCTGTTGTCTGTAGTGAGTGTAATAGTCCAGTAGGCTGCCAAGTTTGGTGCTTCTGCGAGCCATAGTTTCTTTGTCTATATACGACATTAAACGGATTGACCAAAATTATATATATAGATGTTGTGTCAAAGATTCACCCAAACTGGGGAAAATCATCCAAAAAGTGCAAAAAGAAATCAACTTATAATCACACCCAGAAGGGTGGCATTTTTGAAACTGCGGATTCTTGAGAATTCAAGTAGTAAAGATGCACAACTTGAGTTCATATTTTGTTTTCAAAATATAGTATAAATCAAGGTTTGTTTTAAGTATTTCAGGGAAGAGATCAAAAGGAATGCAGAAGCATTCATCATAGCTTCCTTATCTATATAGAACAGTGAAGTCTACTAAACTTCAGAAGCCAAGGACAAGGAATAATTTTAAAATTCTTCCACTTCAGCCTATTTGTATGATCTCTCCCTGTCTCACACATTTTAAAGATAATTAAATATAAAATTGGACATTGAGGTCACCCCATTTTGCACAATACTGTGACTAAACCTAAATATCGAAATGAAGTATTATTACTCAGCTTTCTAAACATCCTCTCAATGAATCCTTTCTTTGTCAGGGATCTGAATTGTCGGAAGCCCCAAACTGTAGACACACAATTACAAACATACACCAGACTGTGGGAGGGAGCAGATCAAAGTACATGTGTTATCTGTAGAAACCAGCTCAAGACCAGAAATGGGTGCAGCCCCAAGTCAACTTTAAATCAGTTAAGTCAGTGTTAGCACTTCCCAACCTGTTCAGCAATAGACCAGACTGCTCTGGAAGTGGTGGACTCCCCTTTGAAAGTGTTTTTTAAAAAAAGAAGTGGCTGGATGACCACAAATTGGGGGATACTATAGTAACAGACTTCAACATCAACAAGAGGATTACAATAGCTGCTCTTTAGGCCTGTTTCCATTTTTTATGATTCTGGATCTTGTGCAAACCAAGGTAGCTAACACTCTTTCCCTTGAAATCATCTTTTGTATTATAATTAATAGCAGTAAACAATATATGCTAACCTTCAGCTCTGCAGCCCCTAGGGAGAATGGACAGACATGTATAGATTTCCACTGTAAATGCCACAGCATAAAATTGAATTGTGGAACCTTGGGCTGACATACAGCCAATCCAGAATACTTTACAGTATAGCTATAATTTTATTATTTATCAATTCTTGGTTTTTCAATCTTTCATACAAGACCCAATAAATATCCCCACAGTATCACAAACACATCTCATCTCATTTGTCTTTCAAAGCTAAGCAAGACAAGATTTAGGTAATACTTGGATGAGACTGTTATTATTATTATTATTTGCTGTTATGCCAATTTTGACCTATGGCTCCCCTTCGAATGTCAGACCTCCAAAATCCCCAGTCAGTAGCTGCTCTGCTGAGGTCTTGAAAACTCAAGGCAATCGCTTCCTTGACTGAATCAATTCATTTGTAATATGGTCTCTCTTTTTTCCTACTGCCTTCCTCTTTATCAAGCATTACCTGTTTCCAAACAGAATTCAAAGTGCTGGTTATGACCTATAAAGCCCTATATGGCGTAGATTCAGGAAATCTTGAAGACCATTTCTCCCCCTCCTTCTTTTACTCAACCGGCGAAGATCTTTTTATTTTAACAGATCTTCAGCTTTTAATTGGTAATGCAATGTGTAGGTTAAATGTAATTTAGTTATTTTAAACATCCATGAAAGTCTGAATTCCTTGACAGTTGTTCTACCTCGTGGTATCCCTCCTTCCCTCCCACATATATTCTGCTTTTCCTCCTCTGAGCTACATATCGAGTAACTGGTTCCTCTCTGCCCACTTGCTTTTCATAACAGTAATCTCTGAGATAGATCATACTGAAAGGATACTGCTAGTCCAAAATCACCAAGTAAGCATTTTCCCATCCATTTCCATTATATTGTATGTGATTTTTTTGGGAGGGGGGGGGGGAGCACACCCTAAAGTTGTGCTGGAAGACCTAGGAAATACTTAAAGAGGACAACTTCAGTGTAACTATCTGGTCCTTCAGCACAAGTCTCTGACCAATTCCAGTGTAAATGTACCAGTGTGGGACCTGTTTCGGGTTTACATGAGGCATCCAAATGACGCCTGAGGTAAACCCAAATTAATCTGGAGTAAACTGGGATTTCCCAGTTTACTCCGGATTAATTAAACACTTGGAAAGATCTGGATCTTAATGTAGCCACCTCCCCAGGGAAAGCCTGGGGTTTGAAGGAGATGTGGGGCCTCAATCCGAGGAGGAACTGGGATAACAAACCCTGATACTGTCTGCGTTCAGCAAGGAGAGTTTTGATAACTCCTCTACTATCCCGGTTCCTCCTGGGATTGAGGCCTGCCTGGAGGGGCCCCTAAAATCCCTTAGAGAGGATGTATTTGAGACAAAAGTAAACAAAAACAGCATCTTGTGATTCTCTTGACAGCATATTGCTTTAGAGGACATTTAAGCAGAACTTCATAGCTACAAGGGAGCTGTCCTTTGCTTTACTTTTGCATTGCCTCTGAATAAGGAACAGAAAATGCTTACCATTTGCCTTCTTCATTTAAAAGCTGTTGAACGTTATATCCAAATTGCTCACTTGAGGGGCCAGAAAATACTTTCGCTCCTAGGAGTCCAACATTGTAGGCATTGCAGCAGTTCTGAAAGATACCTATTAAGAGGAAGTAATATCATAAAAATCAATTAAGAAATGGATGCAATTCCCTTCTGCACCTCATTCCCACTTGACATATGATTTATGTGCCATGGTGGTATGAGTATATTCCGCATTTCCGCAAAAACGCTGCATAGGTACAACAGAATTCAGGACCGCAGTTTCATTAAAAACTATTTGAAACCTTTATATTAGAGCAGAATGAGTTTGAAAATGTGTAAATTAAAGAGGAACATAGTGAACAAGTTGTCATGTATTGGTTAATGTTAGGCTGGTGCTGCCTCCCCTAACTGCTGTTAGATCTGACAGCAGCGTTCGATACTTTAGATCATGCATTGTTGGTCCACCGTTTAGCCGTGACTGGGGTTAGGGGATCGCCCTTAAATGGGTGACCTCCTTCCTCCAGGACCAAGGCAACGTGTGGAGAGGGGGGGGGGAGGTCTCCAGGAGGCTCCCATTAAGTTGTGGGGTCCCCCAGGGGGCCATCCTCTCCCCCTTATTATTCAACATCTATATGCGCCCCCTGGCCCAGCTGGCCCGCGACTTTGGTCTGGAGTGTTATCAGTACGCTGATGACACCCAGCTTCTGCTGAGAATGGACGGCAGGCCGGACACCATACCCGATTGTTTCCACCTATGCCTCAAAGCCATGACTGGATGGCTGCGTGCCAGCCGACTGAAGGTGAACCTGTCGAAGACGGAAATCTTGTGGCCTGGTCCCCCTGGGCTGGATGAGTGCCGGTTGCCTACCCTGGACGGCGAGCAGCTTAGCCCGTCGCCCCTCGTAAAGAGCTGAGGTGTCCAATTAGACCCTCTGCTATCCATGGAGGCTCAGGTCTCCATGGTTAGCAAAATGTCGTTTTTTCATCTGCGACAGGCTAGGCGACTGGCACCCTACCTGTCCAGGGACGACCTGGCCACGGTGATCCAAGCAATGGTCATCTCGAGATTAGACTACTGTAATGCCCTCTACGTTGGCCTTCCCATGTCGACAATCCGGAAACTCAAGCTGGTGCAGAATGCTGCTGCCCGCTTGCTGGTGGGAGCACCAGTGAGGGAGCACATTACTCCCATCCTTCAGCATCTGCACTGGCTCCATATTGAGTACCAGATTGCCTTCAAGGTGCTGGTTCTAACCTTCAAGACCTTGCACGGTCTAGGGCCTGCGTACCTGAGGGACCGCCTTACCCCGTATGTTCCCCCGAGATCACTACGTTCTGAGGAACAGAATTTGTTACTCGTGCCATCAATCCGCTCCTGTCACCTGTCCACGACCAGGCAGAGAGCTTTCTCTGTGTCGGCCCCGGTATTATGGAATTCGCTCCCTGATGACATCCGAGCGATTCCAGAACTTGTCCCTTTCCGTAAGGTGTGCAAGACTGCCCTGTTCAGACTAGCTTTTGGCTAGCCTGGCCTGCTGAGTGATCTCTGCGCCTACGGTCCTGAGAAACTGTAACCATCCTACTGTCTTCTGTAATTTTGTCCCATGTTTTAATCGTTTTGTTTTATTGTGCGCTGCAAGTTGTTGTACGCAGCATATTTTTATTCTGTTATCTGTGATCCGCCCCAAGCCTGCAGGAAGGAGCGGAATATAAGACTGAACAACAAAAAAAATTGCTGGTGGCTTTCTGAAGTTTCAGGTATATGTTTTTAAGTTACCTATTTCTTGATGCTTTTTTGGGCTATCGTGCCAAAAGAAGCCATTGACTAAACTTTCCACCGGCATGTATTACCTTACAAAAGTTAACCTTAATAAATATATAGCAGGGCAGCATAATTTTCAGTGGACAAGAATGTTGTTTGCAGTTTATTGCAGAGGTTCTCTCCTTCCAATTACAAACAGAAGCAGGAGACAAAAGAGCTTTAAACAAATAAAGGACAACTTTTGTTGTCAGAATGAGGTTGTAACCAGCCATCAAAAATGAGGTTTTGGTCATTGTATTCCAGCTTATTTATTGCAAATAAAAGGCTATAAATATTGTTTCCTTTCTTTTTCATATAGATTGCTGTGATGTAAAATGTGGTTCGGATTTTCGACTTCGGGGGTGCCACAGGTACATAGTCTTTGTTCATGTGGGATATGATTGAATCTGCCGTGTCTCTCCATGGATTCAATTTGTTCAAATCTTGCCATGGCAAAAGCAATTCTTAAGTGTCTTGGCATATCAGCTTTTAGGTACAGTGCCCGCTGGAAATTATGTTTAAAGTGCCCTAACCACTTCAAGGATCCTGTGTTTGAGAGGGTGGCTATATCTTTCTGGGCTTCAATATCTAAGATCCTTTGAATTACTGTCCTTTTTTGAGCATCCCTAATTTGGCCTAAGGAGGTAATTTGTAATTTGCAGGCGTGGAGGAACCTTGTTAATTGTTCTGACCATGAAGCTTGGTTTTGATCATTAGATTGTTCTAAAAAGGACAATTTTGGAAGTCTATTCGAGATTTTTTATTTTAGACCAGTAATTAAAGGCCCTGATTTTGGCGAGACCTTCGATAGAATGAATTTCTAGCTCTGCTCCAACTGCAGCAGCGGTGGTCTTAATGTCAACACCAAGTATCTGTCTTAGAAATTTTGATTGTGCTTGTTCCAGTATTGGTAATTTGCTTAGGCCCCAGATTTCAGCTCCATATAATGTCATGGGGACAATTTTTGCTTTGTAAACTTTGATTATCAGAGATAAAGATCCAGGACATCTATGGGATAGCAATCTTGCCAGTGTGTAAGAGTGTGCCCTAACTTTGATCACACAAGATTGAAAGTGTGCAAGCCATGAGCCTGTCTCTGAGTATACCAAACTTAGATATGTAAAAGAGCTAACCTGTTCTATACACTCTGCATCTAGTACCCATTTGTGTCTAGATGGGCAATTTCTGAACACCTTTATTTTTGACTTGGATTTGTTTATTGTCAGCTTGTTTTTGTGGTCATAGGTGTTAAGTTTACTCAGTAATCCTCGTAATCCTATTTGTGTATGTCACATCAAAATCATGTCATCTGCGTATAAAAAAGTATTTACGTGTCTGTTACCAATTTTTGGCATGGGAACATCAGAGCTGCTGAGGGAATTTGGCAGGTCATTGATATAAAGGTTGAAAGTAAAGGGGCCAATAAGCAGCCCTGACAAAGCGAATAGACTCCTGCAAAGGAGTCTATTCTCTTTGTCAGGGCTCTGCTGATTCCCGTTCTAACCTGAATATAGTTGTTGGAGTACAGACATTTGATAAGGAGCAGTAATCTGTGGTCTATTCTATGGACTGTTAATTTTTGCCAGAGGATTTCTCTATTGATGCTGTCAAAAGCTGCTTTTAAGTCGATGAAAGCAACATATAATCTGCTCTTTCTTTTTAGATGTTTGTTAATTAGGTGATTTAGTACAATGGTGGATCTTCCTGATCTGAAGCCAGGTTGTTCTTCTGATACGATTTTGTTTTGATATTCCCATAGCTCTAATTTGGAGAGAAGTACTATTGAATAAATTTTGGCCTATCAATGAGACTAATAGGTCTATAATTTTTTGGATCTTTTGTGCACCCTTTTTTGTAAATAGGGATAATAATTGCGAGTTTCCAGCCTGTAGGCATATTGGTGGTGTTATTTATATGATTATTACATAGACCTGCTATTAGGGAGGCCCACCAGTCAGGGTTGGATTCAAATAGTTCTGGTGGTAAGAAGTCTTCTCCTGGATCTTTGTTGTTACTTAAGCTTTTAATTATGCTCTTTATTTCCTGTACAGTTGTCAGGGGCCAGTCTGGCAGCTTTTTGGGACTGTCTATACTAGGAGTGACATGATTATTTGGAGGGGACGAAGGGGCAATACAATCAGATATTGTTATTGTGATCATGCCTACGGGGATTGTCACTGCTACTGTAATTTGAAAGAGCTAGTTTATAGAATAAATGTTAAGGTTCCTATTAGAAAGCGTATACTGTACTTTTATTTTATGTCATGGCCTATAGCTAGTACAATAAACAACTCATTCAACATAGGGCTGCCTTTGAAGAGTATTCAGAAACTTGAGCTGCTCCAAAGAACTGCAGCCAGATTGCTAACTAGGGATGGCTACAGGGAGTGGACAAGCCCTCTGCTGCAATGGGCTTCATTGACTGCCAGTCTGTTTCCATGTTCTAAAAGCATTATCTCCTGACATTTCGCCTGCATCTATGGCAGGCATCCTCAGAGACCTTGCAACCTCTGAGGATGCCTGCCATAGATGCAGGTGAAACATCAGGAGAGAATGCTTCTAGAAAATGGCCATTAAGCCTGAAAAAATTGCAACCCAGTAATTCCAGCCATTAAAGCCTTCAACAACACAATGACTTCTTGTGTTGTGAACTGTTGGCCTGGAACAGTGTAGGAGGGAGAGCACAAAAAAGTAATAATTTTGGAATTTTACCAGTAATCCTCCTTACATCAGTCACAAGCATTTACAAGATCTTTTGCCAGATTACAGTAAAGCAATCAGAAAACTTCCGTTTAAACACCCGTAATGAACTTGTTTGGAATTGCTGGGGCTGAACCAGAAGCCCAGACAACTACTATTTACTCATTGTTATAACAGTTGGTCTGTTTTTTTCCTTTAGAAGTTGTTAGTCTTAAGATGCATGGTGTATACAAAAACGCCCACAGTTTTTGCACTGATTAACTCAATCCATGTCAAATGGCCAAAAGTGAACTCATGGAAATAAAAAATAAGAAAAGCTATTTCACTATTCAATGTTTTCAAGTGCAAAACTTTATCTGTTATGGGCTATAGGACCTTCTTAGGAGACAGATACTATCTGCAGATAAGAACTCTTCAAATTATAAAACCATATATGCAATTCCCAGAAAAGTCAAGGATGTGGTGTGTATAACAGCCTCTATTGGAGATATAAGCACAGACTGAGGCCCATACACCAAGAAACCAAAAGATTACTATTTCCAGTGAGTAATGGTCTAATCAATACAATCCTTTCATCTTATTTTCTTGTTTCCTGTTGCAAGGGTTCAGTGTATCATATATCTGTAAGTTTCCAGAGCAATGTTGATAGCTTGCAGTTAAGAATATCCATACTTTCTTTATGTAAATATTTATTAGAATATCCATAGCCTAAAGATAAGATTTCTTAGAAAGGAGTGCAAAAGAATACAATGCAAAATGGCTTTCATTCACCCTTCCCACCATCCCCATGACCACATTTCATGCATTAAATGAACACAGGACTTTGAAAAAAACTTAGCATATAATTTTGGATTTCAAGTTTAATCAGCCATAGCTGTCATTTGGACCATATTAACTAAGGGTGAATATGCACATGCAGAATACAATTTTCAATGAAATGCATGAAACAACCATGGCAGACAAAAAAAAGAACTTTTGAATTATTTAATATTGCTTTAAGTTCTAATAAAATTCTAAAATTGGAAAAAGGTCCCTTCTCAACACAGGATCTCCCCAGAAGTTAGATGTCAGCCTCTTTCTGAAAACACCCAGAGAAGGAAATGTCATCACCTCTCTAATCAATTGATTCCACACTGCTGTTCTCACTCTTAAGAAGTTCCTTCTAATACTCAATTGAAATGTACTCTCCTGTAGCCTCAGACCATTAAATCTGGCCCTTTGCTGAGATGTTAAGGAGCAGGCAGGGACGGTCCCACCATATAAGCGACCTATGCGGCTGCATAGGGCGCCATCTTGGAAGGGGGCGTCCCGGGGCGAATTCCGTTTCCGCGGGGCATTGTAGAGCGAGGAGCCTTCTAAGGCTCCTCTTCACGTTTCCTGGTTCCTGCTGCCGGCCCCTCCCATGGGGCGTTGCAGAGGGCAAGGGAGAGCGCTGCCCTGCCTTCTGCAACGCCCCATGGGTAGGGCTGGCAGGGGAACCAGGAGGCGCTCTTCCTGGTTCCCGCTGCTGGCCCCACCCACGGGCGTTGCAGAGGGCAAGGGAGAGCGCTGCCCTGCCCTCTGCAATGCCCTGTGGGTGGGGCTGGCAGGGGAACCAGGAGGTGCTCTTCCTGGTTCCTGCTGCTGGCCCTCCCATGGGCATTGCAGAGGGCAAGGGAGAGCGCTGCCCTGCCCTCTGCAACGCCCGTGGGTGGGGCTGGCAGGGGAACCAGGAGGCGCTCTTCCTGGTTCCGCTGCTGGCCCCTCCCATGGGTGTTGCAGAGGGCAAGGGAGAGCGCTGACCTGCCCTCTGCAACGCCCAGTGGGTGGGGCTGGCAGGGGAACCAGGAGGCGCTTTCCTGGTTCCCACTGCTGGCCCCTCCCCCGAGCGTTGCAGCGGGCACGGGAGCGCGCGGCCCTGCCCTCGGCTATGCCCCGTCGGTGGGGCTGGCAGGGGAACCAGGAGGTGCGAGGAGAGGAATGGAAAGAGCGCACGCAAGGTACCGCCTGAATTGGGGGGCAAAATAATGTTGGGGGGGAATTATGTTTTTTTGGGGGTGGGTGCCAAAATAATTTTCGCCTACCATTGGAAATTACCTTAGACCGCCCCTGGGAGCAGGCCACCTATTACAATGCAGTCTGAACCCTGCCACATGCACAATGATGAAACTCCATAGAGCAACACCAGAGGCATTCCAAGTGGCCAGCTACTGGTCAAAGGACATTTAATTTAATGCCAAGTTTATAAACTTTGTGTTTTTTTAAAAAAAAATACATTACAACTGTACCCTTGTTTTGCTTCTGATATGATAAATAAATAGTGGGTGCTTTACTTAAACGTTGATATGCCAAGACACTTAAGAATCCCTTTTACAAGGGCCACATATTACATAACTGCTGTTTGTACAAAAAAGAAAGGTAACAACATTTATGGCCTTTTATTTGTAAAAAAAAACAAACAAACCCAAAAAACCGAGCTGGGATAGAGGCCAAAACCACATTTTACTAGTTGGTTATAACCCCCTTTTAACAGCAAAAGTTGCCTTTTATCAGTATAAAGCATCTAAAAGAAGATTAGAGTATATTGATCAGATTGGTATACAGTGTAAGGGGACATTTGATGTATATATTTGGTAAGGCCACTGTTCTCCTTTGGGGTTAAGAAGGGTGGGGTATGAATACTGTAAATACAATATAATAAAATAACTAATAAGTATACTTAAGATTAAGAAATATTTGTTTACAAGTTGGCCACCCCCAGTTTTTCTCTCTGTACATATACATTTATATTTTTACTCAGACTAGATGTATACTGTACATTGTGTTGAGCGTTTTGATAAGACCAATTGGCTGATGATTTTTTTTTTAATTTGGAGGAATGGAACTGTAAACAATAAGAAGGCAGATTTCAAGAAACACTTGGCCTACCATTACACCATGTATAAACCCAACAATCAAGTAACTGCACGTCCATAAATAAATGGCAAGACAGAATAGCACTCTCTACACATAAATCACAAAACAAAGACATGACTAAATCTTCTGAAGTTAATTGAAAAGACATCCTTCAAACATATATTGTTCCTACATGTCTGCTCCTTTGTCGTGCACAGGATTGGCTTATAATGTTTCTAAGTTGCAAGCTGAAAATACCGGTAATTTATCTAGAACCAGTTGGAGCTAAGGGGATGCCTCTACCTTACTCAATTATTTTCGGTATCTTGTGAACCTGAACAGATGCACTTAAACACAGTGGCAGAAATTCTGTTTCTTGCAAATAGACTGAATAACAGTGCGTATCCAAAGATGTACTATTCTCTGCAGATTATTTAGAATGCTGCTTAGTTGATGAATATAAAATGCAATGTTTAACTGGCAATTAGAGCATGGTACATTTGTGCCATCATATAAAAAAATTCACCCTTGAATCTTTTCCAGTTGGTATTTTTAAATTAAATTGCAGCAAGCAGGAAAACAAGTTGAAAATCTGCCCTGAAAAGAAATAAGAATGGAAAAGCTAAGTTTGCTTCATACTATTTTTAGCCTATGAATGGTAAGGCCTTTCCCCTATTTTTTTAGACATTATATTCATAGAGTGCCAATGATTTCACCAAGTTATTAACAAGTACTCACTGCAGACCTACTGTGAGCAGGCTGCTTGATAGTACTGTAGAACACAACATCCCAGCAGAGAGCAATGCTCCAAAACACTGCAACTGTACATTGATTTTGAAGGCATTGAATAGTTGCCTAAGTGTAAGCCGCCTTGAGTCCCCTCCAGGGTGGAGAATAGCAGGGTAGAAAGGTTGCAAATAAATAAATAACCAGCATTTATAATTGTTTTCTTAAGTTCCAATATTACCCACTCCCAGGTTGAAACACATTCTAAAACAGTGCATTTCAAAACAAGGGGGGGGGGGGGGAAACAAAACAAAAGAAGATAAACAAATACAACTCCAGTACTAACAAAATACAAATTCCAACAGATACCTAAACAATCATGACTACTAGATATGCAGCTTTTGTGAAAGGTTCAGATTCATATATAGATTGAGCTTTCTTTATCCAGAAATCTGAAATACTGTACTCTAAAATCCATTTTTAAATGGGTGGCTGAGATGAGCTTGCTTTCTGATGTTTTAATGTACACAAACTGGTTTCATGTACAAACATATTTAAAATTATTGTGCATATCATTACATTCAGGGTAATTGATTTCATGTTTAAACTTGTGTCCCCTCTCCAAAATATCTCATTATGTATTTATATGCAAATATAGGTATTACGGCTGAAGGTGAACCCGTCGAAGACGGAGATCTTGTGGCCTGGTCGCCCTGGGCTGGATGAGTGCCGGTTGCCTACCCTGGATGGCAAGCAACTTAGCCCGTCATCCTTGGTTAAAAGCTTAGGCGTCCAATTGGACCCCTTGCTGACCATGGAGGCCCAGGTCTCCATGGTCAGCAAAATGTCGTTTTTCCATCTACGACAGGCTAGGCGACTGGCCCCCTACCTGTCCAGGAATGACCTGGCCACGGTGATCCAAGCGACGGTCATCTTGAGGCTGGACTACTGTAACGCCCTCTACGTTGGCCTTCCCTTGTCGACAATCCGGAAACTCAAGCTGGTGCAGAATGCCGCGGCTCGCTTGCTGGTGGGAGCACCAGTGAGGGAGCACATCACTCCCATCCTTCGGCAACTGCACTGGCTTCCCATCGAGTACCGGATTGCCTTCAAGGTGTTGGTTTTAACCTTTAAGGCCTTGCACGGTCTAGGGCCTGTGTACCTGAGGGACCGCCTTACCCCGTATGTTCCCCTGAGATCACTGCGCTTGGAAGAGCAAAATTTGTTGGTTGTTCCATTGTGCCGCTCCTGCCATTTGTCCAGTACAAGACAGAGAGCTTTCTCTGCTGCGGCTCCAGTACTCTGGAATTCGCTCCCTGACCACATTCAAGCGGTCTCTAAACTTCTCCCTTTCCGAAGGGAATGTAAGACGGCCCTTTTCAGGCTAGCATTTGGTTAAATCCAAATGCAATCGGTGCGCTTCGCTTCAGTCAAAGAATCGTAGACCTGTATCATCATGGTTATGTACTGTGTTTTATTGTATGTTCTTATCGTATGTTTTTATTGTATGCTTTGTATCTGTGATCCGCCCCGAGCCTGCAGGGAGGAGCGGAATATAAAACCGAATAATAAATAAATAAATAAAAATCCAAAATCCACAACACCTCAAGCATTTTGTGTAAGAGATACGCAACCTGTACACACAATGTAGAGGTTGAAAAGCAAGGAGGTTCTAAGTATATGGACTTATCATAAAGAAGCCATTTGTCAACTGGGATGACATGCTGGTAATTCAGGAAGCATATTGGGATGTGTGCCAAATTTGGAATACTTTTGGTTACATTTTTATAAACAAAATTATGCTCTGCTTGTGAACCTCCCTGTATGTAGATGCTGAGCTTAGTGATCTGATGCAGCAGGTAGTTTTGATGCTAAATTCTCAAACAAGGAAGAATTAAGGCAAAGCTGCTGACTCACATACACTGTCCTGGATGAGGATTTTTTAAAATTCCTGTCAAAAGTCACATTTCTAAAAGACAATCTGTGGGGGGTCTGCATGCAAGAGGGAGGTCAGAGCCAAAAGGAATAGTAAAAGAACTAAATTGCACAAAGAGCCCATTATGTTTCTCTTCTTCTCCACATTTCCATTCTTCTCACTGTCTCCCCATTTCTCTCAGCACAATAGTATCTCTACAGCCTACATAAAATTAGGTCTTCTCCAAAGTGGGTCTGTGGCTGCATGAAATTAGGTCGATAGTTGTAGCTGGCCATCCGTGTTCTAGGCATAAATCACAATAGCTCAGGAGTTATACTGGTATATGTGTGCAGATAGATAAATAGATAGATAGATATGCATAGACTTATACTACATGACAATATTAGAAAGGTTTGTTCATCACAATACAAGTATATACATGCTGGAAGATTAATTAAGTACCACTTCTATTCAACAGTGTTTGAGTGGCTGTAGTACATGGTAGAACCATGATAGGAGCTAAGCATGTGCTTTGACTTGCAAAATAAATACGGGTTTTGAAGTGGTCTGCCAAGATCACCAGCAATTTTCAATGGTCCATGAAAAAGGAAGACTCAGAGTACTGCTGCCCTCAAACAGTCAAACATATGCTGCTGGAAGGGATGGAGGAGGTTCATGAACAACCCTGATCGGAATGCAGCTTGTGTCGCGTCTGCATTTCAACGGAGTAACCATGGAAATGGGGACAAGCCTGCACAAAGTCAAACAAAGGGAACTTTGAAGTGAGTAAGCGAAAATGACAAGAGTGAATTGTGAACGTTCGAGACTTTTAGGAGTGCTAATAGCTTGGTCTGGCCTTCTGAATAAAAATAAAAACAAACACACATATCCATCCATCGCCCCTCTCTTCCCCTCCACTGTATCACAACTAATTGCGCTGAAACTCTTGGTTAATGCTGCCAAATATAAATGTGTATTTATAGGAATGTGATGCAATAGGAAAGTTGGAAAAGTTTGAAAATAGGCTGCCTATAGGCCAAGAAAGTATAATGTATAGTACAATCCCAAAGCCATGAGGCATATGTTCCCAGACTGCACTTGGCAACACCAAACTGCAGATAATAGCAGACCTTACTGAAATGAAAGACCTCTGGCTCAAAAATACCACAGAGGTCATGCTGGAGGATCTGGAAAATACTTAGAGATCGCATATTTTGTCAGATGTGAATAAATGAAACCATGGATACTGATTCCACGGATGTTGTCCTTCCTTTCCTTTACACATTATCTGAGTTAAATCTGTGAAACAGGCCTCATTGTCTGACTAATACAATGTCCTCTTGTGTTACCCTGATTATTTAGGATGCTTCCAGATGAAACGTTCATATTGCAAAATCACCCCACCGTGAACACAGCATTTGGCCAAATGTCATACCTTTCCGCTTATATTATAACTCTCCAATTTTTCATAGAATTGTAGAACTGAAATGACCCCGAGTAGCATCTTAACATTTATCTTTGTCTGTGTATCTGTGCTTCATTGTTGTTTTTTTTTTAAAAAAAAATTTATTGAGATTATCAAATATTTAAATCAACACATAGTTAATACATAGAAGTAATGTATATGCTGCAACCTACCCTGAGTCTCTTCGAGGAGATAGGGCGGAATACAAATAAAGAAGTATTATTATTTGAAACACAACAAGATGAGTCCACAGCAAACAAGATCACTCTGCTGCCTGTTGTACTGGATCACATGTCGGACTTCCCAAGTGTCTAGGACTGTGTGATGTATTGGCGAATAATATGTGCATATCCCAGTAAGGTGGCCTTTTGCAGCTGGCAGATGGTAATTTTGTCACCGCAGATTGTGTTTAAGTGCAGGCCAAAGTTTTTAGGCACTGCACCCAGTGTGCCGATCACCACTTGGACCACCTTGACTGGCTTGTACCAGAGTCTTTGCAGTTCGATCTTTAAATCCTCATATCGTGTCAGCTTTTCCAGTTGTTTCTCCTCAATCCTGCTGTCACCTGGGATTGCAACATCGACAATCCATACTTTGTTTTTTAATACGACCATGAGGTCAGGAGTATTGTGCTCTAAAAGCCTGTCTGTCTGAATTCGGAAGTCCCAGAGGTGTTCATTTTCTGTAACTTTTTCATGTTTGTGATCCCATCAGTTCTTTGTCACAGGCAGATGGTATTTGTGGCACAAGTTCCAATGAATCATCTGAGCAACAGTGTTATGCCTCTGCTTGTAGTCTGTCTGCAAGATCTTCTTGCAGCAGCTGAGGATGTGATCTATTGTTTCATCTGCTTCCTTGCTGAGTCTACACTTGGGATCTGTTGTCGACTTTTCAATTCTGGCTTTGATGGCATTTTTTCTAATGGCTTGTTCTTGGGCTGCCAGAATCAGGCCCTCCTTCTCCTTTTTAAAAGTTCCATTTGTGAGCCATATCCTTGTTTTTTCTTTGTCAATTTGGCTCTCAATTTTTCCCAGGAACTGTCCATGGAGTGCCTTCTTTTGCCAGTTTTCTCTTCTGCTCTGGATTGTGTTTTTACACGTTTGCACTTGAAGAAGTTTACTACTATTGACTTCCTTCAATGTTGGTTCTTGACTGCCTTTCACATAATCTGCCAGTGCATGTTTCTCTTCTTCTACCATTTGTTTTACTTGTAGAAGACATCTGCCTCCTGATTTTCTGGGCAGGTAATGTCTGTTATCATCACTACACAGGTGTAATAAGTAGTGGATTGTCATCAGTTTTCTTGTTTTTCCATCCAGATCATACAGCTCTGCTTGTGTCCAGTTCACAAATTCATAATCCAGTTCTTTGATTGTAATTGAACTATAAATCCCAGCAACTACACCCAAATGTCAACTACTCCTGAATATTATTATTATTATTATTGTGCAATTGTATATAATGGGACTTCAGCATCCTCCAATTTGGTATGCATGGTGGGTCCTGGAACCAAACCCCAGCAGATACCAAGATCCCACTGTCTTAATATTCATATTTTCCTACAGGTCCTACTAATGGGGTATCTTCCTAAAAATTACAACATTACATCTGTCATACTCTGTTTTGATAACACTAGTACATACTGTCACTCTAGTTCAAGTATCCTTAGAGCCTGAACTGGTGCTTTTGTTTAAGCCACAGTCACTTTCACCAAGAGAATAAAAGAAATGTAGATAGAATGCTTCATGGCCTGAAGATTCGTTTTCATTTTGTAATACTTTAAAAAAACATGTTTCAGGGCTGTTTGCATGCCAAATTCTTCCAAAAGGTTAATGTCTTTGTATCTGATTTCATTCCCTCTAGCACTACATTCCACATGTTTCCCACAGTTGCTGAACAAACAAGATGGAACTTCTTGCAGGTAATGCTTTTGTACGCCATCCAAGTCCACAGCAAACTCAGATTAAACAAGTTCATTTTTTTACAATCTGGAAAAACTGGTACAATGGAGATGTTATAACCAATGAATGTCACAGCTGCTGCTCTAAGAAAAGTACGTGCGAAGGCTATTAACTTTTCAAAAAATATGAGGTAGTCCATATTTCCACACTTCATACTCATCTTGGTCCAAGAAGGAATAGAAAGTGTGGGGGACATGACAGGCAGAACTTGGGAACATCCCTTTTTTTGGACAAAATATTTCAGTAGCTCTGCCAGCAACTATGCCAGCTGGCAGCTTTGGAGTATAACTTTTCCAAGATCTGTCATAATATTGCTAAAATCACTGAAGGATACAGGAAAAATTGAGAGACACTTGTAAACTTGAAGTAGGTTCCCATGTCTCCTCGGTGTTTCTCAACCTGGGGGGGGGGGTGACACGAGGGGGTGTCAGAGGAGTCACCAAAGACCATCAGAAAACACAGTATTTTCTGTTGCTCATGGGGATTCTATGTGGGAAGTTTGGCCCAATTCTATCATTGGTCAGGTTCCGAATGCTCTATTCCCAAATGTCAAGTCTCCTAAATGTCAGGTTTCCCAAAACCCAACCAGGGTTCACATTTGGGCATATTGCGTATTTGTGCCAAGTTTGGTCCAGATCCATCATTGTTTGAGTCCACAGTGCTCTCTGGATGTAGGTGAACTACAACGCCAAAACTCAAGGTCAATGCCCACCAAACCCCTCCAGTATTTTTGTTGGTCATGGGAGTTCTGCGTGCCAAGTTTGGTTCAATTCCATCAGTGGCTGAGAATGCTCTTTGATTGTAGATTAACTACAACTCCCAAATGACAAAATCAATCCTCCCCAACCCCACCAGTATCCAAATGTGGGCATATGGGGTATTTGTACCAAATTTGATCCAGTGAATGAAAATACATCCTGCAAATCAGATATTTACATTACAATTCATAACAGTAGCAAAATTAGAGTTATGAAGTAGCAATGAAAATAATTTAATGGTTGGGGGTCACCGCAACATGAGGAACTGTATTAAGGGGTCACAGCATTAGGAAGTGTGAGAAATACTGCCTCGGGTATACGTGAAATATCTAA
Source organism: Anolis apletophallus (assembly GCA_030556195.1). Classification (NCBI taxonomy): domain Eukaryota; kingdom Metazoa; phylum Chordata; class Lepidosauria; order Squamata; family Anolidae; genus Anolis; species Anolis apletophallus. The sequence goes on along the minus strand of JARBWK010000006.1, from coordinate 33,886,896 downwards.
GAGATGAAGGTAATAAAGAGAGAGCTCTACTGGACTTATTGACATCAATATGCTCATCATAATAGTGAAAACAGTTATAATTTTGAGATGTTACCCAGCAACCTTTTAAAACGTTCTTCCACTCCTTCCATTTAGAGTGTGAATTCTTGCCCTAGAGGTGGTTATAAGTGTTAATTAATGGCTTAAATCCAAAGGTTAGCACCCAACTACTTTAGAAAGATTGAACCAATAAGTTTCTGCACTTTTATATTTTTGTTGAAAATGGTGAGGATGGGAGTAGTATTAATTGGTCGGGTCTGAGAGTGTCATATTCCTAGTCTGCCAGGCAAACCAGCTGACCTTGCAGTTTAATATAAGAGTTGTCACATTGTGGTGAAGATGGCTACAAAATGTATAAATTGCACCAAAGAATAACAGTGTTCTATCATATGTTTTTTGTGGGCAAAAAGTGTGCTGGGATCACAAATTCATCTTCATACATGCACTCGGTATGAGGATATCGCTCTTTCTTGTAGAGGATTGAAATGTCCGAAAATGGCCGTATTAGTGTGATGGATGCAGAGTCCTCCAGACGTTCAGCTACAGCCATGACCATGAGGAATGAAGAGCAAAGCCTAGAACTGATGTGTGAAAAGAGAAGAATAGTCAAAGATATTGCAGCAAACTGAATATGAGTGTTGTATCTGCCTCTGTCCTGATTCATGGCAAGCTTAAGTTCACTAAAGTGTGTACCAGACAGGCACCTAAGCAACTGACAGAGGAGCATAAGGTCAAGCAGCAAGCTGATGATGTGAAAGTAGTGGTGCATCAGTGGCTATGCACTCAACCAAAAACATGTCTTGCTGATGGCATTAAGAAGTTGGTACAATACTGGGGAAAATGCATTGCAAAGGAAGGTGACTGTAGAAAACAAATATAATTTTCATGAAATTCTTTAAAAATAGAGTTTTTAAAACTTCAGAATTTGTTTGAAGCACCTTCTTATAAGTTGACAATAAGTGCTCATGGATTTGATGGGTCTTCTACACCAGGTGAGCTAACCATTGTATTTAGGCTTGTGTAAACCAAGGTTGAGGCTAATCGGAGTACTCCAACCAGCATTTGCAGATTAAAACTTTGAAGTCTAAAATAGCTATCTTGCTGTTTTTTAATAGTTTAATTAGAAATGGCACTCCATAAAAAAGGGCATGTGAAACAATAGCATATGGCCCATCACAGCAGCACTCTTAGTACCACACATTGTTGTATCATGAAAATATTATTGAAAAGATCCATCTTAGTGAACAATTTCTACCCTTATTTGCTAATTATTTAGTTTATACAACAAAGATGATGACATAAACCTACATAGAAACACTTACTGATCAACAGAAATTTGCTGAGTCCTACAGACTACTTTAGCTAGATCCACTGTGGTGTAGTGCTTTGAGTATTAGACTAGGATAGGAATTCAAATCCCTGTTTGCCCATGGAAGTCTATTGCAGCCTCAGAGGAAGATGCTGACAGATCTCCTATGAATAACCATGTTAAGTTTACTTTAAAGTAGCCATACATAAAAAAGAGACTTGAAGGCACACAACAGACACAACAAACTTAGATTTAGATATGGGATACTACTTTAAGAATACAATAGAAGCTCTATATCAGACACAGGAGGCGACTGTCATAATCAATGGTCAAGAAGGCAGAAAACCTTTCCCAATCTCAAGGGGGGTAAGGCAGGGCTGCCCGCTCTCCCCCCTCCTATTCATACTTGCAATGGACCCACTAATCAAGGACATTAACACAGACAAACAATTAAAAGGAGCACGAATCCTAAATCAAAACTATAAACTAAGGGCATATGCGGATGACGTGGTATGCTTCATAGAAAACCCCATAGAAGAAATAGAGAATTGGCTAGAAAAGCTGAATAAATTTGGCAACCTGGCAGGATTTAAACTAAATAAGCAAAAAACCAAATTGATAACAAAACACCTAAACCAAACAGAGAAACAGGCACTAGAAAAGAAAACAGGGATACAAGTAACAACGAAGGCGAAGTATTTAGGGATTACCATCACAGCAAACAATACACACCTAATTAAAAACAATTATGAGTATCGCTGGGGGGAAATCCAAAAATATTTGGAAAAATGGGGCAACAAAAATATCTCCCTTTTGGGAAGGATAGCAACCATTAAGATGAAGGTTTTGCCCCAAATGCTATACCTATTCCAAACCCTGCCGATAATAAGAACTGAATACCTATTTAAGAAATGGAACACCGACATTAGAAAATTTATTTGGAAAATACAAGCCCCCTAGAATTGGTCTGCGTTTACTCATGGACGATAAATCCAGGGGGCAGGATTACCCAGCCTTAAAACATATTACGAGGCTGCAAATTTACTAGCCATCAAAGACTGGGTCACCCTTCAAAATAAAAAACTTACTCACACTAGAGGGACATAACCTAAGATATGGATGGCATGGGTACCTTTGGTACAAAAAGAAGCACGTAGAAAAAAAACTTCAGCCATCATATTATTAGGGCAGCCCTATATAAGACATGGGAAAAATACAGATACATAACACTCCCCAAAACCCCACTTTGGATATCTCCAATGGAGGCACTACACAAGAAGGAACTAGCCACGGAAGAGTGGCTAACCTATAGGCAAATATTAAAGAAAGACTCTAATGACAAATGGCATATTAAATCTATAGAAGAGATAAAAGAAGCTAATCTCAATATCAGCTGGTTTCAATACCACCAAGCTTACCAAATATTCAAAGAGGACTTCAAAACAGGTTTCTCAGGAAAGAATAGCCTCTGGGACCAAATAATTAAGACACAGAAAAAGGGCATAAGTATGATTTACAAACACCTACTTAAATGGTTCACCGCAGAAGAACAGGTTAAAGACTGCCAAATCAGGTGGGCAAGAGACCTCAAACAGACAATACTACTAAATCAATGGGAGGAAGTCTGGAATAGGAAACTTAAATACACAACTGCAACAGACGTGAAAGAGAATTGGTTCAAAATGCACTACAGATGGCATCTAAGCCCATATAAGCTCGCTAAATTTAATAAAGGCATTTCCAACAAAGGTTGGAAATGCAACAAGGAATTAGGCACATACATACACCAATGGTGGGACTGTAAAAAGTAACAAGATATTGGAAATCAATTCATAGGGAAACACAAAAATTATTAAGGTAAAATTCAAAATTGACCCAAAAATATATCTCCTCGGCCTGACTGGACAAACATTAACAAAAAATCAAGATAAGATGCTCTTCCTCCTCAGCACATGTGCCCGAGTGACTTTAGCCAGGAAATGGAAACAAAACAGCGTTCCGACATAGAGGAATGGATGATAAAGATAATGGACTTCATACAAATGGACATTTTATCCCAAAACTATGCGGAGATAGGAAAAGAACCGACTGGTCCAACTTTCAAAGCTACATGCAAAATAAGGGAAGACAATTTGTGATTAATATAGATGATGTTTAATGTACAAGGATGAAATATTGCAACTCCCTCCCCCAGATCCTCACTCCCTCCCCCTCGCACTATTACTGTGATTATTAAGGAAATTGTATAATTAATGTACACATAATGTATACAAAAGAACTCTTATCTTGAGATAACTGTTGGGAAGTCTTTTTTTTAAAAAAAAACCCCCTCTTTCCTAGCCTACCCATACCCCTACTCCCCCACTCCCCCAACCTTGTCCCCCTCTCCCCTCCACTCCTACCCTATTTGACAACATACCATCTTGTGTCAATATCACTGGGAAAAAAACTGCAATAAAAATCTATTCGCAAAAAAAAGACACAACAAACTTTAGCCTAGACTAGCACTTTCATTTTGCTTAAAAATATATACATGGCATTGTTTGGATTGCTTACAGAAATCATCCAGACAGGAGTTTACTTCAGTTCAGCCCTTTCAGCTATGGGTTGAATGTGCCTGGGACCAGAAGTGTTTTCAATTTCACATTTTTTTTTTGGATTTCCGAATATCTATTTTTGGATATGCTTACACAATGAGATATCATCAATGGGGGGACCCAAGACTAAATATGAAATTCGTGAATGTTTCATACACACAGTTTGAAAGTAATGTTATACACAATGTAACATTTTATGCATGAAATAAAGTTACATGAGTACATTGAATTATCAGAAAAGAAAAGTATTACTGCCTCAGCTTCCCATGTGGACAATTTAAGATTTTTGAGTGTTTACGATTTTGGAATTCTGAATAAAGAATGCTCAACCTATATTCAGAAACTTTACTGATGTCAACATGCAGGTAGGAAGAGCATAGAGGAGCAGAATATACAAGCCCAGGGCTCTATATTTCATAGATATTTCCAGAGAAAGATAACACACCCTGTTTCTCATTCACATCATAGTTCATGAAGATTTTGATGAGTGTAGAGGGTGGGGGAGAGGGTCAGTGAGCACAGACCCTCTATACTTATTGGTGCAAGGAAGTTTCTCAATGAGGCCTTTGTGTCATTGACTTTTTCTATTTTTTCCATTTTAAGAGGGTCCTGTGATGGTCTGTGTCAAAACTTTTTCAGCCAGCACCAGAAGGGGAAAGCCCATTCAATCAAGCTCAAGTTCATCCCCATATTAGGTATTATTTAATCGGTGGCATGAAAAGGCTGAACATTTCTTATCACTGTTATTAAAAATCACATTGTGCATTAGAAATTGTAGAAGGGGTAAAGGTAATAAACACACCCATGGATTACACGTTGTTCAGTGTAATGGCTAAGACATGAGCCAGAATGTCCCTAGTTATGAATTAATTTCAAAGAAGCTCCTAATTAAATTTTATTTTAAATATACAGTACAACTTCTGTATCTATAGAACTGCTGCCTAGGGTTTCACCTACCTGCATCCAACAAAATATGTCCTCTCTAGAGATTTTCTAGATTCTCCAGACAATTCTATGGTATGCTTCTCTTGGAAGTTATCATCCAGTCATGCTGGTAAATTCTTTGGAAATTTCCTAAGTCTCCCAGCACAACTCCATGGTAACTTCCAACATTTCTACGGGATTTGCTATTATTCATGGCTTCCTGTTTCCCCAGGAAGTTCAGGAATGTATTCCCCCAAGGATAATGGAGATGTACTGTATTGTGTAATGCTGTAGGTATTAAATCACCATGTTGTAGATCTACAATATGAATGTTAATCATTTTATGCATTTGTTATATTTATAATCTCACTTTCCTTTCAATGCATTCAGTGTAGCATGCACAGGTCTTCTCCCACTTTAACCCCTTTCTATAGAAGGAAGCGAGAGAAGATAATCGGCCCAGTATAACCCAAGGATTTCATGGCACAGTGGAGAATTCAACTTGGATCTTCCAAGTCCAATTCACAACCAAACTACTACATATTCACTCACTAGCCATACAAGGCTGATTTGGTAAGGTCTAGGTCTAGCAAAGTAAGCTAATGACGGAAAGGTGACCATCATTATTTGAAGACTTATAAGAAATGACAAAAAACGAATATTTTTCGTTTTAGCTTGGCCAATTGTTTCCCAAGCAAGCTATGCAACTAAAAACATAAAACTCAAAATAACAACAAAGTAACACTGATAAACATGGGATTAAGTAATTCAAATACAAACTATGAACTAGTTGCATGTAATATAATTAGAAGCAAAGACAAAACCGCCTCGTGACCTGGGTGTATGTATCTTCAAGTCAACTATCAATTTGTGGTGACTCCATGAATTTCATGGGGTTTTCTTAGATAAGGAATACTTAGAGATTTCTTCTTCTGAAATCTAGTTTACAGCACCTGGTGCTGTTGGTTGTGGTTTCCCATCCAAGTGCTAGCCAGGACTGACACTACTTAACTTCAAAGACAGGATCTGGTGCCTTAGAAGGCAGCTAAAATATAGATGCTGATCAAGTTTTTCTGTGAAGAGCACCCCCCGCAAAAACAGGACTGCAGCCTAGAAAGTGATATAATTTATCCAGGTCCTGCAGAAAGCAGCCTGCCTCCATACTGAAGAGTATTCTGCTTGAAGTTTATTTCAGGCAAGAAATTACAAAGCAAGCCTTCAAATTGTATGACCCCCCCCCCCCAAATCCCCAAATGCACTTCTGGGGGTGCAAGGGGCTTATTGGGAAGGATTATCCCAATAATCACAGGATGTGTAAAACTTACACCTGTTGATAAACTCTACAAGCTGGCTGCCAGTGCCCCCTCCCCCATGTGTGACAGGAAGTTGCTGCTAACTATGAGACAAATACGGTTGAGCACTGTGAAAGCCATCCACTGCATGTCTGCTCCCAATAGACTCAAATCAAGCAAAAGCTTCACAAGAGCCACCACTTCTCTTGACATTCCCCCAGCAACAGCAAGAGAATCCTTTTGGGCAGCTAAACCAGGAAATCCCAATTGGATGACCCCCCCACAAGGGTTTTCCTCCAGGAGCAAACCAAGCATGGGCAACTTGAACAGACTCAGAAGTGGAGTGGGCAGATCAAAGACAATCTGGCAAAATGGAACTACCTAAAAAAAAATAACCCTCCGCCACGTGTGACTGTCGAGCAGAACAGACAGCTCTGCATCTGTATACTTGTCCACAATGTCCTGCCTCATGCACAGAGGAAGAATTGTTTGAGGCTACAGACAATTCTGTCACAGTTGCCCATTTTTGGTCAAAAGATATTTAGCCATTTGTCCTCCTTCTATTGTTATCAGTTTATACTAATTTATGCAATGCTTTTGATGCTAAATAAATAAATAAATAAATATAATGGGAGGGATGAGGGAGGGATGAATCTTAGGGCTCTTCCAGACAGGTCCTATATTCAAGGATCTGATCCCAGATTTTCTGCTTTAAACTGGATTATATGAGTCTGCACTACCAGATAATCTGGGATAAACAGAAGACCTGGGATCAGACCCTGGGATGTAGGGCCTGGCTGGAAGGACCCTAAGAGATGCCTGAAACTTTGGAACCAAAGAAGCATCCATTGGGTCTGTTGCTTTTAAAGCACAAGGTATGTTATCACTGTTCAAACATGGCTGAGATCTTGGAAAAGATTTGCACCCTCTCTGACAATTACCAACACAGGACCCATAAATGTTTTAATTTGCTAGTTGTTTTAACTGCCTGTATTTTATTGTGCCTTTGGCTCTTTCCAACATTTCCAGCATCCTGAATAAATAAATAAATAAATAAATAAATGAAGTTGATCCAAGTGGCAACATTTCCAACATTTCGCAGGTGAAAAGTGGTCCACATTTACCCAAGCAATATCTGAATGTGGAAGAACACATGTAACTGTTTGGAAAGGCTTCAGCAGTTTACATCTGCATGAACATACTGGGAAGGGGGAAATGTCACTTCTTCTCTCTTTCTGGAATTTGGGGCCAAATTACTTTTGTTCTTCAATCTCAATTTGCAGCAAGTGAATTAAACAACAACTCCTGGGATCCCATATTACTGAACATATAATAATCAACTATATTAAAACAATAAAACCAATAAAATCTTGGACATCATAAAACATAACCAAACAACACACAACCAATGGCCGAGAACAGTGGGCATGTGCAGATTTGAGACTAATAGGGCAGGACAGGGCTAGTGCAACATAAACTGTAAGGCTGGAGGCTGGGAATAAATGGCTGGAGATCCTACCTAAAGATGAGGGCTAGGCAGACTTGATCAGTAGTTGAACCATTATTCAAAAGCACATTGGAACATCCAAGTCTTCAGATCTTTCCGAAAGGTGGACAAGGTGGGGGCCAATTTAATGATACAGAATGTATTCATTCTATGGTGCTTTGATATATTTGTTGTCAAAATGAATTCATTCTACACGGTATTCTGGCATGGGCAAACTTGGGCCCTCCAGGTGTTTTGGACTTCAACTCCCACAATTCCTAAAAACCTCAGGCTTAAGCGGCTGAGGAGCAAAAGAAAGGAGGGCCGAGGCTGTTAGGAATTGTGGGAGTTAAAGTCAAAAACGCCTGGAAAACCAACATTTGCCCAGGCTTGTTCTACACAGAATTCAGGCATGGGCAAACTTTGGCCATCCAGGTGTTTTGGACTTCCACTCCCACAATTCCTAACAGCCTCAGGCTTAAGTGGCTGAGGAGGAAAAGGAAGCCCGCCTCCCTGAGGCTGTTAGGAATTGTGGGAGTTAAAGTCTAAAACACCTGAAGGGCCAAAGTTTGCCCAGACTTGTTCTACACAGAGTTCAGGTATGGACAAACTTTGGCCCTCCAGGTGTTTTGGACTTCAACTCCCACAATTCCTAACAGCCTAAGGCAGGGGTGGGCAATTTGGCCCTCCAGGTGTTTTGGACTTCAACTCCCAAATTCCAGTTTACAGCTGTTTTCTGGGAGTTTCTAAGGCCCTGGCCTAAGGTTTAAGCAGCTGAGGAGGAAAAGGAAGGGGCCCGAGGCTGTTAGGAATTGTGGGAGCTGAAGTCCAAAACAGCTGGAGGGCCCAAGTTTGCCCAGGCATGTTCTTCACAGTATTCAGGCATGGGCAAACTTTGGACCTCCAGGTGTTTTGAACCAGCTCCCACAATTCCTAAAGTTCCTTGCAGTGGCAGCCAGGCTAAAAAAGAGCCTAGTCTCCAATCAGGCAGGCTCATAGCCAGGATTTTGATTAGGGGAGGGGGGCTGTGTCTGAGTGAGAGAGGGTCTACCCTACCAAACCTTTTGTATCGTTATCCCAATGCCCCCATGCATTTGGGATATACGGAGCATGGTGATCAGATCATGATATGAATACACATAACAGTTTAAATAATGTACCAGTACGGCCTTCTCGCGGACCCCCCTGAGATTTGGCAGGGGGCTGAAGCCCCTGAAGGCCCCCCTCCCTCGCTATATGCCAGCAATCAGGGTATTACCTGACACTATGTAGTATGTATCTGTCTAGCATATTTCCTCAGTTAGGAGGGATCTGTAAACTCCTTTATCTATTTAACAGTTGTGGGTCCATGGACAATAATAAAGTTTATAAAGTTTACCTATCACAATTCCGAACAGCCGAGAGTTGAAGTCCAAAACAGCTGGAGGGCCCAAGTTTGCCCATGCCTGGTATAGTTGCACTGCCTACCTGAAAAAAGTGGGATGCCAGAAGATGAGTTGGTGCCAGAGTGGCCAAAGCATGGGGATGGATCTACACTGCCATATGAACCAGTTACAGAATGCAGATTAACTAACTGTATTGATATAGATTCTATGGCAATGGCGATTCAGCGGAGGACACCGTGCCCTGAGGTCCTGGCTCATCATCTCTACCTGGCAGCAGGCTTACCTTGGCCGAGGAGAAGGAGATGGAGAAGCCGAAGGAGCACGCTAGGTCTTGGCGTGCCCATGATCCTCGGAGGTGGAGAACGAAAGGATTCCAAGGTTGGAGGGCGAAGGCGAGAGGGTCTCTCTCCCTCCCTCGCAAAGGCTCCTCTCCCGAAGAAGCAGCCCTGGAGTGGCGACGAGTTTCCTTTTGCTGGAAGAAGTTTCAGCGCTGCTGCTTCCCCACAAGCACCCGCACCCTGCTCGCTCTCTGGCAGCGCCTCCTTGGGGAAACTTCTCCCCAAGCCCTGCAAAATGGATGTGTGCACACAACACCTGTGGGCGGTGGTTTCCTGCCTCCACCTGAGGAGCCCGATGAATAATGGGAATGAGCCGCCCGGTGACCGCTTCTTTCCGCAGAGTTTCAGCGGCGTGGCTCCGTCGGGGCTTGTTCGCCTTTGAGGCGGAGCCCGGCGCTTTCCTGGCACACCAAAGGCAGCGCCTGCGAGCAGCAGCCCTGCCAAACAAGAGGGTTTTTTGAGCTCCGGAGGGAACTCCACTGGGGGGCCCTCCACTGTAGAATGGACACAGTTGGTCACCACACTCACTGCCATAGCTCAGTGCTATGGCATTCTGGGATTTGAAGTTTGGAGAGCTCTCTTTGGTAGGGAAGGTAAAGACCTTGCAAAACTACAACCCATGGCATTTATTTATTTACTAGCTTGAGGACCCGGCGTTGCCCAGGTTATTTGAGAAAGGCATTTTGTGCCAAGGTTGGTCTTAATCAGTTGTTTATGTGGCTTGCAGTGGTCTCAGGAAGTGAGGGAAGGTGCTGGGAGTCCCATCGTCCATGGTCCATCCTCCTCCAAACTGCACCAGGATGTAGAGTGGGCCATGGGGGTTCTGTGTGCCAAATTTGGTCTTGCTCAGTTATTGGATGAGGGTCGCAGCAGTCTTGGGAAGTGAGTGGAGGTCCTTCAAGTCCCATCATCCGTGGTCCATCCTCCTCGATACTGCACCAGGATGTAGAATGAGTCATGGGGGCTCGGTGTGCCAAGTTTGGTCTTGATCAGTCTTTGGATGAGGTTGGCAGTGGTCTTGTGAAGTGAGTGTAGGTACACCCTCCTCTGAACTGCACCAGGATGTAAAGTGGATCATGGGGGCTTTGTGTGCCAAGTGTGGTCATGATCATGCACTGGATGAGGGTCGCAGCGGGCTCGGGAAGTGAGTGGAGGTACTTGAAATCCCATCATCCATGGTCCACCCTCCTCTAAACTGCAGTAGGATGGAGTGTGGGTCAAGGGGTACTATGTGCCAAGTTTTGTCTTTATCGGTCTTTGTTCAGGGCTGCAGTGGTCTGTGGAGAATGAAGGATTTGAAAGTACTACAAATCCCATAATCCGTGGAGGTATTTCAAGTCCCATCATCCATGGTCCACCCTCCTCCAAACTGCAGTAGAATGTAACCTGGGTCATAGGGGCTCAGTGTGGCAAGGTTGGTTACCGTCAATTCAGGCCATACACAATGTCCCATGAGCTGAGGCCTAGTCGGGAAAATCAAGTTAATGAAGCCTTACTGTCAATTCATGCCTTAAACAGTATCCCATTAAGTGAGGCCTAGTCAGGAAAATCAAGTTAATGAAGCCTTACTGTCAATTTTGTCAAGGATGTAGAATGGGTCATGTGGCCTCTGTGTGTCTTGGACTTCAACTCCAACCATTTCTGTCTGCCTCAGGCCCTTTCCTTTTCTCTCTCTGCTGCCTAGGAGTGTTGGAATGTTGGGAGGCTGGCCAATCAGAGGCGTTATGCAAATAATCCCACAGTGGCAACCAATCGAAATGCTGCCACATATTCCTCCGCACCTCCGTCCTCCGCACCTCCCATCCTCCGCAAACACTGACTTTTATTATATACATAGATTTACTGTATTTCTATACTGCTTTTCTCAGCCCTCGGGCGACTCAAAGCGGTTAACAAAAACAAAATTCAATGCTCAAAAACATCATAAAAACAGTTTAAAACAATTAAAACAATAGCATAATAAACAATCAATTAACATCAGCAAAACATTCATTAGCGCCTCATAGTTAGAATCAAGATCCAGTCTCATCATCAAATTGTTCCATATTCCTATATTCAGTACACTGCCTATTCGTATGCCTTCTCGAACAACCAGGTCTTCACTTTCCTCCAAAATGCTAACAAGGAGGGTGCCAATTTAATTTCTGTAGGAAGGGCATTCCACAGCTGAGGGGCCACCACTGAGAAGGCCCTGTCTCTTATCCCCGCCAGATGTGCTTGTGATGCAGGCGGGACCGAGAGCAGGGCCTCCCCAGACGATCTTAGCATTGAGCCATGGCATTGAATGTTGGAGCCAAACTACATTCATTCTGCTGTGGAAGGACACCCTGAGTTCCTGCTTACTGACAGCGTACCTGCACTGTAGCTTTCTCTGCCAAAGATTCCCATGCCTCACCAAACTACAACTGCCATGATTCTGTAGCACTGTAGCGATCACAGTTAAACTGCAATAAAACTGCAATAATAATAATAGAATTTTAAGATAGAACTGCAAAGACTCTGGCACAAGCCAGTCAAGGTGGTCCCAGTGGTGATTGGCACACTGGGTGCAGTGCCTAAAGACCTTGGCCTGCACTTAAACACAATCGGAATTGACAAAATTACCATCTGCCAGCTGCAAAAGGTCACCCTATTGAGATCCGCATGCATTATTAGCCGATCCTTGGGAAAGATCCAACGTGTGATCCAATACAACAGCCAGCAGAGTGATCTTCTTTGCTGTGGACCCATCTTGTGTTTCAAATAATAATGATAATAATAATTTATTATTTTCATATCAGGAGCAACTCGAGAAACTGGAAGTCCCTTCTGGTGTGAGAGAATTGGCTCAATGCAAGGACATTGCCCAGGGGGTGCCTGGATGCTTTGATATTTGGCCATCCTTGTGGGAGGCTTCTCTCATGTCCCTGCATGGGGAGCTGGAGCTGACAGAGGGAGCTCATTCAAGGTCTTCAGTTCTGCCAGCACAAGGGTTTAACCCATTGCACCACCGGGGGCCCCTCCAGCTTCCCATGCGGGGACATGAGAGAAACCTCCCACAGGATGGTAAAGCATCCAGGCATCTCCTGGGCAACGTCCTTGCAGACAGCCAATTCTACAGCCAGGCACTCCCCATTCTGTATCTTTGAATGTCATTTTTTTCCTGCCTAAGTGGAGTATGTTACATTTGTCCTTGCTGAAATGCATTTTGCTAATTTTGGCCCAGCTCTCTAACCTGTTGAAGTCATTTTGAATTCCTCTGGAGTATTAATGAATTCCTCCTAATTTTGTGTCATCTGCTGCTTCCCTAATTTCCGCAGATGGTGATTTGACCCACCCCTTGATTTAATCTCTTCTGGGCTTTTCACTGCCTAACTGTAAGAGGAACACTCCTATCCTCAAAGAAAGTTGAATTCTTCACTAAAGCAATGTACAAAATAGCAAGATCTTGAGTTCTGTCCATATTTAGCAATTAAAACACCTATGCTTCCACAGACGTGTTTGGTGCTCTTTCTGGAATTAAATCTTAATTTAATTAAAACCAAACTGAACAGGCCATCTAACATCAACAAATAGGAACCTAGTTCTACTTCCTCATAAAAAAAAAACAGGAGTGCACCAATAAGTCATTGTATGTTAATTATTTCAGGTATATTGGTGATTATGTGCAAAGATTTGCTTTTAAAAATAACTCTTTTATTTATGACTATGTATACGTACCTATTGTTTGTTTCCTGACGTCATCTGCAGTCATGCCTATGTTTACACTGGCACTCCAAGGTATTTGTGAACGTTTGTTAGGACACTGTGAGTCAAGTAGATCTTTAGGAATATAAACCAAGATGGGTGAATAACCACTTTCTGGCTGACAGGATGCCTGATGCCCTTACTTCATACTTCCAAATTAGACTTTCACCATGGATCCAAAGGGATCATTATCTGAGGTATTACTAGTTGTGTTTGCACATTGATCAAGTCTAACAGAAAGATGTCTTTACTTTTTATCTCTGCCAGACGTAGCCCCACTTCTTTGACTAGACGGTCCCCCAGATACATTTGGCCCTAGCCATGACCCAAAATCTAGTTCCTTGCACTTTACTAAGAAACACTATTCCCTAACCAGAGATATAGTGTTCTGCTTCATATTGCCCTCCATTTCTAATTTTGTCATCTGGCTCTGCACTTTACCCATCAGCCCTGCCCTTGCAACTGATTTGCACCAACTAGCCTGCCTGAACTCAAGAACAGTTTACTACTCAGGCCGCTGGTAGCTTGATCAATGGTTGTTTTATACTATGTTATTTTGTATTTGTTTTATACTGTTTTACAATGTTGTTTTATGAATTTTAGTGTGTTATATTTTAACTACTGTATGTTGAACAGGCATGTCCCCGTTAAAGCCGCCCCAAGTCCCTTCAAGGAGATGGAGGCGGGGTACAAAAATAAAGTTATTATTATTATTTGAAGCACAACAAGGTGAGTCCACAGCAAACAAGATCATTCTGCTGGCTGTTGTATTGGATCACACGTCGGACACTTCCCAAGTGTCTAGGACTGTGATGTATCGGCAAATAATGTGTGCAGATCCCAATAAGGTGGCCTTTTGCAGCTGGCAGATGGTAATTTTGTCAGTGCCAATTGTGTTTAAGTGTAGGCCAAGGTCTTTAGGCACTGCACCTAGTGTGCCGATCACCAGTAGGACCACCTTGACTGGCTTGTGCCAGAGTTCTTGCAATTCGATCTTTAAATGCTCATATTGTGTCAGCTTTTCCAGTTGTTTTTTTGCAATCCTGCTGTCACCTGGGATTGTGACATCGACAATCCATACTTGTTTTTTAACATGAGTGTTATGCCTCTGCTTGTAGTCTGTCTGCACAATCTTCATGCAACAGCTGAGGATGTGATCTATTGTTTCATTTGGTTCCTTGCTTAGTCTACACTTGGGATCTGTCATTGACTTTTGAATTCTGGCTTTGTGGCATTTCTTTTCTTTTTTTAAAATATATTTATTGGATTTTATCTTGAACAGGAAAAGTGGGGGAACAATTTTCAGTATAGGACAGTAGGAACAAAGAGGAGACAGAGAGGAGGCTGGGGGTTGATTCGGGGTGGGGGTGAGGGGGGGGAAATTAAGGAAGGGAGGGGGGGCGGTAATACCGGAGGGGGTGAGGGGAGGCGGGGGAGCAATGTTTATAAGCTTCCGGATAGTCTCATTAGTACTGTCTTTGTGAAGGGAAGAGAGGGGGGAGGAAAAAAAGAGGGGGGTGAGGGGTTAATCATCTTCAGCAGTAGTTGTAGAGGGCCGATTGGCCTCTTTGGAGGCCTAGCCCAATTTGTCTTTATTAGTCTCTTTCCGCCCTGTCAAAAATCTTGGGAGCAGAGGGCCAATGTCTCTGGATCCGAGCGGTGGGCGTTGACCTTTAGTAGATTTCATGCCTTTGAAGAAGTCGGATCCTCCCGGGTCTTCATGTATGTCAGGAATGGTGACCAGTCCGTCCTTTTTATTGTTCCACCTGCCGTCTCACTCATATAGTAAGAGAGCCTATCCATACTCATGACATCCCATACTTTGGCCTCCCAGTCCTCGAGGCGTGGTGCATTTTTGGCTTTCCAGCTCCTCGCGTATACCATCCTTGCTGCCGTAGTCAGGTATACAAACAAGCGTTCCGAGTTCTCTTCCCGCAATTCCTCTTCTGACAACAGTCCCAGCAGGTAGCTTTCCGGTTTCCTTTCAAGTGTGACGCCAAGAGCTTTCTGAATGCCATTGTGGATGTCTTTCCAATAGGCTGTGGCTTCTGTGCAGGTCCACCACATATGAAAGAAAGTTCCAGGGTGCCTCCCACACTTCCAGCACGTCGAGTTCGCCTCTTTGTACATCACCCCCAACTTCTGTGGTGTCATATACCACCGGTAAAACAGCTTATACCAGTTTTCCGTTAGATCTGTGGCATAGGTGATCTTCAGCTGTTTCCTCCAGATCTTTTCCCATTCATATAGGCTGATGGGGCGTCCTATATTCTGAGCCCATTTGACCATACAGGCTTTTACCGTTTCGGTCTCCGTGGCCCATTCCAGCAACTTTTGGTAGGCTCTCGTGACCAATTTTCGTTCCTTTCGTAGAAAGGCCGTCCAAAAGGTCTCCTTCTCCTCGAACCCGATCTGTATATCCTTTTTGTACCAGGACCTGACATGGAGATAATGTAGCCATGTGAGCCGTTCGTATCGGGTTTGCATTTGAGCTAGCGGTTTGAGGCTCCTCCTCCCCGCCACCTTGATGGTGAGCTCTTCGTATCTTGGCCATGCCCTCCATCCCAGGGTACTTTTTTGGTGTGCTTCCATGGGAGAAACCCAGAGGGGGTCTTCACAAAGAACCTCTCCTGTATCTCTCCCATATCTGCAGGAGCGCCGCTCTCAGGGATGTTTCTTGAATGCGGGATCCGATCTTGTGCTCCCGCACCACAAGTAGCCGTGCCAGCCCATTTTGAGATCACATCCTTCCAATGCCAAGACATCCTCTCTAGCCAGAGCTATCCAGTCCTTCACGAAGATCAGCCCGCACGCGTCATGATACAGCTTCAGATCCGGGAGCCCCAGACCCCCCCTTTCCTTCTTGTCTATCAGGACCGTATACTTGATCCTGGCTTTCTTTGAATCCCACAGGAAGCTGAGGATGTCTTTTTTCCAGGCCGCAAAGACAGCACCCGACCTGAGGACAGGGATGTTTTGGAACAAGTATAGCATCCGAGGGAGAATGTTCATCTTAACGGCTGCTATCTTGCCCATGAGGGAGAGGTTGGCGCTTCTCCAATTCCTTAGGTCGGACTGGATTTTTTTCCAGAGCGCCTCATAATTGTTCTTGATTAGCAGGCTGTTCTGGGCGGCTATCTGGATACCCAGGTACTTGATCGACTTGGAGATTTGCATTCCTGACATGGAACCCAGCTTTTCCTGCCGGCTCTTGGGTATATTTTTCGTTAAGATTTTTGTCTTTCCCCTGTTTATTTTTAGTCCCGCTAATGCGCCAAATTTTTCAATCTCCTCCAGCCACAAGTGTATGGAGTCCAGAGGCCTTTCGACGAAACAGATTAGATCGTCTGCGAATGCCTTCACCTTGTATTGGTGTCTTCCAACTTTCGGGCCTCGCAACTGGGTGTTAGATCTTATGGCTCTCAGCAATATCTCTGTGGCTAGCACGAAGATCAGGGGCGAAAGAGGGCATCCCTGCCTGGCTCCTTTCTGGATGCTTATTCGTTCTGTCGGCTGCCCGTTGACCCAGACCTTCGCCGATTGCTCCTGGTATATCGCCCCGATGGCATTTTGGAATTTGGGACCAAGATCCAACTTTGTCATGAGCTGCCTGAAGAAGTCCCACCGCAGATTGTCGAATGCTTTCTCTGCGTCCAGAGCAAGGAAGGCGACTTCTTCTCGCGGGCGTGTTTCATAATATTCCAGCAGGTTAATGACAGCCCTGACATTATCTTTGCCCTGTCTGCCCGGCAGGAAACCCGTCTGGTCTGGAGCTATCCAATCCCCCAACCATACCTTCAGCCTCGACGCCAGGATGGAGGCCAGGATTTTATAGTCAATGTTCAGTAGGGACCCTGTTATAGAGTTTTTCAAAAGGTGGTGATCTCGCGGCTCATGGTTTTATAGAACCGGGCTGTCAGACCATCCGGTCCTGGGGCTTTGCTCGAGTCTAGCTTCTTTATGGCTGTCTCTATTTCTCTCTCCGAGATGTCTCTATTAAGGATATCCCTGTAGTACCCTGGGATCTTGTCTAGCTTCTGATCCTCTAGGTACTTCCATATGCCCTCCTTATTTTCGGGCTCTGCCCCATATAGTTTGGCAAAGAATCGCTGGAACTCCTTTTTGATTGCTTCTTCTGCCGTGACCATTTCATCCCCCGCTCTGACCCTGGTTATGTATCCCGCCTGCTTCTTGCGTTTGATCTTTCTCGCTAACCATCTGCCCGGCTTATTGGCGTTCTGGAACGCTTTTTGTTTCATGAATTTCAGTTCTTTAGCGATTTGAGCAAGCTCCAGACGTTGTTTTTGTTTTCTCAACTCTGCCAATCTTTTGATTGTGCCTCGGTTGTCTGGGTGGTCCTTCAGATTCTGTTCTTCCGTCACTATTTTGGTTGTTAAGTCAGTTAGAGCTCTCCGTCTCTCCCGGTTCGTTACCGCATTGTGCTGTATAAAGTGACCTCTGAGGACCGCCTTACAGGCGTCCCAAACTGTTTCGGGGCTGGTTTCTTGGTTATCATTGAGCTTAAAATAGTCCCTGGTGATCTCCCTGTATTTCAGTATGTCCTCTTCCTTCTTCAGGAGATTATCGTTAAGTCTCCAGCGCCTCGCGGGGGGTCTATGATTGAAACTCCACTCAATCGGACAATGGTCTGATGTGTCCCTCGGCAGGATCTTTATTTGAGTTATTTTCGGGGTCAGCGAGTTTGACGCCCAGACCATGTCGATCCTGGACCAGCTCCGATGTCTGTTGGGTAGAAAGTGAAGTCTCTCCCCTTGATTGTGGAGACGCCAGACATCTGTCAGGAGAGATCCGCCTTGAGGCGCAGGAAAGTTCTTGGGAGCATGCCAGAGGTGTCCATCTCCGTTTTTTTCCGTTGGGGGGCGCTCTGAGTTTTATCCATCCGAGGTACTAGGACCCCGTTAAAGTCTCCTAATAGTACCAGGCTATCGTACTCCTGGTCTTCTATCAGACTTAGAAGAGTCCGGATGAAGGTGGTCTTGGGCCCGTTCGGCACGTATATATTGCAGAGCAGAAGGCTCACTGTGTTGTGGCATTTCTTATAATGGTTTGTTCTTGGGCTGCCAGAATCACAATCTGAGTGAAATTTGTAAAGTCCTCAGAGAAGGATAGAAATGGAAATAGTTTGGGATAATATTAATCTTATATTGTTATTGTTATTATGCCTACGGGGATTGTCACTGCTACTGTAATTTTAAAGAGACAATTTATAGAAGAAGTTTTAATGTTTATATTGGAAAGTTTATACTGTACTTTTAAAGTTTGTACGTTATTTGGTGTCATGGCCTATGGCTGGTACAATAAACCATTCATTCATTCATTCATTCATTCATTCAGGTGACTGTCAAGTAAACCTCCTTAGGCACTCCTATGGATGCAGCAACAGAAGTGTCCCATTCTATTTCTGTTGCCATTGGACTTCTAAAGATGATATAAAGCAGTGGTTCCCAACCTGTGGTCCATGAATCACCAGTGGTCCGCAAGAACTAAAATATGATTCGCAGCCTCACCACAAATACACTGGTCTCGTGAAACCCTTTTATAGTGCTGAGGCTTATTAAATATGGTTTTCTGTGGGAGAGCAGATAGCGACTATTGGATGGCATATGTTCTGAATCAGAAACTAGAGCTGATGTAGTCTATCCAATGCAATTTTCTGAATCAGTGCCCCCAAATAACCAAACCGAATCTAAAGTTGACCAAAGGCTGATTTGTAACCCTTTTGGTACTAATGTTGGAGAGTGGTTCCTGGTCAAAATGATCCCTGGTCAAAAAAGTTTGGGAACCACTGATCTAAAGGTTTTTGTTGTTATTGTTGTGTGCCATCAAGCCACTTCTGATTAACAGTGACAACCCTATGGAGTTCTTATTGATGGTTTTTTTAAAGGGGGGGGGGATTTCTTCTGACATTGTTTTTCTCTTAATCTTAAAAGATCACCCAGGGGTTTTCGTGTCTGAACAAGGATTTGCATCCTCACTTCCTGTAGACTTAGTACAACACTCAAATCACTGGCAGGGTATATATTTACTAGGCTTGGTCTCTGCGGTTTAAAAATTATTTGAAATCAGATTAAATTCGTATAAAAAGCTAATTTTGATGTTTACTGCACCTCGAGCGCCAACCCAGAAGTGGACTTTGTTTACCGAACCTGGGGGCCGCCATTTTTCTTAATTATTGTGAGTAATTCTTAATTATTGTAATCACATACCAGAGAGTCCTGTCCCTGCCTTCTGTCTGGTCGGGAGAAGCAGGGGGAAGCATGCTAAAGCATTGCCAAAGCCGCAGACATAAGGAATGGATGGCAGAGGGAATTGATCGATCCTTCTCCCGGTCTTCTCCTGGCTCCCCTCGGCTCCCACCTTCATTCATCTTATTGCTACAGCCTACCTAGCACCTTCACCTCACCATCCTGTCCTTCTGTCCCTGTGAAGCTGCATGAATCCTGTTATTTTCGAAAAACCCGCCAAAATAGCAAGTGTCGCAAAAGTTTTCCTACGTGACCAGAGAGCTGATTTACGGCGCTAGCTAACAACCGCGACTTTGACGAACCGTCACAAAAGTTTTCCTGTCTTGCCGCTTGTGTCTGGCTATGGAAGCGCCCAGCGCGGCAGCGCCACACTTGGTTGCCTCTCTCTCCACCAGGATTCACAAGTGCCTTATTCAAGGACACTTCCCCACAGGATTTCTATCCACGCTCACCAGTACAGTGAGTACTGCCACATGGCACGACAAGACTCAGATATATCCATCATTGTGAAGTTGCTACTATGAAGACCTCTGTGTGAAGTTGCTTTGTAAAGTTGCTCTGAGTTTATTATGAAGTTGCTATTGTGTTGATTATTGTGAAGCTGCTTTTGTGTGGATAGACTACTACTCTTGCGGAAACCACCCTGTAGACTTGCTTGCTTTCCCCTCACACCTTGCCGATACATTGTGATTGCACCAGCCTCCTCCTCCTCCTCCTTCCTATTTGGAGTCCCATCTAGAATTCAGTGTGGTTTATTCTAGTTTTGGCCTACAACTCCCAGAAATCCCAGCCAGTTTACCAGCTGTTAGGATTTCTGGGAGTTGTAGGCCAAAACCATCTGGAATAAGCATGTGCTGGAATAAGAACTAATAACGAATTTCGTTATTAATTACATTACATTTCAGAAATTTTTTGGAAATTTTTTGTAAGTCTTTCTATTACTAATTAAAATATCCCCCCCATTTGATTTTAGAACCTTTTTTTGGATCAACCAAGCCTAATATTTACTAAACTGAATGGAGTAGGAGTTGTGTGCCATTTTGTGTTTTTAAAACCTCAAATATAGAAGAATGAGGTAAAATAATTAACTTATTCCTCATATCTGGGCTGCAGGTTATAAAACCAACACAGCCTACCTATTCTCTAGAATATAAAAGAACAAAACTTCCCCAGTGCAAAAAAAACCCAAGAATGCTCATTTCATCAGTTTCCTCCCTTGTGAGGAGAATCAGTGACTTCACTCTGAATATAAAAGTAGCCCCAGGATATGAAATAACCTGTTGCTTACATTGTTTTCTTTCCGTGGAATCATCCACACCCTGCTGCTTAGGGAGAGACACTGGGCATGGCTTTTCTGAGAAACTATGGTAAGTCTCAGAGTAATATATAATTGTATGAGTTAAGTATACTCAAAACGTGGCATTGGCAAGGGCTTTCTCACTTCTGTTGCTGTTTTTATTCAAGTCATTTCTGACGTACAGTGACCCTAAAGTGAACCCATCACAGGGTTTTTTCTTAGTAATGTTTTTTTCCAGATAAGATTGCCATTGCTTTCCTCTGAGGCTGAAAGAGTGTGACTTCCTCAAGGTTTCTATTACAAACGGGGGAATCAAATGCTGGTTTCTAAAGTGAAACTCCAATATTCAAACTACTACACAACGATGGCTTTCTCTCACTTGTTTAGAGTTCTTTGGTATTCCCTCCCTTTCAGGTTGGGTGCAAAATTCAAAAGCAGACAAATGATTTGGCTATATAGTAAATGGTTGAGTTTCTCTTATTTGAAATGCTTGAGATCAGAAGTTTTCCAGATTTCAGAATTTTATTTTTGGAATACCTGTATTTGCATATATGTGGAGAATGGATGAAAGATAGGGGAAAGTGACAAATCTAGTGTTTGCAGAATATTTCTAAAGAAGCGCTCACTTCACCACTGCTGGGAATTTGATGGAGGAAAGAGAACAGGTTGGGGGAAGGACTCTGTTGCTTGATTTTCACAAACCCCTGGTAAAAAACCCCCCCAGATGTCAGGATTGGAGTATTTTGGAAAGCTTCAGCTCCCCAGGCAAACCATATTGTGCTTGCCCTTCATGTCCCATTTCCAGGGCACCCAACCTGCTACACACTGCCACTGGCCAAACAAAAGGGGAGCTAGGAGAGGCTGAACCTGCTAAGAAGGACAGGATCCTCTCATTGTTTCAACTATTTTCACACTTTTTACTTAGTTTGCAGTAATTGAGTAAGCTGATAACAAAGGAGGCAAGAAGAATTGGGGCATTTTAAACGCAGCTGAAAAAGTGTGACAAGAAGGCTCTGACTGATGCCTGCCATAACCTGCCACTCTGCCGCATCACTGCCGCCTGCACTATTGTCGTTCTGCTGGGATTTTATTGTTGGGAGCGGGGTTTGATTGGTTTTATAATGCTGTTTTTATGTGTTTTATCTGGTTTTATTGCTGTAAACCGCTCTGAGCTCCGGAGAGAGCGGTCTACTAAGTTGAATAAATAAATAAATAAATTTGAACTGCTTCCGCCAAATCAGGTCAATTGAAGGGTATGTAATTGCCTTCAAAAGCCATTGCTTTTCTATTAAAATTATGATATAACCCCAAATAAAAAATAGACACCTGGCAAAATCAAATTCTTTCACTTGCATACCAAAAATCAGTTGAATAGATGGAAGACAGAATGAAAAGTTTCATTTTGCAAATATTCCAACTCATACAATCGTGGATGGAGCTTCTGTGTATAATAATATTATCCATGCAACATCCTATTTTGGGACAAGATGATATTACCAAATTAATATATTTATTTTCAAAAAGTAAAATAAACCCAAGTAGATTGCAAATGTATTTAGAATAACAAATAACACATTACTTTGGAAAAAAGTAACAATTAAACTCATAACATTACAAACTCTACCCTAAATTCTGCTTAGTGTTGTTACATTGCATTGGAACACAAGCTTTGAAAACAATATATTTGTCTTTCTAGCTAGGTTGGAGACCTTCAGCAAAATGGTTAGCCTTGGTACAATCTCTGAATATTTAATATTTACACAAAGACGCATCCAATATCAAATGGTGTCAGAGTTGTTTGCCTTATCTATCCTTCTTGTTTGCAGGTTTTGACCTGGGAAAGAATTTCTGTTCACAATTCACACAGATTATTTTAATGGCCCAAGCCATAATAATTCATGGCATATGTTTAAACAAACATCAACAATGGATATTAATATTTTTGAGGAAATACAGTACCACCAACTGTAAAAATAGCTATGGTAACAAAATGTGGTCATATAAAAAAAAGCTCACTTCTCCAATTTCATTACATGCAAACAAACATTCTTACATCTTTTATGGAATTTCAATGCATTTTTCCCTGCTAAGAATATATTGTTTCCAGACAGGAGTTCTTATTTACATATATTATTTGCTTCTTCTAATGATGACAGTGGTGAAACTTATGCCATGAATGAGCAGGATGTTTCAAGTGTGGAAATGATTCAAAAAGGTCTCCCGTCTGATAAAACCACCTCAGTTTGTGGGTTGGATTGTTCACCCCACCGTAATACAAAATGTTGCAATTTCTGTCTCCCAGGAAATACCCATAATAATGTGGGAGAGGCCAATGAGTCATCCAAAGAGTTGTAGTAGACAAAGCAGGAAGGCAAGGAAAGAGAAGGCAGAGAACAAATAAAGACTTCAGTCTGCTTGTCTTAAGATCTAAGTCAAAGTAGGTATAACATATATATGAAAAGCTCTCTATATTAACAGACCTTGAAAGATTTCATGAGGTGGCCAGTCATAATTATTCATGAACCTTAAAGTTGTGGGTCGGTCTATAGTTTAAGATATATTATTAAAGAAAGCAGCTTGTTCATTGTTCCAGACAAGGTTGTGTCATAGACAAAAATATACTTTTTCATTCATGCTCTCCCACAAACAATATTATAAAAATAAATATTCAAGAAAAAATCTATGTGGTTTGTTTCAGCCATATAAATCTTTCGGGCCTATTCATGCTGTAAAACAATGATGGGCAGTTTTTGTCCCTCAAGATATTGTTGTACTGCAATTTCTATGATCCCTCTCCATTGGTTATATTGACTAGGGCTGATTTGTAGTCCAATAACATCTGGAGAGCAACCAGTTATGCACTTCTATTGTAAAATATGACTAATCATTGATTCATTTTGATATATTCATTTAAAATAATGTTTCTCTATTTTTGTGTATACTAAAATATATTTGAGCCTAAAAATAATATTAAATGATGGCTTCTTTCCGTAGGTGCAAACCTTGATGTTACACAAGTCTTCATCCTGGAAAGAAGTGACAACTGGAGTGCCACAGGGTTCCGTCCTGGGCCTGGTTCTGTTCAACATCTTTATTAATGACTTAGATGAAGAGTTAGAAGCAGGCATGATTATCAAGTTTGTGGATGACACCAAATTAGGAGGGATAGCTAATATCCCAGAAGACAGGAGCAGAATTTAAAACGATCCCAACAGGGACAAATGCAAGATACTGACTTAAGCAGAAAAAATGAAATGCAAAGATACAGAATGGGGAATGCCTGACTCGACAGCAGTATGTGTGAAAAAATCTTGGAGTCCTCGTGGACAAGTTAAACATGAGCCAACAATGTGATGCAGCAGCTTAAAAAGCCTATACATAAATAGGAGTATAGTATCTGGATCCAGGGAAGTCATGGTACCCCTCTATTCTGCCTTGGTCAGACCACTCCTGGAATACCGTGTCCAATTCTGGGCACCACAATTAAAGGGAGATGTTGACAAGCTGGAATGTGTCCAGAGGAGGGTGACTATGATCAGGGATTTAGAGAACAAGCCCTATGAGGAGCAGCTTAAAGAGCTGGGCATGTTTAGCCTGCAGAAGAGAAGGCTGAGAAGAGACATAAGAGCCATGTATAAATATGTGAGGAGAAGTCATAGGGAGGAGGAAGCAAGTTTCCCTGGAGACTAGGATGTGGAACAATGGCTTCAAACTACAAGAAAGGAGATTCCACCTGAACATTACGAAGAACTTCCTAACTGTGAAAGCAGTTCAGCAGTGGAACTCTCTGTCGTGGAGGCTCCTTCTTTTGAGGCTTTTAAACAGGCTGGATGGGCATCTGCCAGGGGTGCTTTGAAAGTGATTTTCCTGCTTCTTAGCACAGAGTTGGACTGGATGGCCCACAAGGTCTCTTCGAACTCTATGATTCTTGTCTCGTTGTGCTTTTCATTTCAACCAGTTACTCCTATAATAGTTCACCATAACCTGCCATCACAGCAACCTTAGAAACCAGGACTGCAAACCATAATTTCAAGAATTTCCCTTTGTTGAAGGGAAGTGTAAGTGTTTAAATTTGGTTGCACTAAAGTTACAAAAGATTAAGCAATTCAGTGGAAGTAAGAAGGGGAAATGGAATGAGAAGTGGGTGTGGTCTGCTATTGATGTATAAATAAACCTTCATAGATCAGAAAACATAGAGAAAGGGAATGAGAAATTCTCCTGGGAAAACTTAGCATATTAACTAGAAAATAAATATAAAAATTAAATAATATCCATACTAAACATGTGTTTGTCAGCATTTTTTTAATAAGCCAGGCTTCCCCCCCAAAAATAAATGCATAGCAAAACATTTTCATTGTGCAAAGAAAAATTATTTATGCACATCATTAACAATTTGTTGTTATAACAGACTCCAATATTCAAACTAAATTCTCCAGAGCAGTACAATGGCAATTAGCTAAAGTCCTCTGTAGTAGACCGATCACTGAGTCAATTTTTATACAATTGTCCAAAGCATGTTTATTTGAAAGTGAGTGCTGCAATTATCCATTCCAATACAACTAAATTCAGTGGTGACTATGGCCGCATCTACACAGGCTATTCTACTGTACAAGAGTATCTGCCCAAGAACAACTGCAGCCCATCCCCATGCTGGAGCAGCCCTTGTCCCCAAATTGCCAGTAGTGCAGAGAACCGAGCTGTTGCCTGTCGGGTCTACTGATGTCAGAACTGGGCCCCCGGATGACCAGCAAAAATAGCTTAGATCGACCCCATTCTTCTTGCTGGTTGTGCCGATGTCCAATTCTGACAATAATTGACATGGCTTTGATAGTCAATGAGCTCAGTGCATGACAAGGAGCAATAGCGACATGGGGACGGGCCATCTTTTGCCCCTGCACTGATGATTGCAGGGAAAGTACAATAGTGATACTGTTTGTCTGAATATTAGATTGGGAAGTAATGAACTTGATCCAGCTGTCTAGTTTGCCACTAAGCCTTTGGATATTCAAGAGTTTCCTTTACACTCTGATGTATCTCTCATCCTTGTCTAAAGTGTGCAAAATCAGGTTAAGGTCAGAACACCTAGGATACTTGGTTGTACATTGTAGAGACAACAAGCCATGGATTTGAGGTATGGGCTTTTTCTTGTCTATGTAGACAGGCCCTATCCCACGTCCATGGGAATAGTCAATGCCTGTATTATCTTCTAGTGTTTTCAGTGGTATTTTGTCACAGAGGACTACATTAAACTGCATTTGCATCAGTATGTTTAGGATCCGGTCATCAGTGTTCTATGATTCCAATGTCCCATCTATTTCAGTGTATTCTTATATACAGTGTCCACAGTAGTATTTGAGGAGTTTATCATCACTACTTCAATATATGTTTAAATAATTCTTCATCTGATAAGTAGCCAAAAAGTTATTATAATATTAACAAATTAAATCTATTCTATATGCTACTTTATTTTTTATTGTATTTTCATTGGTTTTGTTCATTTTAATTGTGATGCACTCTTGCACATTTCACTAAATCTGGTCCACTTTCTATTTTCACATACATTTCTGAGGTTTCCCCCCTTATTTATTCATTCAGTTGCTTTCAACTCTTCGTGGCCTTATGGACCAGCCCATGCCAGAGCTTCCTGTCAGCCGTTGCCACCCCAAGCTCCTTCAGAGTCAAGGACACCGTCCATCTATCTTGCCCTTGGTCAGCCCCTCTTTCTTTTTCCTTCCATTTTCCCGAGCATCATTATTTTCTCCAAGCTTTCCTGTCTTCTCATTATGTGGCCAAAGTACTTCATCTTTGCCTCCAATATCCTTCCCTCCAGTGGGCAGCCAGGCATTATTTCCTTGAATATGGATTGGTTTGATCTTCTCGTGGTCCAAGGCACTCTCAGAATTTTTCTCCAACACCACAGTTCAAAAGCATTTATCTTCCTTCACTCAGCCTTTCTTATGGTCCAGCTCTTGTATCTGTAGGTTACTACGGGGAATACCATTGCTTTAACTATGCCGACCTTTGTTGGCAGTGTGATGTCTCTGCTCTTAACTATTTTATTGAGATTGATCCCCTTCCTGAGTAAGCTCTACCATTAGTCAGAGAAAGATGGCCTTCTTAGAGTTTTTGGTTTTCATGAAATCATAGTCAACAATAACAACAAATAAAATAACTATATCATATTTTTAAAAATCTCTTGTAACATCTTTGAAACTAACTGTGGAAATGGAAATGTCTTAAGTTTTCATAGAATTTTGTTCATGCTTTCAGATATAGCTATTAGGTATCAAATGCAAAAGACTATTTCCTATTCTCACTTATTTATTTATTTATTTTGGCTTATTAGTCGCCACTCCCATCAGGCTCAGGGCAACTTACATATGCTAAAAACACCACTTAGGGCTCATCCACAAGCACCACTGTCTTTGGAAGTGGCCATATAGTCCATATCTGTCCTACAATAATGGTGGGCCAAGGTCCAGCTGGTCTTGCCGGGCTGAAACCAGTCTGGCCCTGTAGGTTAGTCACCATTGCTGGATGGTCACATAGCTCTCAGAGAGCCCCAGGCTATTGCTGGGAACCTTTGTTGACATGTAGGTGTTCATTTATTCCTACATAAAGGACTGGATCTTATTTGGACATTAATTAGCAAGCTCTAGTTCACTTCAGGGTATAGGGCCAATGCAGATAAGACTTTACTCTCAAAAGTGCCACAGAATTCTTTTTATGCTGACAAATACAAGCAAGTCTATATGTATGAATGCTAATGAATATTATTTGGTCATTTAATTTGTTATTGTATTTTTTTACTGACAAGGAAGGAAAGAAGCACTTGTTTGATTTTCTGCTTCAACTACCAAAATAACTTGGCTACTGGTACTTAATATGCCTTGAACTGGGTGTGTAACAGAGATGTATGAAGATATGTGTGCCATTTGCTGCTCTTTCTAATTCAAGCAAAATACCTTGAGCCAACCCTAACAGTTCCCTTTCCTGTCAAGTTTTCTTAGATAACTGGACTCGTGAAAGCAGTTTAGATATTCCTGTTGATTCAAATCTTAAAAACATCACTACCAGAAAAAATACAGTTTATTCAAATGCAATTGTGTGTCTGGGATAAACCCATGCTATACATCCCTATCTTGGGCACAACTACAGAAACTTGCCACCTTCATCATCTGAAAAATCTTTAAAATCTGCCACGTGTTCGTGATACAGTATATCAGGAAACAAACACAAAATCTCCTACTTTGAGGCATTCTACCAACAGAGCCACAGACTACTGGAGTGGAATTCATGTGATTTATCAAATCTTGTTGACTATGACTCCCAGCAGTTCTCATGAGCACAACTAATAAAATGAAATGGAATTCAGAAGGGCCACATTGATTTATTCACATTCTCTGTACTAATGATGGCCTTTTCATGCATCTTACCTACCAAATGTTTATTTTAAATTAACAAAAATATAAGGAACTAATTCATTCAAGCCACAAGTACAGAAAGGAACTTGTTTAATGGTTGGTGCTATTTTAAACGAACAGAAAACCTCAGTGCAAATAAACTGGTAGATTAATGCAGGAATATGTTACAGTCAGTCTTACTATGCACACCAGCACCAGAGAGTTCATAAGCACCAATATTTCTTTTACACATTTGGAATTTTTGAAAAGGTGAATGCAAGTCTGATCACCCACTAATTTCTTCTACAGTGAAACCACAGAAATGCTATTTCTCTGCGCACATACATGACCTCAGCGGATGGGGAAAGGAAAAGAAAGTGCCAGAAATGCACACTTGACATATACGTTGGCCTTGTAAATAACCATATGCTGAATTTTGTCAAAACAACATTTATATGAATAATTTTTAACTGTAAAAGGGAAGGTTTCTTTTTTCAGAATTGTGTCTATTACATGTATCCTGATTCTTAACATTAAAGTGAAAATCCTCAAATGAAAACGTTCTGGGTATTTTTGCCTGAGAGAACATCTCTCTTGGAATTTCTAGGTCTTCCATCATGTCTCTATGATCACTTTCCACTGGACTATAGAATGATACTGAAGAACCTAGAAATCCCTGGAGATATTCCCTCTAGAAATCTCTAAGGCCCCTTTTACCCTGCCATATAATCCAGATTATCAAAACAAATAATACATATTATCTGCTTTTGAATGGGTTATCTGAGTCTACACTGCCAGATAATCCAGTTCAAAGTAGATAATCTGGATTTTATATGGCAGTGCAAAAATGTAAAGGTAAAAGTTTCCCTCGACATTAAGTCTTGTCGTGTCCGACTCTGGGTGTTTGTGCTCATCTCCATTTCTAAACCGAAGAGCTGGCATTGTCCATAGACACCTCCAAGGTCATGTGGCTTTACTGCATGTGGTGCCATTACCTTCCTGCCAAAGCGGTACCTATTGATCTACTCACACTTGCATGTTTTCGTGCTGCTAGGTTGGTAGAAGCTGGGCCCAACAGCGGGAGCTCACTCTGCTCCCTGGATTCAAATAGCCAACCTTTTGGTCAGCAAGTTCAGCAGCTCAGAGGTTTAACCAGGAGGCCCTTATATGGCAATGTAGAAGGGGCCTAAATTCTCCTAAATTACTGGAGGAAGTTGACCATGAGGCCACACTAGAGGACCTGGGGATTCCTTGAGATAGTATTTCGTAAATGTGGAGGGACAACTGTATTTAGAAAAGTATCTCCCACTGTTTCTGAACCAGACTTAAGTAATTCTTCCATAAATTGTATATGGCATAATCTTTTTACGCACACTATACTGCAATAGGGACACTTTAGACAATTGTAAATTGAGTTGCGTCTTTAATCCACCCAGTTCAGTATTTTCTACACTGACTGGTAGCGAAGTTTCTGAATGGGGAGTTTCCCAGTCATTTCTTGAGATAACAAGGACTGAACCTGGAATCTTTTGCACACAAGCATGTGCTCTGCTGCTGAACTGTAGGCCTTTCCCAGTTACATTTGGCAGAAACTGAAGCTTCCTTGGTGGAACTGTTTTCAATGCTAAGCTTAACATGTATTTATTTAATCATGTATTTGATAACATTCAGAGGGTTTATTTTCCAGGTAAACGTGCTTATTGCTCAAACTAATAGCCAATCCAAGGGGTGGAATACAGGATTAGTCAAGTACCAAGCTTTGAATGTTTACTTATTGAAAATAAGAAGTAAACCCAAAGATTTCACTCCCTGCAGCTGCATCTTGGAACAGTGAAAGGACAAGTTTATAAAGACAGGTTTACTATGCACATTACAAGCTGACAGCCAAATCTCTTATTTCGAGATACAGTACACCCTACTGAGTTCAGTAGAACTTATTTCTATGAAAATACACTGGTGACGGCAGTATTCAAGTAGTGCTTTAAAAGCAATCACAAATGTGCTAAGACTGCAGCCAAATAGTGTGATTTTTTTAAAAAAAAACTTTTTTAAATTAGTACCCCCATCCCTTACCCCACATTTGCTCCCCAAATTCAAAAGCAGTTTGTATTTCCATTTCAAAATGAATCCCCCCCCACACACACATATTCCAAGTCACATGGAACAATTATGCATGGATCTTTCATTCCTTCCCATCTCAAAAGAATAGAAACAAATATGTGTCCTCCCTGTACTACCCATGGTTTCTCTTTGATTTGTCAGTTTTCTTTTCTTTACGTGTTAGGTATTCTCTGTGGATGTGGAGGAAAAATGTGATGACCCCAAAACACAATTGTTTACAGTCACATCTCTGAGGAAGACCTGAGGACTGATCATTGTAGAATTGCTACAGTTTTCCTTTGAGGACTTTTCTTCTCATTTCTCCATTTTCTTTCTTAATGGTCTGTTGAAAAATCCAGCCTGCAAAAAGAATGAGGAGGAAATCAATTCAGCTTGGAAAATGAATAGGAACAGAGGGCATTTGTGGCATTACATTAGAGCGTGAATCTCTTTAGGCTGCCAACCAGCCATGCTATATCTCCGAAACCAAAATTCCATTTCATCTTCAATCCATTTTTTAATTTGTTCTCTCAATGATCAGCAAAGGTTTTGGGGCTGGTGAACATGCCTAGTCCTCAGTGGACTACTTCAGAGAACTTCACAATAGTCTCTTGGTGTTTTTTAACGATTATATTTTGTAAAGATAAAGGTTTCCCCTTGATATTAAGTCTAGTCATGTCCGACTCTGCGGGGTGGTGCTCATCTCCATTTCTAAGCATTGTCCATAGACACCTCCAAGGTCATGTGGCCAGCATGGCTGCATGGAGCGCTCTTACCTTCCCGCAGAAGCGGAACATAATAATCTACTCACATTTGTATGTTTTGAACTGCTGGGAGCTCACCCCGCTCCCCAGATTTGAACCGTCAACCTTTCAATCAGCAAGTTGAGCAGCTCAGTGGTTTAACCTGCTGCAACACCAGGAGGCCCATATGATCATTCAGATATATATGACACACTTATACTTCCCCTTGGCTATTTAAATACAAACATTTGTAAACCGAGCTACTAATGTTACTATAAGATTTGTTAATAATAGCTGGGACACTTGAAGGACCACCACTGGCTTCAGACATATTGATAGTTGATTCATATTATCCATACACTGTGCTTCTAGTGAGTTATTGGTTTTCTTATTTTAGCTTGACCAGCTCTGCCCACTCATGGTGAAGCGCTTAATAACACCCAGATGCTAAGTACAATGACTTTAAAATCAATGTACTATTATTATGCGCTCTGGGCTTTATCATCCTGGGGATGATAAAATTATTCAACATTCCAGGGGAATTGATTATGGGAGCTATTAGGAAATATTCTGGTGTAAACAATAGGTATATAGATTTCCATTTTAAAATTAGAAAGAAGAGGAACAAAATTTAGGACTTTCGATTTGGTTTACTCAGTCTGAATGCACAGCTGAGAAAAAGAGTAACGGTTAACCCATGTGGGTCTGGCTACATTTCTCTGTTGAGCATGACTTGTAGTGTTCATTGTAATTTCCAAGAGAACAAGTAATGTTTTATTCTTTGCTATGTTCTATTGGTTTCAACTGATGACAACCTTATAAGGAGAGAGCTCTGCAACAGGCTACAAATAACAGCTTGGTAGAGCAAAGTCTGAAGGCCTGAGGAAGTTCATCTACAAACACTATCAAATCTTCTAAATCACATAGCCTTGTGTTTTGTAGCATACATAATATGCTACATAGGTCAGAATAGGCCAAAAGATTTCAATCGGACAAAAAAAAAAAAAACAGAAATAGAGTGCAAAATCCAAATGCAGTACAAGCAATGCAAACACCGTACCTTCCACAATGCAAATATAAGTAGTGTAAGAATCAGAAGTCCAGCGAATATACTCAGCAGAATAACCCATAAGGGCACATGGCCAGGAGGAAGCTCTCTTGAAATTTTAATACTTGTCTGAAAATTATTAAAGCAAAAGAAACATTTAAAATAGCGAACAGTCATAGAACTCAATCTGCAGTTATTGTCATTTATGTTTTAGAATACATTGGATCTAGGTTTTGTCAGACTACTGAAATAAATGTGACTTAATAATGACTAATTTAAAAACATGGATTTTAATAGATCTCATAGAATCATAGAATTTTATGAGATTTATTAAAATCAGTGTGTTTTAAATCAATGTGTTAAAATCAATGTGTTTTAAATCTACTGTGTTGTCGTTATGTATCCTTAAGATGCCTCTGACTTATAGCTGGACTTTCTTGCCAAGATTGATTCAGAAGATGTTAACACTTTCTGTGGATCTGAGCTCTGGTCTACTACAAAACAGACACCACTACATCAAGCTGGCTCTTTCAAACTATAGGATTTTCTATAAGCATAATGACATCTAGATCCAGCCCAGTAAATGAGCTAGGTGGATAAAAGCTGTTTAAAAAATTAAAATGGAGTGGGATACATTTCTTAAATGTTCTTCATGCTTGCATAATGCAAAACAGATTCATCAATTACTACTTGTTTCAGTACCAAAATATTACCTTCTCTAACATAAGCTTAGTGCATTCATTATATGCAACAGATCAAAGGGTCATTTATGCTTTTGCAAGATTATGCACTGTGGTTGCATAGCATATATCTCCCCATGGTAATTGTAATATATAATGCTGCAGAACTGTCCTGGGACACCAAGTTCACAGCCACAGGCATTTTGCAATGCACACTTATGCATTTTGTGCATCCTTGGGCAAGGCATATTAACCCGCAATGGTGCCATAATTAAACATACAAAACTCCATCTCTTTAAGTTTTAACATAATATGAATATTATACATCTGACAAAAATGTCTAGCTGCTTATTAATAAAATATGAAGAAAATAGCACTGGTTTTAGAACTCTCTAAAAAACATCAACAGGGATCTTTACTATTGGCTTAGCATTCATAGTTATAACCAACCTAAAACAAATACACCAAATCCAACTATATACTGTAGTTGGAACTGGATTTAGGTCCTAATCTCCCCAAAGCAGTGCATCTGATTCAGATACAGGTTGACTCTCCCTTATCTAGAATCCAAAATATCCCAAAACCAAAAACTTTTGCTGCCAGCTGCCCACATCCTCCTTTGGAGAAAGGGAGCTAGTCACATGTCCAGGGCTCACTGGGGTTTTCTCAAGGAGCACTAATAAGCGGAAGAAAACAGGGGGAAGGAGGTGAATTCTGCTTACATAAGCTCCTGCAAAAAGTAAGCATCCGAGATGCTTTTGTACTTGCCTTCTTCCTGGCCAATAGTGATGTGCAGCAGGGTGGGAGCTTGGGAAATGGACTGCAAGGACAAGCATGGAGTGAGCAACCTTGTTGTCCATTGTTTTTATCCAGCCCAGAGACAATGAAAAAGACTCACTGTGGGCAGGGGCAGGTTTCCCCTTTCCTTACCAGCTACTTTGCTAAATTGTCTTGACAGCTAGGGGAAAACTGTCCTTGAAACTAAATTCAGCAGGTGCTGGATGTATGTCTAGCCCCCTTGCCCTCTATTTCTCATTCCCTATGTATATACAAATGCAGGTACCGGCAGTCCCCAAGTTACAAACAAGTTAGGTTTGTTCTTAAGCTGAATTTGTACGTTACATTTTTAAAAATGTAACTCCAGCTACAGACACACACAAACACACACACGTGTGCTCTAGATAGCATAGGGAGGGATCAACACCCCTGTGGTGTTTGTTTTTCAATCTGTGCCCTTGTTTAGAAGACTTCGCCTCGCTTTCTGTCTCTGTGATAATTCAATTTTGAAAAAATTGGCTTGTTGTGGAAACAAGAATTGATGATAAAGCTTCAGTGGAGACACTTTTTCCACATGATAACTCTTTTTAGGAGTGGATTTTTCTCACATCCTGTTGTCTCATCCTAGTTCTAAACTGTGAATAATTTTTAAATCGGATGCTTGTAATTCGAGGACTGCCTGTATTCCAAAATCCACTCCCTTCCACAATATGAAAAACCTCTAGGCCTAAGTATTTTACATAAGGGAAATTCAACTTCAACTAGTGATGCCCATATTACCTCAGCAGCAACTATAACCATAATTGATTGGATTATGTATATCCAAATACAGGTACTTTATAATCTGGGGGGGGAAATCAAAAAAAAAATCTGGTCCCAAAATTGTCCTGTACTACTGATGTCTGTAAGACCTCAGCTCAACTGTAACCACAATTGATTGAACATGGATGTATATTCAGAACTCAGAAATAAGATCCCCTACTTTTAATGGGACATACTACCTAGTAAGTTTGCAGCCTTAGAGCAGTTTCTTTTTCCTAAATTGGTTTATGGATTCCGCTTTCAGTCTGTAAAAAGATCCAAGTGGAGCTCACCTCTATTTTTTCATTTTCTTTTTTCAAAATCAGTAATGAATTTTCACTTCGAAGTAACGCTCTTGCTGTGATCTCTGCACTGTGAATGCTTGCCTAGAATAAAATAAGTGCAAGATGACCGGCACTCATTTTGGTGATGTTTCAAATTACAAACATAGATAAGAAAAGAGTCATTTTGCTTACAAGAGGCAATTATCAGTGAAAGAACATAGTGGTATAAAAATAAGTCTACTGTTGATTGTCTCTTCTACACATTTGTTAATCTTAATAGAGACAGTAAACAGAATTTTGATAATTTGAGGCCAGGACTCTGGCTTGATTGAGAAAGGATGAAGAAAATATGCAGCCTTTTTATACGTGTCACCGGGATTCTTGCATCCAGTTCAGAGACTCAAACCTCCTTTAACTATGTAGTTATAGCACCTTAACTGTCTCACATGTCACAAAACCTTGGGATTTGTAGTTTAGTGAGATACTTAGAAACTTCTGCTAGAGATCTCCAGTTCGGATTAGAATTCTCTAGCAGACAATTTAACCACAAACCCCAGCATTCCAAAAGATTGAACCAACATAGTGGTATCAGTCTTCTCTGCCTGTGTAATGTAGTATACTTAATGCCTCAAGACAACGTTCTGTTCAGAAGAATGCAATACATTTAAAAATAATGAGTTAAAAGTAACGGTTATTCCAATTAGTCACTTTTGGGAGTAATAATGCTGGACATTTCAAAACATATTTAACAAGAAAGATGCAATGAATAAAAACATTCTGGTTACTTTGTTATTAGAAAGTCACTTTTAAAGGTTCTGTTATGGGCAATTTGACAGGGGTTTTTTAAGTTTCATGACTGTTAGGATTTTTTTTAATCTTCTCTAAAAAGTAAAATAAAATAATGGAAGTGGAAAGGTGAAAAAATAAGCAATTACATGTTTATTTTTCCAACACTATATTGATTGCATATATAAATCCTATTACCTGAAAGGAACTACCACTAAGTCTAGATTTTGCAACATTGCAGCCTAAAGATTATTAGATTTGATTCAAATACGATTTAAAAGGGGGTAAAATGAAACAATAATATATTTTTTACTGATGTGAAAAGGAGGAGAAAATATATTTGGGATTTCTGTGTATGACTGAATGCTTGCTTTGACATAATTCAAAGGGAAGGGAGGAAATGAGAAATGTAAAATTAACATCGCCCACTGTCCCTCCCATCCAGACAAAGTTATATCTAAATGCAGAATGCAATATATTTGGGTATTATAGGGACATAATTTCCTTCTGACACAATAAATAAATTAATGGCATAAGTTTGTGTGGGAGAAGGTGGTAGATTTCACTTACCTTCATAAAGGTACGTTTCAGAGTCGTAGTGAAATATTCACTTGAGTTACATCAGATGGAGCCACAGTACAGTTAATAGATATGCAATCATATGAATCACAGTCCTGTTTGAAGGATCAAGGACATTCATTAGGAAAGAACCAGGTGTAAAATATGCCTGTCTGGAGTACAATGCTTCCCAATATTCTGACAACCACTATCCACCACACTAAATAGCTATTTCATCACACCTGAGAAAAATCCACTTAAAATCTGTTTCCGCCTCCTGCAGAATTATGGGGTTTGTTGTTTAGTGAGGCTGTTAAAGGCTCCTCCCTAAACTACAAACCCCAGAATTCTGCAGAAGACAGAAATAGCTTCCTAAGATCTACAGAGATGCTCGCAGCAAATGAGAGTCCAAAGTGACAGGCTAAAATCAAGAGCCTCAATCAGTGGCTATTACCAGATAAGAAACTCTCCTCTGGGCACACAGAAGACTGCGTGACTTGGAAGCCGCTGTACAGACTGTGCTCTGGCACTATGAGATGCAGACCCAACCTTAAGAAATTGGGCTACAAAGTGGAGTCCACAATATGTGAGTGTGGAGAAGAGCAAACCACAGACCACTTACTACAATACAGGCTGAGCCCTGCCATATGCACAATGGAGGACCTTCTTACAGCAAAACCAGAGGCACACCAAGTCGCCAGCTTCTGGTCAAAGGAAATTTAGTATAATGCCAAGTTTTTAACTTTGTTTGTGGTTTTTCTATACATTATAACTGTATTCTCAATTCACTTCTGACAAAATAAATAAATAAATTCTTGAATGTTGTACCCCTTTGTGGATCTGAGGTGGTGGTGGATTACGATTCATGAAAACTCATGAGAAATGTGGCCTGTTAATCTTAATTTTGTTTTAAAAATCAAACAAACCACAAAATAACCTTTCAAATCAATGTAAATTATAAGTAAAGTGGAGGACTAGGCCCAATCCTTTGGCTAGATATTATTATTATTTATTTACTATATTTACATCTGTCTTTCTCGACCCTGAGG
Organism: Anolis apletophallus; assembly: GCA_030556195.1. Taxonomy (NCBI): domain Eukaryota; kingdom Metazoa; phylum Chordata; class Lepidosauria; order Squamata; family Anolidae; genus Anolis; species Anolis apletophallus. Next base: position 33,850,008 of record JARBWK010000006.1, on the reverse strand, counting down.
GGGACTCAAGGCATCTTACAGCACAGGCAATAATTCAATGCCTTAAAAACAATATACATCCAATATACAATTAAATAAACATTTCAATTAAAATTAAATGAGATTAAGAGCATTAAAACATATAAAACATTGCAATTACAACTATCACCACATTATCCGCAATCATGGTCAGGCTTTTTTAATTGCTCTGAACAGGCAGGATTATTTTTCAATATATATATGTTATTGTGATAATTTTATGCTTATGTTGTTTTGTTAATTTTATGTCATGCTGTTTACTCTGTATGTTTTGGTGATGTTACTTGGAAACCGCTGTGAGTCACTCTCAAGGAGATAGAGCGGTATATAAATAAAGTTTATTATTATTCCCGTAATGATTACACATAATCCATTTCTTTTTCTATACGGATGGCTTTTATATGCACTTTTTTCAAATAGATTTTTATTGATGGGTTTTTCATACAAAAAGATGGGTATAAAACCTTTTTTTAAAAAAAGGGGGAGATATAAAAGTGTTATACATTTTTCCAACTGAGGTTATGTGTTACATTTTAATTCCTAATTGTTCCTTGCCTTGATCCATAGGGACAAGAAGGTAAGAAGGAAAATTGATATTATCATCAATGTCTTCTTACTTTTGCTGTAGCCTCCAGATCCCACACCATTACCAATAGACCCTTGTTTCTATTATGTACTTGGCCAGACTAGAGTTACACAAAACTGCAGATATGACTGAATGCCATTAAATTACTTCACTTGTGGTTGGAGCATATAAATTCCCGAATTATCCTTTCTAAGAATTCACTAGGTCCTCCAATGCAACTCTATGATAACTCCTGTGGGAAAAGTACCATAGATTTAGAATAACCTGTAGAACCTAGCAAATGCCTAGTGATACCTTTGCAAGCCCAAGGGTAAATAAGTGAAACCACAGAGATGGGTTCCATGGTTTCTGGAGGACATTTTCAGTATTTGTAAGCAGCTACAGAGAAAGGGAGAGGTTGATAAAAATATCACGTTTACCACTGGGATAGTTCCATGAATGTTACTTTTGGTGAAAGAAAATGAGAAACTATTGAAGTGAATAAACAGTCTTCTGCTAGATAAAAAGCCTTCTGGAGACAAAAGTAACATTCATCCATGGAAAACAAATTCTGGATCCAATCTGTAAAAACTTAAATTGGCTAATAATGATCTTTTTAAAAAATGGGGATGGTGTGTTTACACATTAGAAAAGATCAGAAATTATTAATTGAAGAGGAAAAATAACTTGAATGGCAACGGAATGGCTAGGGATCATGAAATTATCACCCACAGTATAATAACGAATAATATCTTGAAGTGCTAGAATATGGATATATTCAAAAAGAGATAACTAACTTACCTCTGAGTATGATATACTGGTTAGGTAAAGGATAGGGTTTTTTGCTGAATCCATGTGAGGGAATGAGATTTGTAGTGTAAGTTCTGGCACTGGCAAATATTCAATTTTTTCAATTCTTTCAATCTAACGACAAGAATACGAAAGCATATTAACTTTATTTATTTGTAACTTATGTTCCCTAGCTCCTTCTTTCACATAAAAATATTTAATAGCAAATGTCACAGTACTTGTATTAGGGTATACATCTCTGCTTGTCTCCTTTTGTATGAGAATAATATACTGCATTTTTCTGTTTTTGCTTTTGAGAAACATCCTGATGGTTCAAGAGAATTTCTGCATTTGCTAGAATTACTTTAGTAAAAAAAAAAAAGCTATTATAGCGACTATCTTGTTTAACAGACTTTTCAAAATGAGTAGCAGAAGATTTGTTATTCTTATCTTTTTGATCAACTAGCCAGGCATCCTGTGCTTGTTTGTGTTGTTTCATAAAGGAAAAAGAGTGGAAATCTTCACAGATACACACACTAGGGTTGCCATATGCCCCTTATTTGAAGGGACGCCTGTTATTTTGGCCCTAAAATTTGTGTCCCGTTTTTTCTGGCCCTGTCCCTTATTATTGACTAACAGGACAGGATTGGGTTGACCAGAGGAAGGCGCGCTCTGCAGTTTCTACGGCAACACCTGCCCAGGGATTCCAACTCGCGGGGCAGGCTGACAGTCATGCGCTTGCGAGTGTGTGCCTGCCTGCGTCCCCATTAGAAAGAAGAGGCAATACAGGACTTTTTCAAAGTACAGTAGACTCAATTAACCGTTACCCAAGGGGAATGTTAGATCATGTTGGATAAAGATAGTTTCTGGTTGCTTGAGAGTTACTCTTAAAATAGGTCTAGCTGTGTATCCCAATACTATACAGTACTATACCATTAACTATTGACATATTATGAAGATGTACAGTCTTATAAAATTTTATTTTAATGTTTAGACAGTGGACTTTTAAAGTCAGCAAACTCAAGTACTAAATACTGATGGAGAGAATAAGGTAGTTCTAATGTTTTTTCTGCATGACAAAACATACAGAAACATACCATGTACTGTTAAGAGGGTGTAAGTCCATTTCTTTTGTGAGTTTCAATCATCTTATTCTGTTAATAAAACGATTTATACCTAACATTTGAGTTTCAAGTTTTTATGAAATGTCCCTTATTTTTGTGAAAAATCCCATAAATGTCCCTTATTTCTAATATCAAAAAGTGGCAACCCTAACACACACACACACACACAAACCCTGGTCTTGTTCTAATGCTGTACATGGGGAATATTATGGAGAGTCAACAAAATTTCAACAAGTTGTCCTGAATTTTTGAGACAAACAAATCCCACCAGGAATTAATAATACAGCCAGATTTCTTCCTAGCCATTCTCTATGAGAGCCATTTCTGTGGAAGCTTTCTGATGAACCAAGAGTTTATGAACTTCAAATCCAGTTCCAAGGCAGCCTGCTTTGGGGAAAGATCTCCATTACCAAAACAATTTATAAGTTGAAAATGTGAGACTGAATGAAATATACTTGGGTTTGTCTATTGATGGAATTGTCTTCACTAGAACAATTGTTCTGTTTCTCCTCTAAAGATATGAGTATGTAAGGCCTTACACAAGGGAAAACACAAAAAGGTCAATTCATTCATTCATTCATGTAATGTTGGATGTAGAACAGTGGCATAGTAAAAATAATTCAAGATGACACTAAAAATTTCAATTATTGAATTACATGAGTAAAATTTCATTGTATCATAAGACAGCAACCAGACAAGACTGCATGGTTTTCCTTACCATATAGTTTAAGTTAATTTCATCTCCAATGCTTTCCGTGGAATTAAACACTTCTGGAGTGTGTTCATTTGCAGCAATGATGATGTGATATGAATTTGGATCCCTTAAAACAAAACAATAATGGCTTATTTAGCTATTGAGTGCTTATGAAATATCGAAGAATCCTTCCAATAAATGTTTACAATTTACGCCCACATTGTAGACTGTGGATGGGATATGATGGTAAGAAACCTTATGCAATAGTGAAACAAGTAAAAATGGAATGTGTGTTCTATCTGAGTTTTAATCATTCAATTAACATATCTAGGTTGGCATTCTGATGGTTCGTTCCAACTATAGTAGACTTATACAACATGTTATTGAATGATAAGTCAACATGTCGGTATATCCTACTGATTGAATGAATACTTTTTGGTAGCATTAAGAACAGAATTTAGTAGGATTTTTGTCTGGGTAGATCTGTAGAAAATGGTCTAAGGACCTAGAGGTATCTGCATGGCTCCTCATTTCTGATAAGCATGAAGACTGACTGATCAGGAAGGGAATCGAAAATAGGTCGGCAAATGTTGTATTGCCTCTCTACAAATCTATGGTGAGGCCACATCTGGAGTACTGTGTACAATTCTGGTCACCGCACCTCAAGAAGGATATAACGGAACTGGAAAAGGTACAAAGAAGGGCAACAAAAATGATCCAAGGGATGGAGCAGCTCCCTTATGAAATCAGGTTGCAACGCCTTGGTCTTTTCAGCCTTGAAAGACGGCGTTTAAGAGGTGACTTGATCAAAGTGTATAAAATCATGCATGGGATAGAAAAGGTGAAAAAAAAAAAAATATTTTCTCTGTCACACAACACTAGGACTAGGGGGCACTCCCTAAAGCTCCAAGGTAGGAAAGTTAGGACTAAGAAAGGGAAATATTTCTTCACCCAGAGGGTCATTGGGTTATGGAACTCACTTCCAGAGGAGGTTGTGACAGCTGTCAGCCTGGACAGCTTCAAGGCAGGATTAGACAGATTCATGGATACCAAGGGAATCAGTAGTTACTGAAATGGACATCCAAGTGCCACCTCTGTGTTGATGGAGGCAGGCAGGATTTTCCCCGGGTACTGGTTGTGGGGGGTCGGGAGCAGGTGAGGGTTTTGCCCTCCTTTCTGCTAGAGATCCCTGTGTACAACTAGTGGGCCACTGTGTGACACAGAATGCTGGACTAGATGGGCTGAGGCCCGATTCAGCATGGCTCTTCTTATGTTCTTATGTTCTTATGTTGTAGTAATACACTACAAGAGTCAAGGAAGTCCTGAGAAATACACACTGAATATGAGCAGATCCATACTAAGCATGTAGATTTTGTTCTGCATCTACCGTATGTATCACTAGCATCATATAGCTAGCATCATAGTTTCTTTAGGTTTTAGAAAAGGGAAACACTGTATTGCCAGTAGACATAAGTATTTGATCAGGTTTGCTTTGCTCTGTCCTTTATTTGGATTAAGTTATAGGTTTGTCATACAAATATTATATAGTGCAAACACAGCAAGAATGTAGACATATAAAACTGAACATTTGGGGTCTATTCCAAGTTCATAGTCCTAGAACATGTAACAAAATAGTAAAACTAATATTTGGAGACACAGTATTTCTAAAATATGTTTGCAGTGCTAAGAATATTTCAGTTGACTTTACAGCAGCCTCTATAAAATAGTTTTGCCTATAAACTCATATTTTAAAAGTGGTTCAATCTATAGGCATCCTAAAACAAGTCACTTAGATTAAAATTGACATATTATATTAAAGTCTATAAAACTGGTTTAAATTCTTCTGCTCCATTAAATAAAACTTTCTTTAATATGGTTTGGTTTTATTTTAAATACAGCATATGATTTCTTTCTACTAATTCAGAAAAGGTGAATGAAGAAAGTCAGACATATCGCTACCTTTTGAATATTAATCCACTTTCATATTTTATGGGTATTACAATACTTCCTCTGTTGTCTTCCAGGGTTTCATCATATTCATCACTGTCACTAAAAAGAGAGGGGAGACAGTTCAGTCACAGAGTTTATCGACATATTACTTGTGTTATAAAGAATTGCCTGCTGGTGTAATTTCAAAGTCCCACATTCACACTTCCATTATTTAAAGGAATTATCATTTTCAATTTAAAAATGTGACATTTGTGTCTATCAAATAAAGGTATAGCAATCATGAGACCAAATAGTGAGCCTCAATTTATAAAACAACAACGTCAAATTTATTTATTTATTTATTTCTACCCCGTCTCTTCTCTACCCCTGAGGGGGACACAGGACGGCTTACATATAGTAACAATACGATGCCGCTACATAACAAATTACAATAGTGAAATTGTATATGAAAATGTATATGAATACAATTATACTGTAAGTACAGTATTCATTAAAACAATAAAAGAGTATCACAATAACATCAGCCATAATGTCCAATCGATATCCAGCTACTTAAGCCTGGTCCCAAAACCACGATTTTATTTTCTTCCTAAAGGCCAGGACGGATGGGGTTGATCTTATCTCATTTGGGAGTGCATTTCATAGACGGGGGACCACGTCCATTAAAACCAGACAAGCAGATGCTCGTATTACATCCTCAGAGATTGCTGTTAACGTGGCGTCGAAGTTGGAATGGATCAGTGCAACTTTGTCTGCAAAGAACCAAGCAAATGCTTCACAGCATTCTGCGAGTTGTCAGGGATCTTGCTCTGAGGCGGATTTAATAGTCCTCTGACAACTCGGAACAGCTCTGCTGGATGGTTCTTAGCAGACACAATATTGGCCGCTAGAGATGTGGGGTTTTTTTGCAGCCTTTATTGCCACAACATAGATCCTTAAAAAGGAAACTAGACGTGCTTGGACTGACCCGCTGCGCTTCTGCCACCACACACACTCTAGCCTCCTCTTATTTCGCTTCATCGCTGCCAGCTCCTCAGTAAACCAAGGAACTGGTTTAGCTCGGTTACTCGAGGGGGGGGGGGGCGTTCTGGGCAATCATGTCTATAGCCCTGGTCATCTCCCTGACCCAGAGAGAGACCAGAGCCTCGACAGAGTCACTTACCGAGGAGGCGGGAAAATCCCCAAGAGCCAGCAGGAATCCATTTTGATACATAAGTGTCCTGGGGCGGACCATTTTATGGGTCCACCACCCCTGCAGAGGTAGGGAGGTGCAATAAGTCTAAACCTGATGAGGTGGTGGTCAGTCCATGGCAACGGAGCAATGGCCAGTTCCCCCACACTGCCACCTTCTTCCCATCCCTGACAGAAAACCAGATCCAGTGTGTGTCTGGTGCTGTGAATGGGACCAGATACTAATTGGGACAGGCCATAGTTGCCATGGTGGCCATGAAGTCCTGAGCTGCGCCTGACAGAATGGTCTAGGCCAGGGCTGTCCAACTTCTACCGGACCTGTGGCCGGAATTCCAGTTACTGATGACCTGGGGGGCCGAAGGGTCTGCCTCCGCCCCCGGCTCTGCCCCCGGCTCCGCCCTCTCCCCGGCTCCACCCCAGCTCCGCCCCCTCCCTGGCTCCACCCCTGCCCCGCCCCCTCCCCGGCTCCGCCCTCTCCCCGCCTTGGAGGTGTCTGTGGAGGACACCGGGGCTTTGACTTGGAGATAGAGATGAACACCAAAATCCCAGTCTCAAGTCCCAGTCCCTGCTTTGAACTGGATTATATTGCAGTGTGGACTCAGGGCTCTTCACACAGCCATATAACTCAGAATATCCAGGCAGGAAACCCCACAAAACCTGCTTTGAACTGGATTATATTGCAGTGTGGATTCAGGGCCCTTCCACACAGCCATATAACCCAGAATACCTGCTTTGAACTGGATTATCGGAGTCCACACTCATATAATCTGGTTTAAAGCAAATAACATGGGATTTTATTCAGATGTGTGGAAAGGAAGTCAAATAAGAAGCCAGGGCCCTTCCACACAGGCCTATAACCCTGAATGATAAGGCATAATATTCATTCTGCCTCTGCTAATAATAATAATAATAACAACAACAACAGGTTCCTGGAGTAGGAAACCTCCAAGGGCCATCCAGTCCTACCTCCTTCTGCCATAAGGGGAAAACACAATCAAAGCATTCCTCACAGATGACCATTCAGCCTCTGATGATAATAATAATAATAATAATAATAATTACAATGGGTTCCTAGAATAGGAGACCTCCAAGGGCCATCCAGTCCAATCTCCTTCTGCCATAAGGGGAAAACACAATCAAAGCATTCCTCACAGATGGCCATTCAGCCTCTGATAATAATAATAATAATAATATTATAATAATTACAATGGGTTCCTAGAATAGAGACCTCCAAGCCATCCAGTCCAATCTCCTTCTGCCATAAGGGAAAACACAATCAAAGCATTCCTCACAGATGGCCATTCAGCCTCTGATGATAATAATAATAATAATAATAATAATAACAATGGGTTCCTAGAATAGGAGACCTCCAAGGGCCATCCAGTCCAATCTCCTTCTGCCATAAGGGGAAAACACAATCAAAGCATTCCTCACAGATGGCCATTCAGCCTCTGATGATAATAATAATAATAATAATAATAATAATTACAATGGGTTCCTAGAATAGGAGACCTCCAAGGGCCATCTAGTCCAATCTCCTTCTGCCATAAGGGAAAACACAAACAAAGCATTCCTCACAGATGGCCATTCAGCCTCTGATAATAATAATAATTATAATAATATAATAATAATAATTACAATGGGTTCCTAGAATAGGAGACCTCCAAGGGCCATCCAGTCCAATCTCCTTCTGCCATAAGGGGAAAACACAATCAAAGCATTCCTCACAGATGGCCATTCAGCCTCTGATGATAATAATAATAATAATAATAATTACAATGGGTTCCTAGAATAGGAGACCTCCAAGGGCCATCCAGTCCTACCTCCTTCTGCCATAAGGGGAAAACACAATCAAAGCATTCCTCACAGATGGCCATTCAGCCTCTGAGAATAATAATAATAATAATAATAATAATATAATAATTACAATGGGTTCCTAGAATAGGAGACCTCCAAGGGCCATCCAGTCCAATCTCCTTCTGCCATAAGGGGAAAACACAATCAAAGCATTCCTCACAGATGGCCATTCAGCCTCTGATAATAATAATAATAATAATAATATAATTACAATGGGTTCCTAGAATAGGAGACCTCCAAGGGCCATCCAGTCCAATCTCCTTCTGCCATAAGGGGAAAACACAATCAAAGCATTCCTCACAGATGGCCATTCAGCCTCTGATGATGATAATAATAATAATAATAATAATAATTACAATGGGTTCCTAGAATAGGAGACCTCCAAGGGCCATCAGACCAATCTCCTTCTGCCATAAGGGGAAAACACAATCAAAGCATTCCTCACAGATGGCCATTCAGCCTCTGATGATAATAATAATAATAATAATAATAATAACACAATGGGTTCCTAGAATAGGAGACCTCCAAGGGCCATCCAGTCCAATCTCCTTCTGCCATAAGGGGAAAACACAATCAAAGCATTCCTCACAGATGGCCATTCAGCCTCTGATAGTAATAATAATAATAATATAATAATAATAATTACAATGGGTTCCTAGAATAGGAGACCTCCAAGGGCCATCCAGTCCAATCTCCTTCTGCCATAAGGGGAAAACACAATCAAAGCATTCCTTAGCCATGTTGAATCAAACCTAAACTCTCATGAGAGCAACAGAAAGTACTGAACCTTGAGTTTGGGAGTTGTAGTTCTCCTCCATCCAGAGAGCACTGTGGACTCAAATAATGATGGATCAGGACCAAACTTAGCACGAAGCCTCAGGAGAGGAGGAAGCCGGAAAGGGAATGAATGAGACCCCACCCCGTGCTCCGAACTCGGCCCCGCCCCTTTTTCGCTCTGGCCACGCCCCCTCTCACTCGTGCACTCTCTCTCTCCCTTCCCTCTTTCCTTCAGGTGGTGGAAGGGGAAGGAATGAAAGGGGAAGAGAGAAAGAAGGAGGGAGGGGGAGGGAGAGGGGGAGGAGGAGGGTAGGAGGAGGAAGAGAGCCTGCTCCTCCTCCCTGCCCCGCCCCTCACCTCCCCCCACCGTGAAAAAAAATAAATAAAAAATATTCCGAAAAATATTCCAAAAAAATATTCCAAATACATATTTAATTTTTTTTTTAATCTTAAAAGGCAGATATCTTGCAGGAGGGTAGGGGGCCGTGGGGAAGGGGCTGGGGGGCCGTATACGGCCCGGGGGCCGCCAGTTGGACAGCCCTGGTCTAGGCATGGACATTGAAGTCTCCCAGCACAATGAGCTGCTGAGACTCCAATGCCAGGCCTGAGACCACTCCGGCTAGCTCAGGTAGGGAGACTGTAGTGCGGCAGGGTGGTTGGTACACTAACAAAATCCCTATCCTGTCCTGGTCACCGACCCTGAGGCCAACACATTCAATTGTGGCTGACTATGGAATGGGGCACCTGGCCAGGGGGATGGAATCCTTATAGACAATTGCAACACCACCTCCCCGTCCTCTAGGTCTCGACTGATGCTGTACTGAGTAGCCTGGTGGACAAAGCTGGGAGAGATTACCCCCCCCCCCCCAGTCCAACCAGGTCTCCATTATACACGCCAGGTCAGATGTTCCTCAAGGATTAAATCCTTAATGATTGATGTTTTACCATTAACTGACCTGGCATTGAACAGCACCACTCTCAACCTGGAGGGGCCGCCATCCTGGGTACTCATCTTAATGACAAACAGTCTTCTGAGTAGAGGTTGAATCAGGAATCTACATTTGCCCCATGAGTCTGTTAGTCCACCATGTCCTTAAGGATATGCCTAAACTAAACTGATCAGAATACAAATACTGATGATAGGAACTTTTGCTCAGAGACCCCTGACCTCCTTCTGCAACATAAACATGTCCAGGGAGTTGGAGGCAAGATATAGATAAGCCAAGGGAGACTTTTCCTCTCTTATGGGAAGTTTTTTTTAAAACTAGAACATTTTTTAAGATGTTCCTTCTGCAAGGGAGGAAAGTACACGTAGTCGTGGAGTTACAAACAATCGACTTACAAACAACTCGTAGTTGAGAATGGGGGTGAGACAACAGATAGTGAGAGAAATCTACCCCTTGAAAGGGAAATTTACTCCTGGAAGAGTTATCATGGGGAAAAAGATATCTCCACTGAAGCTCTCTCACCAATCCTTGTTTTCACAAGTCAATTTTTTCAAAATCTAATTCTCACAGGAGAAGAAAGTGAGGTGAAGTTTTCTGAACAGGGGAACAGACATCAAAACAAAGACCACAGCGGTGTTAACTATGCTATTCAAAGCATGTGTGTGTATGTGTGTGTGAGAGAGTATATTCAGCTGTAGTTACACTTAAAAATGTACATGCTCTGACTTACATACAAATTCAACTTAAGAATAAACCTACATAACTCATCTTGTTCATAATTTATGGACTGTCTGTATTACATTGCAGGAAGTCCCTTGTACCTGCAGAGGATAAATTCCCATCTGGACTACAGTTACATGAAACCATAGGTTCAACCAAATGCTATTAAATTACCACTCTTGTGGTCCCAGCAATTTTTAGAGAGACATATTTTTTAGGAATTTGCTAGAGCCTCTAACATAATTCTACAGTACTTTCCAGGAGAATTGCCTGGTGGACATAGCAATTTCCCAGAGAGACCTGCCCCCAGGCCTGGGGAAGTAAAACTGTGGATATGGGCTCCATGGTTACAGGGGTCTTAAGTATTCATTCCCCTTTGAGAGAGAACACCCCTGATGTGATTACCTTGTTTGTGAATCCTCTTTAATAGGCAGGCATGGAACCTTTGGCACAAATAGCTAGCACTTTAACCCCCAACCAGCACAAATATACAGACTTTATTTTATTCTGTGACACATAAAACAGAACATTCAATAAGACTGGAAGCAAAACTGTGTGGTGATTATTTTTTTTTAAAAAATCGAAAGATAGGTAAACATATAATGGAACAAACCTTGTTACAGAAAACTGAATGGTAGTATTTTCCAGAAGATAAGACACATTGAACTGGAATGCTATTTCAAAGTAAATCTAAATGAAGAGATTTTAAAACATATCAAATTCACAATATTTAAGAAGAATCAGAAATAACATTTTCATATAATAATAATAATCATCATCATCAAAATTGAAGGAAAAGTTAATAAGGAGAAGACCTGGTTATGGCTCATGAATAGAACACTGAAGAAGGAGACAGAAGGCCTGATTCTTGCAGCCCAGGAGCAAGCCATCAGAACAAATGCCAGGACTGAAAAATAAGTTGATGGCCCAAAATGCAGACTGTGCAAGGAAGTCATTGATCATATTCTTTGCAAGCATATCTGTTAGGAATGAGAGACAGGGCCTTCTCTGTGGTGGCCCCTCGGCTATGGAACTCTCTCCCGAGCGACATCAGATCTCCCCCCTCCCTCTTGTCCTTCAGGAGGCTAGTGAAATCCTGGCCAGGATTATGAAGCATTCCCAGAATAATGGCTGAGACTGGTTACAGACCAAAGTGAGCGATCACATATGCAGACTGAGTTGAACATGATTTTATTTTGGTGATTTGGCTAATATGTATTTTACCTGTATGTATTTTAATCTTATTTATTTATTTATTATTCATGCTTATATACCGCTCCTTCCTGGAGGCTCGGGGCGGTTCACAACATAGCAGCAAATACAATAAAATCAATAAGAACAACAATTAAAACAGTAATAAAACAATAAAAACAGTAGAACAATCCCCCCAGTTGTATTGTATTGTATTGTTGTAAGATGTTTTAATTTGTATTAGTAGCATTGAATTCTTGCTGTAAGCCAGTTTGAGTCCCTCTACGGAGGTGAGAAGATCGGGATATAAAAGTTTTAAATAATAAAAAATAAATAATAAATAGCTGCTGCAACAAAATTGCACAGACGGACTACAAGCAGAGGCACAACTCTGTGACCCCAATGATTCATTGGAACTCATGTCACAAGTACCACCTGCCAGTAGTAAAGAACTGGTGGTATCATAGACCTGCAAAGGTAGTGGAAAATGAAAATGCAAAAATACTGTGGGACTTTCGAATCCAGATTGACAAAGTTTTGGAACACAATACAGCAGACATCATGATTGTGGAAAAGAAAAAAGTTTGGATTATTGATGGCATCCTACCAGGTGACAGTCACAATGAGGAAAAACAACAGGAAAAACTCGGCTGTTACCAAGATCTCAAAATCGAACTGCAAAGGCTCTGGCATAAACCAGTACAGGTGGTCCTAGTGGTCATCGGCACATTGGGTGCCATGCTAAAAGATCTCAGCCGGCATTTGGAAACAATAAATATTGACAAAATCACGATCTGTCATTTGCAAAAGGCCATCTTACTTGGAACTGCGCGCATCATTCGAAAATACATCACACAGTCCTAGATGCTTGGGAAGTGTTATACTTGTGATTTTGTGATACGAAATCTAGCATATAGATCTTGTTTGCTGTTACATATTGTGTTTTGTGTCAGAATAATCATAATAGTAATAATGGTAGAGTGATTAATTCTATTGATTAGTCTCCACAGTTGTTGTGTGCCTTCAAGTCAGTGCTGGCTTGTTGGCAAACCTATCATAAAGTTTTCTTTGGCAAGGTGTTCTTGTGTGTGTATATTTATTTTGCCATTTCCTTCCTCTTGGGCTGAGAGTTGTCTAAGGCTACACAATGGGCTTCAATGGTTGAGCAGATATTCAAACTCTGGTCTCTCAGTATTCTACTCGAATATTCAGACCATGACAGGAGAGTCTACCCTAGTTAGGATTAAGAACAGAAATCAAGCTGAAGTGTTTGGACCACTCACACATTCATGGACATGGCAGTGTGATTATACAGCATACCCCCCTTTTAAAAAGGGGGAGGATTACCCTAGTGTAATGTTGTCAAATATTTTAGATCAGACACTCTGATATTTCAAACTGAAACATCTGTTGCCATTTATATATACTCTCTCACACTCCCATTTTTAAATTATTGCATGGAAAACTTCAAGCTGATTCAGGAGCAGATAATCTGAGCCACTAAAATTGTGTTTCATGAACAATGCCGAAAGAAGTTACAACTGCTGAAGCCTGATACTTCTGGAGGAGAAGCTGTGGGAAAGTTTGCTTTTAGCCAATTTGCTGTTGAGGGAACCACACTGGGTCACAGAAGGAGGATCTGGGAATAAAGTGAAATTCCACATAAGTTATTTTCATATGTTTATGAAAAAGCCTCAGTCAGTGTGGAATTTCACTTGAGAAACATAGCAATGAGCTTCACAGTTAATGTATTAACTGAGAACAAAGGTTACAATACATTGAGGTTACAAAAGCAAACACTGTCCATCTCTGCCTCCCATTCTTTTCAGGACATTAGGGTGAAGAGAAGCATCACCGTTTAACATAGTGGGCATCAGAGATACACACACACACATATAGGACTTATCCTGGCTTTCCACTGCCCTGAACGAGTTATATCTATCCTTAGACTTAGCATCACAAGACATGGAATTGTTACTAATTCTTTTTGTGGCATGTCTTGTGGGATTGAGATGCATGTCTGTTCCAAGGCATCAGAATTTCCCAGTGTTCAACTTAAAATTGCTAAGACTATGCCTGTGTTTATGACTGAAAGCCAAAGTAGACATGATGACATTGTGTGAATGCTTTGAGACACATCTAACTTTCTAGGCTTTTATAAAGTATATTAGTCCCAAGATTAGCTGGGACATATAGTTAGCTGAGAATTAGACTTTGACTCAGGGACCAGGATTTGATTCCCTGCTTGGTCATGAAAAACTACTGGATGGACTTTGGCAAGTCAGTCTCTTGGCCTCAGAGGAAAGCAAAGGCAAACTTCTTCTGAACAAATCTTATGCTGGTTCTTAGGATCAGTGTTATCCTGATTATCTTAAAATTGTGGTTTTAAAAGTATTTTATTGCTGAATTTTAATATGCATGCATTTTATATGTTCTTCTGACTTATCTGATGTGATGTATTATTTGTTGTTGTTTCCTGTCTGAATCTCTAGGGTCAGGCAGGTAAGAAAGAAGAACAACAAAAAATAATAATGAGCAACGTATTATTGTATTCAGTAGTGGCAATCCGGTACTGTCTCAGCGTCATAACTTGCAATGGTAATAATAAGAGATACTTTTTTTAAAAAAAGATAAATAACTAAGCCATGCTCCTATGTGCAAAGAAAATTCTTTTCAGACAATTTTCCTCTTACTGCAGAAAAAGCATGAGAGGCTGCTACTGCTGGTATTACCCCAAGGCAGATAATATGTAAAGTCCTTTGACTTCTGTAACTGGAACCCTTCTTAAACTTTAGGATTAACAATAAATAAATACTCAATCTAGAAGATGGGGTTTGCAGGTACTTTGACCACAATGGAATTGGCTGTTTATGTTCCCATGCACTTCATCATGTTGCTGTGATCCATAGGATTCCAATTTTGGCACAGTTAGACTTTCGAAAGAATGTCCAAAGCAAACATCAGGCAATCTTTGTTCAGTGCTATTGCAAAGAGACTTCCTGTTATCCAAGCATATGTTCCAAATTAATGGATGACTTTCAAGCCAAATAGGAGAAAGCCGTTTGGAGGATCAGCACACAGCGACACTGAACAAGTTGATTTTAAGGTTTCACATATGCAAGCAGAGAGGGAAAAAAATCTTTCCTTCTTGTCCTTACGGTTTATGAGATGAAGAAACAGCTAAAGTCCTTTGGATGATTACAGGAAAATATGGATGATTGTTCTTCTTAATTGCTTTGCTACACTGCTGGCATATGATCTTATACATTTGTTCTAAGATCTATTCTTTCATGATAAATCTCAGAACTAGCCCTATGAATTAGATACCTCCAAGAGACCTGATTATAAACAGCCTTCCTCAGGTCTTACCAACCCTTACTTGGTTGAATCAGTTCACTTGTAGTGCCATCTCCCTATTTTTCAACTGCCGTTTAGTTTACCAACTATTACTGTCTTTTCTAATGAGTCATGTTCTATCATTATATATCCAAAGTATACCAGTCTCATTTATTATCCTGGTTCCTAGCAATGGAAAAATAGATAAATTAACCAAACCTGGTTCAGTCACAACAACTTACCTCCTCTCCAGTTGATAGGAATGGGTAACCTATTTTACAAGTGATGTTATGTCCAGATTCACAACTATCTTTGGGTATTTTCTGGACATAAATGGAAAAAAGTAAAATTTAAATGGATGTGCTATTTAATTGATTAAAAATAAAGCAACAATAACAGAAAATATGAGTTCTACAACATGTTCCTAAGGAAGATATTGGGAATGTGGGACATGGTGATGTCCTATGGAATTCTGGAGTTTATAATTTGATGAGGCACTAGAGCTCTTTGTCTTAAAATCCTAACTGCACCACAATTTCAAATCCAAAAATTCCATACATTGACACAACACTTAAAAAGAAATCTTGATTCTATCATTGTGTAGCCTATGGACTGCACACCACTTTATCGAATTTATAACAAAGATTTTCAAGGGGAAATCATATTATTATGATGATGATCATATCATATAATACAGACATAAGGAATAGTTTATGTTATCCTTGTTCACCTTGAGGAACAGAGAAAAATGTCACCTGATGCAATAGATTTCACCTTTAAAATGGCACCTGATGCAATATTTTTGACTACTGTTTGAGAGTTAAAAGGACAGGGCTAAAAAATTAGTTTATCCCACCAAAAATGTTTAAACTGAGGGCATAAGCTCAAAGAACAAAAACCATGTTCTGCATTAAAAACATGCAAGCTTTATCATATACAAAAACCTTAATGAAATAACAACTATCAGAGTCCATGTTCTGACTGTAGGGAAGAGTTGCCTGCTACCTTAGAGAAGGGATGGACAACTGTATGGGACCAGGGGCAAATTTGTCCCCTGATCCTTCCTATGGACCACATCTCCCTCTACACCATGACCAAATACCTCTGCGTTTTTTTTCTGCTGTGTCTCTCAAAATGGCATTAAGAAGTGACATGACATTGGTTTCTGTCACCATTTTGAGAGAAAAACAGAAATATTTGGGGCCAATTTGAAGTTCTCGGGCCTTGTGTGGATTTTTTTTGCATGTTTTCAAGGCTTAGGGACTATCATCATGCTTTAGGAGCAAAGATTGCCTCCAAATCATGCTGACTACAGAATAAAATGCCAACACCCAATAAGGATGGATGAAAATCAATTCTATGGTAATTCCGGGTTGTAAAACAACAATTACAGAGCACAGATTGCAAGATTAGGCTTTGTTTAGGTGCTTAAATTACATCTACGGAAATGGTCCCATAATGCTACATCCCTAAAATGGTAATAGTGAAAAGAGACATACCTCAATTCCAACAAAAATAATATTGGGAGAATATTGAACAATGACTCTTGTATTATAAGCACTGTCTTTTTTATTCCTAACAAGCATTTGTACCCAGAACTTGAGGTTGTTCAACTTGACAATGAATGGAGAAAAACTGAAAAATATAAACAACAAATCTTAAAATTAATTAATATGCTATAGCTTATTTTCTCTACCTATACCTTCCACAATAATGTATAAGGAGGTATACTAGAAATAACTAAAGAAGACTTGTGAGGAACTAATTCCCACAATGATCAGGAGAAAATGGTTAAAAACACAGGTGGATGAAGGACATAGAAAGAACATAAACATGTAGAAATTGAAATATGTAAATAAAAATATATGGGTACCTCCAGGGACATTGTTAGAAATATGGCAAGTGTTTATTAGTGAATATTCAAGATTGAGAACAAGGAAAAATATGATAATTATTACTTTAGATGTTATAACATAGTGCAGGATATTAAAGTTCCTGGTCACTGTGGGCACCCAATTCTGACATCAACAGAGGTGCTTGTATGACCAGCAAGAAGATAGAGAGATTGCCATTTCCCTTTTACTGATTGTGTGGGCTCCTCTGATGATGTAACAGGGCGCCCACAATGCCAAGGAGTTTGCACAGAGCTCCATGGCTGGCTGGGAGTGATGGTACTGACAGGAGAGTGAAATGATAATCCAGCAAGGCTAATGCGCTCTTGGTCTGGCGGAATCGGATGGACATCAGCTGAATGCTGCAGAGGATTTGACTGGGTGCATCTATTGACCTCTGGGACCAAGAAATTGCTATACAACACAGTGAGAGGACTCAATATCCAATATTTTGTCTCAGGAGCATCTTACCCACTAGAAGAGATCATTTCAATGAGAAACTTAACGACTAAAATTTCTTTCCATCCCTACTGAAGAACACATGTGCCCCAAGCATTAGAGGGAGCCAACCTAGTTCTACTTTGTAAGAGGGAAAAAAAGAAAGACATAGGAATTTTTATAGCAATCATACATCCAACCTGATTTATGTAGTGAACAACAATTGTTCTTTGCACATTTGTATATTTATTGTGAGAATACAAATATAATCAACTGCATTTGCATTATATTGAATTTCTTTAGAATGTATTTAAAATACATGGACAAATAAAAAAGTAGTTTCAATTATGTTACCTGTTTCCTCCTATTGTTGCATTGGCAGTCAACTGTAGATCAGTAATACATTTTTTCTTGCTCCCACAATCCTTTGTGAAAGGGATCTGTAAGACATTAGTAGTAGTCATCAAGAGAAGGGTTTAGCATAGTCTGGGAAGTCTGACTTGGCCACGATAGTCCACGCTCTTGTTACATCCTGTCTAGACTACTGCAATGCGCTCTATGTGGAGTTGCCTTTGAAGACTGTCCGGAAGCTTCAACTGGTCCAATGGACAGCAGCCTGGTTGCTAACAGGAGCGGCTCTGAGGGAGCATACAACCCCCGTGTTGCGCTAGCTCCACTGGCTGCTGGTTTTCTACCAGGCACAATTCAAATTGCTGACTTTGGCCTATAAAGCCCTAAACGGTTCTGGCCCAATGTACCTGTCTGAATGCATCTCCCCTTATGAAGCATCGAGGACTTTAAGATCACCTGGGGAGGCCCTGCTCTCGGTCCCGCCATCGTCGCAAGCATGGCTGGCAGGGACGAGACACAGGGCCTTCTCAGTGGTGGCCCCTCGGCTATGGAACGCCCTTCCTAGGGAGATCAGATCGGCATCTTTACTCCTAACATTTCAGAAAAAAACTTAAGACATGGCTATTCAAGCAAGCATTTGCAAACATTGAGTAAGAGACATAAGAAACGGAACAACTAAACAATGGGACTGGACAATGTTTTAATGAGTATTTATTGAATTATGTCTTATGGTTGCTGTTATGATTTTATTGATGTTAATGTTTTTATATTGTACTTATGCTTTTATGGCATTGAACTTTGCCTTGTAAATTGCCTTAAGTCGCCGCAAGGCTGAGAGGGGCGAAATAAAAATATAGCAAATAAATAAATAAATAAATAGTACAATCCTATAACTTTCATCCTTCACCTTTTTTGTACCTCCTTTTGCAAAGAGTAATTTACTGACTGATTCTTTGACTGTCAAGTTAACATAGTTTTACAGTATGGCTTTATAATCTTTATTTTATTTATTTATTTATTTATTTTGCATATTTGTATCTTGTCCTTCTCACCCCCGGAGGGGGACTCAGGGTGGCTTCACAACAGGTATTCATTCAATGCCAACAACAGTAATAAATGATAAAAGCAATTAAAACAATTCATTAATGCTTTTTAAATTACTAAAACATTGCTTAAATCACGCAGGCTTGAAATCATAGTCCAGGTCAGGCCATTATAATTCACACAAACTGGGTCTCATTCTAAATTGCTGCCTCTACTGTTTGAATGCTTGGTCCCATAGGCAGGTTTTGAGTTTCATTCTAAAGGATAAGAGGGAGGGGGCAATCTAATGTCACTGGGTAGAGAGCTCCATAAGTGAGGGGCTACCACTGAGAAGGCCCTGTCTCTCATCACCAGTTGCGTTTGCAGTTGCGTTTGCAGAGATGGTGGGACAGAGAGCAAGGCCTCTCCCATCGAGCTTAGACTTTACTAGGGAAGAAAACTTTTTTAGAATAATTCATGGGCTACATAATTTTAATTTTGAAATTGAGAAAGTATAAGAAATCATCATAACACCAGAAATTTGATGTTGTGTTACTTATCCAATGCTATGGAATGCTTACTGTGCTTGATTTCATTTGTAGCGTCATCTTACACAAGAGGTAGGCAAAGTGAGGGCCATATAAGGCCTTTATATTGCTGCTGCTGCTGTTGTTGTTTGTTTATACCTCACTTTTTCTCCCCGCAAGAAGACTCAAAGTTGAAACTTTCATGTCCCCACTCCCAGTACCGTTTTTTTTGGCCAAGAAGTTGATTAGTCTGCATTCTCAAAAGCATCTACAGAATAAGCCTGGCCGTTTGAGCCATTCTCACCTCTCAGGTCTTTTTAAACCAGAAATCACTTGCAGTTTTTAGGAAAATGATTTCCTGAGATAAAAATGGGTTTTGGAGGAGGGGGGGGGGGATGTCCACTAGAGACACATGCATTCAATAGAGACATTTTGGGTCCAAGTGGACAATTTTTAGGGGCAACCTCTTGATCCCCAGAAGTTCTCAAGACCTATCTTATACCGTAACCCACCTCGAGCCACAAGGAGAGGTGGGTAAGAAATAAAATTATTATTATTATTATCTTAATATCTTTCAGTAGTCAGTACTCAACCTTGTGGTATACAAAGCAAGATGGAACCTGGTGAGTGAACACTGGATCATTAGTGAATGCTGGCTTTTCTAACAATTTTATGATCATTTTCTCTTTCTCCACTTTGATGCAAAATGGTGGGTAATAGTTTGCATGTAGAACTGCCCAGCTCTTCTTACACACAGCTGGATATCTTGAGAACTAGTCAGGTCAGACTAGGATGGGGAACCATTGTCCTTCAGGCTGTATGTTTCCCTTTAAATCCCTTGTTGTAGTGCCCCCTGCCCACCCCAACAGATTTCTTAAAATTCACCTAAGCACGCAAATTTCTTACCAGTTATGGGTTTTTTTGTAGGATATAAATTAAACACTTAGGGAGAAAAGGATTTGAGTCAAATTCCATCCCAAGTATGAACATGTTTAACACACACTCCATATTGTAGTGCCTTACATATTCATATATTGAGTTGGGCAATGCGTTGTCAAGAATAGGTCCACTCTCTGGATCAGAAAAGTTGAACTCTAGCAAAACCTTGATAGAATCACGAAAGTCAGGCTTGTCCTGAAAACAAACAAAAACAATAGCAATTATTGCAAACTGTTCCTTTCTTTTCTTGGTCGAAATGCTTCTTTAAAATACATGTTTTTGAAATAATGGTTTGCTAGTGGCCTTTATTCCACATTATGCTTATAAAAGGAAATATACTAAACAGGACACTGAAGATGACATACTTTCCCTAGGCTAAAATTAAAGGCCAAGCAGATTACATTCTCAACGTACATCTGATCCTTTTGTATATTCCAGCAATGGGAGCCTTTGGACTTCCAGATGTTTTGGATTATAAATATCACAATATTTAGCATTTGCTATGATGGGTAGCCCCAATGGGAGCTGTAGACCAAAACATCTGGCCTACTCTGAACTTAGGGCATATTGTATCAGTCATGATTCCAGCTAACTATATTCTTCACTAGTTTGCAGTCTATTCTGCCTCCCAAAAGACATTGCTCAGTCATAGCAACAGAATATCAGGACTAAGAACCAAAAAGATTAGACTACACAAATCATCTATTAAATTGAGTTAACTTGTCTTTTTCAATAGCCCTTAATGTTCAGGGGTATAGTAGTCTGCAGAATCCTCTCTGTTGTTAGATTAATTGACTGGGAGGGGGCAAGGTGTGGTAGAAAAAAGTGTGTGAAAAATGCTAACATTTCTAGGACCTTATCACATTGGGATATAATCTGTTTATATCAGTATGCAGCCCATATTATTTTAGGACTGGGTGCATACTGTATTGAGATGGGATGCATATTCCCCTCATCACGCCTGATTATTATGATTCTTATAATTTGAAAATACTGTGCTTTGACTCACCACACTACAGAAGGCTGGCTCCTCCCAATTCATTCAAAACACCCCCTACATTAAAAAGCACATATTTTTGCTGATGGAATGCATACAGATTTTCCTATCACACACAAAAACCAGTGCTAAAGCAATGGAAAAATCTGTAGTATTTCAAAAAACATTACTAGAATTCCATCTGCAAATAATCCGTTTCTGCGACACTTTGCAGACGGATTCCAATAGAGTACTGATGGGATGCGGAAACATTATGTGATGGGACCTGTTCTAAATCATTCTTTAAAAGACTCAGAAACTGAGTATTTCCTAATGTGATAAGGTCCATCAACAATCTTGGCAGATGGTTAGATTTAAATGTAGCCCCATACCCAAAGGAAGAATGGTGTGAATTTTGTCACTCCTCCTGAACAAACTATGGCATGCCCCAAGGAGATATCACTATCAGTACATAAATTAATAAACTACAATACAGAAATGAATACATGGCAATTCTGCCATGCTATTTTCAAGTGAAGGAAGAATAATAACAAAATTAGAACATAATGAGCAAAGAGGATATTCTACCTATTTAAATCAATGTAAATTCTTCGCAGTGAATCAGTTTTACCCATAAGAACTGTTTAGACTTATTTATTTGCTGATTCATATCATGCCTTTCTCACAAAATAGGACCAAAGACAGCTGCCACCACAAATAGAAAAACATTAGTTACGTAAAAGAAATTTTGAAGTTTAAATACTACTAATATCCCACTACTAATAACATTTTGAAAACATTCCAAATAAATCATGAATTATATAGAATGTTTACACTAAGTTGTACAAACAGTTAATAACAAGAATTGAAAATGAATAGCCACTTTATATGATTTACTTGCCAACATGTAGAAGTTGTGCTTCACACAGTCTGAACCCTTGACTGTGATATTTTTTTGCATCTTCCTTTCAGAGGTTTCTGTGAAAAGGCTTCGAGACAACTTTCTTTGGGCATCAAGTGTAATCCAGTACTGAATATCTAAAAAGAAAGCAAGGATGATTGCTTGCTTCGGGAAAACTTACTCAGTGTTTAGGGAAGAGAATTAGCCCTAGGATCCCAAATCCCCTTTCCCAAACACAAAGGAATACTTAATAACCTGGATGCAGTTTACTTACTTGTTTCATTTACTATAACTTCCTTTGATTTTAATCTAACTTCAAAGCAAATTGTGGCATTGATGAATACTCTTTGCTTTTGCATGGCACTGTTTATTTTCTGGATATTAATTTTGCTGGGCATGAATTTCATGGTCGCATTCACTTCTGCAACATCTCGAGACCTGAAAGACATCATTTATAAAAAATACTTTATTTTGTGACACTAGGTGGCAGAAAAGAAATGAGCAAGGACTAATGTTGAAATACTGTAAGAGTGCAAAGCCTTGTTCATTATAAATGGTAAACATGCAAAAGATACTGAGCATTAAGAGTGGTCCATCAAAGCCAATGTGCTCTTTGGACCATTGATAGTAGACCGAATTCATCAGCAGATATATGCTGAAGCTGAATGTTGATGAATACTTGGTGAGAACAATTCATACGCTCTTTTCCAACCTGCACTGTGCAAACAATTTAAAAGTCAGTTTTAAATTCACAAACTGATATTAAATCTTCCTTTGACAGCTTAGAAAGATATAATGGCTAAGAGTGCATATTAACAATATCGGCTTTTAGCTCAGCTGCAGCCATTTCTAGAATTGAAGGTGTCAAAATATAACAGTGGACATGCTGGTAATTTCAATCTTGGACTTTCACAGTGAATTGTACATTGGGCTACCTCTGTACCAAGTTCAGAAACTTCATTTAGGGCACATTTACACTGTAGAATTATTGCAGTTTGACACCACTTTCACTGTTATCACTCTATTCTATGGAATCATGAGAGTTGCAGTTCAGTTAGGCACTGGCGCTCTTTACCAGAGAAGGCTTGCAAAACTACAACTTCTAGGACTCCATAGTCTTGAGCCATGGCAGTTAAAATGTATTCAAACTGCAAATCCAGGTTATTTTTATTTCAGAAAATTTTATTGTATTTTCACAAGAAAAAGGCTACAGTAATATGAAAAAGAAAAGAAAAAGAAAATACTAAAGAACAACTAATACCATAATAGAATAGGGATTCTGTTAGTGTACCATCCACCCCGCTGCACTCCCTACCTGAGCTAGCGGGGTGGTCTTGAGCCTGGCGTTGGAGTCCCAATGGCTTATTGTGCTGGTGGACTTCAATTTAAGGAACACGTATTGGTCATTTGGATACAATTTAATCTCAAATTCAGGTTTTTTTCCTTTTTCAAAGCCAAAGATATTTTTATCTAGCTCAAATCTTTCCAACACCTGTTTATATATTGAAACTAAAGAGGATCATGATCCTTGTTTATTAGTTCTAGTTTTTTTATTAGTTCTAGTTTTTTTATTAGTTCTATTCATTTTTAAAATTAGTTTTAAGTACACATTGGCCATTCTCCCAAAATAATAAATCTTTATATGTCTTTGTATAAATCTTTCTGCCAACTCTATAAAATGCTTCTTCCAATGAAATACCCATAGGTATTTGGAGGCATGACCTGGGTTTGCATCCAGTCCAAATTGTCAAAACGGCACTAACCAAATGATTATGAAAATCCATATTTACTTTTAACTTATCATACCATATGTAGGCATGCCATTGAAAATGATTCATATTTTCTGAAATTATGAACTTTAAAATATTTATTGATTGATTTTAATATTTATTGATTTCATGTATTTTTTAATGAAACTATATGCTGTTGTGTTATTTGTTATTGTTGCCTGCCTTGATCCCTAAAGATAGATAGGGAAAAAACAAACAAAAATTAAATAATAACAATAACTACTACTACCAGACAGAATTCTGCAACATATAAACACATTGAACATCTTGGAACTGGAAGCATTCCTCTTGTTTCTTCAGTATCCATCTTGGACAATCACACTTTGATCATGATTGCTGTAGATAATTGCTATTGATAATTTAACTTTTAATTGAAAGTTTGATATACATACCAGAAGAGGGCTGCCCCACCAAGTCCTCCAATGGTGACATCTGTCAATCCGTCTCCATTTAAATCCATTTCGCCATGTATAGATTGTCCAAAAAATTTCATCTTTTCTCCATCTCCACCTGATGCAATGCGCTGTGAAAAACATAATGATCTTTATTACGGACAGCACATATAAGAATATTAGGTTTTCACGATACAATATATACCTCAGAATAGTCCCCACTGAACTCAGTGGGATTTATAGCTATAGGGTTGCACTGTTCATCATGGATTTGATGGTGATTGCTCTTGTTAAAAAAATCCCCTTGCTCCAAAATCCTCTCTAGGCCCTCAAGTTCAATTCTATGGTATGCTTCCAGCCAAATTATAGTCGAAATATAGGATTCACTATTAACAATAGTTGCTGGTGAAGACATTGAGATTTTACAAGTGTGAATTTTATAAGAATAAAGTTTTGAGAATGGGTTAAAGAGAGGTGAGAAAGGAGTGAAAAAGAGTGAAGGAATTGGGAAGAGATAGTGTTGCTAGGCACAGCGGAAAAGATGTATGCGGAAGGTGAAAAAGATCAGAATGACCTGGAAAAGATGGGAGGGGAAAGTGCACAATAATTCTATGGATTCCTAAGAATGCCACAGCCCCGGTACTGCCAAGAAATCCAGTTTGGGCATTTGGATTTAATTTTGTTCCAAACCTGAGCGTATTCTTTTCTTATGGTGTTTCCACTGCCATGGTAAATATAGACAGCTCCACGGTGATCATCTTCTAGAGGAGCCCCTATAACGATGTCATTAAACCCATCAAGGTTCAGATCCTTTACAGCAGCAATGGAGGTTCCAAAACGTGCCCCACAAGGTTCATTCTTGTTGTGATTTGTGCAGTCACTGTGTTTCAATTGCGAACAGCATGTTTGCTTTATAGGCTCAAGTGTCATCTGATATTCAAATGTTTTCTGTAAAGCAGGAAACATCAAAATAGATTTTTTTTGTGTTTTATTTTAGAAGTTATCTCAATCAGAGCTTGGCAAGACTGAGGCTGGGTCTACACTGCACAATATTCCAGAAACCAATCCCAGATTATTTGCTTTGAATTGGATTATATGAGTCTGCACTGATAATCTGGGATAAACAGATAATGTGGGATGAGATCTTGAGATATAGGGCAGCATAGATCCAGCCTAATTTTGTTTAGATTACGGAACTAATCACATCGAGGTCCTGAAGCTGGGGAAAAGCAGGGGCATTTCTTGGGCAGCAGGGCAAAGCTGGTGGGCAGCGAGGGAACTCACTGCCCTGTGCCACACATTGCCTGCATCACCTTCTTCCCCATTACACAGGGGAAGTGTTGCTGCCTGGTTTCCCCCCACACGTTGCCCATTCTACCATATGAGAACATGGGAAGCCTCCCATGTTCTCAGGGCTCCGTCATAGGATGCTTTCAATATGGAGACAGGACAGAGCTCTACAGGAAGTAGCCATACATCAGGTAGCCCTCTGTCCTAGCTCCATGTTTAAAGCATCCTATGACAGAGCCCAGACTTTATGTGATGAGGCTGTACAGCTCCTAGAATCTCCTAGCCAACGTGGACACAGTCCAGCCCCTGAAATCAACCTTTATAATGTTTTTTTAAACTCACAAAGAGATATACAAAACAAGCAATAGTTCTTTGGTAGCTTCTCCTATATGCTACTAAAGTATAGTGGAAATCCCAATTTTTCCATACCAAATATTTTTTAATCATTACCTTGTTCAAAGCATAAACATAGACTTTGCCTTGTTCTTCTTTCTCAGTCCCCATGTACATAGGTGCTCCCACTAGAAGAATATCAGTAAATGTATCTTTGTCAACGTCAATGGTTGTAATAACACTCCCAAAATAAGACCCAATCTGTAATTGAGAAAAATATCACATAATATATTTGTGATCATTAAGGAGTTGAAAATTCTGTTAGTGAGAGTTAGAAGTTGAGGCTTTCTGCTTAAGCCATGCATCCTAATTGTCTCTTTCTTCCAGGCATGTAAGTTTGGGTAGAAGGGCTTCCAAGATAGACTAGAGTTTTCCATGAAATTCTATTTTTCTTTTATTTTTTAAATAGAAATACCAGAAAAGGAAGTCTCCAAGTTGCCATGTTGTTTGGATATATATTATGTCATTAAGTTTCAGGGTTTTTTGGTGTTTTTTTTAATACCGGGTAAGTATGCATCTAATGCTACTTAACATGGGCACTATACAGTTACACAATGAGCTACATTGAGTTTAAGTGGCTTTAATCAGAAGCTAATCTATGACACAGCAATGACGCTTGGATACTTGTTTTTCTGCAGTGTTATTTTTTTTCTTAGTGTGAACTATATCACAAATACATGAATGCCATCCCAGCAGTATACTCATGCTAATATCCAAACTCACTTGTTCTCCATTTAACCGCTGCAGTATTTCTATATCTCCCCCTCTCATTCTATATATGATGACTTGACCAGTGTGATTATATCGAGGTTGGCCAGCAATGTACAGCACATCTCCAGGTAAGGAGGCTGAATTTACTGTATAACCTAAAATAAAAATTAGAGATACATCAGTCATTCTCTCAATAGTTTGATAGTAACTACTAGACATGGTTAGATTCATTCGGAATCTTTGTAATTCAGAATAAATTTGGAAATATTTGCTTTTTGAAGTAATTTTGAAGTTTTTAAGGGAACCAAAAGTCCCTTTTGCCCTTCCAAAGGTTTTTCTGCCATTTCTGTTATGAAGTGATTTAAAACCCAGTGGATGGCTTTCCTCCCTTCCTGTCTCCCCGCATGAGCCTGGGGAGTGATTTAAAACCCAGTGGATGGCTTTCCTCCCTCCTGTCTCCCCGCATGAGCCTGGGGAGCGATTTAAAAATTTAAAACCAGTGGATGAATTTCCTCCTTTTGCTCCCTCCCCTTTCTGGAGTAAAACAACTACTTTCAAAGTAAAGACCACTCAATGAAACATGAAATAACACTTTGAAACCATTAACGAAGGAGTCGGAAGTCTCTGAAGTTTTGAAAAGTTTCAAACGTTTTTTCTGTGAAAATTGGAATTGAATTTAGATCTGAACCACCAGCGCCCCCTATATCCGAAATGAGTTTTGAACAAAAAAAAATTTGGACCAAACAAGCCTAATAACTACATCTTATTTTAAAGACTAAAGTGAATGTTTAACTGTTGGGTAATGCCAATAAGATTAAAACTGGGACTTGAGAGATTGACACCAAATCCATACCAGGCCATGGAATTCACTGGGTGATTGTGGTCCATTCACTTATGCTCTGTAGTCCATGTCAGTTTTCCAGTATGTCATTTCTTCAGTAACAATCAGAAAGTGTAAGTAAGTGTAAGGATCAAGCCCAACCATACTGTAAACATTAAGAATCAAGCCACCCGGTTAGCCTTGTGTAATTTACAGCCAGGGTGGAGCAGCTGTAAAGGTACTAAAGAAGCACAAAGCTTCTCTATTGTTGAGGGTTGGTGTTGAATGAGTTGTGTTGATGAAGAGTTGCTCTTGCTAGGAAAGCTGCAAAAACATAGAAGAATTGGAGAACAAAATCTTGTTTGATCATCTTAGGCCCCTTCTGCACTGCCCTATATACCAGGATCTGATCCCTGATTATCTGCTTTAAACTGGATTATATGAGTCTCCCCTGCCAGATAATCTGGGATAAGCTAATGATCTGGGGTCAGGTCTTGGGATAAATATAAAAGGGGCCTAAGAAAGGTCCATTGAAAACACTGACTTGCAAAACAAGTAACTATGACCCAAAAGAACAAAAACAATGGAAAGATTCAGTTCCACAATTTGTTCCAATGTGTTTTCCAGTGTTGGTCATATTGATGATACTGTAACAAAACAAAAATCTATATAACCTAAATTGATTTTTTTTTGTTTTAATGTGAGGCAACCTTTTGTAAAACCAGGTTGTTGTCATCGTTGTATGACTTTCTAACACATAACGACCATAAGATGACCATACTGTGGGGTTTTCTTGACAATACTTATACAGAAGGTGTTTGCCATTGCTTTCCTCTGAGGCTGAGAAGGTGTGATTTGTGGAGACTGTGTTTTCAAAAACTGGCCAGAAACCCAATGGGTTTTCATTGATTCAAACCCTGATCTCCTTAGATGTTGTCCCTCACTGAAACCATTACACCGTAATGGTTCTTAGTTTAAAAGTTAGCTGAGAAAAATAAAAAAATAGATATTTAACTCACCTAAGTAAGCTGCAAGGGGTTCATTTCTTTCTGAAGATGCATCATAAAAGGTGTCATTTCTTGGAATTAGAGCAGAACTATCCTTTAACATGACAACAGTTCCATTCCAGTCATAGGCTCCAACTGCTCCAAGCATGATCCAGTCCTTACAAAGAAGAAGAAATAATTGTGTTAGATAAGTCATACTATGTTCTAGTGAAGCCCCAAAATGGAACTACCCCAGGAGAATTGAGAGAATGGAAGATCTTAAAGGTCAGTATTGTATCAGATATAAAACTGCCACTGTTTGGTAACTTCATTAAGTTCATATTTTTCTACTTGGAAGCCAGTTCTCTCTTCTCCCACATTCCACACATTTTTTGTAAATATATGCCATTCTAACTGAGGGATTCTGGGAATTTCAGCTCCAAAAAGAAAATTTCAAAGCTCAGCTAATGATGCTGATACTTTCAATATATATTATTCACTGAAGAAGTCTTTACACATGTTTGAAAACAACTATGAGATCTCTTCACTTGTACATGCAAAAGCTGTCTGACAGAGTGGGACACATCAATAGTCCTACTCCCCCCCCCTCCATGCATCACTACAAATGATAAATAAGAGTCATGTTATTGAATGTGCTTGTTAAGAATTGACCAGAAATAGCCATTAGCAAGAATTTCTTGAAGTACTAATGGCAATTTCTGTGCACTACATTTGCTAGCTTGTTAAAGATCTGGGCATGTCTTTCCCCACAATAGTAACCTCCTATTTGGGAGGGGGGACCCCGTCCGGGCCCCAGAGGATGCGAAAGGAACCCCAGGTGTAGTGGAGTAGTACTTTCAAAGTGAGCTTTACTGCACAACAAACGTGCATGATGCAGCAAGATTTTATGAAGTTTTTCTTCTTGCATGGAGTTGGGAATTTAGCATTCCTCAACCAGCAGATTAGTATTAGAAGTATGAATACTTTGATTGGGTTTTTCCTGCAAGGCAGGGAGTTGGACTAGATGGCCCATGTGGTCTCTTCCAATTCTATGATTCTATGTATTTCAGTAGGTTTAGATGATTCTATAAGAAATATGTAGTTGAATATGAATGAAAGGATAGCACAGCATACAGCTCTTATTCATTTACTTTTAAAAGTCCTAGAATTGTTGGCTCTTGTTCACCACATGCCTTTTAACACCACACACCTCATAGAGTTGGAAGAAACCAAGAGGACTATCCGATCCTACTTGCTGCCATCTCCATAATGCTGTTTGATTAATTGATTGGGATTAGAGAGGAGACACACATAATCAATGTTTTGGGTTCAGGCAGGATTCATATACACATTGACCTGAAAGTAAGTCTTACTGAATATGAGGATTCTTATCTCAATGTGTAAATGTGTATAGGATTACATTGATTTTTTAAAAAAATGATACAACTTGTTTCTAAAGCACGTTAACTTTCCTTTCTGAGAATGTTCAAAATGTCATCATCATCACCATCTTATCCCCCGTGGGGATAGCATACGCTGTCTACAATAGCTCCCTTAAAATGATAATTTCTACCTCTATCTTGTTAGTTTACCTGAGAGTAATGGGCACTGAACCCAGCTTGAGACATTTCCATTTCAAAAGAGGATGCTAGTTGGTCCTTTGTAGCTGTAAAACAGTGAATGCATTATGCTTTAACACACAAATATGAAGGTGCCAATATTAATTTTATTTATCTATTTTGATTTAGATATTGATTTTCTATAAAAACAAACTAAGTGGAGTAAAATGGAAAATTTCTTTTTACTTCCCACAAAAATAATCCAAAACTTATTGGCACTGACATACAGACTATCATAGAATATTATCACTTCCCTATCACAGATCTTAGATATTGTATGACTTACAGAAATCCTTTCTACCTTACATTATTCACTATCAATAATAGGGTGCTTAGCTAATTATAGAAACAAGGACTAGAACCTGCAATAAGTCCAAAATACATTGGTTGTTGTTGTTGTCATTTATTTATTTGATCCCACCTTTCTCCCTATAGGAACTCAAAGCAGCTAACAATGACATGAAACAATAAAATATAATTTTAAAACAAATACAAATACATATGGTTATAAAAAATTAAAAATGATTAAATATTCGTGTCTTGAGTATAACAGTTAAAATGCAATTAAAATTACATTTTAAAAATACAGTCCTCCAAAATTCCACTCAGAACGTCCCCAGCAGTCTGCCCCTTTAAAAGCATGATGGCAGAGAAATGTCTTCACCTGTCTGTGAAAGGCAAGCAGGGATGGGGCATCCTAGTCGTTCTAGGAAGGGAGTTCCAGAGCCTGGGATCAGCCACCGAAATAGCTCTTTCCTTGAGAGGATGATTGCACATCAAGGTTTGCCAACATGCAATGTATGACCCAAATGGGCCCCTTTGTCATATTTTTGACATTTTGATTCTCATTTAGGTTTATCCAGGTTTGTACTAGGTTTTTATTTTGTGGCCTTTGGCTAATGGCAGATCCCAGGAGGGGAAACCAACTTCTGGAACTCCAATGTATTTTTGGCAACACCATTAGAGAACCTACTAGAGGCATCTACAACATTAGAGGTTTGTTTGCTGGCACAATGCCAAATATAAGGCATGAAATCTTATGTACATATGCCATTGGGCAGCATGGCTATGCAGAAAAGCAAATGGACACAGATCTTGTCGGAAGCAGTAAAATCAGAGAGCCCTTCAGTCTTACAGTACATTTTCCAAGTTGTTAAAGCAGTCATTGTGAGGCCAAACGTTCAGTGGGATATTGGAGCATAAAGATAGCTAAGATACTGTTTTTTTTAGGAAAGGTCAATCTAACACCAGAGGTTTACATGGAATTATAATTTCTTATCACAACTGATGTGTCAATTGCCTTATTCCAAGGCGAAGATGTTTGTGGAGCTAAATTGTTCATAATATACTCTCTGCGTTTAATTCTCTTTTACCTTACTCTTTACTATCGTGCCACCTCATAATCTGCTACCTCATTCGTGTGTTGAAAATATGCCAAACATAATGCCCATGCACCTGATAAAGTGAATGATGGTCAATAAAAGTTTGTGTTGTGATAAATTGGTTAGTCTTTAAAGCTTTGTGAGACTCTTTGTTATTTTAATATGATCATGTGATTACATTCCAGTTGAGAAACAGCAAAAACAACCCAGAACACATCACATTTTTTAAAAAAAGAAACAAACTTCAAAGCAAAAGACAGCTACTTAATTATCAAAAGAACAAAATATTTTCAAAGTATCCATGTGTGGCCTATTTATTATCTTCAGAATTATTTTTATTAGGTTATTAAAGAAGATTAACCTCTCAGATTGCTCACAACCAGAGAGACAAGAAGCACAGTGCAGTTGGATTTGAGAAGGAAGGGATTATTTACTGGATGTTATAAACACAATCAGTGAACACTCTGGGTATTTTTCAACAGATTTTATTATTTACATATTGCACTGGAATGCAACCCAGAAGCCACTGGGACTTTAATGAGCCAGAAATGTTAAGGCACAAAAGTGTACACAATTAAACAAATGGTAACTGAAACACATCATTAAAGGATGTGCCTTGTATGCAAAAGATACCAAGTTTAGTTACCAGCTTCACTGCAGCTCAGATTGGAGAAACCCTTAGCACTATCACCATGCTGTGCCCTCCCAAACCAATTTAGGTCAAAGAATGGTAATTTTTAAAACTAAAAGTCACTGGAAGCTTTGAAGAAACTGTGCCCGAGGAAACGAAAAGCATGGCCAAAATAACAAAACAAAAAAACCTCACCACCCACATCGCTCAGAAGGCTTTGTGGGGATAGGTTTTTAGCAGTACCTTCTAGAGAGTTATGCAGACACCTAGACTCCTATAATTGCCTATCCCTGGGTCAGTCAAATAATAGTCTGATTTTGTATGAGGAGACTTCCTATGCTCCTAATTCCAGGGATGATGAGTACAATACTAAAATTAGTAGCTAGAGGAGGTCCAATCAGAGGTTTGTATGAAAACGATTTCACTAACCAATTATTTTTTGCACAGATAAAGGTCAAGGGTGAAAACCAAATGTGACATTAAATGCACAAGGTGGCTATTTAATACAAAGATCTGAAAAATGGAAATACAGCATCTCTTATCCAAATTCCTAAATCTGAAATACTTCAAAATTTATTTTTATTTATTTTATTTGTTTATTTCGATTTATACCCGCCACTCCCCAAAGGCTCGGGGTGGTTCACAATAAAAAAACATACAAAACCAACGAAGGTTTACAAACAGTTTCGAAATTTCAGCAATCAAAGTAAGATACAAAAATACAGCAACAATTTCCAAATATAAGGCATGAAATCTTATGTACATATGCCATTGGACTGCATGGCTATGCAAAATCTGAATCTGATTGTGTGGGTGCTTGAGAAAATCACACCTTTGCTTTCAAATGGTTCAGTGTACATAGACTTTGTTTCATGGACAGTTATTTAACACATCCCATAAAATTACAGTCAGGCTTTGCACATAAGATGTATAAGAAACACTAACCAATTTTGTGTTTAGATCTGCGTCTCCAAGATTTCTCATTATGTACATAAATGCAAATAAAGGTATTCCAAAATCAAAACAAAGATCTGAAATCCAAAACACTTTTGGTATCCATCATTCTTAATAAGGGATACTCAACTTGTAGTAATCTCTGGTTTCTCTAGTCCCATCTACAATGACAAATTAGGTTGGTGTAGAGGTGGATCCATCCTGTGGTGATCAAATGCTTCATGGAGCTGATCTGAGGTTATTTTTTAATGTGGCCTTGACCCACATTACTCAAAGTCAGGGGAAAGTTGGGCTGGTTCCAAAATATCCCTATGTATTCCAGGCAGCCCAGGGAAATACGATGTCACCCCCACCCCTTTCCAACCTCTGTGTCATAGCAGTATCCAGTTGCAGCATAGTTATTACTTGTCTGCTGTCACATGCATTGATGTTGGCCATGTGACAGGGAGCCCTGGGAAGGGAAGGGAAAGAGGTGATGGATCTCCTCCTCTAACTCTCCCTTTCCTCCCCCGATGCCCTTTTGCTCCAGCTTATATTATTACAGGTGGCAGTGGACAGGTAGGATCGATACTGCAGCTGGAGATGACCATAACGCTGGTGGGACAGTTAGGGAGAACACGGACAGAAAAAGAAATTTGTATATACTTCAATTCCAGGTAAGAAGGAGATTTCCCAGGTAATGGGAAACCATGATGTGAAGAATCCTGAATGGATGAGTTTTTTCACATTGCAGAATTTATTTATTTATTTATTTATTATTTGCATAAAAAACAGCAAAAGCTGGCATTCTGCCAAGCAGTTATGAATGCATAAGCTAGATTTCTGAAATACTGTGTGATGGAGGCTGATATTACCAACCCTCTTTTTCTAGCAAGTTACAATGCAGCAATCAGAAGACGGACCCCGTTGTCACATCTCCTTGTACGGCAGCTCTCTCACAGGGGGAGGCTGGAAATGTCATCCTACAGTGCTTCAGTTGTCAGAACAGACTTCTATAAATTGATGTAGCTGCAAGTAGTTAAGATAGGTTTGAGAAGTTGGACTGGGAAACAATGCATAATTACACCATAGTAATTATATATGTGATGTAGGATCTCAGTCATGTTCTGAACAAAATTATTATTTTCTGTACAGTTTTCATCACAAAAAAGATGGTTTCCTGTGCAAAGCCTAATATTTGTGAACAGAAAGTGCTGTTTTCTGCACAAACTTACATTTCTTGAGGTGAGGGCAGGGGGGCAGAACTTCAAAGAGTCTGCATAGTTTTGGGGACTTGCTCAGAGTAGAAGAGAGAGAAAAGGTTAAATTGTTTTAGCTTAACAGACATAGGAATATGGAATGACTAGATGATGAGTTTGGACAACGTTTTTAATTAAGAGACACATATTATTGATGCTTTATTGATCTTGTTATGGTTTTATATTATATGTCAATATTTTTTAATGTTTTATGGTGCTGTTGGGCATTGAATTGTTGCCTCTGCAAACCGCCCTGAGTTGTCTGTGGGCTGAGAGGGGCGGTATATAAATATAGTAAATAAATAAATAAATCTTGCCCACTGGTAGGAGATTATGAAACTCTGTATTGCTAAATCAAAAAAAAATTCCCCATTTTCCATGCCTATCACCCTCATATTAAAATAAATTAGGAATGTCACAAATAAAAATGAAAGTTTCCTCTTCAGTAGTGTGAAAGGCTTGCATGGAACTGACAAAGGAATATCCTGTTGATTGTGTGGTATTCCCTTTTACACACATACAGCTTTGCTGGAATGCAGCCAGTATTTTACATGAGGAAATGTTCACAAGCCAAGTAGAAAATCATATAACCCTTAACTGAAACAAGCTGCAGTTCTTGATTCATCCTACCATTGTTTCTATACAAATTCAATTATTCCAATGAGTTTCCAAATCATTTATTAGCAATAAAATGCTAATGCATACAGTTTCATCAGTGAATTCCTCTCTCTATATGATCCCTGTTGACACTTATGCAACAAGTTCAGTGGGATTATTTAGGAACGACTGAGATACTAAAAAGTGAAGTATATACAGATGTTCTCCTAAGAAGTCATATAATCCCTTGCAAATTACGTGTGTTTCTGCCTAAAATTTTAACCACTATTAGTGCCTTAAGCACTGAAGAAAATGCAAAGTGATCATATCTCTGCTAATACAGCCTATACCATGAGGCTGAGAGGGGGTTAAATGTGAATGTCATTGTGTGGCTCACAAACTTCTGCATGGCACATCCTCCAAATTTGGAAAATGGATAATATTTACAAAGAAAGCCTATCTGGACATGGAAGAGATGAACAAAGGAGAGGAACAACTCTACAATGCAGCCCAGTGTTCTGTAACAGCTCCTAAACCTTTGGGAATGGAATACTAATTCAATTTTGGAGAAACATTTGACATCCAATTTTTTTCTATGGTGATTCGGTATGGGGATGAGGCTTGTCAGGATCCCAGATGAGAGTGGTGTTACCTCAAATCGCTGGCAGCCATCCTTGCAATTTGATAGGAATAGGGGTTACAAAGAAGTAATTAGAACACAATATGAGAAACCTGGCTAATCTTGAAATGACAAGTTGTAGCACAGCAGTTCTCGTTTGTGCCGGGAGGGCAGGGGACAGGACTTGGGGTCCCATTAGCATTAGAACCAGCAGTGCCAGAACATGATTCAGAGGATGAGCTAGATGATTGGGGCGACGGGCAGCTTTCCCCTCAGGGGCCTCTTTCGCCCACAGAGAGCTTGGCTTGGGAAGAAATGTGTTTTGGTCCTAGGGATGATTCAGATAGCCAGGTGCAGTTAGATAGCGATTCTGGGAGTTATGAACATCCGGGAGGAAGATCTTCTCAGGAGCCTCCTGAGGAAGATATGGAAGAAGGCGAATGGGAAACGGCTAGGGAGGAGAGCTCTCAGAGAGATAGCAACACAGCTGGGGAAAGACAAGGTCGAACCTTTGATAGGAGACGGAACATAGAGTCTAGCAGAAGGGAATGGTCAAAGAGCATAGACCGGTCGAGGTCCGTGAGCAGCGATTGGAGACGCAGAAGCCTAGAGCGTCGGGGACCTCGGCCGAAGGATTAAGTATAGGATCCGTGGGAACGGATCCTCAGTGCCCGGCCACGTCTCATCTGAATAGGCGTGAAGCGGAGTGGGACCACAAGCTAAGCTAGCCGTGGTCATCAAGCCTTGCCTTGCCTTGCCTTGTTTCCTGATCCGCATCGGTTTGCGGAGCCTTGCCCTGTTTCCTGATCCGCATCGGTTTGCGGAGCCTTGCCCTGTTTCCTGATCCGCATCGGTTGCGGAGCCTTGCCAAACTTTTGCCTATTTGCTACGTTATTTTGGACATTGTTACTTCAAGCCTTTTGGATTACATCATATTCTATTGGACTATATTCTTTGGAACTGTTCTTATATTTAATAAAGTAGTTAGCCTTTATTCTGTCTCTGTGTGTGTGATTAAGGGGCCGGTCAAGTCCGTGCATCGTGACACAAGTTTATGTCACAGAAGCCCAAATCTGGAATCCAAAGGACATCAGTCAAAATTTCAATCAAGATACAACCAATACATACAGTCCAACATTTTACAATTAGGGAAACCCTCTGTATTAATCTGGCAGCTCTCATCATCAGGGGGAGTTGGTATTACAGGGCATAGGACCCAGACTCTGGAATCAGTAATTGGGGGTTAACTGTGCATGCAAGCAAATGGAAAACTGAGAAACACTGCTTGCAGTAGATAGGGCTACCAAGCATTTTGCAGATAAATTAGCATCTCTTTGGCTAAGGTACATATATTTGACCATTAGAACTTAACCATAAGAGGGATACTTTTGGGACAAGGAGATTGTTACAATTCTAAAATAAATTGTCTCAAAGCACTGCCTGCAATGCTAATGTTTTCAGTGCAAAAGGTTTCATGCCCAGATTTCAAAACATGAAGGGTCCATACAATCTGGGACCCAGCATGTCCAGATTTTTAAAACCTATGAATGCATTTCCATTGATACATTCAAAACTGCAAGCAGCAAAGAACCTCTGTAGATACATAAGTGGAAATTCATCCATTGGTTTTAAAAGTCTGGACATACTAGGCCCCGGATTGCATGGATCCTTCATCCTGTGCATACTTCACTTACTGAAGACTGAATTAAAAGTGCAAGAGGATTTTAACCCAGCTGTGGGAAGAGCAGAATCTTCCCATTCTTAGTAGATTCAGGCAGAAGCAAACAGCTACAGCCTGTTGCAGCCCCTTCGCGTCCATTTCTTGTGCCATATTGACTACACTCTAATGCTGCTTGGTAACACCCTGGTATTGTTGGAGGGTAGGCTAATATGCTACCAAGTATAATATTTGCTATTTGTGAAATGTTGTAGAGTATGATGTTATCAGCAGGTACCCATATTTGTTGGGGTATTGAGAGCTGAAGTAATAATAATAATAAGAATTCCAAGTTTTGTGTATATTGCCTGCCTCCATTAGAAACAGCACATTAAAGAATATGTATTAGTGGGAAATTATATTGTCATTTGTCAGTTTTTGGCTTTCCATGCACTGGGCTTTGGAGGCAATTGGTGGAGATTGGACTGAAGGTCTGTTTACCACTTTTAACACAGTTCCATCATCAAGGGAATAAAGATTCAAAATGTGTTAGAGAATTTCTTGATTTGTAGTCCAAAAAGTGATATTCCCAAGGTCTGGTAGTCTTGCTTTGTTCTTATTTGACTCTTTCTCCAGGTCTTTAATAAAGTAGTTATTATTATATTCATAAACTGTTTGAGAACTAAAGAAGATAAATTATTGAATCTAGAAAAATTGTTAGATTCTACAACTGCCATATCTTAATCAGCTTGCATAATGGGAAAATACAGCAGTACAATCATCTTTTTTTGAACCTCAAAGTCATTATTACGTAAAACATGCTGGAAGAGAAAACAAAAGACAAAAAGAAAACATACCTTCCAGAGCAAATATCCTCTCTCCAAGAGCTTCAACAATAGTAAGCAGGGCTAATTCATCTGAGACATTGAAAAAATGCTTCTCAGTTGGCTCACTTGCAATTGATTTGATTTCTTCAACTAATTTTTCAGTGCTAAGGTTCCCTCGGTTATAATGGCCAAGGATCTGCAATGTTGAAAAAAACACAAATACACCCATCAAGAAGATGTATAAGCTGCAATTTCAAAAAGGAACATGTCACTCACAACTTGAGGAAAATCTGGGAAATTAAAGAAGTTAAGTATTACACTGGGAAAGAAATCAATGGCTATTTGCCAGTCCGCGATATTATTTTATTGCCTGATGCAAATCTTTCCACATTTCACACTGAGAAGCTGAGCGATCTGCTAATACAATCTACCTCAAAATTGTTAGTGGCTTAGTATTTCTCACCAACCTGAGAAAATCTGGACTGTTTAGGGATCAGAGCAAGCTACATGGCACATACTACTTTGTCTTCAAACAGAGAAATGGTCAGAATGCTCAAGTCGAAAAGCCAGGAGGTTGCTTCTGTTGCCCCAGCTGTGGTCAAACCCCACTGAACATCTTTTAGCTCTGTATCCAAACTTTAAAAAGCAGGAAGTTTTAGATCAAGTTATTAGTTGTGATTGTTACAGCAATCCAAAAGCATATTTTACAAGGAATAGAATTATAAATTCATTTGCACAAAGAAGAGAATATTCTGCTTTGTTCTGAACAATACAAAAGATTGCAAGTTACCAATAGCTTGTCCTTATTGGCCTACTGGTAGTTTCAACTGTGGGAAACAGTATACAACATGAAAGGAGAGTTTGTTTTTCTTCCAAAGTGGCAATTGCACTAGGGACAGCTGACCATGGAAATTGTCCATAAAATCCATATTATGAAAACGTGCTTTATGGATTCATTCTTGTGTGCGTTAAGACTGGGAGAAGCCTGAGGCTAAGCATATCATTTTTCTCAGGCTTTATTTTCTCTAGAGGGAGTTTTCCCTGACTAGAGGGTCCACAAGTATTACCATAATCTTGGAATTCAGTAGTTGTTGAATCCTTCTGAGTCCATGCCAAGCAGTCAGTGACAGTTGGTGTCTTCTGTGTCGATGGGGCAGGCAATGCTCTCCAGGTTTTGCGCAGTGGCAAAAATTGTGAGTTATGCATGGGCAAGGGCAAATCTTGCTTTAGCTAAGAATTGTCTAGATAGTTGCTCAGCCTTTCTTCTATCAATATAATAACAGTGGCATGCTTTGCAGGTCTCTTCTACAGACAGCAAATACAGTGTATAAAACATTGTATAAATACTAAACATTACTACTGTGAATGACTGTCATTTAGTAGATGCATTGCGTTTCTAGACAAACAAGGAAAAGGTAGGGCAAGCCTTCTATAGATTTTTTAACTTTTCCATCAATATTTCACTTACTGCAATAGAGAATCTTTGAATGTTTTCATCTTCACAATCCTGAATCACTTTTCCCAAGCGGTAGTTGTCATGAGATTCTCCATCAGTCACAACTACCATTACTTTTTGTACTCCTGGGCGTGCACCCCGAGCTTCTGTAAAAGCTTCTTTTCTGAGAAGGTATAGAAATAGAAGTAAGGAGAATTAGAGATCTGGAAACTAAGGCTTACAATCAATTTTAACTGTTTTAGTTGTTGCATTTGAATCCTCTTTTTAATCTGGTAATATGAAGGGTGCATATATGGTTCTACTCTTTCCCACTTTATCTTTACAACAAACCTGTGGTATAGGTTGGACTTGAGAGGAATGATTGGTCCATGGTCGTGGTTGAGTGAGAAGTACAGCCTGAAACTCCAAATCTCATAGTCCAATCAAATTATAGAATATAGTACCTTTATTCCACTTTAGCTGTCATGGTTACATTCTATGAAATCCTGGCTTTAGGTAATTGGGGAACTAGACCTTTCTGTCTGAGAATTCTAAATGCCCTTCCCTACACTGCATATTCCAGGATTCGATAGGATGCAGCCATGACAGCTGGAGTGCAATAATCATACTATAATTATGTAGTGTAAACTGGCTTCCAGTCCAAAACTAACCATTATGCAACATTGGCTGTCTAATATGATAAACAGTGCTCAACGTGTATTTATGGAAGTAACAAGAAATTGATAGGAAATGAGTAAGACTGATACTGCCCATACTTCCCAGAAATTTGAATGTTATGTTTGGTCTCTAATCCACCATCCATCCATGGTCTAAAAATCTAACATTCACCATTGTGCCACCATCCAACATGCCCAGTGCCCATGTCAATTCTGGAACTCAAAGAATTATTCTTCAGAAAAGGTAACATTTAGGACAACTAGAAATTCCAGGTTGATAGCTCCTAATAATAGCAGTCAAGGGGCATTGTACAGCTATTCTGTTTTTCTCTCCAATATGGATTTTTTTCACAAGTGGGGTGATGATGTGTTAGAAAAATAATTCAAAAAGAAATGGCTTAGCTTTGGATCAATTGGATCAAGTGATTCTTTTGTATCCATTACACAATCTCTTCTTATATGTTATCTTTCAGTGTGAGATCAGGGCACTATTCTAAAAGTGTACTGAAGTCCTACTAAACTGGAAATACTGGGAACTCACCATAAGTTAGTCTATGCAGTGGTTAATTGGGATGTGTGCAAAAAAAAAAAAACCAAGAAAGCTCATAAGGCTGGTACCTTTTCACAACATGGTATGTGCCTACCTTGCTGTGTCAATTCCAAGAGCTGTCATAGTTTGGATTCCACCCCTCTGACCAATCTTCTTTGCTGCAACCAGTACTTCTTCCACAGTCGTGTATGTGTTAAGGTTAAACTCATGGGTTACATTTTCTCCATATTGAACAATTCCAACCTGCATAAATGATTTCCAGATTAAATCAGTTTCATCACAATGATGTTTTAGGCCTCATCTACACTGCCAGGTAAAATTCAGATTATCTGCTTTGAACTGGATTATATGGCAGTCTAGACTAATATAATCCAAAGCAGATAATCTGGATTTTATCTAGCCATGTCGATGGGCCTTAGAAGTCATTAATCTTCTAGTTAAGTCAAACTAGAAGGTTAAATCCACTCAACATCTATGACCCACATTGAAAAGATTTATTAGGAAAAGATTTATTAATTTAATACTTTCAAAGAACAAAAATAATATGGAAGCTGCTTGGTCACTATACACTATTTGAATTGTTTAATTTCATTTAGTAATGTCATGTAAAATAGATGCATCATTGTTATTACATGCTTTCAAGTCAACTCTGAGTTATAGTGATAATCTGATAGCATTTCTTGGCAAGATTTAGTGAGAGAAAGTGTAACATTGCCTGCTTCTTTGGTGGAGAACTGACTTTCCCAATATCATCCAATGATCTCCATGTCAGAGCTAAACTCATTCCTTGATTTCCTAGTGCAATACTCAAGCCACTACATCACACTAAAGTCTCATAACAGTCTTATTTATTTATTTATTTCCACCATTTCTACCCCGCTTCTTCTCAACCCCCGAGGGGGACTCAGAACGGCCTAACAACGGCAACAATTCGATGCCAACACAGCATATATATAATAAAAACCCCCAAACAGTTAAAATTAAATACATTAAATTACAGCTGGCATTAAAATTCCTTAAAATACAATTAACATTAAAATACATCATATATATTCACATCAGTTAAAACAGTATTCCGTCCATAATTGAAGCATTGGGTCTTGTCCACCAGTTTGCCATTTCAATCCAATCTAAAGTGCCGTATCGTGCTAATATGCAAACGCTTGGTCCCATAACCAGGATTTCACTTTTTTCTGAATGCCAGGAGGGACGGGGTTGATCATATATCCATA
The DNA here is from genome assembly GCA_030556195.1 of Anolis apletophallus. Taxonomy (NCBI): domain Eukaryota; kingdom Metazoa; phylum Chordata; class Lepidosauria; order Squamata; family Anolidae; genus Anolis; species Anolis apletophallus. Next base: position 33,808,002 of record JARBWK010000006.1, on the reverse strand, counting down.
GGGAGTGCATTCCACAGACGGGGAGCCACCACCGAGAAGGCCCTGTCTCTCATCCCCACCAACCGCGTTTGAGAAGTAGGCGGGAGTGAGAGCAGGGCCTCCCCGGATGATCTTAAATTATGAGGTGGGACGTAGCGGCTGATGCGTTCGGACAAGTAAGCTGGGCCAGAGCTTTAAAGCTTAAATTGTGCTAAACTGACTAGTATATAGTATATAGTTTATTGCATTAGCCACAAGGCCATATCAAGCAGAACAAACCATGCAAAAGAAATACATGTATCAAGCGTTGAATAGTGGTTCCGTAATGTGCAACAGCACATTGATTCTGTTCAAACCTTGACTACATCTTTCCCAGATTGTTTATTAAAGAGATTTTATTGATTTCATCCTGTACTATGATCCACTAAAACATGGTAGATTTGAAATATTTTAATAATCCCTTAAAAAGCAACCCGTTGGGTAATTGAAGGATTATAAATTTGGAGCAGGATTATGCATATGTACAAAATACATAACACATGGGATTAACAGTTCACCAACCTCACTTTTAGAGGTGTGAAACAAAATAAGAAAGAAGATATGTAATTTTACCAAACTCCCCGCATCTCCATTTGCTTTAATGTTACTAGGTTAGTCAGACTACCTGTGATCTACATGGTGTTCCATTAGCATATTTCAAATTGATGTTTGGCTTTGATATTTTGAGTGCACTGCTGCTCTGCCCTGCTGTAGGGAGATAATGCACCTTGATTTGGTATATTTATCTATGACTCATCTATTATTAAAGCCCCTATAAGGTTGAGACGCTGAAGATCAAGAAGGACTCTACGGTATTTATATAGCCATATTCTTTTTATGGCTGGACCAGTTTGCATTTTAGGTTTTGCAGATATGCTTTTTAATCAATTTTATGGCTCAACCCTTTCAGTATGAATGTTTGTGTTTACTAGCATTCACTATGTCACTTGAACTGAGGAGGAACAGAGTGGCATAGATGTTTTACTGTTACAAACATTTTAAATGACATTATTATTATTATCCAGTTTCACCTGAACAAAACCTAGGAATTGCAGTTATGAAACAAAAGTTGGAAGGTAGCCCAAGATCCATGCAGGAGTCCACTGAGAAGTGGTCATGCAGCATCTATTTAAAGATGTTCAAAGAAGGAGAGTGTAGCACCATATCAGACAATCTGATCATTTTCAAACACCTTTTTAACCCTTAGGAAGCTCGTCATAATGTTTAAGGTTTCTCCTAATCTCCTTAACAGGAAACAATACTTCCTTTTGGAGAAATGCAGAGGAATGTGTATTCCCCACAACTTACCCATTTTCCTTTGCACAATAGGATGACTTCAATGAGACATGCATTGACAATCAGATATGCAAATTAACTGTGTGTATCTTTCAATGATCATGCAGAGACAAAATACACAGAATGTAATGTAAGTATATGAGAAAAATCACATATTATCAACACTTGTGGGCACAGAACTTTCAAAACTATGGTTTTTGTTATGTTTTGTTTTGTTTGTTTCTCATGTCCACTTGACCTGAACTTGATATCTAAGCATTCCATTATCCATTATCTCTAGCATTTGTTTCACTATATTACGGTCAATGACCAGAACCAAGAAACGTGCAAACAACAGAATAAGAACATATACATTTAGGCATTAAAAAACAATGTCTAAAGCAAAGTTAAAAACTCAGATTGAATATGATACCTGTGTCTGTTGGGGACCTATGTTCATATTTTTCAGCAAACTGTTCAAAAACTCAGTGACACTCTCCCATGGATAAATACTATTGGAGCCATCAAGAACTATGACAATGTCCAATTGTGTATTGCATTCTGTAAAATGAATGATAGAGAAGTATCTGTTCAATAGCTATTAATAATGCCATGAGTTTTCTACTGAAAGCAAGCTAGTACAATTCTACTTGTAAGAGAGATGATTAGCCAAAGAATTCAGAAAAAAACAGCCAAAGACTTCTGCTGATTCTGCACAGTAAGGGTGGATATGGGACATTTGTGACTCCTTATCCAATATTTGAAGTGCAAGAAGTTCTTCCACCAATCTCCCAAAAACCCTAACCTGCCCAGATTTTGAAATCTTTTTTCAGTGAAAAAAGATGCCCACTCACCCAACAACCCCCTCCCCCAATCATCAACAAATGCTTCACTTTTCATCCCAGTTGCTCTCAAAATCGAGGTCCAAATTCACTTTGAACAGTTATGAATGTGTAATACCATTGATGCATACGTGTGGCTCTTTGTCTTATCCTCTCATTTTTTGCTTACCAAGCAATGGCCACTACAATCAACAGGGATCTGTTCTCCTTTAAGTTGGGAAGCAATTGACTGATGGCCCCACACCCTTCCATGAGTGATCTCTGGTATGACAGAAGCAGAGTCCCTATCACAATCCACACTTGAACCAGAGATTACTTGGATAAGAAAGGTGGGACTATCAGTCATCTGCTTCCCAATCAACAAGGCAACAGACTCACATCAAATGTTGCAGTAGCTGCCCAGTAAATCCAAATTAGGGGACTTTCATGGTTCTTACGTATCCCCTAAACTAGGGAATATGTTGAGGTCATGAATATGAACCAATCACAAACATTTGTATCTGTCTAAGAATTTCATTAGTTGGAGCTGGGGGAAATGGGGGAAATGGTCTTATCTGCATGTAGAATTATCTTCTTTGCATGGGATCTCATCTTTAAAGAAGAATTTATTTACCTCTATCACACAAGATCACTTCCTTCTGCCTTTCGCCCAAAGCATTATTCTTAAGACAAACACTACTTTTATGAGCTCTTTTACTTTCATCCTCAAACCCCTTACTCTCAAGGAAGCACAACGCATTGTTCTTAAGACATACACTACTTCTATAAGCTCCTTTTCTTTCCCACACAATCCTGTTACTCCAGAAGAGACCCAATGCACTGTTCTTAAGAAAGGCACCACCTCTATGGGATACTTTACTTCCTCTCTCAATCCCATTACTCTAGAGGAGACCCGACACTGTTATGACAGACACCAATTCTATGGGCTCCTTTATTTTCTCTTTCAAGTCCCTTGCTCTCTAGGAGACACATAAGGCACTATTTTTAAGACAGATACCACTTCTACTTTCCCTCTCAAGCCCTTTATTTTAGAGGAGACCCATGGCACCATTGTTTTCCAACCTTTTCTGGCCCAGTTCATTAGGGAGACTAACAAAAGCAATTGGGGCTCATTATGCTTTCATCGCTGCCAACATTCAAATTATCCCCACATTTTCTTTTACTGCAGGGCTGGAGAACCTGTGGCCCTCCAATTGTTGATGAACTCCAAATCCCTCCAACTTTAGCTGGCATTGTCAGTGGTGAGGCATGATGGAGAGTATTAATTCAGCAGATTCTGAAGGGAAGCACCCCTTTCCAATTTAAAAGACTGAATAATATTCTAAGTTGTCTTTCTTAGTTCATAAGAATGAAAAATTACCATACAAGTGTGTACCTTCTAATAGTGTCTATACTGGCATTTTGTATTTGCCTATAATCTTTCTTAAGGGTTGGTTATTGTTTTGTACTGATTACAACTCCTTCTAGCCATCCCAGAATGTGCAAACACATGACTATGCATGTGGCTCACAGCATCATGACAAGAAATGCCTGTAATTTTTAATGGGATGCTTTGGTTAAATGAATTGTTGAAAGAAATAGTGTATAATGGCTTCCTGACTCTCATGTTACACTGCCTTGAGTGGAATGTCTGTGATGGGTCACATGTGGAAATAACAAAAAAAAAGTCTGAAATGGTCCACAATCAAGAAAATAATAGTTCCAGCCTCTTTGAGTATGACTCAGACAAATTGAAAAAACATGGTTACAAGCCTGGTATTACTTAAAATTGTCCTCAGCCAGGGAGCAAGGAAAAGAGGGGAAAGAAGGAAAACCATATCCACCCACAGCATACTGTTATGTAAAGAACCAAATCAACCTTATGGCTCATTGTCAGCACTGTCTGATCCTACATACTGAGTTTGCTTCAGTTGTTCTTTCCCCTCAACATCAGTTAGTACATTTCGAGGGGGAAAGGACAAGGCAGTAATCTCCCCTCTTTCAACCACATACTTTGGTGGCATGCGTCGGTTCAGCCATAGTTGACTTATGGAATTCGCTGACTCCCATCCCACGTCACAGAGGAACTTCTGGTGGGGCCCTATGCATAAACTATAGCAAAACTGGCATATGCCGCTGTCACAACAACACTGGAAGCTTCCCGTGTTGCACCAGAAGCAATGAGGGAAGCTGCACAATTGACACTTCCTCCTGTGGGATTGCCATGCTGGCAAACTGGGTGATTCAGGGCGCTAGATGAGTCCCGCCCCCCGATGGGCACTACTGGATTTACAATGATCCGGGGCAATTTCGGCAGCCTTTATGATAAGGTTCTTAATATATGGCAGCCTTTGCAGTTCTCCCTAGCTTCCAAGAAAACATAATTTATTTTTTTATTTACTGCATTTGTATACCGTCCTTCTCAGCCCTCAGGCAATGCCCCAAAACACCATGAAAAATTTTAAACATTAACACATAATAAAAACCAGAACAAGAATATTTAAAACATCAATCATGTATGCCTCCTAATAAAAACATTACCCAATCTCGTTGTCCAGTCATTCCAATTTCAAATGCTTGCTCAACTATCCCTTAGACCACTAAGATCCAAAGGTGAAGCACAACAGACAAATGTGTTTTGGATTTTGAAGTATTTCAGATTTTGGAATTCTGAATAAATGATAACCAACTTTCACTAGCTTTTGAAGCCATTAACTTGTCAGAAAAAGTCAATAAAAAACCCACAAAGTCATCCAGGGGAAGAGAAATGGAGATGTTAGAATCACCGGTCTGAATCTTGCTTGCGGTATTTATAAAAGGAGGTCTTCTACAGCCAGAAAGCTTTGTTTTAAGAGGACTAAGAAGAAAAGCAGCAAAATACCTTCTTATTGAAACACTTCTTCAACTTCTAACTGGATTGGGTAGTAGAAAGCCAGTTTTTAATACATAATAGGTTTTGAGTTTGTTGTTTCTTACTATTCTAAATAATGGTTTTAAGTTAATTGTTATTTAATACTTTTTACATTTTATATTCAGATTGTTTTGATTTAATGTACAGTTTGATTCCTGTATACACAAACCAGTATCAACAGTTTCATTTATCTACGTCCAACAAAGTATATCTTCTCTTGCCATTTTCTAAGTCTTCTAGTTTCACTCTATAATATTATTGAGCCAGAAGTTTTAATTTTGCTATTATCTGTGCTTTCACATATTCACATGAAGTCCAGGATTGTATTCTTATGGATAAAGAGGTTGTACGATACCATGTTAGCCACTTTGAGTCTCATATAGGAGGAAGGACGGAAAGCAATGAAATGTTTCTTCTGCATTTGCAGCCACAAAATTATTTCCTCTGAGATCTGAATCTTTTTCTATCCAATATCAATCAAGAAATGATATCAAGAAGAATATCAATCAATATCAATCAATCTAGAAATGATATCAGCATTCCTGTGCCTGGGAAGCCAGACTCCAATCAGTCTCTAACTACACAGAGCAGAGCCTTGGCTAAATATTGGCTAAATGTTGTTTTTTGCAATGAAAACTCGAGCAGAACTTCACTGTGGCAGCTTTTATACTTCTTTTATACAAGATGTAAAAAAAACCAAGTTTATGAGGGTGCCTTGAGTCATTTATCTTCTTGATCTAAAGAGGTACTTAGGTCACCATGACTTTCAGAAGATTATTTTTAGCCAGAACTTTGCTCATGACATAGCATCCCGAACTCTGTTTATGCAAAAATGGATTCCAGAGGCAGCAAGCAGTTAGGTAATATACAGACAATGATAACATTTACTTAACTTGGTAATGCTGGTAGCCTTGACAGATGGACTGGGCTTTTGGCACATCCTTTGTATACATTAGTCTCTCCCGATGCTCAACAATTTCAACACATACAAGAGAAGCTTTCTTATACACATACCTTGTACAGATGGAGCAATGGAGTTGACAACCTCAAAACTGGAGCTGACGTTGGAACAGATGCCAGTTGTGTAATGCAAGCGTCCACATTTATAAGCATAAAGAGGCCCACATGCCTTTTGTAAGGAAGAAAAAGGTTATGATTTAAACAGCCCAGATTATTTTATAATGATCTTCTAGCCCTGCTGGATCAAAATGGCTGAAAACATACTTCTTGAAATTCATAATAGTAGTAAAAAGTATGACAAAAGAAAGCTATGAACCTCTTTTAAGATGCAGCAGAACTGGCCAATGAATAAACCACCAACTGGAACTGGTCTAGGTTATTCTGAAATCTGGTCAATTTTATCAGATTTTAAAAAAATCAAAATGCCAATAAAATATTTGCTCTCAAAAGGGAGAAAAAATTTCCTACTTCAAAAAAGAAAAAAAAGGTACTCCATTTCACATTATATGCAGTACTGTACATAACTGTCTTTGTGAATTAGGCATGACAACCACATACATGCACATATACACCATATTTATATATAATACTGTGGCTAAGAAAATGTGGTCCAAACTGGCAGGTGACACCAACTTCAGTCAGGGTCTCACATGGCAATGGAATAAGGAGACAAATTTGGGGAAAGTTACCTGGATCTGGGACTGATATGTGAAGCAAAATTGCATGTACAGTATATGTATCAAAAAAGAGTACCCCCACATTGTTTCATAAATCTAAATATTAGATGAGTGTAGAATTCCAAGATCACAGTATAAGCAGAGTATCTCAGCTTTTCCCCTTCCTTGTACCCATTGAAAACCAGCTCTTTCCCCTGTTTTGCACTCTTCCTTGCATCCATTGAAAATCTGTAGGCACCTCTCAATTTAGTAGGGAAAATAGTTGAGGGAGCTCCCTGGAGGAAGCACATATAGATGAACCTTGGCTAGGGCCAAACTCTTCAACAAACACAAAAGATTTTTCTGAAAACAAGGGATGAAGGACCTATGGCTCTTTGTATTATTTGTCACAATCAACATGACACATATTCATTTCAAGATGTCAAGAGGTCCAGAGAAGCTCTTCCCTTGCCATAAGTGCTTTCGTTCCACAAAATATTGTTGAAATTCAAGTCATTCTAAATATAAATTTAATTTGCACAACAGTCAGACAAATAGGCCCATTTCACATGCCTTTTTTTTCACTTCCAACAATAAATGGTTAAAACAAAGCTTTGTATATTGTGTGACCATTGGAAGTTTCCTCTTTCTGATTCTTCCGTTCAAACAAACCAGAAAAAGAAGTTAAGAACAAACCAAGGATTTTTAAATGCATTTTCTTGGGAAGGAACAAATCAGAGAGAGGAAGCTGTTGGCTGCCAGGTGATACAACATAACTGAATGGTATGCAACCACATATACCACTTGGCAATTCAGTCACAACCAGTCAGGGTGCCTGGTTTTTTGTGTGGAGTATATTTGCTTGCACTCTACCTATATTTGTGTAGAATACTTATGGACTCACCAAAAAACCTCCGTTGGGATTGGTCACTAAAGTGGATCCGAGGGTCATGTTCTCCTTTACTTCTGCCACTTGGGGAATGGATGTGTTCACTATAAATAGATAAAAATGTTAAGTATGTGTCTGTGTAAAAACAAGATGTTAAATCATGCAGTCATTTATCTAAACTGAAAAATTCAACCTTTTATACATAAAAAACAAAGTTGGTTTTTGTTTCCCTGCTTCCTCCCTGTTCCTTCTTGATTAGAATTCTGCTCCACAAGTCAAAGGTCTGGCTCTCATCCCAGAAACCCTGTCTGGGACACAGCTTCACATAGTTTTCTTGAACCTCAAAGAGAATGTCAGACCAGCAATGTAGTGACAACAGAAGACAACCATGCACATAAAAGTGCTTCTTAGAACATATAAACTTTCCAATCTGTATATAATTCTGCTATCAGAATGATAGATTATTTGATATAAACAGATTGACAGCATACTTAGCATTATAGAAAAGGATAGTTTCCTCTAATTGCAAAGTGACCGATACAAAATCATGTTGGCTATTTAAACCGACTTGCCTGTACAAACAAGGACTTATCTGTCATGGAAATTGAAGTCTGAGGCTGGAGATATGAAGAAAAAGTTGGGTTCTCCTTCCCCATTCCAAAACTCCACATTGACAAGAAAAGGAGGAAGAGGAAATTGTTTGTTGAGAAACTGGTTCTTCGGAGGAGGCAATGTGGGCCCTAGCTGATCCAGTTGCTTCTTCCAAAACTGAAAGTATTTGTTTTAAGAGCTGAAATCTAGCATGCTTGGCTGGTTCCAAGGATTTCGCAGATTGTCTCCTAAAGAGGCATTATAAACACAAATGTTGCCTCTGGTGCAGTGAATAGAAGAAGTCTCAGGAGATAGTGCACTTATGCTTGCTTCTATATATTAGCTGAATACTCTGGATTCCTAGCGTTCTGGCAGCTCAATATGTCAAGGCTGGGGCTCAAATGAAGTGATACATACAGTATATGGATAAATAGTAAGCAAGAGTAGTGTGTGTGAATTAACCCATTACTCATACACCTTGAAGACTCATTCACTATCATGAATGCCTCAACAGAGCTAGTATTTCTGGGAAGTGTCCATCCAAACTTTCAAAGTAGGGAGAGTCCTTTATATTGTGGATATTTGCCCCACTGTTAAAACAGCTCAAATCATTGGGACATTCTTCCTATGATTTTGTTGACATTTCTGTTATAACTTTGCTAGTTTGGAGCAACAGAGAACAAATGTGTACTCCCTTGTTTTTCAGGATGTGAAGCCTTAGTATGTGATTCTAAGATGACAACATAAAGTCATAGCGGGAAAAGATACATACAAGGCCTTCACTATTTCTGTGCAGGGCCTCTTCTCAATTTCTGACAGGCCTTTTATTCTCTTACCTGGCAAGTTTAATTTTACACATGGCAGACCATTGTCCCTGCCAACAGGACATTTATAGACATCACCCGTTTTCTTCTGGGGTTGACCAGCCAAGGGAGACCCTATTAGCACCCTGAAAAAAGTAATGAAATCACAGTTACCATCTTCATTATTTTAATCCTAGGATTCTTACAATTAAAGGCTTGTTTCTTTCATCAAAACAAATCAACATGGCAGAGATATGAAGGGAAAATGGGCATAATACGATATCCAATGGCTCATGCTGCTTATAGTATTGGTGAGGGCTGGGGAGGAGGGAGCATATGCATAGAATGATGTCCAAAAAACTCACCATTTTCCTTCTTCGTTTTCAAATTGCTGAACAGTGTATCCGAACATATCTTCCACTGGACCGCTAAAGGTCATTGTATCTTTCACGTCAACGTTGAAAGACACAGCGAGGTGCAGCACAGCTGTGAAAGAAGAAAAAATAATATGGAAGAATGTGCATATCTTCTCTGGGATTGGTCGTGGATAAGGTTTAACTATGGTGTGTATGTTCTTTCTGGGAGATGTGATGAATTCCTACACATTAAATTTGCTATCACATAGCTATTAGTATTTAGGTCATGGTTGAAAAGTAGACTTTTCAAGACTTATTTTATATGCATATGTGATGGAACTTCTTTGACTCTGATGGCAGTACTTCATTCAAAATATCTATTTCTTGGTCATATTGAAATTGCAAGGTAGATTTAAATGTGTAGGAGTTCATCTTCACAATGCTCTTAGCCAAAGTTGACTGCTGTCAAGTCAACATTGACATATGGTGATCCTATGTAGGCGAGGTCTCCAAGTCACCCTATCATTAACAGTCTTGTTCATGTCTTGCAGAATCACAGATATAGTTTCTTAGATTGACTCTATCCTTCCGGAATGTGGTCTGCCTCTTTGTCTTCTATCTTATCAAGCATTTTTGGATGTGGTTAGCTGCGGCAGAACTGCTGGATGGTTGAACAGATGACGATGATGATGATGATGATTATGTTTATTTATACTCTGCTTTTTCTTTCCACAAGGACACTCAAAGTGGCTTACATTAAAAGCATTTCAATATAATTTTAAATATACAAATATACAAACATTAAAATAGAATTAAATATAAGATACCAAAACATTACATTATAAAAAGCAAGTACCCCCTGATTTGGTCTTTAAAACCATTCTCTTTAAAAGCCTGCCTGAATGAAATGGTTTTAGCCTGCTTCCAGAAGGACAACAGGGAGGGGGCCTTTCTGACTTCCCTGGGAGGGAGTTCCAGAGTCAAGGGGCAGCAACAAAGGAAGGCCCGCTCTCTTGTTCCCACCAACTGTGCTTGAGATGGAGGTGGGACTGAGAGAAGGGCCTTTCCTGAAGACTTCAGGGCCAGGGCAGTTTTGTACAAGGAGATGTAGTCAGCCAAACACCTTGGATTTGGGTCATCTAGGGCTTTAAAGGTCATAAGCAGCACTTTGAATTGTGGCTGGAAACAAACTGGCAGCCAGTGGAGCTGCTGCCACAGGGGGGTTGGCTGCTCTCTGTAGTCAGCCCTTCGTTAGCAACCTTTAAAGGCAGCTCGATGTAGAGTGTGTTATAGTAATCCAGATGTGATGTAACCAAGACATGTATCACCGTGGCCAGATTCAGCTTCTTAAGGAACGGGTGCAGGTGACACACAAGTTTTAATTGAGTGAAGGCCCTCCTGACCACAGTAGGTACCTGGGCCTCTAGGTTCAATGCTGAGTAAATGAGGACCCCCAAACTGCGGACCTGTGTCTTCGGGGGGAGTGTAACCTATCTAGCACAGGCTGGATCCCTCTTCTCTGATCTGCCTTGAAACTGACCAGAAGCACCTCTGTCTTGTCTGGAGTGTTTTGTTTTCCCTCATCCAGTCCATTACTGATGACAGACACTGGTTTAGAGTCAGGACAGACCTCCCCCATCAGTTTCATGTATATGTTAAATAGTATTGGATACAAAACAGAACTCTGAGGAAGCCCACAGGACAATGACCAGGGGTCCCTCAGTACCATCTTCTGGGTATGGCCCTCCAGGAAGGAATGGAGACATTGAAAAACAGTGCCTCCCAGTCCCATCCCAGTGACATGGCCCAGAAGGACACTATGGTTGATGGTATCTAAAGACGCTGAGAGGTCCAGGAGAACCAAAAAGAAGGACACACTCTTCCTATCTAACTCTCTGTATAGATCATCTACCAAGGTGACCAAAGCTGTTTCTGTTCGATAGTCAGGCCTGAAACCAGATAGAAATCCCTGCAGTTGGGAGGCCACCACACGCTCTAAAACTATGATCAAAAAGGGAAGGTTGGACATTGGCTGATAGTTGTCCATTATGGAAGGGTTCAAGGATGGCTTTTAAAATATGGGTGTCACAACTGTCTCCTTTAGGCAAATTGGAATTCTGCATTGTTCCAAGGAGGTATTGACCACAACGTTCACCTACTCTGCCAGTCCCCTTCTAGTTTGTTTGATCAGCCAAAAAGGGCTGTGAGAGAAACCTCCCGTAGGATGGTAAAACATTCATTCAGACGTACCCTGGGCAATGTGTCAGGAACCAGGATTCCAGGCCAAGATGTTGCCGTCCAAGACCTGGGTTTCTGACTTAGCCATAACAAGAGATAAGGAGCCGCTGTGAGAACTCCAACGGCCCGAGGCTCAGGCGCGAAAGTTCCATTGGGAAAGGGGGAAGTGGGAACACAGGGGTTGAATCCGTGGGAGGGTATATATGTGTGCATCTCAGAGGTGCTCTCCATTTCTGGCTTGGATCCTGTTTGTATTACTCAGTAAAGTTACCAATGAATCTCAGAGCGTCTTCTGTGTAATGATTTGGAAGCGGCTGCAGTTTAGCTCACACAATGTCCTCGCAGAATCAAAGTCAGAACAGATCTGAACAACTTATCTGGAAAGTTGCCATGGAAATTCTTCACAGATGTAATTCTAATATGGGCAAATGAGTGTTTTGCCTCCGCTAATAATTCTGTCTTCTAATGAATCTTCCACCAGTCCCTACATTTCTAGCCTTGTACTGGCTTAAACTTTCAATTGAGCATTTGGATATATGGTTTAACTTTCCATAGAAAAAGGAATGCAAATACGGAAAATTAAAGTGTTTTAGGTAGGAATGCTTTTCAAGGTTTCACTCTCTGAAATTTGCGGAATGAAAGCAAATTCAATGATACATAGAAAAGAATTTGTATCAGGAGAAGCAATGCCTTGTCTCCCAATCCCATAGCTTTTTCCTGTTGTACATTTCCTACAGTTTTTCAAAACCAGAATTGGCTTTGGCCACTTGTCTTTCACTTTTGAAAGCACTCCTGGCAGTTTGTGTAGCCCCCATGAAGACCCTGGGGACACAGAAGTAGCCCTAGCCAAACCCAGTGCCCCATTCCTGTTGTAAGCTCTTGACTATTGCTACAACAAATGACCACAGAGAAATTACTGAACATTGGAGTCTGAAGATCTTGCTGTCCTTTAAACAGAGTTAGGCCTGAAGTATTTTTGATAAGTCACAACTGAAACTCATATGGCTATTAATTCCATACTTGGCTAAAAACCAATATTTCCCATAAAACCATGTACAAAGCTTTCTATTTTTCCAGTGAAGGGCTCAAATGTGCCTATTTATTCCTATAAGCCATGAAAGAACTTTTGTTTAAATGTTCTTCTAGCATCTCTGCCTTAATCTTTAGCCTTTGCAGAAGAGGAAGCTGACATCCTGGACAACTGCCAATAAACAATAAAAGCTAGAATTCTCTTTATTAGAAAAGAGACAACTGTTCACCAGAGCAAATCAGAACTATGGATCTTGCAAAAGGTTCAAATTCCATAATTAAGACATGTTGGATTTAGGCTTTGATCAAATCCAGTGAATAAAGGCTTTGTTCACTGCCATATACAAAATTACGTATTTTCCTTGTTCATAGATTTACAGGAACTGACAAATATGCTAAGCAAGACCTTGACATGTTTTTTGTAAACATGTAAGACTGATTTGGAAGAAATCTTTATTGGACATAGCTCAGGAAAATGTAACTTGTTCAACAGAGTAACTAGAACTAGTGTGGTATAGTAGTGAATGAGAATTAAGGAACTGGTGGGAATGGGGGAAATTGACTGTTTTGTTAAATGAATGTACTATTAATTAATGTCCCTTTATTTTTCATAATTGGAATGAAATCATTAGTGATTTGTGTACAAATAAACATGTACAGCTTGAAAGGCTTCAGGAAAAAAGTGCAAGCTATAGGTTACTCAGTGGCAAGGAATTATGGATAATTCAAAGCTTCTGATAAGTCAGATATTCTCCACATCTATTCACTGTATGTGATTTTTCTTTCGTTCAGTGAGCAGTCATGTTGGATCTAACCTCATACCCAATTTGTGAACATCTAGTTTGAAAGCTTTGGAAGATTCAACATGTTTTCTTTACACTCCGATTTTATAACCACTAATGAATTGTTAACATTGTAACCTGCACATATTCTGGAATCAAATGTGATAAAAGACAATGTGTTTTAAATAAAATACCAGTATCCAATACAAGGAAAGCACTGAAAAGAACAGGAGGTAAAAGGAAACATTGTCCTCAAGAAATGTCACCCATCTCTACAAATATTAACAGTGCAATCCTATACATACCACTCAGGGGTGATTTGCATTTAGCTCAGGAACTAATCTGTTCCTTCAAAATATGCAGTACTTCAAATAAAAGGCATTATACTTCAATGTACAGTAAATTCACTGGAATCGGTCTTTAAAATTGTATTCACCTTGATGAAAGACGTAAGAGCTATTAAATGAAAAAAATCACAAATAGCAGCTTTGGAAATTAGCCTGCTGGCCATTAGCCTGCCGATTGCTGTGCTTCCTTGAAGACTGTGAAAATTAATCCAAAATATATTCAATGTCTTGAAGATTTGGCTATATTGATGTTCTTAAACAGTCTTGTGACACAGGTGCTCACTGTGAGTTAGATAGGGGAAAGGGCCAGCAACCACAAACAAGTCTTTAGACTGAAATTGGTCCAAATGTTTAATGGTAACACCTTATGTGCCTTCCCCCCCAATACTTATTTAACCAAAATGTTCAACTATGCTTTTGGGAGGGTTACAATAAGAGAATTACAATAAGTTACCAGATCAGTCCTTAGCATAGAGCCATAGTCTAACAAAGCCTTTTATTTTTTGACCACTAGATTATTATTATTTATTATTATTATTTATTTTGACTTGATAAACCGCCCTTCCCAAGGCTCAGGGCGGTTTACAATGTATAAAAACAGCATATAAAAACAGCAGATTGAGGAAATTACTTGTGCAACAAACAAGAGATTGCAATGCTCATGTTACTGATAAAGGAACTGCGCACTGTAAAACAGGGCTAGGTAAGTTTTGCCCCTTTAGGGATCCCAATTTATAATTTTAGCTTCCATGGGTAGTCAATAGCCATACCTTTCTATCGACACATGGTGGTTTCCCACATTTGTGTGTTTTTCTCATTCTGGAAGTTTGCATTGCCTCTACCAATGCTTATGAACTAGCCTTGTTCCATCAGTTCCACACATCACAGGAATATGGCCTTGGAAAAATCTTATAGAATCAAATTCTACTCTGGATGTTTAAAAATTCCTTTCCAAGAGTGAGAGACCATGCACCTCTGGATACCTTTGAGTAACAACTCTCATCAGTCTTAGGGAGCACAGCTAATGATGAGGCATTATGAAAGCTGCAGTCCAGAAACACATGGAGGGTGAGTTCCAATCCCTGAACATAGGTCAGGGATGGACAAAGTGTGCCCCTCCAGATGTTGTGAGGCTGTAAGACATCATTTCTCACTACTGATGATACTGGATAAGGATGGGGACTGCATCTGGAATGCCTTACTTTTCTTATCTAATATAAAAAAGATATTTATTTATTTACTGCATTTTATCCCGTCCTTCTCAACCCCCGAAGGGGGACTCAGGGCAGCTTACAACTGAGCCTGTTGAAAAGGGTACTTCAACAGTTATAATAAAATCACAACAAAAAGACAACCCAACAAAACATCACAATAAAAATCAAATACAGTCATCAGTTAAAAACATACACCAGCCTCATCCGTCTTAAGATAAATCCAGATTTATCCCTTTAGGGTACTGCTACTTCTATTGACCAAACGCCTGGTCCCAGAGCCAGGTCTTCACTTTCTTGCAGAAAGTTAGGAGAGAAGAGATCGCTCTTATGTCTGTTGGGAGTGTGTTCCATAGGCGGGGAGCCACCGCTGAGAAGGCCCTGTCCCTCGTCCCCTCCAGACGTATTTCAGCTATTGGCGGGAGAGAGAGCAGGGCCTCCCCGGATGATCTTAAATTTCGAGGTGGGACATAGGGGTGGATGCGTTTGGACAAGTAAGCTGGGCCAGAACTGTTTAGAGCTTTAAAGGTAAAAACCAGTACTTTGAATTTGGCTTGGAGACGGATCGGCAGCCAGTGGAGCTGGCATAACAGGGGGGTGGTATGCTCCCTGTATGACGCTCCAGTTAGTAACCTGGCTGCCGACTGTTGTACTAGTTGACATTTCCGAACCGGCTTCAAAGGCAGCCCCACGTAGAGCGCGTTGCAGTAATCTAATCGGGATGTAACAAGAGCGTGGACTACCATGGCCAAGTCCGACTTCCCAAGGTACGAGTGCAGCTGGCACACAAGTCTTAATTGTGCAGAAGTTCCTCTGGCCACCGCTGAAAGCTGGGGTTCCAGGCTCAGCGATGAATCCAGAATCACTCCCAAGTTGCGAACCTGCGTCTTTAGGGGGAGTGTAACCCCATCCAACACAGGCTGTAACCCTATGCCCTGTTTGGCCTTTCGACTGACCAGGAGGATCTCTGTCTTGTCTGGATTCAATTTCAATTTGCTAGCCCTCATCCAGTCCTACACAGCAGCCAAGCACCGGTTCAAGGTCTGGACAGCCTCCTTAGTGACAGGTGGGAAGGAGTGACAGATCTGGACGTCATCTGCATACAGATAACACCTTACTCCAAATGATCTCTCCCAAGGGCTTCATGTAGATGTTAAATAACATTGGGGACAGTACAGAGCCCTGAGGGACTCCACAAGACAATGGTTGTGGAGACGAACAGGTGTCACCCAATAAAACTTTCTGAGATCAGCCCTCCAGAAAGGATTGGAGCCACTGCAAAGCAGAACCACCAAGTCCCATGTCTGCGAGGCGTCTCAGGATACCGTGGTCGATGGTATCGAAGGCCGCTGAGAGGTCCAGCAGAACCAACAGGGACACACTCCCCGTCGAGCTCCTGGCGTAGATCATCCACTAAGGCAACCAAGGCTGTTTCAGTACCATGTCCCGGCCTAAAGCCAGACTGAGCCGGATCTAGATAATCAGTGTCTACCAGAAACCCCTGGAGTTGCGAGGCCACCACACGTTCAATGATTTTGCCCAAATAGGAAAGATTGGAGACTGGCTGATAGTTCACTAATTGAGTGAGGTCCAGTGAGCATTTTTTCAACAGCGGTTTTATCACAGCCTGTTTTAGGCTGGATGGAATCTTGCCCTCCTGTAAGGAGGCATTGACCACCACCTTAACCCACTCTGCCAAACCCCCTTTGGCTTCTTTGATCAGCCAGGATGGGCAGGGGTCTAGAATGCATGTGGTAGGCCTCGTCTCCCCAAGGATCCTGTCCACATCCTCAAGCTGAACCAATTGAAAAGAATCCATCAAAACCGGACAAGCAGATGCTCGTTCTACATCCTCAGAGACTGCCGCAAACGTGTCGTTGAAATCAGGACGGATCAGTGCAACTTTGTCTGCGAAGAACCGAGCAAATGCTTCTCAGGGATCAGCCAAGTTGTCAGGGATCTCGCTCTGTGGCGGATTTAATAGTCCTCTAACAACTTGGAACAGCTCAGCTGGACGGTTCTTTGCGGATGGAATATTGGCTGCTATAGATGTTTTTTGCAGCCTCTACTGCAGCATCATAGATCCTTAAAAAGGAAACTAGACGTGCTTGGACTGACCTGCAACGCTTCCGCCGCCACACGCGCTCTAGCCACCTCTTATTTCGCTTCATCGCTGCCAGCTCCTCAGTAAAACAAGGGGCTGGTTTAGTTCGGTTACTCGAGAGGGGGCGTTATGGAGCGATTGTGTCTATAGCCCTGGTCATCTCCCTAGCCCAGAGCCTCGACAGGGTCACTTACCGAGGAGGCGGGAAATTCCTCAAGAGACGTCAAGAAACCATCCGGATCCATAAGTCTCCTGGGGTGGACCATTCTAATGGGTCCACCACCACAGCGGAGGTAAAAAGGCACAGTAAGTGTAAACTTGATCAGGTAGCGGTCGGTCAATGGCAACGGAGCGGTGGTCAGCTCCTCCACCCCGCCACCTTCATCCCATCCCTGACAGAAAACCAAATCCAGCGTGTGTCCCACACTGTGGGTGGGACCAGATACTAATTGGGTACAACAAATTGAGTACAACAAATTGAGGTAATTGAGGCAGCATGCATTTCAAAATGACACAGATGAACAGTTCCTTGCATTCCTCTGCTGGCCCCACGCCTAGAAGCAGAACTCTAATTGAGAGATCACATATTCATCTTTGGCCTTGTAGGATCTAGCCCAAGAATGAAGGAAATAGTTCCTAACATCTCAGTATTTTACATCTACCTGAAAGCAAAGACATCCAGTTTAATGGAGCTTATTTTCTGAAAAACGAGCATAGAATTGAAACCTGAGATTATTTTAACCACTCACTACCAAAAAACAAGCAAAAAGCCCTTGGATTTTTCCAAGCTTATTCCTTCATTTATTTAATTCCATCCTCCAGTTACTCCATCTGTTATTACATCCTAATAAAATAATTTGTCCATATAAGCAAGCTTAGCATAATCACCACAGAAATATTCTTGTTGCCAACATTTCATTAAAACATGCATTTTTACTTTTTATTATGTTAGTCTCTTAGAATGATTTTATTAACTAGCCAATATAGCACAGCAGCTTGAATATTGGACTATGACTAGAGAAAGGGTTCGGTTATGAAAACCTATAGATGACCTTAGGCAACTCACATACTTAGCCTCGGAAAATCCTGATATGGTCACCCTAAGTAAGAAACAACATGAAAGTACACATCAACAACTAAAACTCGCCTGTTATGCCCTTGCAGAATTGGTTACGGAAACTTTATTGGTCTCAACCAGAACCCCTTTAGTTGCAGCTCAGCTGGAAAACCTAATTTTTAAATAATCTGACTGTGTATTTATTATGTCTGCTATGGATGTATTTAATAGAAATGAACAGTTCGAAGACTTGCCCATTTACTATGCATTAAACATTTTAACCTATCAAATGTTTTGTTTAAAAGTCTTAACATGGCAATAACTATAGGGCAAATCAAGACTCAAATGGAAGACTTGTCACACTATTGCATATGTTGGGAATCCCCAACATACAAAATACACTTAGTGAGTCAGGATTTCTAAGAAGGTGGACAGGGACCACTTTTTTTCATAAATACAGAAAATAATTAAGCAAGACAGTATCTTCTTTCTTGGTGTCACTTTAATGTTTTTGTACATGTTTCACAGATATGGAAAGTGTTATTCAATCAGTTATTCCAGTTCATTTTTTACAACAAGAACCGCAGAAAGAACACTGCATTTAAATAAACAGGAAGCTAGGCGCTCACCTCAGCAGTCACTTTTTTAAAAAGCACTTTCAAGTTCATTTCAGTAAGGCATAGTACTGAGGTGTATAATAACTGGGAGTAACAGCTTCTCCTTTTCACCATTGCAGTAGTTTCATTCTGTGGTATTATACAAAGAAATCACCATCATCAATCTTCTTCAGAACTAGATTCCTCCTCCTGGTCAGAAAGCTCTGCAACAGGAAAACGTAGAATAGCAGCCACACCTGTCAACTGTCCAAGCTGTTCTCCAGACACGTGAAGACTAGAGAAAATGCGAACAGTGCCCATGTTGTCCCGCACACTATCTACTAGTCGAACATACCGACCCCGAGTTGCCACATCTTGATGTCTGAAAAGTTCATCACTGATCAACAATGTATCAATAGCCATAGCTTCGTTGGCCGCCTCCACATGCTTAAGGCCATAAAACGCTCGGTCCGGCTCATGTTGTAACATCTTGTAGAAATCATCTAAGGCCTTCACTTCACCAGCTGCTTTAGTATCAGAAAGTCTACTTGTCACAGCAGGGTCACACAGAACTTCTTTCAATGCGTATTTATGTCCAGAGGAAGAGTGTACCTAAATAAAGGAGGGGAGGGGGGAGTAAGCATATAGTATTTACTGTGACAATAAGTTATTTTTTTCTAAATATTATTTTACTGATCTTAGATATTATTACAGATTTAAAGTAATTCTGAATGTTTAGTTGCTACAGATAAATGGAACTGTATCTGGGTTCAACTGTGTCATGGTAGTTTTTCCTACATTAATTTGTCATTAGTTTCCCAAATAACTAAGTTGCTTATTATTTGTTTAAACAATATTCTATTGATGCTCATACTATGTAGAAAGGAAGTTTTTAAGAAAGATCTGGATTTTACATGTTAAGCAGGCTTACAGGGAAATGTTCCATTAAATCTAACTTTATGGAAATGTTCAGGTTTCATATAATTTATTTTGCAAACATTCTGAGACTAAGTGCAGCTCTAAATCAAGTCTTCTACTTTAAATATGTATGATACTACGGAGATGGGAATCTCATTCTACATTTCCAATGATGTCTTTAGTCTCAAGGACTTAAATATCCAGGCATGCCCTAAATTTATTTAAGTGCATGTGCTCACTTCAAAGACATATCTTCTAACACGTAACACTATTTTAGTTTAGATTAATTGCCATATATTGTCATGAATCTGGTTTCTAAGTTGTGTAAGAAGTTGAAAGCAAAATAAAATAAATTCATATAAGAACATCCAGTTTTTCAATGAGCAACATTTTATTCAGCTACACTTTATAACTAGTAAAGGTAAAGGTTTTCCCCTGACATTAAGTCCAGTTGTGTCCGACTCTGGGGGTTGGAGCTAATATCCATTTATAAGTTGAAGAGCTGGTGTTGTCCATAGACACCTCCAAGGTCATGTGGCTAGCATGACTACATGGAACACTATTACCTTCCTGCCAGAGTGGTACCTATTGATCTACTAACATCTGCATGTTTTTGAACTGTTAGATTGGCAGAAGCTGGGGCTAACAGCGGGAGCTCACACCGCTCCCTGGAATTGAACCTGCAACCTTTCGGTCCGCAAATTCAGCAGCTCAGCACTTTAACTCACTGTGCCACCGGGGACTCCATACTTTAAAACGATGTTTACATTAATCAACTTTTCATTAGTATGAATAGACTCTGCACAGTAAGTAAATAAATACATATCAAGGAATAATACTTCTTATATTGTTATGAGTCATTAACAAGGCTTTAAAAATACTCAGATTGCCAACCAGGATAGAGACTAGCTAAATTCTTGAAGAATTCAATGGGTCTCATTCCCTGGTAAGTAAGCTGTGGGGAGAAACTCTCTTACAACATTAATCTAATGTTAATTTGCGCCGCTTTTAATTAACATAAACTGTTTTGAACCTCACTTTTGGGAAAGGGTAGAATGCAAATGGATGAATGAATCAAATAAATAAATAATATATTTCCTTTTACTTTCACTTTTACCTTACCTACCATGTAAATAATTAATACACACTGATGCAGAAGTAAGTTCCACAGAAGTCCCTCCAAAGCAGGGTGAAACAGCAAAAGGGCCTCTGTCATTGGACTGTAAAATCCACCATAAGCATTTTAAGATTATGGTAATTGCAGTCTAGCATATGAGAACTGTAAGTCAAATATGCTATTTTAAAGCTATGCATGCTTAAGACGAAAGCCTTCTGAGACAAATAGAACACTAACCACTTTATAACTCATCAGGCATGGCCAAACTACAGCCCTTTGCATGTTTTGGACTTCAATCCCCACAATTCCTAATAGCTGGTAAACTGGCTGGGATTTCTTGGAGTTGAAGTCCAAAACACCTGAAGGGCCAAGGTTTGCCCATGTCTGCTATATAACTAGTAGGCATTTGTCACAAACAAGCTAAAATTATACTGTGTTTCACAGGAAACGAACTGGGCGTAATTTCTCAAAAGACAGACATTTGTTCTTGTAAATTTATATTTATAACAGGATGAGACTCCTGCTGGTGTTCAGATGTTCAACTGCAATTTCTAGTTGTTTTAGTCAAAGCTGGCAAAAGCAGTTAACAGCATACGAAGATCCATATATGATTTCTATCGCTGACTGATTAGCTAGTCCAATGACTCTCAAACTTTGGTCGTTTAGGTGTTAAGATTTCAACTTGGGGAAGCCCTAGCTACTTTGACAAGTCAAGAATTTTAGGAGCTGAAGTACAAAATCTCTGGAGGACCAAAGTTTGGGGACCACTGGAATAAAACAGCCATGCTTTCAATAATGTGCTTTTGCATCTTTTCTAACAGTTTAATAAGAAGGCATTTATACAAACAGCACAACCACACTGTGTCATCAGTGCAGTGCTATGACAGGTTTCTGTACTACAACTTCAAGATCCAACAAGTCAGGGATAAAACTGGCTTGATTGGTAGGCCCTAAACACAATCCTCATCCCTATCCTTCAAACTCTGGACTAGAGACAAAAAGCTCACCTTGGCATTTTATGAGCACTTGAGTTTCTGTTTAAGGCAGGTATGGGCAAACTTGGGGCCTCCCGGTATTTAGACTTCAACTCTCACAACTCCTACCGGCTGTTAGGAATTGTGGGAATTGAAGTCCGAAATACCTAAAGACCAGAGGTTTGCCCATGCCTGGTATATAAAGTATCCATAAATTCAGAAACTTTGATTTTCCAGAATGCTGGAAGTTACAAATGCCCAAGGAGGAGTTACAAACACTGGGAAGGGCCCAAGTTGCCCATTCCTGGTGTAGAAGATTTATTTATATTTTATTTATTTATTTAGGGCATTTTACCCCGCTCTTCTCAACCCCCGAGGGGGGGACTCAGAGCAGCTTCCAAAAGGCACAATTTGATGCCTACATCACAATCGCAGTATAAAAACACAATATAAAACCCTCCAGCATTCGACACTAAAATACATTAAAATACAATTATATTCACACATCCTATGCATTCACCTATGTTAAAAACAGTGTTCCGTCCATAAAAGCATTGAGCCCTATGCAGCCTTTGAGGTTGAGATGACCTGATGCAGTAGAATGGCATTCGCCATTAATTTCCTCAGCCATAAGGGTTACCGTAGTTATACTCAACTTGTCTGCTGTTACTCATTTTTTTGGTAATTGTTGTGCTTTTACTATGGTCTGGATTGTAATGTGTTTTTGTGCTTTATATGGGGTTTTGTTGTAAGCCAAGTCCTTTTGGGACAAATGCAAAATACTCAACTTAGGCAGGAAAAAAATGAAATGCAAAGATACAGAATGGAGGATGCCTGGCTCAACAGCAGTGTGTGTGAAAAAGATATTGGGAGTCATCATGGACAAGTTAAACATGAGCCAGGAATGTCATGCGACAGCTAAAAAAGCCAATGGGGCACGGCTTAAAGAGTTGGACATGTTTAGCCTGCAGAAAAGAAGGCTGAGAGGAGACATGACAGTCATGTATAAACATGTGAAGGGAAGTCATAGGGAGGAGGGAGCAAGCTTGTTCCCTCCTCTTGGTTCCACCCTGTCTCAAGCTCAGCTGGTGGGAACGAGAGATCCCTGATCACTCCTAGTCTCTGGAACTCCTTCTCTAAAGAAGTAAAAACGGCCCCCACCTTCCCCTCCTTTAAGATATCTCTAAAAATGCACCTATGCACTTTAGTGTATAGAGAGGAGCAGGAGGACTAAGACATTTTAACTACTTGGAATGACTGCCACTTTACATCTCAAATGAACAGTGGCAACAGCCATTTTTAATGTAACTGCATTTTAAATTGCTTTTAGGGTATTTGTTGTAATGTTTACTTGTTTTAGTTAACTATGTCTTATTGGATTGTTTTATTTTTAATCACAATACTTAATTTTTTGTTGTAAGCTTACTGCTATTACTGTTGTTTTATTGTGTATTATTTGATATGTTTGCACTCACCTAGAGGCATTAAATGCTTGCCTTTTTGTATGTGTAAACTGCCTTGAGCCCCTTTGGGGAGAGAGGGCGTTCTAGAAATAATTTATTTTCAGCATTTTATTGAGTTTTATTGTTGTTGTTTTCTGCTGCCCTGGAGACTAGGATGCAGAGTCATGGCTTCAAACGACAGGAAAGGAGATTCCACCTGAACATGAGGAAGAACTTCTTAACTGTGAGAGCTGTTTAGCAGTGGAACTCTCTGCTCTGGAGTGTGGAGACTTCTTTGGAGACTTTTAAACTCAGGGTGGCCATCTGTCAGGAGTGTTTTGAATGTGATTTTCCTGCTTCTTGGCAGGGGGTTGGACTGGATGGGCCACCAGGTCTCTTCCAACTCAATGATTCTATGATTCAGCCTTCCAAGCATACAGCTCCATGCTGGAATGTGTCCAGAGGAGAGCGACTAAATTAATCCAGGGTCTGGAGAACAGCCCTATGAGGAGCAGTTTAAAGAGCTGGGCATGGTGTGGGCCATGTATAAAATAGGTGAGGGGAAGTCATAGGGAGGAGGGAGCAAGCTTGTTTACTGCTGCACTAAAGACTAGGGCAGGGAACAATGGCTTCAAACGACAGGAAAGGAGATTCCACCTTATCATGAGGATGAGAGGGAAGGAGAGGGCAAAGGCAGTGTGTGGGTAGGACTTAAAAACTCCTCTTTTTCTCTACTGCTGTAGAACAGTGGTTCCCAACCTTTATTCCTCCAGGTGTTTTGGACTTTAGTTCCCACAATTCTTAACAGCTGGTAAGATGGCTGTGATTTCTGGGAGTTGAAATCCAAAACACCTGGAGGAACAAAGGTTGACCTTCCATGTCATTTGATGCAATCCTTCAGATGCTGGTCTACAACTTCTGTATTCCTCATCATCAGACATCATGACTAGAGCTGATGAGAGGTGCAAAATGATCGAGGGTCTGGAGAACAAGCCCTATGAGGAGCGGCTTAAAGAAGTGGGCATGTTTAACCTGCAAAAGAGAAGACTGAGAAGAGACATGATGAGGGATATGTATAAATATGTGAGGGGAAGTCAGGGGGGGGGGGGAGCAGGCTTGTTTTCTGCTGCCCTGGAGACTAGGGCACGGAGCAATGGCTTCAAACTACAGGAAAGGAGATTCCACTAGAATAACTTTCTGACTGTGAGAGCTGTTCAGCAGTGGAACTCTCTGCCCCAGAGTGTGGTGGGGACTCATTCTTTGAAGGATTTTCAACAGAGGCCAGATGGCCATCTGTCGGGGGTGCTTTGAATGCAATTTTACTGCTTTTTGGCAGGGGGTTGGACTGGATGGTCCACAAGATATCTGAGAGCTGTTCAGCAGTGGAACTCTCTGCCCCAGAGTGTGGTGGGGACTCATTCTTTGAAGGATTTTCAACAGAGGCCAGATGGCCATCTGTCGGGGGGTGCTTTGAATGCGATTTTACTGCTTTTTGGCAGGGGGTTGGACTGGATGGTCCACAAGATATCTGAGAGCTGTTCAGCAGTGGAACTCTCTGCCCCAGAGTGTGGTGGGGACTCATTCTTTGAAGGATTTTCAACAGAGGCCAGATGGCCATCTGTCGGGGGTGCTTTGAATGCAATTTTACTGCTTTTTGGCAGGGGGTTGGACTGGATGGTCCACAAGATCTCTGAGAGCTGTTCAGCAGTGGAACTCTCTGCCCCAGAGTGTGGTGGGGACTCATCCTTTGAAGGATTTTCAACAGAGGCCAGATGGCCATCTGTCAGGGGTGCTTTGAATGCGATTTTAATGCTTTTTGGCAGGGGGTTGGACTGGATGGTCCACAAGATATCTGAGAGCTGTTCAGCAGTGGAACTCTCTGCCCCAGAGTGTGGTGGGGACTCATCCTTTGAAGGATTTTCAACAGAGGCCAGATGGCCATCTGTCGGGGGTGCTTTGAATGCGATTTTAATGCTTTTTGGCAGGGGGTTGGACTGGATGGTCCACAAGATCTCTGAGAGCTGTTCAGCAGTGGAACTCTCTGCCCCAGAGTGTGGTGGGGACTCATTCTTTGAAGGATTTTCAACAGAGGCCAGATGGCCATCTGTCGGGGGTGCTTTGAATGCGATTTTAATGCTTTTTGGCAGGGGGTTGGACTGGATGGTCCACAAGATCTCTGAGAGCTGTTCAGCAGTGGAACTCTCTGCCCCAGAGTGTGGTGGGGACTCATTCTTTGAAGGATTTTCAACAGAGGCCAGATGGCCATCTGTGAGGGGTGCTTTGAATGCGATTTTACTGCTTTTTGGCAGGGGGTTGGACTGGATGGTCCACAAGATCTCTGAGAGCTGTTCAGCAGTGGAACTCTCTGCCCCAGAGTGTGGTAGGGACTCATCCTTTGAAGGATTTTCAACAGAGGCCAGATGGCCATCTGTCAGGGGTGCTTTGAATGTGATTTTACTGCTTTTTGGCAGGGGGTTGGACTGGATGGGCCACCAGGTCTCTTCCAACTCTGTGATCCTATGAAGTGCACTATTATGATGATGATGGATGGTTGCCCCGGGCGTGGCCTTACCTGCAGGAACTTGGGGCGGTTCTCCAGCAGGAGCTTGTTGTCCGTCTTGACGGCCTGCTGGAACATGTGGCCGCAGAACTGCTCGCGGACGAAGCCCGGGCTGGCGACCAGGACGCACTTGACCACGTCGAAGTTGACGTGGCGCTGGATGGCCTGGGCCACCTGCTCGTAGAAGCGCTCGAGGGCGCGGTCGTGCTGGGCGCAGCTGCCCCTCCGCTTCCGCGGGATGCTGACCTCCACCTTGGCGCGGGAGAGCGTCATGCTGGGGGTGACGAGGCAGACGTGGGCCAGGCCCTCCTGCATGACCACGGCGGCCAGGTCGGCGCCCCAGGCCGGGTCGCAGGCCTGCTCCACCCGCTCCAGCGCCACCGAGTCCCACTGCTTCTTGGCCAGCGTGAACTGGCGGTTGGGCTCCAGCTCGATGGTGTGGTAGGCGCCCATCTTGACGAACTCGTTCTCCTGGATGTTGGTGCCTTTGACGCGCAGCTGGCAGGCCTGCGAGTCGAAGTCGGTGGCCTCCACGCAGAGGGTGAGCGTGGTGCGGACGCGGCTGCTGCCCACGCTGCCCGTCGATGTCTCCGTCTGCACTTTCCGGATGGTGGCGGCCCGGAGGCTGTCGCCGGCCTGGATCAGGTTGTAGGCGTGCCACATGTCCTCGGCCTCCTCCGGGACCAGCGTCACCTGCCCGGCGTTGTCCTTCTCCATGTCCTTCCGCAGCAGCTTCATCCTGCAGGCCTCTCCTTGCGGCCTACTCCGGGGAAAGCCGCCCGGCCTCGATTTCCCGGTTGTCTGCTTATCACCCCCCTTTCCCTTACTCAGCGGCCTACTCCGGGGAAAGCCGCCTGGCCTCGATTTCCCACACACACACACACACACACCCCTTCTCGTTGCTAAGCAGCCACTGCGGCCTAGCACACTCCACACCGCCTGAGCCAAATTTGCGAAGAGGAATCTGCTCGAGCTCGTTTCCTTTTCACCATCTTGGCATATTGCTCGTCTGAGGAGAGGAGACGGGGAGGAGCTTCCCATAAGCCACGCCCCTTCGCCCAAGCGTCACAGGATTTGTCCTCAGCCGGCTCAACCGCCCGGCTGGTGCAAAAGGGGCGGCGCTTCTCATAGGCCACGCCTTCTTTTAAAAATGCAGAAATGTAGGCGAATATCCGAGCAGCATTCGACGACAGCGCAGGCGCAATGTGGGGCCACCCTTAAGGAGAGAAAGCGAGGCGCGAGCGAGACACCGAATGCGAAGCGGATTGGCTGGGTCGTTGCTGTCAATCAGCTTCGACCAGTCGTTAGAGAGGAGGAGAAGGAGGAAGGCGGGAGTTAGAGAATTTCCCAGAAGGGAGGTCGTACTTTCGCCTGAGCAGGTTTAGAGCAAAGTTCGGCCTTTCAGGGGTTTTGGACTTCAACTCCCACAATTCCTCACAGCCTCAGGCCCCTTCCAAAGCAAGCCTGGGCAAAGTGGGGCTTTCAGGGTTTTGGACTTCAACTCCCACAATTCCTCACAGCCTCAGGCCCCTTCCAAAGCAGGCCTGGGCAAAGTGGGGCCTTTCAGGTGTTTTGGACTTCAACTCCCACAATTCCTCACAGCCTCAGGCCCCTTCCAAAGCAAGCCTGGGCAAAGTTGGGCCTTTCAGGAGTTTTGGACTTCAACTCCCACAATTCCTCACAGCCTCAGGCCCCTTCCAAAGCAGGCCTGGGCAAAGTGGGGCCTTTCAGGTGTTTTGGACTTCAACTCCCACAATTCCTCACAGCCTCAGGCCCCTTCCAAAGCAGGCCTGGGGGGCCCTTTCAGGGTTTTGGACTTCAACTCCCACAATTCCTCACAGCCTCAGGCCCCTTCCAAAGCAAGCCTGGGCAAAGTGGGGCCTTTCAGGGGTTTTGGACTTCAACTCCCACAATTCCTCACAGCCTCAGGCCCCTTCCAAAGCAAGCCTGGGCAAAGTGGGGCCTTTCAGGGGTTCTGGACTTCAACTCCCACAATTCCTCACAGCCTCAGGCCCCTTCCAGGCATGGGCAAAGTTGGGCCTTTCAGGAGTTTTGGACTTCAACTCCCACATCTCCTTCCAAAGCAGGCCTGGGCAAAGTGGGGCCTCCTCTCCCCACAATCCTCACAGCCTCAAGCCCTTCCAAAGCCTCAAGGCCCAGGAGTCCAGCAAGCCTGGGCAAAGCTGGGCCTTTCAGGAGTTTTGGACTTCAACTCCCACAATTCCTCACAGCCATCTCCTTCCAAAGCAGGCCTGGGCAAAGCTGGGCCTTTCAGGAGTTTTGGACTTCAACTCCCACAATTCCTCACAGCCTCTCCTTCCAAAGCAGGCCTGGGCAAAATTGGGCCTTTCAGGAGTTTTGGACTTCAACTCCCACAATTCCTCACAGCCTCAGGCCCCTTCCAAAGCAGGCCTGGGCAAAGTTGGGCCTTTCAGGTGTTTTGGACTTCAACTCCCACAATTCCTCACAGCCTCAAGCCCCTTCCAAAGCAGGCCTGGGCAAAGTTGGGCCTTTCAGGAGTTTTGGACTTCAACTCCCACAATTCCTCACAGCCATCTCCTTCCAAAGCAGGCCTGGGCAAAGTTGGGCCTTTCAGGAGTTTTGGACTTCAACTCCCACAATTCCTCACAGCCTCAGGCCCCTTCCAAAGCAAGCCTGGGCAAAATTGGGCCTTTCAGGAGTTTTGGACTTCAACTCCCACAATTCCTCACAGCCTCAGGCCCCTTCCAAAGCAGGCCTGGGCAAAGTTGGGCCTTTCAGGTGTTTTGGACTTCAACTCCCACAATTCCTCACAGCCTCAGGCCCCTTCCAAAGCAGGCCTGGGCAAAATTGGGCCTTTCAGGAGTTTTGGACTTCAACTCCCACAATTCCTCACAGCCTCAGGCCCCTTCCAAAGCAGGCCTGGGCAAAGTGGGGCCTTTCAGGAGTTTTGGACTTCAACTCCCACAATTCCTCACAGCCTCAGGCCCCTTCCAAAGCAGGCCTGGGCAATGTTGGGCCTTTCAGGAGTTTTGGACTTCAACTCCCACAATTCCTCACAGCCTCAGGCCCCTTCCAAAGCAGGCCTGGGCAAAGTTGGGCCTTTCAGGAGTTTTGGACTTCAACTCCCACAATTCCAAAGGAAGGGGCCTGAGGCTGTGAGGAATTGTGGGAGTTGAAGTCAAAAATCCCTGAAAGGCCCAGCTTTGCCCAGGCCTGGTCCTGAGGGAAGTGAGGGTTGTGTAATGAGACGTGGGTTTATCAAGTTTGCTTTAGGTGTCACCCTCCGGAAAACATACAAACTTGGGCCCTCCCCTCCAAGTGTTTTGGACTTCAACTCCCACCATTCCAACCAGCCTCAGGCCCCTTTCCCCCCTAAGCTTAAGTGGCAGAGGGGGGAAAGGAAGGCGCCCGAGGCTGTTTGGAATTATGAGAGTTGAAATCCAAAACACCTGCAGTGCCCAAGTTTGCCCATGCCTTATTTATTTATTTATTTACTTACAGTATTTATATTCCACTCTTCTCACCCTGAAGGGGACTCAGGGCGGATCACAATGTACACATACATGGCAAACATTCAATGCCATAGACACACAACACATATAGACAGTCAGAGGCTATTTAACATTCCAACTTTTTCTGGCCACCAGGGGAGCTGTTGCTTCACCGTCCATCTGCGACACTGATGAAGTACTTATTTATTTATTTACTTCTATGTCGTCCCTCTCAGCCCGAAGGCGATTCGAGGCGGTGTACACATGGCAAGGACTGCCCAAGATGAATACATCAACAGTCACTAACATAATCATATCATATACAAATTAGCAATTAAAGTTAAAACACAATATCAGCGTCTCGATTATTAAGTCGATAATATTTTCCGCATTCCCCGCATGCTTTTGCGGGAGTATTTTTATGGCCTCGTAAATTTTGTTAAATTAGCCTCCCACACATAGATGATACCTAATTTTCCTAATTGACGGATGCAATTGTCTTTCAGGTTGCAAAGGTCGACAACAAGCTACACAACCCCCCCCCAGGGGTGGCTTCGAATTCCTGACCTTTCGGAGCCAGCTGCACCACAGTCCCGGTATATATCCTCTTTAATATAAAAAATGCTATCGTGATTCTTTGAAGGCTTATTGTTGTTAGTATGATACTCTTACAGAGATTAATTTTACTTATATTGAAGGTGGGAACTCATACTTCCAAGGCTCTGGTATAAATGCCATAATAATGCTTGCTTACTTATTTACGTCATGTCTATCCCGCCCATATCAGCCCAAAGGCAACTCAGGGTGGCGAACAAGTTGGCAACAATTAGATGCCATATATAAAAAGTACGTACATTGGTAAAAAGCAGAAAACATCATCATACATTTAAAAACCATGTGAGAAGGCGACGACATACTGGGAAAAAAAATTCAAGACAAATTACAAGAAATTCTAAAAATAGACATACCTCTGAAACCAGAGACTTTCCTACTAGGAATGACAGAAACTAAGATGGATAATAACACCGATAAATTGTTTTTCCTACCAAACATGGCAGCGAGAATCTGCTACGCCAAAAGATGGAAGGACAAAGAAATTCCAGACAAAGAAAAATGGTTGGAGAAAATCATAGACATCAGAAATATGGATAAACTGACTTATTTAATAACTAGAAACAAAGGAACCCCTATAAAAGAAACGGACTGGACAATGGTGACATTATATGAAGAACAGAAAGATAAACATAGAGATATGACAACAGAAATAAGAAGTAAGAGAAGATTTAAAAGAAGATGAAAGAAAATAAAACAACCAAAGAAAAGGATGATTCCACTTATAAAAGACTTAGGAGGTCGACACTTTTCTCTATACTTTGTATACTTTCTTTTTACACTTTCACATTTCTACCTTTTTGTACTTTCTCTCTTCACTAATATCTATTCTATGCTATTTTTCTATCTTTTTTCTATCAAGCCTATGCTTTCGATTTTATGTATATAATTGAAAACCTTCTTAATAAAGATTATTTTAAAAAACAATAATAATAATACTTTATTTATACCCCGCCACCATCTCCCCAAGGGGACTCGGTGCATCTTACATGAGGCCAAGCCCAATGACACATAATAAAACAACACAGCAGCAAATAATAAAACAATACAATCAATATAACCTACACATAAGCAATAATAGACAATTTAAAGCCATTATGGCCAGGCCAGATGTGAAATATTAAAATTTTAAAATAAATAAACACTGGATGCAAACAGAGGTAGAATGTATGAAGCAGGAAGGTTTTAAAGGATAATGTGGGGCAGACAACCCAACAGATAGTTAAAGTGCTTCTGATCACAATAAATAATAAAAATTATTTTAAAAAACTATGTTGTCTTGTTCAAATCCTGGTTGAATCAGAGTTCAAAATTCCACCTTAAGTTAGTTTTATGTAGAGTGTTCACATTCACAGTTTACATCCTGAAAGCACAAGAGTTCTAAACCTCGCAATTTTAGCTGGCAAATTTGTGAAGCTTCTCCACAATCGGGGGATTTTAATCCTGTTGAAAGCACTTTTTTTTTGAAAATGCACAAAAATTAAGAGTTATATCCTATTATAAGTATATAAATTTTTGGGAGACATACCATGTTTATTTTGTTGATTATACGGTAGGCTACTGGAAAAATACAGTTTCACCTTTTTGGTATGGCTAAATAATAATAATAATTTATACCCCACCACCATCTCCCCAAGGGGACTCAAGGCGGCTTACATGAGGCCAAGCCCAATAATACTGCAATGCAAATAAACAACATATGACACAGTAAAATATAAAAATAAAATAAAATACAAGAATATAAATAAACACATCAAACAATATAAAATCACAATAATTTAAACACAGAAAGTAAATCACAGTGGGCAGGGCCAGTTGCAAGGATTAAAAGTTTTAAACACTGGGTGAGAAAGCAATGTAATGTATCTGGACGGGATCAGAGGGACTAAATTGGGGTTTAATTGCACTAGTAGGTAGAAAATAAAGTGCTTCTGAGGGCATATTATGCAGGATTTGGTCAGATCAGGGATTATTGTTCAGTTAATCATTCATTGAAGGCAAACTGGAACAGCCAAGTTTTCAAGCTCTTCCTAAAGACTAATCATGATAAATCCTTCTAATTGCAGTGTGAGAATAGTGGTAGTTGCAAGAACTAAATTGGTACTGAATTGATTTGCCTTCGTTTCTAGGTAAATCATATCTGGCATCATTGCATCATTCTGGCTATTTGAGGCTGAACACATTACTGTCTATAGCAGGCATGGGCAAACTTGGGCTCTCCAGATGAACTTCAACTCCCACAATTCCTAATAGCCGCTGTTAGGAATTGTAGGAGTTGAAGGCCAAAACTCCTGGAGGGCCCAAGTTTGCCCAGGCCTGGTCTATAGGGATAACTGACAAATGAATTCCAGTAGCAGAAAGGGTTTTTTTTTCTTGTGGGCAGTGGGGTCTGGTTTGTAGGATAGGTAGAAAAGGCAAAGATTCACTTATGTCTTTTAACTGATTTTAATTTTTTAATCAAAAGGCCTTTGGAGTGGTTTATGCACAGTCATCTTAATAATTGGAATGTGGGCCTAATCCAGGCTTTGAGTTATTTATGATGGTATGAACAGGAAAAGCAGAAGTCAGCAGTGGGGAAAAATCCACTTTAAAAAAAGTTTCCAAGCAGGTTCAGAAGTAGCCACTACACCACCCAAATAGTGGAACATGCAAATGTCCAGGTTAAACATAAACTCCCTTTATGTGGTTGTGCTGGGCATGGCTTTCTGACTCAGCTGGCAGAAGCTGGTGGTGATTCATTGCCCTTTTCCATTGAACAGTTGAGCAATAGTCAGACTGAAATGTTGAATTTGAAGTACAGTGAGCCAGAAGGGTGGAGTGGATTGGGCCTTGGACCATAACTCTGGAAACCAAGGCTTGAAGCCCTGCTTAGCTGTGGAAATCCACTGGGTGATACTGAGCAAATCCCACTCTCTCAGCCACAAAGAAAGGCAAAAGCAATCCCATTATGGCCATATTTTTGCCAAGAAAACACCATGCTAGATTTTTATAAGATTGTCATAAGTTTGAAATGACTTGAAGGCACACAACAACATCAGCTGAAGTATATGTCTCTGCCAATGTGATGTATGCCTCCACAATGCTAAAAATAGCTAATCTTTATCATGGGACACACGTTCTAGAGTGTAACAAAACACATTCATTGTACAGAAACAATATGGAAATACCTAGAAACAAATTTGTCCACTGTAGAAAGTTATTTATCTGGATGCAGATGAAGCTGTGACACACGCACACACATACAATCAGTTGTAATCAATTTAGTCTAAGATGTTAAACCTGTTGAAGGGTGAACAGATTTAGCAGGTCTAATTATGACCCAGCAAGTGATGCTTTATCTCAATGTTGTAATTTTCAAATTATTGGGAAGTACTGCGATGATACCAGAAATAGCTGGTGCAGCAAAAGATGCATGCAGGATTATTTTTCTACATTCACCATTTCAACAGTCAGTTGTACCTTGCCTTAACACTGCAAGTGCAGCATTTTTCCGAATGAAGGAGAGAGTGTTTGAGGATCGGGACATCTGTAGGGAGACCAAGGTGCTTGTTTATAAAGCGATTGTCCTCCCAACCCTGTCATACGCCTGCGAAACGTGGACTGTCTACAGACAGCACACTCAATTCCTGGAATGATTCCATCAGCATTGCCTCTGAAAAACCCTGCAAACCTTTGGGGAAGACAGGCGGACAAATGTCAGTGTGCTGGAAGAAGCAAAGATCACCAGCATTGAAGCAAAGCTCCTACACCATCAACTGAATGCCACATTGTCCGATCACTGTCTCCCAAACAGTTACTATGCTCCCAACTCAAGAATGGCAAAGGAATGTTAGTGGACAAGAAAAGAGATTTAAAGACGAGCTTAAAACTAACCTTAAAAATGGTGGCATAGACACCGAGAACTGGGAAGCCGTCACCCTTGAGCGCTCTAGCTGGAGGTCAGCTGTGACCAGCAGTGCTGTGGAATTTGAAGAGGCACAAATGGAGGGTGACAGGGCGAAACTTGCCAAGAGGAAGGTGCATCAAGACTGTGACCTCTTTCCACCTGGAAATGGTTGCCCTCACTGTGGAAGAACATGCGGGTCAAGAATAGGGCTCCATAGTCTCCTACGTATCCACTGCCAAGATACTACACTTGGAAGGCCATCATACTCAATGACGGATCGCCTAAGTAAAATACCTTATCTCAACTTATAATATGTTGAGGACATCTTTCTTGTGTGCAGTTGCTTTTATGATTTAACTAGGAATACTTTTGCTAGTTTAATTTATTCATGCAACCACATAAAATGTCCTTTGGGATAAAGGTGGGGCAACTGCTTGCACTGATTTCCATACAGCAAAAGCTTCATTTGCTGTGTAATGCCTCAACTGTTATAGGCACTTTTGTCCAAGGGAAATGTACTAGGCACGGTTTCTGCAAGTTAATAAGTAAGCTACTGACTTTCATTATCAGCATTGTTGTGAGAGGACATTTAATGGAAAACTTGATAAGGTCTGTGTATGAAATGTAATGTTTGTAAGGTTCTTGGGATGCTTCTGTCATCTCAGCACATTAAGCGTAACCTTCTGGGAGAAAGAGATATTGGACAGTTGAAGAGAGTATTCTGAAAGGAAGTAGGTTGGTTTTCACTGGGCATTTTTAAACAGCGGCTTTAGCAGTATATTTCTGCACTGGCAGCAGCAGACTAAATTTTCTATTTAGGCCTTTCCAATTCTAAGGTTATGATTCATTCCACCAAGAGGGGAAAATGTTTGAATAGGAATCTAGAAACAGGAGACAAGCATCGTAAACCACACACACTCTTATAGAAACCAGCAGATCTTTTGAGTCATCTTGGTATATGGTGAAAAGGGGCTCAGTTACGCATGGTGACTTGGACCATGGGGAGAGGGAAGAGTGGTATATATTTTTAAGCAAATCAGTGTGAAAGTGGGATCAATTAACAGTGTTTCCTCACTCATTGCTGGGGTTACATTCCAGGACCTCCTGCAATAAGTGAAAAACTGTGATGTAGTAATGCTCTATTTTAATATGTATTCATTATTTTAGTAGTTATATACTATTTTAAATCTTTCTAAACTTAAAATAAAGTGAAGGAAAGGAAGGAAAGGCCCTTCAAAGCTGGAGGGAGGGGGGACTGAGGAGGGACAGCGCCTTGGAGAGCGGCAGCGGCAAACCCCACAAAACCATTAAAATACCATGATATATATTTAAAATTAATATTTTTTGAAATTCGTGAAACAGCGAGTCTGCAATAAGCGAACTACGAAGTAACGAGGGAACACTGTATTACCAAACTGGCTTTCCAACTCAGAAGATGTTTGGAGCCTTAACAGTCAAGATTTCCAGAATGTACTCATTCAATGTGCAAGGATGCTGCTAGGCCTCGGATACATGGACAAGGTGACATAATAATCCAACAATATTCAGATATTCAAGTTGCTACCTGCTAGGTACAGTAGAGCACTGGCATACAACTGTGACAGGCCATCAGAAATGTGAGCATCCTTTAATCTAGATGCTGTATAGAAGATGGGTGAAATGCATTAATTTAAAATGCAACAAGGTATATATACAGATATCTTGGCCACAACTGGAAAGAATTCACTGTTTATGATGCAATCACAGCTTTGTCCTCTAGCCTGCACATTTTAGGTGATTCCTTTCAGTCTCCTTTTGTGTAGACAGATCTTCCTGTGACAATGTAACAATTTACACTGAGTTTAGTAAAGCCATTGGCAGAAGTCCAATATCCATTGGTTTAATAGGTGAAACCCACTTAGGATGTGCCTCTACACTGCAGAATTAATGCAGTTTTACAGTTAAAAACAATAGGAATTTTTATATTCACAGTAAATGTCATTAAAATAAATTTTATGCTGTGGCTGCACGGTTATCACTGTGGCATAGTTGAGTGTTCAGTACAATTTTAAATTCTTGGAATGAATGTAGAAATGACAGGCTTTGTTGAAGAGCACAGAGACTGCTTTTTTTAATAGTTCATGGGGAGCAAGTTCTGTGTATCTAGGATCATATCCTGTTTTGTGTAAAACTCCTTTCCTTGCTATTGCAGTGAGAGGAGGTGAAGACAATAGGAACTTGCAGCCTTAAGTGGATCAACAATGGAGGTAAGTGGATCTACAATGGAGGTAAGCCTGCTTATGTACATCAATCTGCAAGGAGGTAAAGTGTAATTCCGAAGGCTTCATCTCAATGACCTCTGGACATCTCAGTGCTGCAAGGTAGCTGCTGTTATTTTGTAAAAGGACCTGCAAGGCTGCTCCACAAGGCTGGAGTAGCAGCACTTCTTCAGACATCATGTCATAGACAAAACTGGTGTGCCTTTATAATACTGTCATGGGCTGCAGTGCAGTAATCGTACCAAAACATTTGGTTACCTAAGTAACAACTCGTGCCCACCCAGTTGGTGATTTATACATCACTGGTTCAGGGAATCTCCTACAGCTTTTGATGTGGACCGTAAAAAGGGGAGACTTCTTCAAGGATAATTCTTTTAAAGTTCAGGCTAAATCCCAAAGAGAATTCAGTAGCCTACTGTGAGGGACCCAAAATGTTATTTTCAGCTCTTTTAATAAAAAGGTGACAATCAGAAATACATTTACAGTTAGCCATCTGTATTTGTAGGTTTGACTTTTGTGGATTTCATTTAAATAGATTATCTCCAGGAATCTAGCTGCTCAGTTGTGACTCTGTGGCCAACTACTACTGGAAGCTGACCATAAAGTCACAGTGGAGCAGCTGGAGATTCCTAGAGGGAACACCTCCCTAGTAAGTCTTCCAGTGTAAGTCTGTGTGAGTCTGTGGTCCTGTAGATGTTGATCATGGAGTCATGCTAGAGCAGTGTTTCCCAAACTTATTTGAGCCGCGGCACATTTTTTACATTTACAAAATCCTGGGGCACACCACCAACCAAAATGACACGAAATGACACTCTAATACTTAATAATAGTTAATACTAGCTGAACCCGGCCACGCGCTGCTGTGGCTTTTTCTCTTTCCTGTGTCCCAGTCTATATATATGTGTGTTTTGTGTGTGTATGCATGTATATATATGGATTTGTGTCTATGTGTACATATGTGTGTGTATATGTGTGTGTACTTATGTATATGTGTGTTTTTGTATATGTATATGCGTGTATGTGTAGATGTGTGTAAGTACAGATGTGTGTATGTATGTGTGCATGTGTATATTTCAGTGCATGTATATATGTGTGCATTGTGCATGTCTATATGTACATATGTGTGTGCATGTGGCGAAGACCAACAGTAACATCCCTGCCTGCCTTTTATACTTCCTTTCTTCCCTCTCCCCCTCATCCCTCAACTTTTCTCTTCTCTCTGTCCTCCTGCCCCTTCTCCCTCCCTTCCTTCTTTCCTTTCCCTCCTTCCTGCCATCCCTCCCCTTTCTGTATCAGTTCTTGCTCCCCTTGTCTCCCTCCCTCCATTCCCCCCCCTACCTTTTTTTCCTTCCTTTGGCTAGTCCCTTCACCAGCTTCTACCTCTTGTATTGCCTTTTATTACCTGTCTGTTTTCTGTTCCTCCTTCCTGCGTGATCTCTTTCCTTTTTTCTTTCCGTCCTTCCTTCCCTCCTTCCTTGTTTCCTTTTTTTTCTTATTGTCTTCTTCCTTCCTTGGGTCTTTCCTTCCTTCCTTCCTTCTTTCCTTATTTCATTCCTTTGGGGGGGTGGTTAAGGAGGAGGCCGGGAGGAGGTGGGAGGGGCTCTGTCCTCATTTGCTGCAGCAGAGGCCTCCAGAGGCCACGGCTTCGCCGAAGACAGCAGACCCCCTTCCTCCTTTTTGGTCTTCCTCAGCCAGCACCGCCGCCAGCCATTCCCCTGCGACGGTGCTGGCTGATGAAGAGCTAAAAGGAGGAGGAAGGCCCGCTGTCTTCAGCGAAGCCGTGGCCTCGCTTGGTGTGGCGGCCCGGCACCACGAACATTCCGACACTAAACTGCCAGAGGGGGGTGGCCCCAGTCTCTACATTCTAACTGAGGGAGTATTTGCATAATGCCTCTAATTGGCCAGCACCACCAACATTCCAACACTCTAAACTGCCAGAGGGGGGTGGAGTGGGGGATCATGGGAGTTTTAGTCCAATTGTTTTTTTGTATTTTTGGTCATGTTTAATTTTTTTTGGGTGGTAAACATACCTCGTGGGCTTTTGTGTGTATGTGGGCTGATTTGGTGTGTCTGCCTTGTGTGGTTTTGCTGTCTATAGGCTACTTAGGATGACAGCTCTCTTTTTATATATATAGAAGATGTTTTTAAATGTATTTATACACTCAGTGTGAAACCGGGGCCTGTTTCAATGAACACAACATAGATATCCTGGCAGGAATGGTAGGAAGACACACACAAAGGTCTTCCTCAACAGCTGTCAGTCTCTCTCTGTGTTTAGGTTTTATTGCAGTCACCCGGTCCTCAGGAAAAATGTACCCGGTCCTCAGGGAAGCCAGCTGGAAAGAGAGCAGCCAGACGGAAGCACACTCTGAGGCAGAGAGTTCCACTGCTAAACAGCTCTCACAGTCAGGAAGTTCTTCCTAATGTTCACCCTCCTACACAGACATGCTTCCCTGTGATGTTTGCTTTTCTGCCTGCGCTGCTGTGCTCTCTCTCTCTCTCTCTCTCTCTCTCTCTCTCTCTCTCTCTATATATATATATATAAATGTAATGTTCATTTGTGAGATTAACATAACTCAAAAACCACTGGACAAATTGCTGCCAAATTTGGCCACAAAACATACTAATACTAACCCAAGGAGGGGCTATCAGTCAAAAAATTGATTTTGTCATTTGGGAGTTGTAGTTGCTGGGATTTATAGTTAACACACAATCAAAGAGCATCCTGAACTCCACCAATTATGGAATGGAATCAAACTTCCCACACAGAACTCCCATAACCAAGAGGAAATGCTATAAGAGTTTGGTGGGCATTGACCTTGAGTTTTGGAGTTGTAGTTCGCCTATATCCAGAAAGCACTGTGGACTCAAACAATGTTGGATCAGGACGAAACTTGGCATGAATACTCAATATGCCCAATTGTGAACATAGATGGAGTTTGGGGAAAATAGACCTTGACATTTGGGAGTTACAGTTTCTGGGATTTATGGTTAACACAGAAACAAAGAGTATCCTGAACTGTTGCAACAATGGAATTGAACCAAACTTGGCACACAGAATTCTCATGGCCAACCAAAACTACTGGAAGGGATTGGTGAGCATTAACCTTGAGTTTTAGAGTTGTAGTGCACGTACATCCAGAGAGCACTGTGGAGTCAAACAATGATAGATCCGGACCAAACTTGGCACAAATACTCAATATGCCCAAATGTGAACACAGATGGAGTTTGGGGGAAAATAGACTTGACATTTGGAAGTAGTTGCTGAGATTTATAGTTCTCCTACAATCAAAGAGCATTCTGAACCCCACCAATGATAGAAT
The DNA here is from genome assembly GCA_030556195.1 of Anolis apletophallus. Classification (NCBI taxonomy): domain Eukaryota; kingdom Metazoa; phylum Chordata; class Lepidosauria; order Squamata; family Anolidae; genus Anolis; species Anolis apletophallus. Next base: position 33,768,795 of record JARBWK010000006.1, on the reverse strand, counting down.
TGGGCCAAACTTCCCACACAGAACCCACGGGTGGCTCCCTTCCTGAATGGCTCTCTCCCTCTTCCACACACACACACACCTAAAGCGCCTGTTCTGCCCCCCCCCTTCCCTGGCAAAACAATGCCTTGGCAAAAGCGAAGCCAGAAAACAGCCGCAGCTGCAGCAGCCCGGTGCCCTCCCTCTCCTCCAACCCTCTCTTCACACACAACCAGAAGGGAAGGCACTCACTCGGGCCATGGTTGCCTGCCTGCCTTCCTTCTTTCCTGCGGTTCGAACGAAGAATCTGGTGGGCCTGCTTCATACTGCGCTCCTCACTGCCGCTTCCGTTCCCCGCCCTCCCTCGATTAGAGGCTGGCTGGCTGGGTAAACGGCCGATTGGAGGCGGTGCCCGGCCCCTTCTTCTTTGCTGCCGCCCGGCCCCTCCTCCTCCTCCTCCCCCAAGCAGCAGCAGCAGGACTTCGGCAGGAGGGGGAAGAAAGGGGGGAAGAGAGGTTTTCCTGCAGCACACCGAGTGATCGCTCATGGCACACTAGTGTGCCGTGGAACAGCGGTTGGGAAACACTGTGCTAGAGGACCTAGAAATTCCTAGGTTAAAAAATGGGAGTTTCTTTCATTGTTTTTTCATTATTATGGGGCTTCTATGTCCCTGAATTCAGCAAATATGGAGGGCTGCCCCTTTTTGAATTAGAAGTCATCCATCATAAGCAGTTGTCTTACTCTGTTCTAATGGCAGCGATGGTTCTTTCGTAAAGTCTTAAGTTTCACTGACTGACTTCTATGTGTGCAGATCTAGAACTATGTGTTGACCTCACTTTTTAAATGCATTTCATTGAAATGAAGAATTGTTGATGTACAGAGATCTCATTCTGATTCTCAGGATTGTAATCTAAACCATTTATTATTGTTGGAAAAGATACAAAGTTTTTCAGGAACGGCCTAATAGTTAATTATTTGGCTTTAAGCATGTGACCAAGATATTTGTAGAATGAGAAAAATGCTGTTAACAATGATAAGTATATACTAGTTTTCAACCTGGCACTTTAAGTTGATTATTGTGCAATGTTCAGAAATGAATTAGGAAACAATTCAATATATGAACAGGCTCATTTTTCAGGCAAAAGTGTTATACAAAAGGAAAATCAATGGAGAACTATTATATAAAACTATTGGTAAATGCTTTGTAGCACTGCTCCTTTCAGTCAGAAGAATGTTTAACCACAAGTCACCACAGTGTGCTCAAGATGTGTACTTTTCTTTTAAAGGCTAGCAATAAAAAGTTATTGTGTCTTCAGAGAATACAGGAGTTTTTGTAATCAGATTTATTACTTGGTATGAAAAATGCCTTGACTGCCAAATGCCTAAGTATGGCATTTTTTTTACAAACCAATCCATAGATGGTATTGAAGCAGCAAATTAGGGAGTCCCAACACCGCTTTAGTATCTACATTTATAATCTTCATTTAACACAGCGAAAAAGAACTAATCAGGGTTTTTGGCTGTATGGGGACTGGCCTTCATGAAATGACACAAAAATGACTGAATATTAATATCAAATACAATTCTCATATGCTGGTTTATGTACAACAGTCCATGTGAAAAATATCTTGGAGTCATAGTTGACAACAAGTTAAAGATGAGTAAACAATATGCCGCAGCAGCTAAAAAAGCCAGTGGGATTTTGGGCTGGATCAAAAGGAGTATAGTGTCGATCAAGGGAAATAATGGGGCCCCTCGGTCAGACCTCACCTGGAATACTGTGTCCAATTCTGGCCATCACAATTCAAGCAGGATATTGGCAAGCTGGAAGGTGTCCAGAGAAGGGCAACTAAAATGATAAAATGTCTGGACACCATGCCCTATGAGGAGTGGCTTAAGGAACTGGGTATGTTTAGCCTGGGTATGTTTAGCCTGCAGAAGAGAAGGTTGAGAGGAGACATGATAGCCATGTATAAATATGTGAAAGGATGTCATAAGGAGGAGGGAGCAGACTTGTTTTCTGCTGCCCTGGAAAGTAGGACTCAGAGCAATGGGTTCATATTACAGGAAATGAGATTCCACTTGACATTAGGAGGAAGTTCCCAACTGTAAGAGCTGTTCAGCAGCGGAACTCTCTGCCTTGGAGTGTGGTGAAAGCTCCTTCCTTGGAGGCTTTAAAACAGGGGCTGGGTGCTTATCTATCAAGGGCACTTGGTGCTTTTCCTACATGGCAGGGGGCTAGACTAGATGGCCCATATGGTCTCTTCCAACTTTATTCTACGATTCTATGGAAATTCCAGGAAAATCCAGGTTTGTGAAGCACTTGGTTGAAAAATCTTATGATAACTGTTATTCTGCCAAAACAACTTTCTGGATGATTATTATCATATCAGGTGATAAAAGTCTTTGAAAAAGAGCAAAAAGAAAACAAAGAGAAACACCATAGTGCCAAGTAGTTGTTTTACACTGATTTTGACCATAGAAGGGAGACAACAAAACTTCTGTGTTGGGAAGTAGAATTTGGCCTTATATGCTAAACCTTATGCAGATCTTATGAGAGCTATGTAGCCTTTCTTGTACAATCACAATTGAAAAATGTACTTCATATTGCACCAGTTTAGAAGTTGCAGCAGAAAGCATACAATATTATAATTTATCCTATAAAGTCACACATTCTATACACTTTTGGTTGATTTTCAAAAGAAAGAACTGCAAAACCTGTCAAGTCAGTAAACCCTGTATCAACTTCTTACAATGTATGCTTGGGATTTCAATCTTAATTTGAGGTTATGCCTGAAGGAATCTTATTGCACCTTTGAGACTAATTGGGAGAAAGAAACTTGTAGCCAGGTATCTCTAGCTAGATACATGACATTGCTTGCCATTTTTGAAAAAAAAAATGGTTTTCAGAAAGAGAGATAGTTGTTCTGAGCTGATTTTATCTCATTTCCTCTTTTTGTATGATCAACACGGGAGCCCAAGAGAGCAATGCTTGCCTGCCCAGTACTTTCCCTTTACTTCAGACTGAAATAAAAATGTCACCTGTTATTCATGACTCCCAACTGCATCAATTTGTACATACAAGGAAGGTTAAGGGTGGCATCTAGACAGAAAAGCAATCATGCGGAAGGGTGAGAAAACCTCAAACATTCTTTTAATCATGTGATGTCTACAGAATCTAACAGTACTTGCATGTCTGAAAGATACATTACAGTCCAAATAGCAGTCAGAACTTCAGAATTACTTAATGTCTCAAATACAATCCTTATTGAAAGAATCAGTTGAGATCTGTGTCTGCCATTAATCAAATGTTGATTAATCAATTGATGCGAAACTAAATTAAAGGCAGGCTTATATACCACCCTCATTCAATTGTAAAAGTGACTGTTCCAACATCTCTTAGTGAGCTAAGTGAATATCACACAAGAGAGTCCTATCACAGCACAACAAGGGAATTCAGATATTTTGTCATCTTTCAAGAACTTGGAGGGTATCTGATGAACAGCAGTGTGATCACTGAATAAATATGCTTTTGAAGATCCAAGATTGCTTTCAACTGGGCTACCACTGAATTGTAAATGCCTGCAAGTTTAACAGTAATTTGTTCAACTGCTTAGTTGTGGATTCAAATGTTGCATTAATGGTTGCAATTGTAAAAGAATTCCAGATTTTTTCCTAAAAAGTTCTCTAGCTGCATAAAAGCCACCCTCGCTGCCACCACCACTGTACAGATGGCAGAGCAGAAAGAAAATTAATGCTATGCTATAATTTGGGAAGGTATAATGACATGGTACATGCTTGCTGAGTGCTATCATTGCCTGCAAACTTGGATTATTATAATCAGACATTAATGCAATGATGGTTTGCACATTTCCAAAGAATGACCCTCCCCCTCAGGAAGACAGGATTACTTGCTCCATAGTTCCCTTACTGAACTCAGTAAAACTAGTTGTCAAAAGTGAGTTATGAACTACAGCCCAAAATTAAAAAAGACATGAGCAACAGTGGCTTTCTCCTTTGGGTGAGTTTGACAATATTTCTTGATTACTCAGCCCCTTTTAGCTCAACACCCCCCTTCTTAGTGCTTTGACCACATATTTCAGACAAACTGTCCCACAGAGACCCATAAAGCATTGAGCAGTTATTATTGTTTTCATTTCCTTTCTCCCACCCCCAACTTCCATTTCCATTTCCTTGAATTCCACCAACTCATGTAGCAATGGTTTATGTCAGGAAAAACAGAACTTGTCAGAATCAAGTTTGCTTTAAAAAATATTCAGGAACCTGAACTTAAGCTGTCTTTAATCTCTTTTCTGCTGTGTACTTTACAAAGCATAGTCTGCTATAACCCGAAATTTCACTATCCAAAGACATTTGCAACATTTTAATCCAACAACCTTTACAAGAAGTCCATAAAAACCAGCAGTTCCGTGTTCTTCCTTATATATTGGCTCATTCTATAGTTTCTCAATCCTGCTCTCGTTATTTCTTTCTCTGTCTCTATTGGATTAATATCACATTTCCTGTCAAGGAAACCCCACTGGCTGTAAAGTTGGCTTAAAGCTCTCCAGGATTGGCTCAAATGGAGCCAGACTGCAAGAAGTGGGATCAATGAACTGCTCACATCTGTTCACAACTGAGATCCAAAAAAAGAGAGAGAGAGAGCAAGAACATGAGTGCGATTGTGAGTTTATGGCTCTCCCTGTTCTCACAGTTTGGGAGATGGGGAAGTTTCCAAAATAAGAGAGAGAGTGAGAGTGATGTTCTTACCTGTGATGACCAAACATGGGACAGTGACACCTGGCATGCTGCAGAGAAGGAGAGAGGAGAAGACCCTTGTTGCAGAGCAAAAGGAACCCAGCCAGGACGGATATCCAGGAAAGCAGCAAGGGGACCTCTGCTGTTCACAGAACGTCTGCTAAGTCCAGAATGCTGTTCCTCGGGCTGCTTCTGGTCCCCTTCTGCATTTGTAGCAGCAATCGCAGTCCAGTGAGGCATTTCCTGTTTGTTGTTCAAGCCCTTTAACTTTTCCTCCCCCTACACATCAAGATGAATTATCCCCCTCCTTTATTAGCCCTCACTCCCCATCCTCTCTGAAGAAGTGGGCTGTCAGCTTTGAAACCCCCACGTGGCAGGATCCAAGAGCCCAGAGACATGTACAAATAAAGTCAGATCTTTAACAGCTAGTGTTTAGGCTAAAGTCTGCAGGCAGCAGAGCAAACCTTAAAGGGACATCTGCAGCTGATAATTAATGGGTATCTCTCCAGCTACCAGGCAACTTGTACCAAATACCCAGAGTGAGAAGGCAAAGTTTTTTTTGGGACCCACCCCTTGATCATGTCTCTTTTTCCATTCCCGCCCTTTATTTTTAAACAGTGTTTTTAACTGCTCTCTTCTCTGCAGGAAACAAATCAAAGCTGTGTTACAAGAAGTGTGTGTGAAATTCCCATTTCAACAGACTTGCAAACTGAAGCTGTTCTTTGTTGGTCTAATTTTATTCCACTTACATCACTCTTTAAAAATGTGTCTGATCTATATACTGTGGCATATTACCCTAAAGGAAATCTTTGTAGAAGGTTGGTATTATATGCCCTAACACAAGGCTTTGTGGAACACTCCGAACAAATTAGACCTTGGAAAAACTTACAGTTACTGTGATTTAGACGACCACTCCCAGAGTCTGGCAGACACCACATCCAATGGAACAAGGTTTGAGAATTCATTGTTTGCAGGCCAGAACTACAAATTGTGGTTTGCCCTTGTGTTTAAGTTTCATGTTTAGTTGCTTTTTATCATTTTAAAGTTATCATACATTGTATTAAAGGAGTCCTCATCTCATTCAATCTTCCAAGAAGCATTGTCCTTCAGCCTCAATTACCTAGTTGTCAGTTGGCTGACTGGGGAATAAATCCTGATCTTCAGAGCCGTAGCTCAATACTCAAACCACTATGCCAAATATGGTGAACTACCATGTCATCAAGATGATTAATGATTAAAATGCCTGTGCTAGGAAGAGCTGTAGCAGTTTGCTTTGCCTGATCGTTTTGGGAAAGGAAAGATTTATTCAACTTTTCTTTCTTACTGCTGAGTTAGCTGAATCCATTCCCAGCTTCATTTATAACAGATAAGATGAGGACAAAAGGAGAAAATGAAGGAGAAAAAAACTAGGACATTTTAAAAGAAGCTGAAAAAATGGGACAGACAGAGGGTATGTTTTAATCCTAGGAGATGCACACCTAAAAAACTGAGATTCCCAAGGTGAAAATATATATTGAATGTGTACTACTGTTCACATAGATATATGGATTTCTAGAACCCTTTGGCTGCTTTTAAACTTGGGAAGAAAGCAGGGACACATAGTGATGTGAATATATTTGTGGAACAAACAGATGAATGATGAACAATTTAAAATCCATGAATATCCAACACAGGCAAACATTATGGGAGTGATATGTTAACCAAGCCAGGTGGATAAAGCTTGCAGTTCCCTGGTAATGGTGATTTCTGTCATTGTACAGAATATACTTCTATGAGTTCAACTATTTTGATTATTATCATTATAGTTTTGCCTACAGTGCTACCTGATGGCAACCAGGGATTTAATGAGAGAACTTGGATGTCTTCTTTGTTAGCAAATAATTCCTCTAGCTAGTCAAACTAGGATTCCCTTGATTCTATAGCATTGAGCCATGGCAATTAAACTGGTGTCAAACTGCATAAATTGTACAGTGTAGATGCACCCTGAGTCAAGATTATTTAACGGTGGAACTTTGGTGTCATGCAAGATGGGGAAACTAAGAGTATTCATAACTAAAATCAACCAGGAGATGCAGAAAACACACAATGATTATGATTAAGGAGGAAATGAATGCAACTTTGACAGATGTTATCTGTCCATGAGGTGGTTTACATCTCTGATCAGCAGCAGTAAATGATACAAGATGAGCCAATAGCACAGCTAGAGAGACCCCAGTTGTGCCTGATGGGGGACTTCCATGATGCAGGCGAGTAACTGAGCTTGTTACTGTCAGTAATTAAACATCAGGAATTAGCCACCAGCAACTTTGAAGGCGTAAAACTGGTAAATAAGCCCCAGAAATGAGAAACCAGGAAGCAAAGTGATAGGTGGCATTTATTTTAAAAATAATTTATTTCATGTATATCCTGCCTTTCCCTCCAAGGCAGCTCACATTATCAGGTCAAAATACAGTGGAAAACAATGGATAATACAGAAGTATATAAACTAGGGGTGTTCATGACTTTAAAAAACCTGCTTCGTTTGACTTTACAGAATTTGTGCACTTTATACGTTAGTTTTGATTCTAAAGTTTTTTTGAACAATTCCTAAAGGGTCCAGGTCGTATCTAATACAAAGTGATGAGAAATTAGTTATTTTTTCCTTTCTTTATTTAAAAACCTACAACAGCTAAGCTATACCTGGTGGAGGAGGAGGCCTCATAGGACTTAGGGTGGCTTTTCTCCCTCCACCTCCTGGCTTTATGCGAGCAGGCATTGTCCTGCAGTGGGCCTGAGAAGAGCCACAGTCCTGACCGGGGAGAGGTTCAGGTCCTGCGTCTGGTGGAAGAAATGACAAATTGATATGAAGAAAGGCAATCTTTTGATAATCTGAACCTAAGGCTTGCCAGATGTCAATGACAGCCATAGATTAATAAAAATTGTGCTCCTGTAAACTTTTCTTTTAAAAAAATAGTCACTTATATTCTATGAAAACTTTAGCTTGGTGTGGGAGGAAATGACAATGCTCTTACTGCTAGCACATACAGTGGGCCCTTCGTATTCACTGGAGTTTGGTTCCAGGTCTCCCATTGATCTCAAGTCCTATTATATGCAATGGTGATGCAAAATGACAAAACCGAGGTTTGCATTCTGAAGTTTTAAAAACATATTTTCAAGCCATGGAGGGTTGAATCTGTGAATGTGGTATCTGAGGAGAAAGAGGGCTGACTGTATTCTGAAGACAGGGTTGTGTGATATGAGGAATTGGGAACTCTAAGGAAACCCAGTGAGACTGGTGGCTTTCTGACCCATTTGAGATTTTCGCCTTTATAGTAAACAGGAAAACGGAGAGAAAAGGAACTGATTGGCAGATAAATTGGATTCAAGCAGCCATAGTTTACTCAGTCCAGGGCCTTAGAGGATGGGATGATGTCACAAAAGAGATTAGCCTGGGAAACATTTCAAAAATAGCAAAAACTGATGATGGTGTTTCCAGAATCTAAGGTTTTGGAGGTCTCCACAGTAGGGAATTAAAATGCATAAGGTCTTAATGCAGTTGTTAGTCTCAACTGGAAAAGACATTAAATGCCAATTTACCATCCAATTACTGAATTGTAAATGCCATTTGTTGAATGGATCTGTTATAGCTAGAACTAGTGGATGGGTTTAAACCATAGAGAGAAGTGTTATACAAAATCAGACCAGTGGTCCATCTAACTCTGTACTGTAGGCTTTAAATAGTAGTTACTCTCTCCAGTGTTAAAGTATTACACTAGAGAAAAACACTTAAAATCCGGTTTCTGCCTTCTGCAGAATTCTGGGGTTTGTAATTTAGGGAGGAGCCTTTAACAACCTCACTAAACTACAAACCCAAGAATTCTGCAGGAGGCAGAAACCAGATTTTAAGTGGATTTTTTTCTCTAGTGTGGTGAAGTGGATTTTTTTCTCTAGTGTGTTGGGGACTGGACCAGCGATCTTCTATAGGTAGATCCTGTAGCAAACACATGCCCAGTCATGCATAGAAATACAGATTTTGCAAACTTTAGAAGTCAAATGTTTAGGGCATTTGGGCAAACAACTGGAAAAAATAAAGCATATATATAATGTTTACAATTAGAAATTTCCTGATACGATATTGGAGATCTTAATGAAAATACTATTTTTCCTGCTTTAGTCTAAAGCTCATTTGCAAATTTATTTCAGGAAACAGGATTAATAATGGATATAAAATGGAGAAAGAGCAGAGACCAGCACATTGGCTGTAGTATTTAGAATTACAAGTCAGCTTCTGCTTTGTTATATGGTATTCTTGAACCCTGATGATTTTTGTGCCTTCAAAATATTTCTGACTCATGAAGATCTTAAGGCGTGCGATTTTTCATGGCTGTTGTTCCCCTGTTAAACACAGTTACTTTCAAAACAGTAGCCATGAAAACAAGTAACTAACTACTTTATAGTAGTAGCCAATTACTATAGCAAGAAGTCTGGAAGTCTGCTCTGGAAAGTGTCAAGAAAACTGAAACAAAATTTTTAGATTCCTTTTCAAAACCCTTTTATTATTATTTTTCTCTTGGGAATTTTTTAGATTATCTGGCAAACAAAACTTAAAATCAAATGCATACATACATATTTGGGGTGCTTTGTCTGCTGTATTCAAAATCTACGTTCCCTGGCTTGTAATTTTCCTGCCTCTCCTATGAACTTTTCTCCAAATAGTCCCCTTTTCCTAATCAGTTTCCTTCCAAAGTACTGTTTCTACAGGTCTTTGATCTCACTGCTATGTCATTGTGTTATTGTTTGAAAACAGTAGGAGCAAAGATGATGTCTTCTAGCACTGCTGTGAAAAAATACAAGCTCAAATTGTATGAATCTCAAGTATCTGGAGATACTGAGCTTGTTAATGACTGTTCATCCACACCCTTCTGAGACAGAGCCAGGGTTTTGGCAAGTAATCGGAAGTTCATGGAATTTTCCTATGGCCCCTTTGAATATAATAAAATACAGCTGCTGATGACTACAAATTTTAGATAAAATGTAAGTTCATCAAGTTTGTGGTTTCTTTAATTTTTTTACAAAAACTTGATGAACTTACTTCCTGTATGCCAGTCCTCTAGAAGCAATAATTTTCAGGAAACCTCAGTCAGATGGTGCTGTGGTTTTAAACTTTGGATATCTTTTAATGGATTTAAACTGGGATTTTAAATACTGTTTATATTTAATCCTGTTTGCATATTTGTATATTTTAAAATGTATGCTAATGCTTTTATGTTAAGCTGCATTGATAATAAATTTTAAAAAACTGAATTGCAACACCAAGTTTGATAAGAAACATGATCATGCATTCTCTTCACACATGACCACACATTCTGTTTATACATCTGTGTGGCCGACAGATTAGTCAAAGCAGCCAAAAAATGGCTAGTTTTTGGGCTACTCTACATTGTCCAGAAAACCAGGAGTCACTGTGAATTCACTGCTGTCTGTGTTCAGAATGCACAACGACTTCTGGTGAGTATACCAGATTTTCTTGCCTCACTTTAGATAAAGTTGGAAATATTCAAGGCTTGTTGAAAACTCTGAAGTCTCCAAAAGTTTTGCAGAAGTCTGGACAGATGGACCAAGGCTAATTTCCTACCCAGACATACAATACCACAATTACTCTTTTCCTACAGTAATCAATCAGCACAGGGAAAGGGAACGGATTGTCCCCATGTAAGTGGCAACCAACACCGGCCACAGAACTCCATGCAAGCACATGACCATAGTGATCATGTCTACTGATGTCTGAATTAGGCACCTTTAAGACTAATAAGAAGGAAGGGGTTGATCTCTCCTCCTTCTGATCACATGGGTGTCACATTCTGACATCAGCAGATTCACTAGGCTGGGCCTGGCCAACAGGCGGTCCGCGGTCCGCACACGGCCCGCCAGCCCCTTGGATGCGGCCCTCCTACCCTCCTGCAAAAAAAATATTTTTAAAAAATAAAAAATAAATCTAAAAAAGAAATTCCCAAAAAAAGTGCGCATGCGCACAGTTTCACCCGCTTCTGAGGTTGGCGTGACGCTTTGGGGGGGAGGGCAGAGCCATGGGGAGTCCCCCATGGCTCTGCCCTCTCTCCCAAAGCACGCCAGCCTCAGAAGCGGCAGATTCGCCCGCTTCTGAGGCTGGCGTGATGCTTTGGGAGGGAGGGCGGAGCGATAGTGAGCCCCCCGTGGCTCCGCCCTCTCTCCCAAAGCATCACGCCAGCCTCAGAAGCGGGTAAAACCAGAGGAGGATGGGCGGGGGCATGGCCAGGGGCATGGCCGGGACGTGGCGGAGTGGCCCCCCAGGTGATCAGTGACCGGAATTCCGGCCCTTGGGCCGGTAGAAGTTGGAAAGCCCTGCACTTGGCAATGGCAGGAATTTTCACAGAGCTTCATGGTCCATATGGAGGATATGGTGACAGCCAAGCTGGTTGGATATAGACACTGGCCATGGATTCAATGCATACATACTGGATCTGGGGCTGCCCTATGGCGGATTTATACAAGAGTAACTTCAGAGTTGACTGTTTCTTCTTCTTCTTCTTCTTTTAAAAAAGGATTTTTCCTATAAACAGTGATGTTGCCATATGATACAGGAAGAAGTAAAGGGTAGGGTTAGGTTGTGTCAGATGACACAATCCTTGCTCTGCAACAAATGCAAAAATATACAGTTTTCACTTATTTTATTCTTGCACATAAGAATGAAGACTTAAACATTTTCTCCTTGATAAGTGAGATGAGAACTGGCACTAGAATGATGGAAATATTCACTATAAGGCCACCCTCTCTATATCTTTTTTGCAGTTCCAAGTGTTAACATAATATGAGTTCTGTATTTGTGGGGGATATGATCCACAACTTCATGTAGATACATGAAGCATCCTGACTAAAGCACTTACTAGAGGCCAAAGATTCAGAAATGACATTTGTTTTAGTTTCCGGGTCTCAAGGCACCCTGGAATGGCCAACTGCCGTGGGTGTTTTGAATGTGATTTTCCTACTTCTTGGCAGGGGGTTGGGCTGGATGTCCCATGCGGTCTCTTCCAACTCTATGATTCTATGATTATTTTATGAAGCAGGTGTTGTTGGGATAGTTGGGTTGGTCTTTGTGGTCTCTTCCAAGTCTATGATGCTATGAAACATAGAATCATAGGTCATAGAATCATAGAGTTGAAAGAGGCCTCGTGGGCCACCCAGTCCAACCCCTTGCCAAGAAGCAGGAACATCACATTTGAAGGATGCCAAGGTTTCTCTCCAGCTGCACATTCATGATGTAACCCAGTTCCCCAATATGCAATGCCTTACAAATGCTTTGGTTAGGGCCCTGCCAAACTGCAAATGTAGGATTTTGGAGAGTGTCATCATGAGATGTAAATATGATGGTTGAGTTGTATCACTGTAATTATGTTGATAGTGCAGGATCTTGACCTATTTAACTGTACAGGTATACCCCAGTTAACAAAATAGATAAATTCCCAGGCATTTCTTGTTTAATAGAACATTTGAGCCTAGAGGCAGAAATAAGATGAAAGGACATGAATAAGTTCCTAGACAATACAACAGATATTGTGCTATAACTCCCAGCAGCCCTTACCAGATTTGCAAATGATGGTGAATGCTGGGATTTGCAGTTCAGCTGTATCAAGAAGGCCACATAATCCCTGGGGTACTGAAAGGCTTGGTAGTGAATATGAATCCTGGAGGGATACATGCCAGCTGTAACTAAATAGCAACATATAGTAGTAAATGATATAGTTATATAAGTTTGATATAATATCTAAATTTTATTCCTGTTCACACAGTCATTCTATAGAAAATGGATATGTACTATGTCACAGCATATACATGTTTATTGAGTTGTAAATGGCATATGAAAGCTGGATGGCCATCTGTTTGAACGCTCTAATTATGTCTTTCTGCATGGCCAAATAGGGCTGGACAGGATGGCCTTTATGGTCTATATTTCTGTCGGCTGACAGATTGGTGAAAAGGGAAATGTATGAAGAATTCTGCAGCAAGTTTAATATTTACTTTTCTAAAGCCAAAATGAATGTGGGATAAGGCATGAGCGCAGCCAAAGGAAGTGAGAGATTTGATAATAAACCAAGGCAAACATTGCCTGTATTTTGCGCAGAATAATCTGTCGAATCCTGGCATGGTGTAAAAGAACTGCAAGCTGCCTGATTGCTCCTGGCCACTGCTAGCCCAATTGCTCAACATAACAGAAAGTATTTATTTAGTATGTTGTTCAAACTGGAGACCTTGGATTGACAACACAGTAATTAGACAAATTGATTGAGACAACCTGGTTTGTTTAGTTGTCATAATAGTGGGTGGAGCAACACAGAAACATATAGGTCCTGTAGTTAATTTATGGTTGATGAAGGATTATCCAGCATCTTGGTTTATCATATTGTGTAAAATACACATACAAAACATAAAACAATGTGCTTTTTGTTGGGAGGGGGAACAGGGGTGAGACTAAGATGTTACTGCATAATGCTTGTAGCATGTGTTTGAAGCTCCTTAGCTATAATATCTTTTCCCCAAAGATATGCAGAGGAACACAGGTACCCCCTATGTGTATGGGGTTTCAATACATTCTGCCCTATGTACACTTTAATTTTTATACATCTCTGATGGTCAGCCTATGGAAGGTTTTGCATGCCGCGTTATTGGGATGTTCGAAAAAATCTCAGCAAAAGAATTTCAGAAGATTTATTTTTGCCTTTTTGCATTCTTTTTCTCTTTCTTGTTTTCCCTTAAATGGATTAGAGTCCCAGGTTGCTTTTTTCACGATATTGTTATTCTTATTTTCCTCCTAACTGTTTATTAGCAAAAGTACACAAACCTGAGGAACTGCCAGCCAAGGAATATCCTTGAACTACAAAGTTCTGAACCTTAGTCTTACTTGCCTGGAGCTTGGGAAGTCTAAATCTTGTAAGTGAATCCATTTTGCACACACGTGCTCAGAAGCAACACATCATCTTTCAATCATTCCATAGAAACATATACAGCTTCTTGTTTAATGTTTGAAATCAAAATTTCTCTCTTTCTTTAATACAACAACAACAATTTTATTGATTAGCCACAAGCCATATCAAATACAGACACATTGCAATGATTCTAAAAACAATCTGAGGAGAATTCTAGACCATTACATCAATTAAACCCCTGTTTTGCCCAGCAGGAGGGATTCTAAGGGAGGTGGTAACAATTCACAGGTCCTCATCTCCAACACAATTTATTCCAATTGCATCTATGTAATCAGATCTTAGTTGCATGGCTTTACAGAGAAAACGAGCAGTAGCATCTGTTATCAGCTTGTTGGAGCCGGCCAGCAGAAGTGAGACTTTTGCTAGAGGGTCCCAATGATTTTTTCCCACGAGAAATATCTCTAGCAGTTGTTTTCTATTTGATAGATTTTGCAATAAAGCAGAAGATGAGTTAGATCTTCGATCTCAGGGGCACCACAAATAAAGATACGCTCTTCATAGGGAATTTTCTTGAACCTCCCATATCTCACCATTGAATCTAACTGCTCAAACCTGGCTCTAGTGAAAATTTTCCTTAGGTGGTGTAACCTTCCTTGCTGTAAGTAAGTGGTTAATTGGAAGGATTTCTTAAAACCACTTAACCATCTCAGGGAAACAGTAGAACCCAAAGAGTCTATATCAGTTTGGGCCGCAATGTCATTAATTCGTTGATGCACTTCTTTGAAGTGCTTACTTAACTCTTGACCAGATAGGTGGACTGGGAATATTACCTGAATGCCGCACCTTCTGATGTAATCAAACAAATGGTCAGCCCCCGATCTATAAAAACTGCTAGATTGTTCCAGCAAACATAATTTTGGGAGGCGAGGCGCCTCCATCTCCATGACCTTGAGCCAGTAGTTAAAGGCTCTGATCTTAGATTGTGTGCTAATAGAGAACATTCCCAACTCCGCCCTAACTGCCGCTGCTGGGGAGCTTCTATCGACCCCTAAAAACCACTTCAGATGTTGAGCTTGGGCCTTATCCAGGAGGGGAGTATCATTTGCACCCCAGATTTCAGAACCATAAAGAAGCAGCGGGGAGATTTTGTGATTGTAAACTTTCAGAAGGGGAACGAGGGAGCCCTGTTGCCGTTGATTCAGCAGCTTTAAGAGTAAGCTCGTTCTGCCCTTGGCTTTAGTTGAACACCTGTGGAAATGATTATGCCATAGACCATTTTCTGCAAAGTCTAATCCTAGGTAAGTGAAGGATCTAACTTGTTCTAATTGTTCGCCTTCTATTTTCCATTTTATTTTGGAGGGCGTTTACCAAAGATCATCATTTTTGATTTGGTTTTGTTTATCTTTAGTGCGTTTCTAAGGCAGTAGTCACTAAGTTTTCTTAATAACCTCCTCATCCCTATTTGGGTGTAGGAGAGTAGGATCATATCATCTGCATACAGAAGTCAGTTGATTTGCAAGTTAGCTACTTTAGGCATATGGACATCCGCCCCTCTAAGCGAATTTGGAAGGTCATTTACATACAGATTAAATAACAGGGGGGCAAGAATACATCCTTGTCTGACCCCTTTGCCGGTGTTAATAGGGCCAGTTCGGTCACCAGCAATACCAAATCTCACAGTCACCTGAGAATTATGATATAGGGCTTTGATCAGCAAAATCAATCTAGGATCTGCATTCATACGTTGGAGTTGGTCCCAAAGGATTTCCCTATCAACTGAATTGAAGGCCGCTGACAGATCTATAAAAGTGGCGTATAGTCTATTACCCTTGGCTAGGTATTTGGAAATCAAGTGATTTAGGACAAAACAATTATCCATTGTCGATCTATTGTGTCTAAAGCCAGACTGCTCTTCCACCAAGATTCCATTTTCAGTTACCCACTCCTCCAGTCTACATAGAAGATACTTTGCATACATTTTGGCCACAATATTCAATAAACTGATAGGTCTGTAGTTGGCGGGATTTTTCTTTAATACATATCAGTTGGGTCTTTGCCTGGAAAAAAATTGTGTGGAGAAGTAAGTGTTCCTAGTATGAGCAAAGTACCTTTCCATTCTACCCACACATAGGTTTCTTTAACACATCATCTGCATTACAGAGAATGTCTTGACATCTATTTGTTGATGTTCTTTATTGCACCCTTGCTGCATTTGCCCTTTAATGTTTGCATTAAGAATATTGTAACAAACTCCTGTGCCTTTCCTCTTGCTTCACAAGAGGTTTATTTTTATATATATTTAATGTAGATGTAATAGCATTAAAATATAGCACAATGGCATGATGCTAGGACATGCCAGCACATTGTAATGATATATCAGCAATTGAACAAAAAAAAATCAGAAATAAGAATATGGGATTAAAAGATGTTTAAATATATTAGAAATGTCAATTTCCCAACCAGAGCACTAGAAGCTGTCTAGGGCTTCTCTGCCAGGGATGTTCTTGGAACTGAGAGGGATAATCTGGTTACACTCACTAACAGGAGAAAGTGCTATAACTGGTTACTGAATTGTTGCTAGGAAAAGGGGTCATTAATGGATTACTTCTGACATGGAAAAAACATTCAATGGTCCCAAAAAGCAGCACTGCCTGGAAAGCAACAATGTTGTGTGATCAGGCTAGGGTAAAAACAGACCCAATGCATTGCTATGAAGGTATAACAGTGTAGTATGATAAAGCCCTTCCTGAGTGATTTATTTGGGTGTTTGACTGGAATCTACCATACAATCTAAGAAATGTAAGGGGGGAAAGCATCTGGAGAGGGGAGGGAGAGAAAGAAATTGAGAGGAAGAGGCAGAGAGAAAGAGAAAGAACAAGTCTTGAGACAATAGAAATGTACATGTTCTGCTGTTTCATCTATTTGTACAAGTATGATTAGGTTCCATAATTTCTCTCTCATTGCAGACAAAAATGCACACTGTATTTTCCCTGTATTCACACATTCCAATATGTGCTGGGGAATTGTTCTGCACATGGTTGTTCTATGCACAGAAAAGTGATATGTGCAGAAAAAGTATACAAGTATTTGTGCGCCGAATAATAGTTCAAATATGCCCATATGTGTGAATCCTAGGAGAAAACTATGCAGAAGTCTTGCTACTGCATTGTTCTTAATGACAGATTTTCTTGAGTGGGAAACCTTTTTATGATGAATATGTATATACTTTCCATTCCCAGACAATGGTCTTTGAAGTTATCATTTCTTTTCACGAATAGCTGGGACAGATACAATCCAGGTAAGGTGATGGCATAGTTTCTTCTAAAAACCGGCTGGAAAGAGTCATAAGGGATTGTTGCTTAATGTTCTCTCTGCTCTGAAGTATGAAGGAATTGCTGCTGGCAGAGCTGGGGAGAGCCAAAGCCAGTTTATCTAACTTCCTATTGCATACTAGCCATTCTCTTTGACCACAAAGAGAAAATGTGCCCTAAATCCAATTTTGGAATTCCTGCAACAAATATAAGTGAAGAGGCTATCTGAGGGAAAGTGTCAATTTTCTAGAATCTGCTTAATTTGTGACAGTTGCTGAAACCCAATCTTCTGGTTAAACATGTGGCAACAATATCCTCTTGAGTGCAAGCATAATGTTACCCCCACCCACCCCCCAAAAAAATCAGGCAAAGTCCACAGTCACACATCATTCTGATTCAGTAAGCAGCTTGGTTTAGCAGAACGAGGACTACAGTTTTCATTTTAAGATGTGCCTTGGCTTTGCATTTATCACATGATTATTCTAATAATCATCCCCATGCAGAGGAAATATTTAAAGGAAATCCATGCTTTTCGCGACAGGAAAAGTCAGATGTGCTGATAGTATTCATGCAGCAGAATTGTGGAGGAAGTCAAAACCTATCCCTAAAACCTTGAATTAAAAAACAAGTCCTAGGAAACAGCAGTTTGGGGGAAGTTTAGTATTGAGAGCCATCCACTCCCTTTTCCTGAAATGCAGGATGCAATCCTTGTTTTGTTGAAATTAAGAGGCAACATGAAAGAAACTGCTGGATTTTTGAGAATCCATTCATTGTCTAGGAGTAAATGCAGGAATCATTGCCTTCACTTTGAATTAGCTTTATGATGATACCATGCTATTGCATGTTGTCCGTATGACATAATCAGAGAAAGTTTGGGGCTTCCCACTCCCTGCAAAGCCTTATGTATGCAGGCAGTAGGAAGCCCCAAACTTTCTCCTACATGCCGCATATTGATTATTGAAAGTCAAGGCATGCATTATTGGGAATTTGTACAGGCAGTCCCTGAGTTACAAACATCCAACTTACAAATGACTCATAGTTAAGAATGGGGCTGAAACAACAGGAAGTGAGAAAAATCTACTCATTGGAAGAGAAATTAACTGCTGAAAAGTTATCATAGGAAAAGGTATCTCAGCTGAAGCTTTATCACAAATCCATGTGGAGCCCCCAGTGGTATAATGGGTTAAACCCTTGTGTCGGCAGGACTGCTGACCAAGAATCCAGGGAAAGAGGGTTGAGCTTCCTCTGTCAGCTCCAGCTCCCCATGCAGAGACATGAGAAAAGCCTCCCATAAGGATGGTAAAACATCAAACATGGCCATCCCCATGGCAACATCCTTGCAGACAGCCAATTCTCTCACACCGTCTTGCAGTTTCTCAAGTTGCTCCTGACATGAAAAAAATCCTTATTTCCACAATAAGCAAAAGTTTTCAAAATCCAATTATCACAGGGACAGACAGTGAGTCGAAATTTTCTGAACAGGGGCACAAAGTTTAACCTTTCCAAAAGATCATATATCTATATCTTTAAAATGTACATTTTAAAAGTACATGTTCCGACTTACAAACAAATTCAACTTAAGAACAAACCTACAGAACCTATCTTGTTCATAACTTGGGGACTGTCTGTATTTCCTGTGATTAACCTGTTTCCTCTCTTACAATGGGATTTTCTCACATATATTGCCTTAGCAATCTGTCTGGCAAATATTGCTCAATGCAAGAGACATACTATAATACACCATCTTCACCATTTGGAAGAGTACCTCTTCTTAAAATATGCCTGCCATTTCAACATGCTAACAGTGATAAAGACTGAGATTAATCACAATGGGTTTAATATATCTTGTTTCACTTCTTGTACTTACTGTAATGCCAAAGTTAAGTCACACTTCCCATATCCACACAATTCAAGGGCTTCTTTCACGTGGGTTTCCAAGAATAACTGTACTCAACAACCCTTTAAGTTACCCATAATTTGAATGGCTTTTCCTGTCTCCTTCATCTGTGTTTTCAGTTTTGTCTGCCAAAAATCTGAGACAAAAAGCAGACATATAGCCAAGGCAAATGGAATTTAGTAGCTGGGTAAAATTCTATTTCTTCCAGAATAAGCTAGCTAGCATACTAAAATAAGCAGCTATTGGCAATAAAGTAATAGAAGTAAAGAGCAGTGGGAATTTGAGCACCAAGCCCATGTTTTGGCCAAGACCTAAACAGCATGAGAAGAAAACACCTTTCCTATCCAAACAGTGGGAAGGAGAGAAAATGATGAAAACCTATTAGTCAGTCTATATCTTATTTGTTTCACTGCTGCACATATTTGTTTCAATGCTATGGCAAGGCCCACTAAGAACACCTTGTTGAATCAACCAAATTTATATGTATATGCTACAGTTAATTAATTTGGTGTATTCTAGTTAGAATGAATGAATGAATCAATCAATCACATCAAAGCCATCATTAACCAGAAGTTCAACACCTATATTTATTTTCCCTAGTCCATAGATTTCATGTTCATCTTCTCCTTATGGAAAAGCATCCTGTTCAATATTTATGGGGCTGTAAATGGGATTTAATACTTTCGAGATCATCAATGATCAAATGTGACCCTCTTAAAGTGAAGCATCTCGCCACTCAAAGGGTTTGTGAGTAGAAGTGTGTAAACCAGCAGAAATCCATTTTGGAATCCCATTTCATTTTGGAACTATTATGAGGGACCCGTTTTGATTCATAATCCAAGTTCTGAAGTTTTGTTATTATTTTGGTAAGATTTGTACCATTAACAGCAATGGGGAACACTTAAAGGCTTGTTTCTCTGTCATTTTTATGGGTATCTGGATGAAACTTGCCATACTTGTAGGCCACATTTATAACTGTAAGCCTGCCAAGTTTCAGAATATTTTGGTCATCCGCTGATTTTTTAGGAAATTTATAATGCTTTTACATTTTTTTAAAAAAATCAAAAGAGGTATCTCCTTTCTACATGATTTATTTATTTATTTATTTATTTATTGGACTTCTAGGCTGCCACTCCTGGGAGGCTTTGGGCGGCTCACAGCAAGCAATAAAAACACATTAAAACACATTAAAACACATTAGAACGCAACACATAATATAAAACATCAAGATTAAGATACAGTATGATGTGCAGAATACAGAGCACAGCATAGTGTAGTATACAACAGTATCGGCAGGCTGTGATGAGACAACACAAGCAGGGCATAATTCCTGCAAAGTTTCAGAAATATATGGATCCACTGATTTTTAGGACTTTTTCCCAATTGAAGCACCTTGGCAAGTCACACTCTCTCAGCCTCAGAGGCTTAAAATCAATCTATTTTATGGCTATCAGGACGAAACTTGTCACAATTGTATGTAACATTTACCACTTTAAGCTTGCTAAGTTTCAGAATGTTTCAGTCATCCACTGATTTTTAGGAAATTTTAAAAAGATTTTTACAATTAAAAAAAATCCAAAATAGGTATCCCATGGAATTTCTGCGCAGAGACGTTATAGCAGGGCATCAGACCCAGCAGCAGCACCCACACCATAACTACATAGCTAGTGCTACAATGCCATAGAGAGAGAGGTGTGTGTGTGTGTGTGTGTGTGTGTGTGTGAAGTGCTTGTGTGAACAACTTGTGCAAGGGCAAAAGCAAAGAACACAAAGCAAAAAAAGAAAAAAAGACAGAACAAAACAAGACACAGTAGAACAAACAAACACGAACAAGGGGCTTTTGGGGTTTTGTAAAGAAATATTTTTGAGGGGGAAATGCGCAGCAGAGGAGGGCTATAAAGTACTTTGGGGAGGGAGTAGCACTAGCTACAGGGGAAAAATAATTTTGGGTTGACAAAGGAATAGGAACAGAAGTCACAGAATAATTAAAAAAGCTAAGTTAAAGTGCTCAAAAACATGTCTTAGTTATCAAGAAACCAATTGTTCTTGGAATACATTATATATGGAATTTTTTTATATGCTAGAGAATGTATATAACAATACCCCCCACATCCCCAGTGATACAATAGACTCTGGTATAGATTTAGTTTACTAACAAAACTCCATATGCTACTTTTCTTTATCTCCCATCCTTTTTTCTTCCCCCCTTTCCTTTATGTTATAAAATTGTGGAAACAAAATAAAAAACACTTGTAAAAGCAAACAAACAAACAAACATGCAAACAAAACCATGTCTGCTCTCTCCAAACTCCTAATCTTCACAGAGGCTGTGCCTGTGGACCCTCCTCTCTGCAGAAAGATTTGCAGAAAGCTCTGATTGTCTAACAAGCTGCCAGGGCCAATCACATTCCCTCCCACGCCAGAAAATTGTTACATTTATTAATATAGAACTTAAACTTGAAATGTTCCAAATCTCCAAATCTTTCAATTTCCCCCCCAAAATGTTTCAGATGGGCTGTTTTGTTTTGGAAAGATTAGGATGCTGGTTTGCCAGCTAGTATTTCAGTGATTTGTTAGTGCGAATCATCCAAATCTTCTAAAATATAAAACAACCTCTGAAATTTTGCACAGCCTCATTTCTCAGATACTGCTGATCAGGGCACTGCAGTACTCTCCTGGGTTGCATCTGTACTGTAGAATTAATGTAATTCGACACCATTTTAATTGTCTTGACTCAATGCTTTGGAATCCTGGGAGCAGTAGTTTTACAAAGTCTTCTCTGACAAAGAGTGCTGGTGCCTCACCAAACTATAATTCCCATGATTCCATAGCATCGATCCCTAGTATTTAAAGTGTTAAACTGTATTAATTCTACAGTCTAGCTGCCCTATGACTAGGAGTTTTCATTTCCCAGCACTCCCTAAGTATTTTGGAGGGAAGGGGTAGTTGTTAGTGTTGTTAGACGTAACTACAGCAATTGAGATCTATCTCCATAGCTGTGTTTGTCAGTGCTTGGCCATAATTTCTGAATTGAGCATTCTAATAGACATATTTCTGTACAACATACACATCATAGCTCCCAGCTTTCAAACTGCATTATATGGCAGTGTACATGAGGCTGTAGCATGCAGCTTTTGAGCCAAGAAGAGAACTGCAGAATTTGGAGAAGGGTGAAATCTCAAGTATAACTTGTGGTGCAAATTTAAAGAAGTTGTTTTGTAACTGAGATGTGCGACAGAACCTGGGCTGGAGGGAAATTTCTACATTTTTGGGCTGCACTTTCCCCAACCTTCCTTTAAATTATTGGCCAAATACAATTCACCATCATTTATCTGCATTGTAGTCCTAGGGCCTTTCCAGACAGGCCTATAATCTGACACCTGTCTTGGGTTTACCCGAAGTGTCCAAATGATGCCTTAAGTGAACCCAAATTAATCTAGAGTAAACTGGGATTAATTAGACACCTGGAAAGATCCAGATATTTCCAGTTGTGGGCTCTGTGGGGATTGACTCCCACGACTGCTTTTGCAACCCCACGGGTCAATCCCCAGAGCAATCCTAGTTCTTCAGACTTAACAAGCCTGAAGGAATGGCATGGCACCCAACCCATCTCCTTCCAGCTCTCCACCCCCCCCCCCAAAACTGCAGCCACAGGCTCCTTCAGAAAGAGGAGGAGCCTGGTGTGAAAAAAATGATGCATCCACCCTTCTCCTCCTGACATGTCACTTTTGCATGCCAGAAGCTTTCTCTGTGGGGATCTGTGGCTGTAGTCATACCCTCTCCTGAGTTGGAAGAAATGGTGGGCTGGGGGCTGGCTCCATGCCCACACAGGTCAACTTCTCCCCAGGAAAAACCCAGGGGTTGTGGGATGGTATTCAACTCCAGGAGGAACTGGGATGAAATATCCCAGTTCCTCCTGGGTTAAGGGCTGTAGAAGGGCCCTTAAGCATGCCTATGCAGGGAAATTAAATTTGGCAGGACTCATAAATATATTCTGGACCACAGTCTTGGCTGTTTTTCTGCCAGAACTCTTTCAGGGTTCTATATTTTTGCATTACCAAGAGAAATGTGAAGATAATGATTAACTAAAAGCCCCTTATGTCTCATATGTCTACTGATTTCTGAAATACTTTACAAAGTATGTTGCAGAATTCATGAACAAGTTTTGGTCTTTTTAGTTGAAACACATCTTTTCTCAAGATTCTTCAAGGATGAAAAAAAAGTGTAGTACAAAAATGTGCATTTTTGCCATGACTTCTTTGGCTGATAGAACCAGATGGAATTTAAGACATAAAATGTGACAGCAAACTTAATCACTGTGGGCTTGAAGGCATTCTGTGTTTCCTCAAAATATTTTAGAGTAACTGAATTTCATTCAGCAAGCATATGGAAAGTGTTTACAGAATTTTCAACTTGCAAGCTTTCAAAGTTAAAACTAATACAGTTTGTGATGCATATATGTAGTTTGTTTTGGTGTAATAACCAGAGAATGAAAGGTTTTTGTATCAAACTTTGGTCTTTGATGCCAAAGTATCCTCCGAGAAGATAAAATAGAGAAAAATGTCTCATTAATGCTATTGCCTAGCTATGCATTTGAAATGAATAGAATAGATCAAGTGTTAAAGATTTTGGATGAATAGTATAACTTGTCAGCACATCTGAACTGTTTCACATAATTTAGTATGATTACTGGATTTAATCACTTAATCAGGGATTATTTAGGGTTTATCTACACTCTAAAATTAAATGAGTTTGATACCACTTTAACTATCATGGCTCAGTTCTATGGAACCAGGGAGTTGGAGTTTTATAAGATATTTAATCTTTTCTGCCAAAGAGTGCTGGTACCTCACCAATCTTTTTTTTAATAAGAAAGGGATAAATAAAAAAAAACCCTGTGGTTTTCTTAGTGTAAAATTAATTGGCAGTGTGGTTTGTGGGCATTCAACACTGTTTTGATCATTAAGTGTATTATTTATTTTATTAAATTCAGGAAATTCCAGAAGTTTTGTTTCTCACTACTGTAACTGTTAAATCATTGGGTCCATTTGCCTTGCTTATTTGATACTACTTATTTCTACTATATTCTACTGTCTCTTTTATAATTGCTTTAAGACATGGTGCTATATGTACATTAGGACTTTATCGCAATTGACTGGCAAACCCCATCTTACTTTACTTACTTAGGCGATCCCTCATTGTCTGAGTATGATGGCCTTCCAAGTTCTTGGAAGACACCGGTGTGTGAGTTTTAAAAAAATGTGTGGAGGTCTGTGCACAGCCGATCAACACAGTCTTCAAAGAGTGAGAGTCCCAAGCAGTGGCGTGGTTAACACGATGGCAGTGGCTTCTCAATCTGTTGCAGCCTTCTTCTGCCTTTACAAGCAGTTGTAACATGCACCATGTTATCTTCTGTCTGATCAGCTGTTGAGGTCTTCAGATAGTGCTCAGTCTGGAACCTCCCCATCAATAGTTGCCAGTCCTGCAACATTCCTGTCACTGTCCTGGTGTGATGGGAGCATTCTATTTATGCGGGTATGTAGTCACCATTAGTGATTGTATGACTGCCCTGAAATAGCAGCTTTGTGTGATAAAGTCCTTAGCCATCATGGTTCTCTTGTCTATTTGAAGAATTCTGGGAGTGGTTGACAGTAAGCTAGTGGAAGTTGTTGGCTAAATATTGTGGCTAACATATAATCACTCATCTTCTTGTTAAAGTACTGTATGAACAGTAGCTCTTCTTAACTGCACTCACTTTCAGATTTGTGATGCCATGAATACAACTAATGACAAACTGGGCACTGCTTTTAAGGAAGCCAGTGAATGCTACCTGCTAGAACTATGGTTTAAATGCTATTTGGTAACTGAGTAAGCCAAACAGATACTAATGGTTATGTTTACAGTGCTGTCTTCAAATAGTTGTTGTGTGCACCCTCCTGTAATACATACCAGAAAGTTAGATCCCCCACCCTGTCCAAATATTTGTTTCCATTTTTATCTGATGATCTGGCTCAATATTTATGCTTTCTCTTGGGAAAGAAGGGAAACACTAGTCTCTAGATTTCCCACTCTCTGAAAGACCCCCAAATTTTATATGATCTAGCTCTTCTTGACTGACCTTGAATTCTTAGGACAACCTTCTAAGAAGTTCAGATTTCTATTTCACACACATTATACTTATAGAACGACATTTTACATTGTGTACTACGTTGTATTGTGAATAGATTCTGGGTACATTGCTTTATAATGTGCCTAAGTGATAGCATAAACAGCATTGAAGAAATTCTTCCTGGAAAAAATACAGTTCATATTTTTTCTGAGCTGTACAACATTCCTGATGGCCTGACATGCTGCCTAAATTTCCCCAATGCTTTTAGTTCATAGAAACGGAATGCTGTTTTTATGGCAGCAGTGCATCAACCAGAAGGGATTCCCCATGATAGTTATCCGGACAGTCATTGCCAGTCCAATAAAATGATTACAGCAAAGCACCAAAGTGCGTTTCAACCTGCTTTTTAAGGCTGCTGTTGTGCCTTTAATGACTGTGATGATAGCTATGTGAAGGATTACTTATGGAGGATAGGTGCTCAGGCTCCATTGTGATGAATGTGTTTTCAAAACAGAGAGAGAGGAAAGATTTTCTTTCGCTATTGGAACAGATAGGCCACCATAGAACACATCTTCTCTTGGTAATAAAATGAGGATTTAGTTGAAGGAGAAACTGTCAAGAACAAGGAAAATAAAAACAGAATAATAAAAATGAAATTCATTTGGAAGGTGGTGGTGAGCGAAGAACTCTCAGCTTCAGCCATAAATCCCATGTTTTTTGGGTATGAATAAAGACTGTTGAGGGGTGACAGAAACAATGAAGAAGGAGGGGGAATGAGCAGTTTTATTCCCTTATTTATTTTTGCCCAGACTGAAAGGTTTTGTTCTGTTTAGCAATTTAAAGAGAAACCATTTTAAGCAGCCAGGGGAGAACTTGAAGTGGTTATTGATGGGTTGTGCAATGCCAAGCAAACTCTTATTTTGTACTCCCCAAATGTAAAGTCCTCCAAACAAACAAAAATGTAGTGCCTGCACATTCTTGCCATAATCAGTTAAACCTTCATCAGTGTATGCTGGTTTCAAAAAGGAATTCAGACCACAAAAGCTCCCAACTGTCTTATCTCAGGATGAGCTGGTTATGCACATGCACCTAGTACAGGATGAACTGGGCCTGGCTTGGCTTTTGGTGACCAACTGCAAAATGATACTTGAATACCAAGACTTGTTATTCTGTACTCAGGTTGCCAGGTCTCAGGACACCAGCAGAAATCCCAGGGAACTGCTGTGCTTATCTGGGAACCCTTCCAGGCAAGCTCTATATCCCAGGATCTGATCCCAGATTTTCTGTTTATCCCAGATTATCTGGCAGTGCATACTCATATAATCCAGATTAAAGCAGAAAACCTGGGATCTAATCCTGGGAATATAAGGCCTGTCTGGAAGGGCCCTGGATGTTCAGGTAGAAGAACAAAATATTTTAGATTTTGTGTGTGAGGTGGCTTTAATGTCTGGCCACCTATTTTCATCCCATATCAACTGGTGCTAGTTCTCCATGGCCAAGCATAGAGGTGATCATGAGCATGTTAAAAACAAGAGGATGTGATGGAGGACAGAGAGGATATATGGGTATACTTTGAACTGTTGTACAAAAAGTGGAGTGCCAGGAGTAGACATTAAATAGCAGCCTTGCATGGCTTGGGAAAAAGAAAGCATGGCCAGACTTGATGGCTTTCTGGCTCAGTGGAAAGGTGCTTGTGTGCCTATTGAACTTGTGCATGAGGGTATATTGACAAACCAAGAGATACAGATGATATTGTGGTTATGTGTACTCAACCCACTGGAGCAAGACAGAAGGTGAAATGCCAGTGCCATGAGCTGCTTATTGTACAATCCATGGCACCATTTCCATCTGCATACAGTGAGTTCTACCGGTATGTTTTATGGGCTCAGAATATAAGACTTTGTAGATGTTGCTGCCTATCTAGTAAAAAAAGGGAAAAATGAAGAAGGAACCAGCTTGCTTTTTGCTTCCAAAAAATGAGGGCATTGAGCAAAGGACTCAAACTCCAGGAAAACCTATTCCATTTAAAAAAATAAAATAATTTCTTGATATTCAAAGTGATTAGACAATGAAATAGGCTGCCTTGGAGTGTGATAGGGTCTCTTTCTTTGAGGGTTTTTCAACATAGTCTGAAAAACCTTCAAAAAACATCTGTTGGGAGTGTTTTGGTTCCTGCATGGTAGAGTGTTGGCAGGGTCAGATCTTACATTATGTGAATTACGCGGCCATGTGGGGACCCATATATTTAGGGGCGCAACCAGCCACCAAATACCCTTCTCAGTTTCCGGCCCTGTGGAAGGCGGCCCACCCGTGCAGCACCAAATGCGCACATGCGGAACCAGCTGGTTCCGCGCATGCGCATCCGGTGCGACATGAGCAGGCCAAAGCCACCCGCAGCGGCTCCACAAGGCCGGAGACCAAGGAGGAGCGCCCGGCAGCCGGAGGCAGAGCCTCCACCATCGGCCACCAACCCTCCTCCTTAGTCTCCGGCCCCATGGAAGGCGGCCCGCCTGCGCAGCACCAAATGCGCATGTATGAAACCAGCTGGCTCTGCGCATGCATACCCGGCGCAGCACAGAACCAGCTGGTTCCATGCATGCACATTTGTTGCGGCACGAGGTGAGAGCAGCAGCATGAGGAGGCTCACCGCACGAGGCCGGAGAGGAGGAGGGGTAGGCATTTTTGTTGGTTGGGGGGGGGGGTGTGCCAAAATAATGTTCACTTACCATTGAAAATTACCTTAGTCCGGCACTGAGTGTTGAATTGGATTACTCCAACTCTATGTCACTATGATTCTGCCCCCATTTCCCCCTTGTGGTTCCTGTTTGCCATATGACCCAGATCTTAGGTTTTATCCATATTCTGGACCTATTTGCTCACGTTGCCCTCCTGCCCTTTTCCAGAATCAGCTGACCAAGAAACAATTTTTGTACCAGTTGCATTTTAAAAACTCTTTATTATTGCATCTGTGGTCAACACTTTGAGCAGCTGGTGGAGTGTTCCAGATAGTAATGACTCTACAGTAGCAAAAGTATTCCCAGAGGTATACGTCTTCGGTTCACTACAGCCTAATTGAAAAATGTAGTTACTACAGGTAGGCCAAATTCATCCCATACTATGAATGCTTTTAGGTGGAGGAAATGTGTCACACAGGAAATGTTTCCAAGCAGCCCAGCTCCAGAGTCCTTTTATGAACTTTCTCCTGTTTTTACAGATGGTTTCATAACACAAACAAGTGAGAAACATGTGTGTGACCAGCCCCTGACAGAGAAACTCATATGGAGGGTCAAGTAGAGAAGAAAATTTTTTTCACAGAGGAATTGTTTACTCTTGGGTAGATTGGTTGTTCAGCTGAACCAAAGTTTCAAGGCAGGAGCTGTGGCTTTTCATTTGTACTGTTGTACTGCTTTTGGAAAATTTGAACCTCCCACTTAAATAGGAAAGTGAAGTTACTTCCCATCAGGGATGTCTCTAATATCTGCAGATTAAGTTATTTGCTTCAGGTAGCCTGTTATAATTCCATTTTTAATTTTCAGTGAGGAAAAGAGAGATGTTCGTGGGATGTTCTGCCCTTTTCAGCCAAAATAACATGGCTTCAGTTGCTATATAAATTCACTTGAACTTAAAGAGAATGTCAACTACTGCTCTACCTAAATATCTTGGGTGTAGCACTGCTGAATGCATATAGAAAACAAATACGATTGGTATTTTCATGAAAATATTTATTATTATTTGGAGTAGATGAACTATTTGAGAGAAGAACTCCCAATTTTTCAAGATAAATTCCCTCAGCACAGCTTTGTATCTCTGTTGTACCTTACAAAGTACAATCAATTTTACTACCATAGTTGTGTTCAGAGTCAACTTATGTAGAAGGATCGCACTTTCCCAAAATATGTCAGATAGTCATGGAAACATATTTCTTCATGACTTTGGACTTTCTTTTATCCAGATGTGGCTGGTGATTTCCATGTTAGTGGACACACATACATAACAAGCAAAAAAGGACAGGCCGATCACTCACAGAGATGCAGCCAAATGTTTAATGCTTCTGCTTTGTAACACTGCATGTAGTAAGACAGAACCATACTTCTGAATCCTGTGTCTTGACAGAAATGTGTATATATCAGATTTGTACTCATGTACATTTTCCTCAAGAAGAACAAGTTTCACTATCTTGTGTTTAGCCAATTTACAGCCCTACTTCTAATGTCAACAGTGAGGTTGCTGGACCTCAAACCGAAACTCCAGAACCCCACAACCAACTGCATTGCAAATGCCTATCCAGAGAGCAGCAGAGGATGTAGCCAATTGCAAACAAGCCTAGTGATAGAACTTTTTTTGCTAAATTATTTAGTAACTGGGGATGCAGTTTTTTTAAAAAAGAACCTGTGATTAAAAAAACCTTTAAATATTATATTGTATTTATTTGTTTACTTTCAAAATTGCCATTATTTCCAAGTCAATGCTCTTCCTGTAGTTATTATAGGACTAAAATCAAAATGAGTTTAAATGATATGGTATGGCTTCAGAACATTCCTTGGTCTTTTTTAAAGTTCTTGCTTTTGTTTTAAGGTATCAAGAGCATAGAAGCATTTGTAAAGTTTGTAGATAGAAGGAGAATGAGAAGAGAAATGTTAGTTATGTGCTTTCAAGTGAAGCAATACACATGGCCCTTTAAACAGGAGCTTGGAAGACCACAAGTTTAGAGCCTGTAGTTGTTTAACCACACCACTGAAACTTGGAGCCATCATCATATCCTTACAAGTTACGTTTACAGTGTGCAGACACTGCTTTTCTGTTGCATGTGTATTTACTGCATTTGTAGCTAATAGTAGGTCAGGACTAGACAGAAATAATTTGCTGGCTCAACCCAAAACAAGTTGTATAGGGCATAAACACAAGCCAAGTAATTGTGGCACATAAAACAGAGTCAAATGTGACAAATCTCATAATTTCAAGAAAGCATGAATTTTAGTTTTCTTTTCATTCAGATAAGCCTGTACAACAAAAAGTTTTAAAAGAACAGGCTAGGGGGTTTATAAGAGCTTTTTAATTTTTTCATTTCAATTCTTTTAACTTGAGGTGTGAATTGTTTTAATACTATAAATAGTTTAATTGTATTTTAATCTTTGTTTTTGTATACTTTTGTTGTATTGATTCAAAATTGCAAACCTCTTTGAGTGGTGATTTTAGGGAGGAAATGATGGTGATGATGATCATGATAGAAATGAAACTGTACTCCAGCAAAATTGGAAGGCATCCAATTGAAGAAGCTGTTCTAATGACAACCATACCACTACTGACATGCTGAGAAGCATGTAGATTTTAAAGCAGCTACAAAAGACACAAATAAAAAGCAGCTGCTTGCATTTATAAGCCTGCCTGATCTCCTCGAGTCACAGAGCTTATTCCCTTGAGTTCTTTTCTATTTCTTTCTCATTGGCATGATAGTGCAAAGCTCTCTGAACTGCCCCCAGCTTCTTAAGCATAGATAGTTATTGTCCAGTATCAATGGGCCCAGTGAAGCAAGAAATGCAGAATCATAAGGTCCTCCAAACTCCTCCCTTTGAAACTCAGCCAGCTCTGGTTTTTGAAGGAGATAGCAAAGCCGTTGTGCATTTTATCAGCTTCCTCTGGCTCATTTTCTTTGGGATGTTGGGTATCTGAAAAAGTCTTATCCTCTCACAAATCAGCTTGCAAAGCATCTATGGTGACATATTTGCCTTTATCCAATGTTCTTTCCAGGCCATGAACAAAGCAGTAGTTCATATGGGTGAAAAGATATGGTGAAGGGCAGAGTACCATACCTATGAGAGGCTCTGTGAAAGCACAGCTTAGAGGAGTTGCTTTTTGGGGGTTTCTAGAATCCCATGGGCCCTCCAGCCATGCTATCAAAGAGATTCTTTGTCATAGGCCGAAACAGTAGCTTTTTAAAGTTCTTCTTGGAGCAAGACTCACTGATTTAAGTGCATATTGCTATATGCACAAAAGATCTGGAGTTCAGATATTACTTTGGACCACTTTTGAGGCATCACATGCTCATCTTCAACTATGTCGCTTCCGACTGCTTGACCTTCTCCCACAGATAGGACTCAAAGCGACGAGTCTTTGGGCCATCTTCTACTAGACAGCAGCACTGGGGAAACTTTGCACCTTTAGACACTGGATATCAGAAGCCTGGTGCTGCTGACCATGTGGTTTAGGCTAAAAGGGAGCTGAAGTACAAACTTTTTAGTGGGCTAACATTTCTCCACCCTACTATACAGTTTTGTTCTGCTGTTATCAGCATTCCTGTTTCTAAACTTCTGAGCAGAGAGGAATTCACTGTGAATTGTGGTTCATTTGATGATACCCTGTCGATTTGTTGCCTGTTATTTTGAATTAAGATTTTGTTTGTTGCTTTGAGTTTAGATATTATATATTGGGAATGTTGAATTAAATAAAAACCAAATAAAACTAAACAAAATCACTATATCCAACACATTAAAGAATTATGTTGCACTTTGAAACTTAAAGTAGCTGTGAATTCATGTGCTTGGTTTAATATGTAGCCTCTTGGATATTCCAGTTATTTAATGCAGAATTTACCATTATAATGATCTACTAAGAGGTAGTAGTATATGACAGAAGAAGGAGCATCCAGTGATGACTGATGGTTCCCATGTCAGTGGGGTGAGACTTGTATGTGTGGCTCCAGATGTTGGGCTCCAACTTTCAGCATTCTTCATCATTGGTAGTGTTGGCTAGGACTACTTGAACAACAGCATCTGGAGGGCTGCGTGAATCCCTCTTCCTATATACACAGGGAAATAAATGTTTAGGTATAGATTCCTAGACTTTTAGAGTTGAAAGGTGCTGATGAAGTCAGTAGTCTGAGTTGCTGCTGAATGCATGGTCTACAAAGCAGGCTACAGCAACCACCATCCAGCTCCTGATGAAATTGTTCCAGTAAAAGAGACTACCATCTTATAAGGAAGCTTGTTCCATTATTGAACAGCTATTGTCATTTCTAATGTTTAATCAAAATGCTTTTGCCCAACATTTTTTTAGTCCTGGCTTTTTGAGTGACAGAGAATAATTCTACTACTGCTTGTGGGCTTGCAATCCTGTTTTTTCTTGCCAACTCTGCTACCATATTTTTTCACCACACTTGAAAATTAAAGCCCTTTATGTCAAATTGGAAATGCTCACTGTAAGGATTTGTAGGGATTAAATGAGTATTTCCTGCTCAATTTAAATGAGAGCTCCTGGTTTGCTGCCAAACTCAATTAGCACAGTTCTCTGTTGAATTTCAGCATCAGACCTATGTGTGTTTTTGTGGAGATAGCCTCTAGTAAATTTCTGTGTGAGAGACTCACCAGAACTTCTCAGATCTGTTCTACTGTGGGACAACTTGTGCTTATTTTTATCTCAAGATCAGGACCCAGAGATTAATCTGGAATTTTCTGCATATGCAGGGGTTTAGACTGGATGACCTTTGGGATTTTTGTAATACTCTGATTCTGGCAAACAGCGGCTTCATGAATAGCTGTTGGTACTCTTATTCTTTAAGAACTCTATGCAATAAACTGCTACTTGAGTCTCCCTTATCCAGAAATCTGAAATCTAAAATACTCCCAAACTGAAACTCTTTTGTTCCCAGCCACACACTTCTGCCTTTGGGGAAAGGGGGTAGTCAAACATCCAATGCCCACTGAGGGTTTCCCCCCCAAGGAATTCTAGCAATTGAAACAAAAGGCAGTAAGCAAAGGAGGATTCCACTTACCCCTGTAAAAAGCAGACATTTCAGATGCTTCCTCATTCATTTTCTACCTAGCTAATGATGGTGCATGGAAGGGGAAGTGTTATGGAAATGGGCTGCCAAGGTAAGAACGAAGTGTTCCGTTGGCTGTCAGTCACTGTCACCCCAGTGAGAATGACAACTTATGGGAGTGATGGGAGGAAGGTTTTTTCCCTTCCTTCCTGGGTACTTTGTAAAAAGAATGGATAATGTGCTGAGAGCCAAGAAAGTGTCTGGGATGTCTACTTTTTACAGGGGCCCTCTTCTCTCTTTTTTGCCCTCTTCATTTTAATTTTCCTTGAGACAAGACTGAGTGGTTGCTGGATGTGCAACTAGCCTGCTTTTCTCCCTATCCCTCATTCACTATGAATATGCATATACAAGTATTCCAAATTTAAAAGAAAATCCAAAAAAGCTCTAGTCCCAGGCATTTAGGACAAGGAAAACTAAACCCCTAATATTCGTATTATTGTTATATTTATTTTGTTCTTGGAATAAGGATGCAAAGTAGCTTGCAGAATTAAAACAGAATTTTGCTTGGTAGAGAAAAATACTTATAAACCAAAACACTGTGTGCTATGAATGAAATAATCACATCATGTGTTCCTTATTTCTCATAACACTGCTAACATCTTGGCACCAACAAGAAAACATATCTGTATAAATCTGCTGTAGAAAAGAGTGAACATAGGATCATTTATGAGACATATGGTTTGTGAAATTAGTTCATACATTTCTTTTGGCTGTCTTCAGTTTGAATAAAAGAGTCATGTAGGCTCTTCTCTGTCACACATATAATGTGATGCATGAACTGGGCCCTCTATAATAATGGGGAGGGCAACTATGCCCATTTTTCTACCTAGGAACTCTCCAGGGGCCATACAGAATGTCAAAAATACACTCCAAAACCCACAAGCAAAAGTGGAAGCAACTTGGAGACAATCCACTTCCCATTTTGACATGTATTTTAAGGGCAAGTTACCTCTTCTGAGGTCTTTCAGGAGTCACTCTTGTGGCTCCTAAAACCGCAACAGGAGTGATACACAGGCCAGTTTGGAGACACAGTACTCTGGCTTGACCACAGGGGTGACTATATTGCCTGCCTCTGTTCGGCTGAAGCAGTGGGACCTGGTTCATCCCTGCTGGGTGACAACCTCTCAGGTGCTTTTGCTTACATTGGCAAGGGTACCTGGGCATGACTAGGAGCTCTGTGGATGCTGCTGTGAGGATGACATTGGATTTTCTGTGTGCTACAGAGCACAGGGAAAGCTGGATGGCAGCACTAGTCCATGTGAATAGTGGGATTGGTGGCAACAATTCAGAACTGTCCCAGCTTTTCACACTACCCTGAAGTGCAGGGCTGCTCTGTAAATTTGTGTAAGCTGCAGAGTGTTCCCTGACTTTTCCTAACATGGGGTACAACATTGGAGCAAGGTGGCTCTATGGGTCATGTAAACACCACCAAAACAATTTTCACCCATTTTTGGTATTGGTTTAAAGTCATCATTAATTTAAAGGGTCAGGGAAATTGTACAAGGCTAAATTGTGCATTGTTTGTACACAAAGGAGCATAGAACTGCAATGTAATGCTATTTTTAAACTCTTAAAATCAGGTAGTTAAAACAAAACATGGTGTGACATAGAAACACTGAAACTCAGTGTCTTTTTGGTTGATCAAACAATGACAATTCCACCGAAAAGAGCTAATGGTGCAGCACTCTTAGCCCCCAACCCCATATGTACTTAACACAGGAGTAATTTCCCTTGGATGAGGGATGCATTTACTAAGCATGTGCGATCAATTAAAAAATGTTTCAAAAGTCATGACAAAATTAGAGGGCGTTTAGTTTCTAAAGTGTGTCTAAAGTATAGTTAGTGAAAATTTTGTTACTATAAAGAGAGTAACCAAATTTTGTTACTTTTTCATTATAGTAATTGCACATAATTACTATACTTGGGAAAACTTCAGGGGCTCCTTTCTCCATTGTTTTTACAGCTATTGGGGTGAAACTTGCTACAATGATAGAACACTCTACCACTATTGGTCCATCAAGTTTCACAACATTTTACTTATCCATGGATTTTTGGGGAATTTTCAAAGTTTTTATAAACAATATTTTTTTAAAACTACAAAAGCGATCTCCTTGAATTTTCTATACAATGTCACAAGATAATAGGGGATCATTCCCCCCAACTTTCAGAAATATTCATACATCTAATTTTTCAAAGTTTTTCAAAGTTTTGACAAAAATGTTTTTTTAAGCCACAGCTATTTCATTGAATGTTTCTCATATATTAACCAACAGAAACCAATATCAAAAAATCTACATTTTCATAGAATCCTAGAGTTGGAGGGCACCCCAAGGGCCATCTAAGCCAACTCCCTTCTTCCAGACAGAAGGTCACAATGAAAAATCTCCTGACAGATGGCCATCCAGCCTATAAATTAATTAATATGCTTCCCCTATTGAGTTGGAAGGGACCTCCAAGGGCCATCTATTTAGGGATTTCCTCCCAGCACAGCACTGATTTATATACATATAATAATAATAATAACTTACTTACCGTATTTTTTGCACCATAAGGCACAGTTTTTTCCTCCCAAATTAGGAAGAAAAATCAGCCGCGTCTTATGGAGCGAAGATGCAGGCAGGGAGGGGGGAGGCGCTGGAGCAGAGGGGGCGGCGATATACTCAACAAAAGTGTCTGGAGACCGCCGCCTCTGTCGCCGCCTCTCCTCTTCTCTGGTCCGTTGCTGGTCCGTCCCTTTCCTTCCCCCCGCCCTTACTTCCCTCGAGCAAAGGGCGGGGGGGAAGGAAGGAGCAAAAGGAGGAGCGAAGCAGCGTCGCGTCAGAGGCTCTGACGCGACGCTACTTCGCTCCTCCTCTTGCTCCTTTTCCTTCCCCCGCCCTTTGCTCGAGTGAAGAAAGAGCGGGGGAAGGAAGGGGAGCAAGAGGAGGAGCGAAGTAGTGTCGCGTCAGAGTCTCTGACGCGACGCTGCTGCGCTCCTCCTTGCTCCTTTCCTCCCGCCCTTTGCTCGAGGGAAGAAAGGGCAGGGGAAGGAAGGGGAGCAAGAGGAGGAGTGAAGTAGCGTCGCGTCAGAGCCTCTGACGCGACGCTGCTTCTCCTCCCTCCTCTGTTGTTCCTTTCTTCCCCGCCCTTTGCTCGAGGGAAGAAAGGGCGGGGAAGGAGGGGAGCAAGAGGAGGAGCGAAGCAGCGTCGCGTCAGAGCCTCTGACGCGATGCTACTTCGCTCCTCCTCTTGCTCCGTTTCCTTCCCCCCGCCCTTTCTTCCCTCGAGCAAAGGGCGGGGGGAAAGAACGAGCAAAAGGAGAGCGAAGCCACGTCGCGTCAGACGCTCTGACGCGACGCTGCCGCGCGCCTCCTCCTGCTCCATTTCCTTCCCCCACCCTTTCTTCCCTCGAGCAAAGGGCGGGGGGAAAGGAGCAGGAGGAGGAGCGAAGCAACGGCATGTCAGACGCTCTGACGCGATGCTGCTTCGCTCCTCCTCCTGCTCCTTTTCCTTCCCCCCACCCTTTCTTCCCTCAAGCAAAGGGCGGGGGGGAAGGGAGCAGGAGGAGGAGCGAAGCAACGTCACGTCAGACGCTCTGACACGACGTTGCTTCACTCCTCCTCCTGCTCCTTTCCTTCCCCACCCTTTCTTCCCTCGAGCAAAGGGCGGGGGGAAAGGAGCAGGAGGAGGAGCGAAGCAACGTCACGTCAGACGCTCTGACGCGACGCTGCTTCGCTCTTCCTGCTCCTTTTCCTTCCCCCCACCCTTTCTTCCCTCGAGCAAAGGGCGGGGAGAAAGGAGCAGGAGGAGGAGTGAAGCAACGTCGTGTCAGAGGAGGAAAATAGAATTTTTTTTTCTATTTTCCTCCTCTAAAATCTAGGTGCGTCTTATCAGCCGGTGCGCCTTATGGTGCGAAAAATACGGTACTTACTAGAAGACTCAGACAGTCCTCCTTTTTGCAGATTCAGCCATTCATTGGAACTCTGGCTGACTGCTGCTACAGAGGGAACACTCTCTACTTTCTTCTGATTGGGGCTTTCTGATGCGAGCAGAATTCTGGGTAATGTAGTTTAGGGCAGAGCCTTTTGCATTTTCTGCCATAGGGCTCCTTGCCTTCCCAAACTGCATTTCCCAGAGTTCTTTACTTTCTTTCCCAGAAAACTTTGCCTTCTCCTGCTTTTCTTCTCATGATGGTAAGAAGCCATTAATTTAAACGGCAAAGGCAGCCTTTTTGGCTTTACTTTGGTTCCTTGAGCTGAAAATAAAACTGACTTTGTGAGGCTTCTAAGATTTACAAAATACAAATGAAAAAGTATTGGGTAAGTTTTGATTCTTAAGTTTTTGATGTGGGCCTTGCCCATATGTCGGATATTGCATCATAAGTACGATTTAACACATTTGATACAACTTACAAGGACTAATGAGAAAAATGCACACCTCTGGTATATACACTATAGAATTAGTGTACTTTGACACCACTTTGAGTCACTGTAGTTAAAGTAGTGTCAAACTGCATTGAGTCTTTTCCACTAGTGTACATGCTGAAGCTATCTGGGGTTTATGCATGGGTAGATATGCCTTGGCTTGCATTGTGTATTGTACAACTATTCTATTCAAAGACTTCCAGTGGGATTTCTGAATTCCCTACTTTGAACAGCAGGAAGCTATGCCATACCATAAACATGTGGCTTGGGGATTTTTTCTTCCAGAGACCTCCAAAGCCACTGGATGAGATTAGCTGCACAGCTCTTTGGGCCTGGGTTTCCACACATCACATTTAGCAATCTAGGGAGTAAATTCTCTATTCCTTTGTTGAGCTACAATTCCTTGTGAATAGCGGGTTATATTATGCACTTTCTTTTTTCATTCCCATTTCTGGTATTTCTGTATGTGAGAAAGTATGCAGCTCCAGCATGTATGCTACATCTAGTGGAAAAGAGAGGCAAATGGTACTCGATTTGGGAACTGTGCATTTCCTTGGCATCTGCATTTCATTACTCGCTATTTCCTCCTCTTTGGAACTGGAAAGTGTAACTGTTCAGTTCTGGCTGCTGTAATCTCCCGCCCACACTATCAGAAGGCTTTAAAGTTTAATAATTTTTCATGTCATACTGCACTTTGGTAACTCTTAGAGGTGTTCATTTGTCTCCAATGTTATGATTTATAGACTAACTGGAGGGGGCGTAACATAACAAATGAGAACCCAAGTGTTACGTAGCTGCTAGAGTGCAAACATCAGCATCAGACAGCAATGTAAAGCCACTGAGACAATCCCTGCATAATGTGTGGTATGTCGGTTGCAATTTCGTTCCCACATTGCACTACCAAACATTAAGCTGATGTAGAGCAATTCACACATAGCTGAGGTGTGATTGAGAGAGAGAGAAAAAAAAACTCTGATGTGCTTCTAGAATACTTGATTCTGTTTGACATATGCATCCAATTTTCTTATCCAAATAACTTCCCCTCTGCTTTTGAAACCATCACATTGTGATTATGTTCTGCTGCTATTTTGATTCTCCCTTCTATTTTTTCTGATCTTATTTTATTCTGGTATCATTCATTTTATGAAGCTATAGAACAAAATCATAGGACCTCATTCTATGAGGGAGGGAAAGTGGGGGGAAACGGAGGAAACCATCTTGTTTCATTCCCTACTGTCGAGGTCCCAAGCCTTTCCGTATTCAGGGATGGCTACCTCAGATGGGAATGTCAGACCCATGAGTAGCATAAACATTTCTTCCTAATGCTATTCTCTCAGGCCAAAAATGCAAAGTTGTTCCAAAGCTTCCCAGAGCTGCTATTCCCAGACTTGCCATCCTAAATGTTTAGTTTCAAAGAGAAACTGCAGTTTTCTTGTCTTTGCTACACTCAAATTTGGCAGGTAGAAGATGCTGGTCTTGTGGATTTGGGAAGTAGGGGAATCAACACATTGTTTTGCCCTGTTGTTTATGTTAACCCCATAATGATTGATGGTCTTTAAATCTTGAAGTGGGAGATCTATTTCTGCAAATCATAATTTGATATACTTATTTGGACAACCATGGTCAGAGCAAAATTCTGGAAATGCCATATTTCAGTCAGATGCCTCCCAGATTTCTTTGATTCTTTTATCTACTGTTTCTTTGACCTGGGGAAAGTCCACCACTTTCCAGGTTAACATTAGTTGCAATGTGAGCATTCTGTTGTGGCTCATCTACTTATTTCTATTAGTCACGGGCCCGGTTACTGTTTCAGCCATTTATTTTGTGTTTTTGTTCTATTTGTTCCATTTGGATGGCATGAAATGGTTCAACCCCACCCCCCCCCGCCCCACCCCCAGTATGAAAATAATAGTGAAATGTAAAGGAAAGTCACAATGGTAACCATGTGGTTGCCTGCTTTTTGGCCCATGTGATGTGGCCCAGGGAATATTTCTTCATTTCTTTACGTCTGAGCCCAGTTGGATCAGAGGAGAAAAATGTAATGATGTGGGCATGCATTGCTCAGGGTATTTATTGGGGCAACCACCCCCAAAACACTCATTGTGTGGCATATGTCAGTGCTGGAGCTCACTCCTGTGCCTGCTTGCCTTGCTGCCAGCCAGCCATTGATTTTTGCCTTAGGTAAGCTGCTTGTGCTTGGCTGCTGGCATCTTTTTGATTTCTTTATTTTTATTTCATTCTTTTTATTTTTATTTAAAGGGACTGGGAATTTTGAACAGGTGGCGGTGGGTTGCGCTGGGTGTCACCCCTTGGCGCCGGCATGCAAGTGTGGGTCTTTGGGGAGAAGGGCATCTCTTTGCTCTCTGCTCAGATTCTCTCTTCTCTTCTCTTTCCTTTCCTTTTAAAATATTTTAAAATCTTTGGGTGGCTCACAGAGCCTTAGTCAAAGTCACCCTAATTTTGTTTTCTCCTTCCTTCCTTTCCTATCTCTAAAAAGCCTTGTGAAAGATATTAATTATAATTATACCCTCCATCCCCCCACCCCTCTCCCTCTGTTCCTAAAACTGAGAGGAAGGGGAGCCTGGGAAACCTTCCCATTGTTGTCAAGGGTATGAAAATTTTCATTTTTTATTGCAAAACTACCAATTCGGAAAAGCACCCATTTTCAACAGCGGCATTCAAAAACAGGGCCATATGAATTAAACAAACCGAAACACATAGCGATTCCATACAAATGCACAAGGCCATTTTCTGTTATTGAGGCGATAACATAGATCCTATCCCACGTTCCCACCACTGCTTCCAAGCACAGTTAAAAGTTGGCATGTGTGTCACTGAAAGAATGTCTGGATTTGTTTAGTTTCATTCTGACTTAGATTCAAAACTTTTCATACAGTGGTCAGAATTAAAGTTCTTCTGCTATCTGGTGGCTAGAATGAGAAACGTGAAATTGCAGGGCTATTGGTGACACTTTTTACTATGTCTGTATCTACATAGGATTCACTTCACCCCACCCTTTAAATTATTCAAATCAGATAATATCCAAAAAATGCACCTTTCATACTAGTCTCTCTGGAAGGCTTTTGCTGGTACTATAAATACATCAAAAAACAAACAAGTGAACCTGATAATCTGTAAAATGGCAGGAGAGTACCAAAGAACCTATCTATACACCAACGTATGTATTCTGAGCACACAGAAAAATCAAGGGTTGCTTTTTTTGGACCCCCCACCCTTTCATGAATGTGGAACTTATTGATATGGAAGGTTGACTATACATTTTACTTCAGACTATTAAGATTGTATCTCACTGAAAGAGTGTGCTTGGTGGAATTACAGCAGTCAAAGGATGCTTGCATTGGATTGGCAGTGTGAAGGGAGCAAAAGCAAATGCCATGCTTCTTTGTTGCATGTGCAGATAACTCCCTATATTTTGTAATTCTGAGATTGGACCGTGGGAATGGCTAATTGTATTTGAAACAACTCTGTAGAAGTCAGCATCTTCATACTTAACAGCCTTCATCATGTTTCAATACAGAGCTTTCATGTTAAAAAAAGATTGTATCTCACTTTGTGGAAACCATATTTCCTTGTGTGAACCTGCCCAGGTTTTTATATCCTATTTGTATCTACACTAACATTGGGTTCTTCTACACAGACACATAATGCAACAAGGAACTGCCAATCAATTCTACAATTGTATATAATGGGATTTGAGCATCCATGGATATTGTTATCCGTCGGGGTCCTGGAACCAAACTCCAGAAGATACCAAAGGATGACTACAGTGGAGTTTATTGATCATAACTAGCACTTGCTTAGGGGTATTTCAATTGTCTGAGTTGCCTGGCAACATCTGACAGATGAGTCTACTCATTGGGAGAAACCACAGTAGTATGAGTTTCCTCCCTGCCTGCAGAAGTTGATTTTCATTTTTCTAGCCTTTAGCCAGGGTAGTTTCAGTTCTGTAATATGACCCTGGGAGACCATGGTACAAGTCCCTGCTTAGCCATGGAAAACTATTAAGTGACTCTGGGCAAGTCCGACTCTCTTGGCTCCAAAGGGAGGCAAGCACAAATCCCCTCTGAACAAATTTGGCCAAGACAACTCCATGATAGGTTTATCTTGTGGTAGTGACAAGTTAGAAATTACTTAAACAGTTATGACAAGAGAAAATGGGGACATGAAGATAAATTCAGAAAAGTTCCACTCTTATTTGTATCATTAAAGCCTGAGCTTATATATTCTGCCCATAGCACTTAGATTTATGATCCTGAGCTCATGCTAGCTCCGAACACAATGGTGGTGCTTCAAAGAAAGCTTCCAGGGTGTGACTCTAGGAGGTCACAGCAATTCAGTGAACAGTGCTTCCATTTCTTTTTGTGCTTTATGCTGATGGCATCTTCCAATGCAACCACAAGAAAGGAGCACATCTGTTCTCCTGCCCTGACGTGTTTTATCTCCAAGCATCTTAAAAGCTTTCACTTCCTCTGGCAGATTCCCGGGGATCAGCTGCACCTGAAACTTATTAAGAGGACAGTCACTGAAGCTCTTGTTTAAAGGAGGCTGAGGAAATCCTCATTATTTATCACTTCCTCCTCCCGGATATTACTACTGTTTTGAAAAACAACTGTTATATATTTTTGAGAAAAAAAAACAAAACACTGCACAGCATGTCAATAGGTTTGTCTTAAGTAGGAGACAAGTGGTTGTTTACAAATCAAAATTTGTTCTTCATAGAAGTGGATCTCAATAGAATGAAAAGAAGATCCAGCTGTAGAAATTAAGTCCCACCTTCTGAGCTCTGGGTTAGTGGAGGATAGCAGCCACTTGACTCGGAAACTGTGGCAGATGAGATCTAAGAACCTGAGTTAGAAATGATGGCATTTGTTCCCCAGGCAGAAGGGTTTATAAATGGCAGGACATCTGTGGTCCATATGTCAACATAGCCAGATTTTTAGGACACAAAACACCATAGTCTTTATTGCACTAAAATGAACCAGGTTGATTTTCTATTCTCCAGTAAAGTAGGAACCATTCTTTTGGACCCACACCACAGCAATTGCGCTAAGCCTGCAATCTGGGCTAGCTTTATCTAGCCTACTTCTGTTTTCACTAGGTGGCATGTTCCATACAGGCTATTCTTAGCCAGCAGGGCTAACGGTGGTGCAAGATGGAGATGGAGATGAGAATTGTAATACAACACATTTGGAGCATGACAAGATTCTATAACTCTCCCACTCCACCACTCCAATCTGTTTCACCATTTAGGAATTATCTATTTATTTGACTGCATACCGTAGTATTATAATCACATTGTATTTGCCCGGAATAACTCATCTATCCTGGTCCCTGGCCTTCCCGAATGAAAGCTGCTATGCAGAAAGACCTTTGGAATGTTCCTTTGTTTTAGAATTTAGCTCAGTATTCAAAGTAGCATTAAAACAAAAAGAGTCTTCAAGGCTACTAGGTAAAGCTGGGTTAGTGTTAAACTTCAGTGAACTGATAGATTGATGAGAGTGCTTCAAGATAGATTATTTTTCCTGCCAGAGCTTTTGACTAACTATTTTAGCTTTAGTTTCTGAAGTTAATTGGCTGACTCTTCATGACAATTGGATAGGTATCTCCACTGTCTCTTTCAGTTCTTGGGCAATACTCCTTTTAATTTAATCAGGAATTAAATGCATACATTACAGGGTCCCATATATTCTATGACTCTTGCAGTATTCCAGAGTCTTACCAATGTTCTTAGCAGTTTATCAAGCAATATCACTCTGGACAAATATGGATACTTAAGCCATTGTATTAGGGTAATGTTCAGAACGTTATACTTCCATTACAGATAAATAAAGTAGCTGAACTTCCTCTGAAATGCTGTAGCATGTGATGTTATGTTTAGGTGACTCGTGTTGCTACTGCTGCATCTACTATCCAAGTATGAAATGTTATTAGGCAAGTTTGAGACCCGTGCTGTATTCTGTCTTGGTTCTCTTACCAAAGTTAGACTGGATACCGCTTTGAATAGATGACAATCTCAGAATGGTAACTGTCCTTTGGCAATCCTTCAAGCAGGTCTGTCATTTGTAAAATGACAGAACACAAAGAGATCAAATAGAATGCCCTATCACATTCTTCTATTTGAAACAACAATATAACAGCAGTTATCTGTCAAAATAAGGTATAGTGGAGGATTATCCACCATGTTTGAGAGGCTCCTGGGTCAATTTTCCAGTGGTGTTTTCAGGAACTCAATGTGGCTAGAAGATGTGATCCAGTCTTTCCATTGTGCCCTCAAGAACTCAGTATAGTGTTACTCATCCATAGCTTGAGGGCTTTCATGTCAATGTGGCCATAGACCAGCACTTAGCTTTAATCTGAACTTTAAAATACTTTTTCAAGGTCCCAAATAGGCAAGTACATTGGACAGTTCTCTTAAAGTGATAACTAAACTTTAGAGGAGTTTCACTGCCTCCTCTCTTTCACTAGAGTCACAGCACAACACTGGTGTCACTCCAGAGCATCAGCAAAATTGAAATGGAAGTTCAGAGATTTAGTTGTTTGATGTTGAGTACCTGAAGAAGGTGGATAAATCAACTGGGACTTGGCAGCTGGCATAAGGTGCCATGCCTCAGTCCCAGGCCTGCATATACATATTGATTCTGGATCAGTGGAAAGAATATTGGGTTTCTGAATGAAACATTGTGTGGCCCTGGAGTGCCAAATCAAAAGTTTGGCACTGAAATCAAAAGTGTGAGATTGAATAACTGAAATGTCTGATTGGTACCTTGTTTCTTTATTGCTCAGACAACAGAGAAATAAACATATATTTGTATGCATTCAATTGTTTGTTTTCATTATCTTAAAAAAACAAATTGCATTTTTAATGTTTCATAGTTATACATCACAAAAGGCGGCAGCAGTAAAAAAGAAAATAGAAGATGAAAAAAAGACCTCAAAGGACTAGTCTGAACAAAGGCAAAACTGGATTACACTCATCTATGCTATTCAGTTTAAAAGAGGATATGTCAAGCAAATTACAATATTTAATCTGTTTGCTTTTGAATGCTTTTATTGGAAGTATTTTAAATAAGAGTCGCTGTTCAGAATATTAAATGTTATTGCTGGTGTTCCTATAATGGTTGTTTGTATTGCTTTTAGTGGACTAAATCTAATTTTTACTCCCAATTAGAGTAGCCCTACTGAATTACTAGGAACATGGCAAGGAACATAGAATTAAATCTAATTTAGTGTGTTAGGACTAAAATTTAATTTAGCCCATTGTTTTTAGCAGGCATTTGTAATTTATTGTTTTAGATATTTGCAATTTGAATTTAACAATATTTTTTCTTTGGATCAATAGCCATCTTGAGTTTTTATAATTGTTCTATTTAAGCCTAATATATCTGCACCCATAGCCAGATCTGCTCTACTTTTTCATATAGATTTGTGAATGTGTGTTTACATATAGAAGTGTGTTTGAAAACTCACTTACATTGTATTTTTATGAGATATCACCTGGTTATGCATTTCCTGATCCAACATGTGAACCAATGCAGTATTCCATCTAATTTCACACTTCTCCAAATCATGCGATGTTTATATCAGTGGAATGGGAACTCAAAATGCAAAGATCAATGGAAATAATATTATTCTGTATTATTTCTGAAAATTGCTTGCAAA
Organism: Anolis apletophallus; assembly: GCA_030556195.1. NCBI lineage: Eukaryota > Metazoa > Chordata > Lepidosauria > Squamata > Anolidae > Anolis > Anolis apletophallus. The sequence continues at coordinate 33,723,906 of JARBWK010000006.1, read as the reverse complement.
AATTCACATTTTAAACAAAAATACACAACCAGGTTACCTACAGGATCACCTTCTCCCACATAATTCACCCCAAAAACTGAGGTCCTCTAGGGGGTGCCTGCTCCCGCCTGTCAGAACCTAATTGGTGTCCATCACCTAGAGGACCTTTTCATTGGCTGACCCAAGACTGTGGAATGACTTACCCATAGAACTCTGACAGCTAGATCAGCTCTCGGAATTTAAGACACAAGTGAAGACCTATCCCTTCCAGCAAATCTATCCAGACAGTTTGAATGACAAATTTTAAATGTTCACTTTATGTCTATTTTTTGTCTTGTGTATTTTAATGTGCATTTTGTGGAAATATGTTTTAATATGTGTATTATGTGGAGTATTTTTAAATAACTATGTATTTTGATTATGTGTTTTAGCAATGTTGTAACCCGCCTCAAGCTGTGAGGAAAGGTGGGGGAAGAAATAAAAGTATTATTATTATCTTACAAAATTGTACACATAATTAGATACTCATTTTCATGCACACTACATCTCAAAGTTAGTGATAAATGGAATGCAAGACTGGAAGAATCCAGGTTGTATTGAATCTTAGGATGGGATTAAAACATGAGAGAGAAATCAAAAACTGGCAGATTCATTTATTCATTCTGTAATTGTCAAATTATTATGTCAAAGAGACATGCCTCAATGCATGCACATGTATGCACATAATACGATCCGATAAAAAGAGATATCAGTTTCAAACTTAATTAGTATAAGCTGTGACATCAAAAAATAATGGGCATGCTTTGTACTTTTTAAATTTCAGGCAGAATTAAGGATTTAGAAACATTAGGAATGTAAAGAAAAATAAATTTGAACTATTGACACAAGGAAAGTTTTACATTAAGCTATCGATTCTTATATTAGTATATTAAGAAATTATGTACTCAAATATAAATGTAGCATTACTTAAAGATTATATATGAGCCACTAGGTGGCACTTAACCTGAAAGGTTAAGCCAGAGAAAAACTATGAGAAATCTATTATGTTGCTTTCTTTGTTACGTTACAGTCTTATAAAGTGTAATGGACTATAGGAAGGCAATGTCATGAATAATCCAGACGGTATAGATTCTTCTCTGTTCCTGTAACACTATGTCTTTTTTAATTATTTCTCCCATTTCAACTTTGTTTCCCACATTTCTTGCTATAGGAAGAGAGACATTTCACAAGGACTAGATTTCTAGGGTTTATTTATAAAAGCCTTTGTGCATGCATATTTAATTATATGTATACTTAGATGCATACTTCCCCTGGGTTGTATTTTATCCTTTTGTGAACAAAGTAGCGTGCACATATAAACAATTTGTTGCTGTTGTTAATGACCGTCAAATCAATTTCAATTTAAGCAACCTAATGAATGTGAATCTTTCAAGTGACCCCATAATCAATAGTTCTGCTGAGATCTTGCAGATTCAGGGCTGTGATTTCCTTGATAGAGTCTATCAATCTCTAATGTGGTCTTCCTTTCCAATTGCCTTCTGGCTTATCATTATTGTCTTTTTAAATGAGTGCATCCTGGTGGCACAGCGGGTTAAACCGCTCAGCTTCTGAACTTGCTGGCCAAAAGGTTGGCGGTCTGAATCTGGGAAGTAGGGCGAGCTTCCACTATTAGCCCCAGCTTCTGCCAACCGAGCAGTTCAAAAACATGCAAATGTGAGTAGATCAATAGGCACTGCTCCAGCAGGAAGGTAACGCTCCATACAGTCATGCCAGCCACATGACCTTGGATGAGCACCACCCCACAGAGTTGGACATGACTAGACTTAAGGTCAAGGGGAAACCTTTACCTTAGTGAGTGATGTCTTCATATTATAAGGACCATTTTACAATAGTCTCACATAAATAATATTTGCTTCTAAAGAGAATTCAGACTTGATTTGATCTAGGGCCCTTGGCTTGTCTGTTTTAACAGTCCACATTATCCATAGAACTCTTCTTCAGTACCACAATTCAAATGAGTTGGTTTCCTTCCTATTTGCTTTTTTCACTGTCCAGCTTCCACAACCAACCTCCACAGAAAGAGTTTTTTCTCATTTAGGCCTCATTGTTAATCCTAACAAAGCAATCCAGAAGGTAAGGATATGCTTTCTAATGAGCACAAAGAAATGGTGCTAAGCATGGAATAATATCTGTTGTTGCTTGAGAACTTTCCTTCCAGTAGCTTTAAAAGGGATTTTGGCTTTATGTTGACTTGAAGTCATGATTACTTTAATGGCTGTAAATATCTACTCTATTCATCCATCACCACACTTTTTTAACCTATTGTGATCACCATCAAATCTGTTTTGATGTGGTGGCTTTAATCACACTCTGATCCATTAAATTAAGTGTGGGGCATTGTGGAAAATGGGATACAATGGCATAAAATACCATCTTTTTGTATGTTATTTCTAACTTCATTTGTGTTGCTGTATGATCCAGCAATCTGTAACTACTAGCAGCTAGAGTCTAAAATCTTTTTTATTAACTTAATAAATGTCAGCACCAGGCATGTAGCCAGGGGGGGGGCTAAGGGGGCTTCAGCCCCCCCCCCCCCCGAAATTCTCAGGGTGGTCCGCGAAAAGGCCTTACTGGTACATTATTTAGACTGTTATGTTTATTCATATCATGATCTGATCATCATGCTCATTATATCCCACATTAATGGGTTAATGGGATAACAATACAAAAGGTTTGCTAGGGTAGACCCTCTTTCACCCAGTCTCAGCCCCCCCGAACCAAACTCAGCCCCCCCCCGAATCAAAATCCTGGCTACGGCCCTGGTCAGCACCTATATATTTTAGATTTGTGAAAAGGCTAGTGGAGCAAGATCATATATGTTGCATGATGCCAATTCAGTCTGAGGAGAGCAATATATTCCTTTTGCTTTGCATAGCTGCTGTGGAGGCTTACAGAAAAAAGTTAATAATTCCATCTCTATCCACATTTCCCAAAGAGTCACTTTTTACAATGGATAATCTCTCTCTGAAGAAATCACGCCAAGAAAACCCCATGGCAGAATTATTTTTAGGGTCTCCATAAGTCAGAAACAACTTAAAGGTGCACCCCAACAACAATAATGAAAATGTTTTGAAAAACATGCTGGTGGGTGGATAGACAGACACGTACCCTTTTCCTTGCCCTTATTGAAGCAACATGCAGAATGGGTGTGGATACAAGGTGGCCTGCCTGTCCACTGTTAGAACCACATGATGCTTTTAAATGTTATTGATAGGGAATTCTTCAAATGTGCAGTTGTACATATGGAGAGTTCCTCCACTCAAAATGGTGTAGATTAAGATTCCTAAGCACATACAGGTTCAGCATCCCTTATCAAGAAGTCTGAAATCCACAATACTCCAAAATCCAAAGTAGTCCACATGGCCTGGCTTTCCTCTGTTCGGCAAAGTCACACTCACAATGAGATTTATTGGTTTGTGTTGTCCTGTTATCGGAACATGAAACATTACTTTAAAAAATAATGGATTCTACTACTAACTGCAGTGTTTTAAAAGAAACCAATTCCTGTCACTCATTGTAATGATGAAAACTGTGTTTGTTGTATTCTTAATTATTCTTCCTATTACTTTCTCTCAGCTTTTTGAATGGAAAAAACATCAAAATTCTTGTGAAAAGCCAGTTGAAATGCCTATTAAAAGTACACTGTGCAAGTAATGAGAAGCTGCCACTCACTGCACCACAAAATAATCTCATTTCCCAGTGGTTCTTAACCTGTGGGCCATGGATCACCAGTGGGCAGTGAGAACAAAAATCTGGTCCATGAGCCTCTTTCCTTTTTATTTGATTTGATTTGATTTCCATTCCCTTTGCGCTGCCTGCCACACCTTCCCTGTCTCTGACCAGCCCTGCCCCTTGGCTAGACCACATCAGCTCTTGTTTATTAAATAGGGTTTTCTGTGGGTGAGCAAATGACGACTATTGGATAGCATATGTTCTACATCAGAAATTAGAGCATATGTGGTCTATCCAATGCAATTTTCTGAATCAGCACCCCAAATAACCAAACTGAATCTAAAGTTGCCTAAAAACTGTTTCGTAACCCTTTTGGTACTAATGTTGGAGAGTGGTCCCTGGTCAAAGGGGTCCCTGGCTAAAGTGGTCACTGGTCAAAGTGGACCCTGGTAAAAAAAAGGTTGGGAACCATTGCTTTACATTATGATATATAACATTACTTGTGAAATGTGGTTTCATTACAGCATCATTCTTCCTAAAAAAAAAAAAAAGTAACTCCCCAAGGGAAAGTCAAATCCACTCTTGAAATAATCTTGCCGAGAAAAGCCCCATGAGATATTCATATTAGGTCACAATAACTTGGAAATGATTTGAAAGCACACAACAGCCACATTCACTATGTACATTAATACAACACCTAGATTTATTTATTTATTTATTCGTATTTGTCTGCCGCTCTTCCCAATGGCTCGGGGCGACTCACAACATGTTATAAAAACAGCCAATACAGCAAAAATTAAAACCACAATAAAACCACAGATAAAAAGGCACACTAGGTTGCACATTAAGCACTGCGACAAGGGAAGATAATACAAGATGGCGGTATGGTGATGATGATAGCAGCAGCAGCAGCAACAAGTCGTCTGGTGGGCACAAGGGAGAGAGCCTTCTCCTCTGTAGCACCCAGACTTTGGAACTCCCTGCCTGGAGAGATTAGAAAAGCCCCCACTCTGGCAACCTTTAAAAAACACCTTAAAACCTGGCTTTTCCGCTGTGTAGTCATTTAACTTTTTACCATTGCTCTCCTCAATGCCCCCATTTTTGGAGTCCATTCCCTCCCATGTTCATACATGTACTCTCCTTCGCAAAGAAGCTATTCTGCTTATCTCACCCTGAGTTTTGAACATTTTATATTTGTGCATGTGGCCCACCTGGTCATTTGTGATTTTAGATATATATTTGCATATTGTTCTTTTATTTATTTATTTATATGTATGTATTTTTATTGTGCTATAGTTGATTTTTTTGATTTTATTTTATTGTAATTTGTTGTTTGGGCTTGGCCTCATGTGAGCCGCCCCAAGTCCCCATCAGGGAGATGGTGGTGGGGTATAAATAAAGTTTATTATTATTAGTTTATTATTGCTTTCTGTCATCTTATAGAATTACTCATTGCTTTATAACTTTTATTAGTATCTACATTTCTTGCATCAGCCACAAGGTGGGAGTGTTGCCCTTTGATGCCTTTACCTTTCCGTCCCTACAGTTACTATGATTAGGATGATGAAGGAAGCTTGTGTAGATTTTATATTCTGGTAATTTAGATGAAAGAGTCCGCATTCTCAAAGACACTATTTTAGGATGCATGCTATCCAGTATACACAATGGTATTGGACTGCATTTGTCCTAGGAAGCATGCAGTTTTCCACTGTTTGGACCATTGCTTATATATAAGGCTGTATATTTCCTAACTACTAGTGATGAAATGAAAACAGAGCATTTAAAGCCACCACTTGTTTTTTTATTAACATGAAGGAAAGAGATCTTGCCTGGAGAGTACACATATATATTACAAAGATAATAAATTCCTTCCCTGCTTTGTTCCCTGTTGTTGACTGGCATATTGGCCCTGAATATGGATGTTACCTTTTGATTTGAAGGCTGAACATTTCTTAGTTTGCATCACTAAAATACGATCTTCCTCCCAAACCTGGCCAAAATGACTCTCCTGAGAACCTTTTTTAATGTAACAAATTGTTGGCATGGCAGAGTGTTAATTCAAAAGGGAAACTGAAAAAACTCTATTTTTTTACCTTTGAGAACAAGGGTGAGCTTGGGGTAGAGGCTCAGAACTCATTTTTCCACCCCCTTTGGTTACCACAGGCTGTATCATTCCACAAAACTGAAATTTGAAGTGGACAATGTCTTGTTTATTTATTTTTGTTTACCTGAACTGACTGCAATATTATATCCTGTATATTTTAATACATTAGGTGCTTTATTTAAGGTATAGCTGTTAGCTAGTTTGGTCAGTGCAAAGGATTTCTTAATACCAGCATCTTGTCTCCTTCTCTCAGCTAAACTGACACAGAGTATTACTAGTATTCAATCTTCAGTAGGTGGCAGCAGCTAAACTATATCTTCTATGCAGGTTGAACTGCACAAAGCAAGCACACTTTGATGCCCATTGAAGTGAGTTTTCCCTGGGCATTTGAGCCATGGACAGGTCAAGAGGCAGAGGAAGATAAGGAATGTAGGTTGCTGTGAGTTTTCTGGACTGTACGGCCATGTTCTAGAAGCATTCTCTCCTGATGTTTCACCCACATCTAAACTGGGCTCTGCGGGCCAATGGATACTCCACCACAAATATCAGAAGAGCTGCAAGACCAAGAAAAAGCAACAAGAGTAAAGACAAAGATCCATCAAGAGGAAAAGTGTTCTTCTCATACACCAAGGGAACTACTGACTGCATAGGGGTGAAGAAACACAAACTACAAACATAGGGACCACCAAACGCAGCACCCAAATATGAATCAAGGAACATGAAAGGCACTGTAGACTAACTCAACTTGAGAAGTCAGCCATAGGAGAGCACCTGATGAACCAATCTGAGCACAGCATATCATTTGAGAACACAGGAATGCTGGACCACTCTAACAACTGTCTACACAGGCTACACAGAGAAGCTATAGAAATCCACAAGCATGTGGATAATTTCAACAGAAAGGAGGAAACCATGAAAATGAACAAAATCTGGCTACTAGTATTTAAAAAATTCTAAAATCAGGACAGTAAATAAAGAACAATACTCAAAAAACAAGAGAATTCCAGACGATAATCAATCAGGGCCAGCTAACACCTTCCAACAAAGGACCCTCCAGGCAGCAACCAGCTAGGCTTTGAAGTTGCAAGGCCATTAAATGCTAATGAAGGTGGCCATTTGAAACATTCACACTTGCCTCAAACAGAAAAGGGTTCTTTCTCCCACCCTGGACATGCCACAGATATATAAATCTCACTTGCCTGATTTCCAACAGACCTCACAACCTCTGAGGATGCCTGTCATAGATGTGGGTGAAACATCAGGAGAGAATGCTTCTGGAACATGGCCATACAGCTTGGAAAACAAAAAGATAAGGAATATCTAAGGCAACAGAAGCTACAGTATGTCACAATGATCACTTTTAGGCCTCCAAATGAAGATGTAGTTCTAAAGCCAGTTGCTACTTCCAATGAGCAAAAAAAATATCATTCAATAAATTGCTGAATGGTAAGTCAACACTTATGAAAATCCCATTGATTCAATAGGTCTACTCTTCTTGGGAACTAGGTTTAGGCCATGCTGTCCGTTTGGTTTCTCTGCTCTCCTCTTTTCCTGCCTTGTCCCACTTTTGATTCTCCAGACACAAAATAGCTCCTTTACCCAGTTTCTTTTATCTTTTTTCCCTGACTTTGAAAAGCATTATTATTTGCTTCCATTGATGTAACTCAGCTTCACTCCACCTTCACTTCATCTCTTCTAACACTAGACTTGTTGTGAGGCTCATTCAATGTCAACCTTTATGTTTTATTCCATTTCATGCAAGTTTCCATTTCCCTGACCTGTACTTCCTATTTTAAAATAAAACTAACCAAATAGGACTACTTGAAAAGTTGTGTGTGTTCAGCACAGTACTTTCCCCCATTCATTTGCCGAGCTGTTCAGTAACTGTACAATTAATCCAGTTTGACTATATTTTAATTACCATGGCTGAATGTTATGCAATCATGGAAGTTGTGGTTTGAAAAATTATTTTGTGAGGTTTAGGGATGCAGGACCTATATCAAAGTGGAAAAACCACATTTTTTAAAAATCTGAAAGGATACTCCTTTAGGTTCTTCAGAATGACGTCTGACAGAAATTGACCAGAGTTACCTTGGAAAATCTATAGATTCTTAGAAAGACCGTATTCATCAAATTCATAAATAATCAAATCTGAAAGAAGTTGCACACTCTGCAGCAGTCCATTGCTTACAATACCCCTGTTATTGACAAAAATGGTAGGAGACAAGGCCCAATCAAACCTCCTGCTGAAAAAAATTCTAATTTAAGAGAAGCCACTGAAAAGGACCCCTCCAAATGTCCCTGTCAGGGTGTTGGGTTCTTTCTCCGGAGATCTTACAACTCAAGTTGGCGCATATGGGGAGATACAATTCTAGGATTGTTTGGACCACAGTTATAATAATAATAATATAATTTATTTATATACCACTCCATCTCCCTGAGGGGGACTCGGGGCGGTTTCAAAGTAACATCATCAAAACATAGAGAGTAAACAGCATGACATAAAATTAACAAAACAATATAAGTATAAAATTATCAAAATAACACATACATATTAAAATAATCCTGGCTATTCAAAGCAATTAAAAGGCTGGGCCAAGGCTAGTGCTAACTCAAAATATGAGGGGGCGGGAATTAAATACAGTGCTATAACAGAGTAAAAGCAATAGCAGGTACGGGTCTGTGGCTGCTCATTTCCAGGGCCTATTAGAGGGATGACTGGGGTAATAGGTAGGAAGTATAAGGCCAAATTCAACAATGTTTGGGGTTGGGCTAGAACTGGTCATTCTCAAAGGCTTGTTGAAACCACCAGGTCTTCAAGCTCTTACAAAAGGAGGTAAGGGATGGGGCAGTTGCACGAATAACATATTTATTAAAGTTGTGGCACTTAAGAGGTGCCATTTTGCAGCATTCCTGAGTTTGAGTGAATGCAGGAAGCCCTTAACACAACATGTTAAACTGAATGCCCACTATTATTAATTGAATGTTAAGAAGAGTGGGGTTTTTTTGAGAGAATTTATCTGTGAAAATTGCTAACATAGCACTGTAAATTCTGGCATAAGTAAAGTGCCATGCGTTTTTCTGAGTAATAAACATTTGAAACAGCTCACTTTCAGTTCATTTTTATTGGGCAGTGAGTTCCAATAAATTCAGTGGGACTTATTTCTCAGTACATACAGTTTTAGGATTGCTCACTTACATTTTTGGTGTGTATACAGGCATACCACAATTAAGTCTCTGGCAAAGAAGCTCCTTTTCACAAAGTCTTTTTTTTTTTTGCAGAATCTTAGCTCAACTCTTCTCTATTCCTGTCTTCTGTCTAGCTGGACATTTCCTTGCAGCTTTGGCACTGGAAGAAAGGTGAAGGAGGGCAAAAAAACCCCCTTCAACATTGGGTTGCAGCTGCGTTAATACAATAAAGTTTGACTTGGCTAACTTGACATGTAGAAAAAGCATACATCTTTAAGCTTCACCACCAAAATTAAAATGATGAGGAAAATGGAGACTATTAAAGCAAGCAAACAAATAATAATAATTCTCAGATTCATATTGTAAGTAGCTTCAGTCTCTTGAAGATTAAAAATGTTTTTGTTTACCAATGCAAGGTTTAACTGACCTTGTTTCATTTCATGTGAATATTTGTTAGTTTCTGATTTAAAAGAGGCTGAAATAGGTTTAACTTTTGTAGTTTTTTGTGTTGTAGAAAAATGTTCCACGTTCTTTCTACCTCCTGGTATCCAAGTTTCTGTTAAAGAGTAAAGCATAGGAATACATTCACTTCCTTAACTGAATTATACAGTGTGTGTATACTCAGATTCAGAGGGGTGATTTTGCTGAAAAGAAAAAGCCATGCAGAATTTTGTTTGCTGTTAATAAAAAGTGGTGTCTCTGCAGAGCTGAATGTGCTCATAAGAGGTCACTGGTTATTTAATCTCCAACCAGGTGGAAAAGCAGGGTCAGCTTTTATTCATGCTTCCTACTACCACCATGTCACTGCTTAATACGAAGTCAACAGAAATATTTTTGACAAAAGCACTAGGGATTGGGAAACCAACATTTTGGGAAGTGTGGTATTTTGGGACTACAATTCTCCAGATTTTCAGGTTAGCATAGTTTTCCACATTTTCTGTGGTTAGGTGCATAGGACCCTCGATGAAAGTGGAAACACAAGAATAAACATTTCTATTTTAATTGGGTTTTTTGTCTAATGGCAGTAATATTTTTTATTATCTCAATAATACTTTTTTAATATGAAAAAATACCTCTCCAGGAATTAACTTCACCTGGTAGCTGACCATGGAATTGCACTGGAGGATATAGAGAGATCTAATGAGAACATTTAAGTCAAATTTATGAATAATCAAATCCACAAAAGTCAAAATTGCAAATGTGGAGGGACGATTGTATAACTGAAGTGCCACCTTAGCATATCTCCCAAGTGAATTTAATATACTCCATATTGTTCATATGTTAAGTCACAACATATGAAATAAACCATTCAAATGTGGCAAAAATCTTTCCAGCTGTTTACTTGAGGTGTGGTACAAAACATAGAGAAAAAAAAACTTAATTCTGAACAGATGTTGGTTTGTGCTAAAAATTAAGCCAAAACATTTTTATAAAAATATTCATGTGTGATGAGAGAGAAGCAGTCATAGAAGAGCAAAGCAAATTATACACAAACATGTATAACTCAGACAGTCATAAATAAAACAATCATAAATATAAAACACAGAAATGCCTGGCCACTCTAACAACTACCATGTCAGGCTACACAGAGAAGCCATTGAAATCCACACGCATATGGACAATTTCAAGAGGAAGGAAGAAACTATGAAAATAAACAAAAATCTGGCTACCAGTATTTTAAAAACCTCTAAAATTATAACATTAAATAAAGAACAAAATTCAAACACAAGGGAACTCCAGACAAGAAACAATCAAGAACACCAAATCACCTCTCAATAAAAGATTTTCCCAGACAATAACAAGCCACACCTAAAAACTGCCAGGCCATCAAATGCTAATCAAGGTGGCCAACTGAAACATTCACACCTAGCTCCAACAGACAAGAGCTCTTTCTCTCACCCTGGACCTTTCACAAATATATAAACGCAATTTTCCTTGTTTCCAACAGACCACACAACCTCTGAGGATGTCTGTCACAGATGCAGGCGAAGCGTAAGGAAAGAATGCTTCTAGAACATGGCCATACAGCCCGAAAAACCTACAACAGCCCATGTTTATTCTATTTGTCTAAATCTTAGATATCAATTACAGCTAAGACAGAGCTGTGACAAAACGCTCAAAAGCTAATTTTTGAGGGCTCAATAACTGTGATTTGAATACTCTGGTTCTTCAGTCCAGTCTAGAGGGACGATCGGGCATGGACAAACTTCAGCCCACCAGGTGTTTTGGATTTCAACTCCCACAATTCCTAACAGTTGGAGTTGAAGTCCAAAACTCCTAGAGGGTTGATGTTTGCCCATGCCTGAGGTAGATGGTAGAATTGGGGATGCTGCATCTGACTGTTTCTATCTTCTTCTGCTAAAGTTTTCTTGAAGGCAGTAAACAGCAAGAAGTATCTTCTTTGAGCTTGGTCGGACACAATAAGTTGACCGAGACCTTCACAATTCACTTCAACATTAACATTCAACCCATTGCATAATTTCGACTTGTGAAAGATGAATGAAAAATTTCACTGGGCATGACATTGATATGAATACTTCAACAACAAGAAAATAAAAAAAGAACTCAGCTTTGTGCTGCTTTAATGGAAGATCACATTGATTGCTTATCCCTCAACCATCAGGGCACTCAACCTGGTTTTTGTAAACAGAAACATAAGAGAAATGAGCAGATACATTTATTGGCGCTGTGGAATGCATTGAGAAATGGAGGCTTCTACATAATTGCCTGCCAAGGTTTAGAAATAGTCTGATTCCCCCCCTTCTTTCAGCTGTGAGTCAGAGTGCCACAAGCAGAGAACTAAGTAGCACTGGATTTGGCTGTTAAACATTGAAGTGCTCTCAAAAATTTAAGGTCAGTCGGTGCTGCTAAACCAGTGAAGCTCAAGACATTCTTAGCAGCAGTTATGACCTGGGAATGACCAGCATTTGGGGAAAGAGCAAGGCAGCAGTAAAAACACAGCTTCTGATTTTCCACAGTGGAGTGAGCAGTGGGTGAGAGTCAGTTTTGCAGTTGCTGCTACAAATGGATTTATTTAAAAGCAATGATGTTTAATTTATGTATTCAGTTATTTATTTTTAACATACCACTTCTCCACCAGGTCCTCAACAGAAACACAGTTTTGTAAATAACCCCACCCAAGAGATGGAGATCTGAATTTACCTGAATGTAATTCTAGGTGCTGGAAGGATTCTTCCTGCCTTGTGAGGGATGTTGCTCTTTCCCTAGGAAAAACGAAGCAACACCATACTTTCCAATTGTTCCAGTTTAGCAGGAAAAGTTCCAATTATTCCTTTGCCATCCCACTTCCTTGGCCTTTTAAAAATGGCCCAATTTTCCCCCTTTCCCCCTGTCTCCCTTATTCTTTAATTGCTATAAAGTGAATTAAAAGTGAGCAAGAAAGGGGGGGGGTGAAGGCTTGCCTTACCTAAAATAAAATAATAAATTCCAGGGGTTCCCTGTTTAATATAGTGGCTTCATGCTTTCTTCCTTATTGATAACCTCTGCATTGTAATTATGTAGCAACTTTTGATATGGCTCAACTGCTCATGTCTCACTATTTCTGCCAAATGTTGAAAGTTATGGAACTCAATTGAAGTCACAAAATTCTTTTGTAAAACAATAAGTAAAATCAGAGTTAGGAGTTGGTTGCTCTTTCAACTACGATTTTCACAAAATTCTTTTGTAAAACAATAAGTAAAATCAGAGTTAGGAGTTGGTTGCTCTTTCAACTACGATTTCCAGAATCATACTAGTCACACAAGTTGGGGATTTTGTGCCAAATACAAAATATAATAGTTATTCGTTTAAATAATTCCAACCCCCTCTTTAATCCAGAAGGCTTTTGGAATACTGTATTTGATTTTTTTTCTTTCAAAAAACAACAACACAGTTATCTCTCATTGGCTAACACTCGGAATATATGGCTCAAAACAATAAGGATTCAGGAATCACGACAAAAGAAAACACCAACCTGGGGGCATTACTTCTTAAAATAACATACTGTATCTATAAATTACTAGTTGGAATTGAGAAAAAAATACATTTCCTAAATAACAAGTAATAGTCAGCCCCCCATATTTGTGGGTTTAACTTTTGTAGATTTGATTAAAATTGTCTCTCTAGGAATCTCTGGGTTCTCCAGTGTGACTCAATGGTGAATGTGGAGGGATAGCTGTATTCTTTTCTTTTAAAAAAGTATTGAAAGGTTCTTCAAATTCATACCAATGTAGTACCAGGTAACTTTTCCTTCAAGAGAGAATCCCACTATATAGGTTTCACAGGTGGAAAACGTGACCTCAGCTAAAGGTGCATCCAGAGTAAGAATTCTGACTGAGTTGCAAATCACGAGGTATACAAAGGAGATGCCTTAAAAGTTGTAAAACAAGATTATATAGAAAAACAAACATTTAATTAATATTGCATAGAACTTTTGCTGAGCAGGACTTACTTGAGAGAAAATATTAAAAATCTTTATAACTGAGAAGACATTGTTGAACAATATTTTATTATTTATTTATTTAAAACATTTGTATTCTGCCCTTCTCACCCCAAAGGGGATTCAGGGTGGAGTACAACATACAAATGGCAAACATTCAGTGCTGTGACATGAATTCATTATATGCATACATAAACATTAAAAACATTTATCTCAGCATTAAAATACACTTTTTAAAACCATCTCGATCGTGCGCATAACATCTAATTGGCCTGGTAAGGCTGCCTATCGCTGCTTTATGGCACTATTCTGAAAGCTTGGTCCCACGGCCAAGTTTTTACCATCCTTCTGAAGGACAGGAGGAAGGGGACTGATCTAATCTCACCAGGAAGGGAGTTCCATAGCCAGGGGCAATCACCGAGAACATAAGAACATAAGAAGAGCCATGCTGAATCGGACCTCAGCCCATCTAGTCCAGCATTCTGTATCACACAGTGGCCCACCAGTTGTACACGGGGATCTCGAGCAGAAGGGAGGGCAAAACCCTGACCTGCTCCCGACCCCCCACAACCAGTACCCAGGGAAATCGTGCCTACTTCAACCAACTCCGAGGTGGCACTTGAATGTCCTTTTCAGTAACTACCGATACACTTGGTATCCATGAATCTTGGTATCCATGAAGGCTCTCTCTCTCTCATCCCCACCAATCGCACCTGTGACAATGGCAGGATGGAGAGCAGGGACTCCTCGGAGGACCTTAATCTCTGTGATGGTTCATAGGGGGAGATGTGTTTGGACAGGTAAATTGAGCCCGGATCATTTAGGGCTTTATAGGCCAAAGCCAGCACTTTGAATTGTGCCTGGTAGCAAACTGGCAGCCAGTGGAGCTGGCGTAACATGGGAGATGTATATAATACAGCAACATTTATAGCTTGTGTCCATTTCAAGCTAGTTATGGATTACAGATAATTTAGAAATTCTAAAGGGGCATAGCAGAAAGCAAAGAAGAGAGCTAATTAACAGTCCTTTGCGAATTACTAATATTATGCGCATCTCATTCAGAAATAATGTTACTCCTTGCTTTCCACCTTAAATGATCAGATTTCCTGTGTGCTCAATCTACAGGGAATCGTCAACATGGTGACAAGATCCAGAATGAATCTGTGGCAGGGAGCAAACCAGCTGAACGATTTACATTCATGTTCTCCTGCTGCTCCTGGGCATCTTACCAACTCGAAGCCAAAGATAATTTCCCTTCCCTTTCAGAGCATTTTGACAGAGGGAAATCTGATATTTTAGTGTTCCAGTGAAAACAAAATCTAGGCATCAGTCCAGCACATGTGAATGGAGAAATATGGGCTTCAGACGGACAGGTGGTATTACCATAAGAGAAATCTTGTATTTCAATAAAAATGAGACGACCTTTATGAGTTCATTGCAGCTTCCATTTTATGGACCATATCACACTATTTGAAACTTTAGCAAGCTACAAAATGCTAGTATTGGTTTGTCATCTGTCCTTCAAATCTCTAAGCTTGGGAAGCAGGTGGGCAATGGCACTGTCTCCTTGGATGCATCTGCTTCTTCAAGCATTTATTATGTATTACCTTTGGCCACTTCATCCAAGGACACAAGGTACTTACCAACATATTCTGCTAGCTTGCAGGGTCAAATTAGAAGGAGTTGGACTCTGTCCATTCTTATCTTCTCCATCTCTTATTTTACTCATTTACCGAGGCCATGTTTGTGCAAAGTCATGAATTGAGTCAAGGAAGCACAGATGTTACTGGAGGAATATAACAGGATAAAAACTGCAGTACTAAGGACACTTATTGTGGGAGAAGGCTGTTGCCAGGTGAGACTTTTATGGTTCAATCACCTTGCTTCATTTGTGGAGTTTTATTTGGGATATGTGTGTCCAGATGTTATTGTCTTCCTTTTCCAAACTTTCCCACATTTTGTTCTTGTTCCTTAACTCAGAAAAGGGAAAAGGAAAGATGGAATAGTTGCACAACAGTGATTTTGTAATAGTGGCTAAACCACCCCAAGCTTGGAAATAGCTAATACTAGAAAGCATCCAGAGAAGTGACTATTTATTTCCAATAAACATTTTCCCAATTAACCACATTGCATTCTAACTGTAATTCAATGAAGAATCAAATCTTTTTGCAGTGTAATTGAGCATTTCTAAAAATGAAAAGTGAAGTTAGGAAGGAGGGATCTAGCCTATTTTAGCATGAACTTGCATGTATTTCAATCCACTTCTTCAAACCAGAATTGTATTGTTAGTTATATACTTGAGTAACTTTGAAAAGTACCATAGTGAAAGGCACTAGATTTAGCTATATGAAAACAAATCTTTCACAACTATTTACCTACCAATATAACTGAGATTTCATACTCACTCCATCAGTATGACTGAAAATTTGGACTGAAAATTATGAAAATCATATTTTAAAAATTAGACATAAAGGTGCTGCTATATTTGTATCCCCCAACATCTTTTTCACTCTTCTAATGCTTTAGTTACTTGCAGAGCCAGCTAGTGGATCCGTTGTGACAGGGTGGCAGATCCATAGCAGCCATAAAACTGGGAATGGATTCAATACTCCTGCCAAAATAGATCTACTGGCCACTGATGGTTAGTTTCATGGCTTAGAAGTGTGGTTACAATAAATAATTGAGGAAGAATATGGCATGGTTCAAGTGCTGGCTTGTGGAGTGTCTATTGTCTTGTGATCTGCTTTGGTGTTGAGATTATGACCAAGTGGATGGGAAGGGATTGCATTTGTGTTGTCACCTTTTGTAACATTCAGGTATTACTAAAGTACCCTTGGTACTTACTGTGGTTTGATTCCTGGATCTCTAATGTATACCAAAATCTGTCAAGTACCATTATAAACAATGGTGTAAAAAAGATTATGTCTTTTTTTTGTTAAAATGGCAAAATCAAAATATGCTTAAAATTGGAGGGGGAATATTTTAAAACCACGGATTGTAGACACTGTGGGTGCAGAATCTGTTGGATATGGAGAGCCAATCTTGCTACAAAGTATTTAATTACTTTTGAGAACTGGGGGGGGGGGGGATAAAGAGCTACCTCAAGATTGCAAGGATACTGATAACTAGTTACTTTAGATGCCTTGGTACTCTAAAAGCAACATTATGTTTTCAAAGTAATGTTCTGACCTCTGTATTTGGGGGGGGTGACTTTCTCGCAAAGCAGTACCCTTCATACCTTTCTGTGATTCCTTGTTCACTGTCAAAACATACCAGGTATCCCCGTGTAGCAGGTTTTTGGCACCAAAGAAGACTGCTATGTGAACAGTATCCTGGGTTTTTTTTTGCATTGAGCATGGAAGGGCATGACTGGATACAAAATGTACTCCATTGGGACCTTGCCTATTTAAATAATATCACTGAGTATGTATAGATTTTTAAAAAGTGCTCGCATCACTTCACATTAATTATTCAGCATGCATATTATGTCTGTCCACCATTGATAGTGCCTTTATGTAAAATGACTCAGAGGAAAAACAAGTAATATAGATGGCCATTCCTCCAACAACAGTTTATTCTATGCTACAGTGTGAAATTCAAGTCTGATTTAGGCTCAGTGTCTGATTAATGTGAGAAATGCAAAGCCAAATGGAACATACGACTGTACTTATTTTTATTTTCTACCACCCCAAAACAAGAGTTTGAATTAATTTAACAATAATAATTTTAACTTGTAGCCCCAAGGTATTTTTTTGCTCCCAGAAATTCCCAGGAATAAAAAAATATTGCCCCCAAATGCCCACATGCCTTTACAGGCCATTTTTATCATGTTTGGGGTGGTCCAGGCCAATGTAAGCCCAGGGGACTGGGGAGGCCTTTTGACATTTGACATCATTATTGTAATGAAAGAATATCCAAAGTATTTGGAAAATTGTTGAAAATATTTTTCTTGGGTGTTGGTGAACCCTGACAAGGAGTGCCATGGATTGGGCAGTTTTTGTACATAAAGTTCATACATGATTTGAGTGTGTGGATTCCAGTCAGCAAACACAGAATTATAGAGTTGGCCACCTAGTCCAACTCCCTTCTGCCATGCAGGAAAAGCACATTCAAAGTATTCCCAACAGATGGTGACCCAGTATCTTTTTTAAACCTTCCAAAGACGGAGCTTCCATCACATTCTAAGGCAAAGGTTCCACTGTTGAACAGCTCTTAAGGTGTCTCACCACATATAACACAAGCACCAGTCATCGGTACAGTGAACACTAGGCTTGTATACAGATTAATTTTGGACATTTGCCTTTGGCTTGTTTGGAAGCCCGTAATGGAATGGGCTCCGCAATAGAACAATGGATGTCAAAAACTGGCTACTTTCTATTTCTTTTAGTTACATGTGGAGTGTGGGGAGGGAAACAGCCGCTAGAAAGAAAAGGATCCCAGGAAGTGAGGTTTCTTAAGCCCTCTTCTTATCTCTTGATTTGAAAGGGGATTAAAGTGTGAGCAGGTGGAACAGTCAGTTAGAAAATAAAGATGGAAACTTTCAGGAATATACCTTCAGCCTTGTAACTTGACACGAGACTCCAAGATATTAGTTAAAACAAAGAAATGTTTATTTATGAATTCTTGGGCACATAAAGGATATTTGTTACACAGTACTTTTCTTCAGTTCCACTTGAATATTGTTACAGCTGTCTCTTACTCTTGTGAATACATCAAATTGTTACTATATAACCATCAGAACAGTATAACTTATGTCAACTTGATTACATAACTTACTTCTCTTTCAAATGAAATTTCTTCTCAGCCTCCTGATTGGATAACTTATATCTTATAGGCCAGGGCTGTCCAACTGCCGGCCCTGCAGGTGTTTTGGACTTTAACTCCCAGAAATCCTAGCCAGTTTACCAGCTGTTAGGATTTCTGGAATTTGAAGTCCAAAACACCTGCAGGGCCGGCAGTTGGACAGCCCTGTTAGACACTTCTTTCCATCAAAATTCTGACTACAACTTGTTCTCAAAGAACCCTCTGTGTCTCAGTTCCACCTGACTGAGGACTTAGAAACAAATTAAACTCTTATTACTTCAGTACCATAACTTAAGGCATAATTCTATACAAGGATTTTCTTCCATCTAGTTCACAGACTAGAGATTAATTTAAAATTGTTCCTTTATTACTTTAATATCACAGCTGAAGTCAAACTTAAATTAGGAACCTCTAGCTCTCCTGGCTAGAGACTGGTTCATTTTTTTTAAAGTCCCCTTTTTTTCTTCTCTGCTAGCTCCACCCCTTTTGCCTGTTAGCCACTCTAAAATGGATACATTTCTACTGCAGAGGCTTCACAACCATGGCAATGCATCAACCAATCATATGCATCCATCTCTGCCTGCACTTGTCACAATATGAACATAGTAAACATAGACGAAACCTCTATTATAATTAGTTACTCTGTTACAGCGGGTAAGGCACCAGTTCTCCTTTCCGGGGCCTACAAATCAAGAGAGAAGGGAGGGCTGTTTAAAGGAAACCCAGGGTAGGATACCTCCAGGTCGATCCCTCTTCCTTCCTTAGGAAATGGGAAGCCCCCTTAAAATGTCTTGGAAAGCAACCTCCTGCAGGGAAAATGCTGTGGGTGTGTGCACCTGCA
Organism: Anolis apletophallus; assembly: GCA_030556195.1. Lineage (NCBI taxonomy): Eukaryota > Metazoa > Chordata > Lepidosauria > Squamata > Anolidae > Anolis > Anolis apletophallus. The sequence continues at coordinate 33,704,820 of JARBWK010000006.1, read as the reverse complement.
GCTCCTGTCTCCTTTAGAGTAGAAACAGCTTTAACAATGCATTAAACCCAGCTCTCCTTTATAGGCAGAAAGGAAAGGATTGCAGAAAGAGTGGTATCTTAACTATGATGCTTTCAATCCAGGTTTTAATGAAGGATATAAGGACAAACAATGCCTAAAATGATGGGAAGGGGAGCCTGGAAAGTCCAGTCTCCCCATAATGGGTCAGATAGAAAATGAATTATTCGGCTTCCCAAATCGAAAATGGATTTCTGTTCTCCCGAATTTGGGATGCTCCTAAAAATGGATCGGGACCCCCACCAAAATCCAGGACACCGAAATGGATAGCAGTTTGCCTGGATTGCACAAGCCTAGTGGACATTAACATCTATTACAAATGTAATCAGTTTATCATTTGGATCCTGTAAAGCTGTTCTATTGCATTTCATAAAAATGTGACAAATTGGATCCCTTGACTTTCTGTTGCTGGGAGGAAGTTGGCAAATGTGTGATACACCACAAAGCTTCCATCAACGGTTTATGAGATGTATTCTGTTTATTCAGAAAAGCACTCCATAATCACCACTCTGCCGTGATAGCCCAATAGGGTGTTGCTAACTAGATATTGTTTAATAAAAGTTTCTTTCGAGTGCTCAGCAGGCTTTCATCAGAGGGTGATTTTTGTTTTTATCCTTGTTTTCTGTGAACATTAGGAGGTAATCAAGATGCTGTAAAAGTTGATGATTTATACTGCTTTGGAAGATGTGGATTCGATATTGGATGAGAGATTTTTCTTTTGTTGATCAAGCAGTCCATAAAAGCATGATAATTCAGTTGACTTAAAGTGCTATTAAAATGATTTCCCATAGTATGATGTTAAACAAACAGATACATAACTGCAATTTTGGGTTAATGATAGCCAATCAATATGAAAAAAATGTAAAGAAAAGAAACACATCTGTAGTCCAGTGTATTTCTATAAAAACCTGTCCTAAGGCCCTGTGTCAGATAAAACTAGCAACATTAATACTTCCTTGCCATAACATCTGAGTGCCCTTCCACAAAGCCATATAACCCAGAATATCAACACAGAAAATCCCATAATATCTCCTTTGAACTGGGTCATCTGAGTCCCCAATGCCATATATTCCAGTTCAAAGCAGAACATGTGGGATTTTATTCAGCTGTGCGGAAGGGGCTCAGGCCCCTTCTACACTGCCATATAAAATCTGGATTATCTGCTTTGAACTGGATTATATTTCCTGCTTCTTGGCAGGGGGTTGGACTGGATGGCCCATGAGGTCTCTTCCAACTCCATGATTCTTTGATTCTATATGGCAGTTTAGACTTTGATAATCCAGTTCAAAGCAGATTATCTGCTTTGATAATGTGGATTATATGGCAGTGTAAAAGCGGCCTGACTGGTTCTGTCATGGACTAAAAAGTCTCAGAAATTAGGTAGACCAACTAGGAATGTGGAACTCTGTGTTGCATATAGGGCTTCCTACCCCCAAATTGGGAAAACTTGCCTGTGGAGGTCACACTTCCACATTTTCAGGCCCCTTCTACACTGCCATATACCCCACATTATCAAATCAGATAATCCATAATATCTGCTTTGAACTAGATTATCTGAGTCTACATTGCCATATAATCTACTTCAAAGCAAATAATGTGGATTTTATATAGCTGTATCCCAGAATGTCAAGGCAGAATATCCCACAATATCTGCTTTGAACTGGGTTATCTGAGTCCACACTCAGATAATGTAGGATTTCCTGCCTCGATATTCTGGGATATTCTGAGATATAGGGCTATGTGGAATGGCCCTGAGAGGAAGGTAATGCCAAACCTCCTGTGAACAAAGTTTGCCAGAAAAACCCTAAGAAAGAAAGAAAATGCATTTTCTAAGTTGTGTGCATTTCTTCCACTTACTAAAATGTGTTTCTGTGAATGTTTCAAATGTAATCCGTTTTTGTTGCACAACCCACCCCACACACTTAGGTCCTTTCTTTCTTTCTTTTTTTTTGGGGGGGGGGGGTACTCCAACCAGCCAGAACCCAACTGGCCGCCATCATCCAGAGGACCTTTTCATAAGCTACCCCAAGATTGTGGAATGACCTGCTGGAAGACCTTCAACAGCTAAAATAGCTGTCAGACTTTAAGATACAACTAAAGACCCTTATCTTCTGGAAGGCCTATCCAATTAATTTTAGGTTGTGAATTTTATTCTGCGTTTCATCAGTCGATTTTAATTTCTATTTTAACTCTGTGTATCTTGTTGTATGTGCTTTAATAGTGTTTTGTTTTCATGATATTTTATCCCACCTCGAGCTGCAGGGAGAGGATGATGATGATGATGATGATAATAATAATACATTTTAAAATACCAGCATGTCTGTTTCTGTGTGCATTTCCCCCCAAATGCATTGTAAGCATTCTAATGCATGACTTTTGTGAGACAAGAAGATTTCCACTTTCCAGTCATTTTCCATAACTGTGCATTTGGAACCCCAGGTCTCAGCAGTGTCCAGGGGAGCTTTTGCACAGTTTAGGCTCGTGCGCCAGCTGCGCCCGTACCTTGGGAAGTCGGACTTGGCCATGGTGGTACATGCTCTGGTTACATCCCGTATAGACTACTGCAACGCTCTCTATGTGGGGTTGCCTATGAAGACTGACTATGAAGCTACAATTAGTCCAATGCTCGGCAGCCAGATTACTAACAGGAGCAGGGTACAGGGAGCATACAACTCCCTTGCTGCGCCGGCTCCATTGGCTGCCAATTAGCTTCCGAGCACAATTCAAAATGCTGGTTTTAATCTACAAATGCCTATACGGTCCTGGCCCAGTTTAGCTGTCCGAACGTATTCTCCCCTATGAACCCTCAAGAGTGTTAAGATCGTCTGGAGAGACCCTGCTCTTGGTCCCGTCTCCTTCGCAGGCGTGTCTTGTGGGGACAAGGGACAGGGCCTTTTCTGTGGTGGGCCCCCCGGTTGTGGAACTCCCTCCCAAGTGAAATTAGATCTGCCCCCTCCCTCCTGACTTTTAGGAAGCTGGTGAAAATATGGCTGTGCAATGAGGCCTTTGCACAATGATGGCGGAGATCACTAATTGACTAAAGTTGCTGACCACCAGACATGGACTGAGCTGGACATGATTTTACTGTGGCAAATAGTGTTTTTAAAGTATCTTTATTGAATAATTTTTTCAAGTATATACATAAAAAACGACAGCACAAGTTTAATGGAAAGGTACTGTGGCGAATAGTTTTTTATGTATTTTTTGTATTGGCAACTGTTAATTTTATTGTTTAAGATGTTTTTAGATTTTAAATGTTAGCATTGAATTCTTGCTGTTTGCTGGTCTGAGTCCCTCTATTAAGGTGAGAAGATTGAGCTACAAAAGTTTAAAATAATAAATAAATTTCTATATTGAAAATGAATCCAATAACTTTCGTTTTCCTTGCTAAAACTAGAAAGATGATTCAAGAACCACATGGCACAATAAAGTCCAGTTCTGCTAGACCTCTGGGCATGTCACATAGTTTGGATGATTTTAAAAAGCCCTTCCCGGAGATTTAACAAACTGGCGGGGTTCGCAGCTTCATTTTTAGAATTTGCTGATATGAAAACATCAGGTTTTGTTGTCCCCCTCAACCGTACAATGCCGACATCTTGTATATCTGAAGATATGTTCATTATGGATGTATATGATTTCATAATGATGGTATGTGCGTTAAGTTGTGACCAATATCTTCAACCCACAACAGAGTGACCTAATTGTATTGATATAATGAACTCATTATTAGTCCTGGCAATCAAGGGATGCACTGTTCAGTTACCATGTTTAGATAAAATAAAAAGAGATATATTTTAATATCCATATGAGAGCCTGCACTGTTGGGTGAGCTGAGCATATTCAGATATATCCAGGTTTCATTATTCTCATACCAAACACACCATTCCCAGATTCCTCAAAACCTATTCCTTTCTCGTATGCGACAATCTATACATTGCTCTTTGGGACATTCCTGCCTCTTGGCTAAGCTAGAAGACAGGGCCAAGAAACAATAGAGTTCTGTTATCAAACAATAGAGCCACTGAAGTATAAATGGACAGGCACAAAACAGATTCTGCATAGCAGAAAATGCCCCACTTTTTGATAGCAGCATGACCCAATTAAGTACCCTTAAAAATGAGTGACCATTCAATCTTTAAAAGGGTCTCCAGTCACAGGTCTCCAGTTTCACTAGGCACAGAGATATTAAAACCATGTGAAAAGGGATTATACAGTTGTTTTACCCTCCTTTTGCAGGAGCTAGGAGCCTGGAACCCCCACAACTGTAGAAACACCAGGAATATCATAATTCTCCAAATGATCTGCATGCTGCAGATTCCTTTCCCACCAAGAACCATGAGATGTCACTTCCTTTCCCAACTTCTCATCATGAAGACTGAGAAGTTTAACCCCCTTTTCTGCCATTTATTTATTGTGTCAGAAGCAAGTTGAGGGTACAATTCAAATGCATTTAAAAACACAAAAGTTTTTTTTTAAAATTGGCATAATGCTAAATGTCCTTTGACCAGTAGCTGGCCACTTAGAGTGCCTCTGGTGTTGCTGTGAGAAGGTTCTCCATTGTGCATGTGGCAGGGCTCAAGTTGCGTTGCAGTAGGTAGTCTGTGATTTGCTCTTCTCCACACTCACATGTCGTGGACTCGACTTTGTAGCCCCATTTCTTAAGGTTATCTCTGCATCTCATGGTGCCAGGCAGCCTTTTCTGCTGGTCCACTTCAGTGCCTCACATTTTTTGCTTTTCCAGCCACATATTGTAATGGTTGTATTGAGTTAAGTAGAACTAGAGGACTGACATTTTTCTCTCTCTAAAATGTTAGCATTTCCTTCCTATATCCATTAAAGAATTGGGGCTCTCAGGACAAAGTACCAGGGCCTATTACACCCCCCTGCTGTTCAAATTTGGCAGGGACAGCTCCAATTAATCCATTGTCCTCCCATGTTTTCAGTACTTTGCAAATGTCTCAGTTTCTCGTTCCTCTCTCTTTCCTTCCTCCATTTGCCTTTTAGCTTATTTTGGTTGCTGCAAACTGAGTTTAAAATGTATTGTAATTTGCATACATTTTCAACGTATTTGTCCAAGGTACAAACTACATTAATGAAGCAAGTCATGGTTATAATCTCTCTTCCGAGGACTCACTGGAAGATTCAGCAGATTGTAACACTTTAAAAATGCCTCTGCTAGACTAGTTTTGAAAATTACACTTTGAAGCTTATTCTAGCAAAACTCAAAATAATAATGATGATGAATTCCAGCCTATGTTGCAAAGATTCCATACCCTGGTTGCTCCCTCTTCGTCCCAGCACCTCATAATTGAAGTATGAATTTTCCTTTTAATCTCCTCCTCATGTCTTTTTCTTTTTTGTATAAACAGTTCATAATCATAAGGAAAATAATAAAGATTGCCTGCTCAACCTCGATTGCATGTTCTTTTCGGAATACATACATCAGGTGTATGTGTTCAAATACAAACCTATCATACAACATCACCTATTTTACAGGAACCTTTGGCAGGCTCCATATGGCTTTCCTGCTGCCTTTAAAACCTAATGCAGGGATTTAGTATAAGAAATCGAAGCTAATTGTGTCAAGATAACAGCCATGCCAGTTATTATAGAATGGAAAATAAATAGGGCAGATTGCTGCCTTAGATTAGAGGGCACTGAGTTGTTTGGACTCAGAACATTTTCCATTACTGATGCATTTTTTACAGTGGCTGTTGCTATAAAGTTGATTCCCAATTCAGTTAGAAAAAGAAGGTCAATTGAAGCTAGTTTATTGCTATGGCATTTAAGGTGCATCAAAACTATGGTGCTGGTGCCTCACCAAACTACAAATCCTGCAGTCTTTGACAGAGAAGGCTAAAAGGCACCAGCAGAGAAGGGAGTTATAAAAGTACAACTGTTGATTCCACTGCATTAGGCTATGACAATTTGTAGTGTCAATCTGCATTAATTCTACAGTGTAAATAAAGCATGGGCAAACTTTGGCCCTCTGAGTATTTTGGACCTCAACTCCCACAATTCCTAACAGCCAGTAAGCCGCCTGGGATTTTTGGGAGTTGAAGTCCAAAACAACTGGAGGGCAGAAGTTTTTCCATGCCTGGTATAGATGCACCCTGGGTGATTGGTTCACCTACACTTAGCTGGAGGAGTCTAGAAACTGTAGTAAACAGCAAAATCAAAAACCAATCAAATATCGTTGGGAAGCAAGTTGCAGAGCCTGGGGACAGATGCTGAGGGGATCCTCTCTAATGTTCTCGCCATGTTCTAATGTCAGGCAGATAGCATCCCTTGCAATTCTCAAAGCACAGGCAGGTCAGTAAGGAAGAATATGGCCCATCAAATAACTTGGACCTTAACTGTATAGCACAAAGTATAGGTCAAATCCAACACTTTGAATTATGATATGTCTTTTTATTAGTTTGTATGAAATACATCCCCAGGAAAATGAATTCTTGACCACAAAAAGTGAATGCAATGAAATAAACAAAATGAAAAGTGTGGTGTGGGGAAAGAAAGCCTATGCAAAGAATACAAAAGTCACACTTAGCACAGTTAGCCATAAATTTTAAGGTAGTTGGTCCCATTCCGATAAAATTAATATTTATCGGGGCAACAAATAACTTTATTTTTGAGAAAAAGCCCCAAACCCATTTCTCTTTAGAGCTCATATTCCATGACTGCTTAATCCCCCTTCATAAACAATGTCATGAATTTACATGAGATCAGGGAGAGCAGTGGAGACATGTCCATGCAGCAAAGTCCTTTAGCAATGCAGTCTGGATGAACAACTATTATGAAATATAAGTGCTTGCAACTATAATATATATGAGGACTCAAACTGGCTTTAGGTGGAGGTAGGATGGCTATATTTCATTGTTACTGAATTGGGCATCACCATTAAGAATAACTTTATCCTTCTGCAAAGATTTATCACTTACTTTTTGGCTACCATAACTATTGTTCAAAGAAAGCAACACTTAATTCTGGCCACAAAGACAGGAGGACAGTTTCAGGCTTGTGGTTGTTGCTAGAATGAAATAATGACTCAGAAAACCCTGGAGTTATTAAGAATAAATTCCTAGAACTAGTCAGCTTTCACACTAATACTTTTTTATGGTTGCTGCCACAACAGTGCATTTCTGTTTGTTGATTCAAGGCATATATTGACCCTCTCTCAATTCATCAGGGCCACTGAGACAAAACAATGGAAAATATTAAATAAATCATTAAACATCAATTAAAACTATCCAAATTCCTCTTTTAAAATAGTCCTTAAAACCAGACAGCTTAAATATGGCTAGAACATTTCCAAGCTCTCAACATCCCCAGCTGGACAAGAAATCAAACCTCATGTGCAAGCCGATGCTGAATGTATGAATCTTTTCTTGATAAAAGCTGCTGAGGCTGAATGTGTGTAGACCCAATTCACAAACCTACAGTGTTGCTAAGTAGTTCAAAAAGAAAGCAGCACATCTAGATTTAACCCATTTATATTCACCTGGGACACTATAACAGGTTACAGATTTGTTTTTGATAGTTACTTTGCTTTAGCAAAATGTTTTTCCACATGCTTAAGTTGTAATATTTAATGTTTCACCGATTTACTGATTAAAAAAACAGTACTTTTTATTCTTAGTCCCGTCCTAAAGTACATTTTGGGGTCAAACTATATATTAAGAGGAATGAATATTCTGTTTCCCCTATGACTACAATATTTTCTCAGATATATATGCTTCAGCAATGAAAAAGTGGAAGGCAGATGGAGGGAAAATGTGTTGGCACCTTTAAGAGTAATTGGTTTTTATTTTACCTGTCCAAATGCATCTCCCTCTACAAATCACTGCAAAAATTAAGATCTTCTGTAAGGCCCTGCTCTCAGTCCCACCACTGTCACAGGCATGATTAGCAGGGACGAGAGAGAGGGTCTTCTCGGTGATTGCTCCTCGGCTATGGAACTGCCTCCCTGGTGAGATTAGATCTGCCCCCTCCCTCCTGTCCTTCAGAAAGAGGGTAAAAACTGGGCTGTGGGACCAAGCCTTTGGGACAGTGCTATAAGGCAGCAATAGGAAACCCTACCTTGCTGACTGGATCCAGTATGGCTATTATAAGATGTTTATAACAATTATTTTAAAGTGGATATAACTGATTTTAATGTTTGTGTATATCTATAGTTTGCTTTATGTTCTGGCATTGAATGTTTGCCATATATATGTTGTGCTCTGCTCTGAGTCCCCTTCGGGGTTGAGAAGGACAGAATATAAATGCTTTAAATAAATAAATAAATAATAAATATGGGTTGTTGTAGGTTTTTCGGGCTGTATGGCCATGTTCTAGAAGCATGGCCATACAGTCCAAAAAACCTACAACACCCCAGCGATTCCGGTCATGAAAGCCTTTGGCAATACATCAAATAATAAATCTATACACATCTATACACATAGTAAAAGTGAAAAGTGTGTATGTGGCGGAGGTGTCCACTTACACAGCCTCCTGCCTCCACAAATAGGCTATAGTTCCAAGTGCTGAGAAGTCTCCAAAGGCACTCCCTCAAGTGACATTGCAGGTTATAGCGAGTTCCATGAACATGTAGCCCAAATACTGCCAATGTCCTCCCCAAACACCAACCACCCAAGGAATGCTTTCATTCACTATTTCATCCTAGATTTGGCGGTTTCCTCCACCACAGGCAGGCATCCCAGGGTTCATTGTGTGGAATTTGCATGATCCCACCCATTGCCTCTCCCTTAACCCTCCCTTACGCTTTCCTATGGCAAACAGCAACTGGAAAGACTGGAGGGGTTTGGGGGACTGACTCAACAGGATAGAAATTGTAGTTTACCCTGCAACAAAGCAGAGCACTGTGACCCCCTTTGATAATAGACCTGGACCACATTTGGCACACAGGAGTTGTAGTTTACCCTTATCCAGAGAGCACTGAACCCAGCCAACGACAGATCTGGACCAAACTTGGCACACAGAATTAACATGGGCAACAGTGATTACTGGATGGGTTTGTGGGTGATTGCCCTGGGAATCTGGGAGTTGTAGTTCAACCTTATCCAGAGAACACTGAATCCAGCCAACAATAGATCTGGACCAAACATGGCACACAGGCCAACATGGCTAACTGTGCATACTGGCAGGGTTTGTGGGTGATTGCCCTGGGAATCTGGGAGTTGTAGTTCAACCTTATCCAGAGAACACTGAATCCAGCCAACAATAGATCTGGACCAAACATGGCACACAGGCCAACATGGCTAACTGTGCATACTGGCAGGGTTTGTGGGTGATTGCCCTGGGAATCTGGGAGTTGCAGTTCACCTTTATCCAGAGAGTACTGAACCCAGCCAATATCAGATCTGGACCACACTTGGCACACAGACCCAACATGGCCAACTTTGAATAATGGCAGGGTTTGGGAAGGATTGAACCACAATTCTGGGAATTGTATATGTAGTTTACCTATATGCATTTTCTATTGGGAGCATTCATAAAAAATTAAAGACTGTTTTTCCCCTAATAAATAGCACTGGGAATGTGGCGCAGCTGGCTGGGAGTCAGCTGCATAAGATCTCTACTGACCAGAAGGTCATGAGTTTGCGGCCTGCCCGGGTCGGGATGAGCTCTCGAGCAATTGTGTAGCTCGTTGTCTGTCTATATATGTTGTATGTCTATGGCATTGAATGTTTGCCTGTATATGTGCATTGTGATCCACCCTGAGTCCCCTGCAGGATGAGAAGGGTGGAATATAAATGATATAATAAAGAAATAAATAAAAAGACATCACCAAACCAATATTACCAAATTTCAAAAAACAAACAATGCCTTTCTCAAATAACCTGGGCACTGCTGGGTCCTCAAGCTAGTAAATAAATAAAACACAGCATGATTAATGCAAGTTATATAGGCAAGGAGAATATGTCACAACATGGTTTGTGACAAAAAGATATCTTTCATCACTGAAGAAGTATTCCAAAAAAAACAAAAAAAAAACAAACTCTGTGCTTCCAGTGTTTTAATTACTAAGCAACACAAGCACTTCTCTAGGAATTATTTTTTGTAAAAATAGACATATTTTCAAGCAACAATACATTTCATAAATTGTGTTTCTATGTATGCCATTGTGGTGCAGTAATTTGAGTGCTGGTCTAGGGACATTGGGATTCAAATCCCTGTTCAGTCAAATGAAGTCCAGTGGGTGATCTTGGATAAGTCACATACGCTCAGGCTTAAGGAAGGCAGTAGCAATATCCTCTGAATAAATATTGCCACAAAAGCCCTGTGATTGCCATAAGTTTTAGTTGATTTTAAAGCACATAACAATAAAAAGGATGAAAATGCAGTGGCCTTCTCTTGAAAACAGGCAATGCTATTTGTGTATTTTGAACACCTGCAAAGTTTCAATATATTTTCCTCTAGTCTTTAAAGCACCTGAAAAATACAAGCTTTCTTAATAAATCTGATAAGTCTCCTAATCAACTCTAACTACATGGCTCACCTTGAGTTGGAAGAAGGTGAATTTTAAATTGCATTGTGGGTTGTAAAAGACCCTCATTTGTTTAATGTGTTTTTATTTCTGATGATCATATCTTGCCTCATTCAATTAACCCAATGGTGACTCCAGGGTTTGCTTCAGATTTAGTGCAACAGGTTTTTTCCCCACCCCCTGTCCATGTTTTGTGTATCTGATATGCAGAAGAGTAACCTCATTTCATTTCAGTCTAAGTAAGATGCTAATTTTCTGAGGGGCAGCTTTTCTCTCTCTCCCTCCTCCCTACCCATAGATGGGTCCAATTTACCTTGCAGGTGTTTTTCTCTCTTGATTTGTAAGCAGCCAATCTATTCATCTGATAAGGCCTTCCATAATAAGAGGAAATTAGTCCTGTGCTTCGAGAGACAAGATGTCATGTCCAGGGAGATCAGCAGTAACCCCATGAGGATATTTAATTCCCAAGAAAACAAAGAGTGTCTTAATGGCACAGTTCATTTTTCTTCTAAGAACTAATTAGAAAAGTATCAGGAGATTCTGTTGACCATACATGTACAAGAATAATTGAAAATAAAATTGTAATCAAGGAAGTTTATTCCCAAGTCACTTGTTTCAGTTTTCAATGCGTATCAGCTACATAGGTTTCCCAGGTCTAGAAAATAAGTCCACCCAAGGACAAAATGGATTACCCTCTCAAACCCTCCCCTCCTGTTCAGTTTATGGATCCAGTGTGCATTTAGTGATACATGTTCATGACGAGTACATAACTTGTCTGTGATATGGGCTTGTAATGACCTGCTCACAGTCTGTTCATTATGTGTGCAAATATAACATAGGTTGTTGTTGTTTAATCGTTCAGTCGCTTCCAACTCTTCGTGACCTCATGGACCAGCCCACACCAGAGCTCATTGTTGGTGGTCACCACTCCCAGCTCCTTCAGAGTCAAGCCAGACACTAACATAGAATAGACAGCAAATTTAACACTTCTTTTAATGAAGTCAATTTAAAGGCCAAAGGCTGGCTTGAATAAAAAAGTACTGTATTTGTTTGATGTTCAAAGTAAGTCATCTTGACTGCAGTGCCCTTACATTGTCTTTTCTAAATTTCCTTTCATTTTTGGCATCTTCTAGGTGGGAACTTTTTATGACCCTAACTGTAACTAAATTAATGTTTAATCTTAATCAGAGGAGATTAAGATCCTCTAAAGAGATCCTGCTCTCCGTCCCACCACCGTCACATGCACAATTGGCAGGGATGAGAGAGAGGGCCTTCTCAGTTATTACTCCTCGGCTATGGAGCTCCCTTCCTGGTGAGATCAGATTGGCTTCCTCCCTCCTGTCCTTCAGAAGAATGGTAAAAACTTGGCTGTGGGACCAAGCTTTCAGGACAGTGCAATAAAGCAGTGATAGGAAACCTTACCATGCCAACTAGATGTGGATGAAAGAGATGTTTTTAAACAGCGTACTTTAATACTGAAACAAATGTTTTTAATGTTTATGTATGCATAGAAATTATTCATGTCCGGGCATTGAATATTTGCCATTTGTATGTTGCGCTCTGCGTTGAGTCCCCTTCAGGGTGAGAAGGGCGGCATATAAATGTTTTAAATAAATAAATAAAATTCCAGTTATTGATGGATGGATTGATCTGTTTACCTCCTCTGACTTTCAAAAGTTCTGAAGAATATGTTCATCCACTCTCATTTCTTTGGACCTTGTTGCAGCTTTTGAAAAGGTTATCCAAATTTCTATATGATTTTCCTAATACTGTAAAGTCTCGCTTATCCAGCCTTAGATCATCCAATGTTCTATATTAAAAATAGTATTCAATACAGTCAGCCTCCTTCCCAGATCCAAAGCTGTTTCAATACATTGCAATGTTTTGGTGATAATTTCGTAAATACAGTAATTACTACATAACGTTACTGTGTATTGAACTGCTTTTTCTGTTGTTTTGTTGTAAAACATGATGTTTTGGAGCTTAATTTGTAAAATCATAACATAATTTGACGTTTAATAGGCTTTTCCTTAATCCTTCCTTATTATCCAACATTTCTGCTGACCCATTTATGTTGGATAAGGGAGACTCTACTGTATATGCAATCTTAAGTATAGGGTTTCTGTAATATATGTTTGCTATGCATTTAGTATGCATATTTTGGTGTCCCAATTATGTTGCAAAAAATTTAAGGAATATTTGGTTTGGGCAAGTGTGAGCCAGGTTGACTGGTATTCAAAGGCCAAACTAAACTCAGTTTTCTTCTACCCCTCAATATGAAGAGGTCATTGGTTTCAGTAATATTAAAGCAGTTTTGGTACTTTCTGTGCAGGAGAAAGGTCAGAGAGTGATGCTGCACACGTGTAGAGCTTAGAAAAGTGGGTTTCTGTGCCAAGAATCAGGCAGGCACTTGCTCCGTGAATGTAACACTATGATTGGTGCTTCTAGCACAGGCAGTGATTTGCTAAAGTACACCCCGTGCCAGCGTAAGATAACGTAGGCTCAGATTGGTCTAACAGTACAAGGCGTGCTGCTTGTTGACATCAGTGCCAAAGGGAGAAGAACTGCGCATGTACAGAGGGATTCTGCCCCCTCCATTGCTGGCAAGGAGAGGCAGAAGCGAAATGTTGCTACTTGGGAACATGAGAGTCCCAGCCACTGATAGTGTACTGTGGGAAAAGACTAACTTAGAAATGTTCATTGTTCTAACACATAGGAGGGGTTTGAAGTGTGATGCTAATGAAAATGTAATGGTTTATTGGATCAATGAAATGCTATGTAACACCAGCCAATGATGTTTGTGAAAAATCCATGAAGGAGGGCGGGCTTTTGGAGATGCCGCCATGAGGGATATAAAAGCTTTGTGTTAAGAATGACCGGGGCCGTTTGCCCCTGATAACAGCTTGTTCTGTTGGCAACCCCACCAGCTGGTGTTAAGCAATAAATCTCTTTGATTTCACATTGAGCAGTGAAGTTGTTGCGTGATTCCTCATCCTTGCGCCCGCACGTCTACGCGCCGTTTGGTAAGAAGTAAACTTGCCACCCGGAGTTCCATAACTCCCTAATTTGCTGCTTCATCTTGGTGACCCCGACGTGATCCCAAAAGGCTATTTAGACGGGTCTGTGGTGAGGACGACGCAATCTAGTTGTCTAGACGGCTCTCGCTCCCGAGCGAGGAGGTGAGGCGACCCAGGAGAGCTGAGACGGGCGCCCGACACACAAGCCGGCTGCCTGGCTCGTCCCAAACCAACGCCTGCTGACACGAGAGACCGCAACTGACGCGACTGCCGGTGAACCCAGAGAACTCAGAAAGCCCGGAGGGAGGCAGCTTGTGAAAGCCGCCTCTTGAGAGATCCGGCAAGCAGATACCGGGGGTACCTTTCGAGGTGCCTAGAGAGCAATCCGGTTGCAGAAAGCGCGCAGAGAAAGTCGGGGGTGGCGGCAGTCCGTGGCACCTAGTGAGAAATCCGACGCAATCGAGAGGTGACGAGGGAGACGTCCCGAGGTCTGCTGGAATCGGCAAGTATAGATTTTTCAAGCACTAACACTTAGGGAACACACATTGGGGTTGGGGGAGAGCACTGAAGTGATCTTTGATCTTTGGCTAGAGAGATGGGTAGTGCGGGATCAAAGCAGGAGAAAGAGACCCCTTTGAAATGTGTGTTAGACAATTGGGAAAGGTTTTGCCTGTTGGCAGTAGAGGGAAAGCCCCAAGATCTGAAAGCTTTTGAACTCAAGAATCTGTGCACAGAGGTTTGGCCCGCCGTCCAGGAGATTGGCTGGCCAAACACAGGGTCCTGGGATTTGAGGAAGTGTAGGCAACTTGAATCTTATTGTTTTGAATTACATCCAAATGACCAATGGATTTATTCCGCAACATGGGAACGTATGGTTGCTGAAGGTGTGTGGTGGGCAGGCCCCAAGGGACATGAGAAGAAAGGTTGTTTTGTGAGCCGGAAGGCAGGGAGGAAACCTCCGGTTCTACCGGCAGAGCCAGAAGATCTTCCACCCTTAAGGAGAAGACCAAGGGAGAGACATATTGCCCCAACAGGAGCGGGGGAGGCCACTGCGCCTCCGCTCTATGCAAGTTTGAACGTCCCAGCCATAGCCCCCACCCTTGGGACAGGCTCAGCCGTCCAGATGACGTCCCCGGCTGTGACGCAATCTGAGGCGGTCCCGGCTGTTCCTACTGCACCAATCCCGGCTGTCCCCGCCTCGCCATTCCCGGCAAGCCAAGCACTCCTTCCTGTTCCCATCGCGCCAATTTCAATCCCAATGAATCCCCCAATGACTTTTCAATTCGAATCAGGGAGCCTGCCAACTGCGGGTTCAAGCGGGACGTTTCCGTCAGCCATGGCAACGTCCCCACCCGCTGTGGCCCCTTTAATTCAGCCACAAGCAGCAGTGACGTTCCCTGTCCCCGTTCAGAACGCAACCCGTTTTGTGAGAAACCGCCTGCTTATCAGGCCCCTCTCTCAATGGAAATTCATTACCCCATAGAAGAAGCAAGACAAGTAGAAAGAGGAGCGAGATGGCCAACCCCTAATGTTGACAGGATGATAGTGGGTCCCCAAGACGAAGAGGGGGAGGATGAATGCTCCGGATCCTCAGGTGGGCTGATTGCGCAATCCACCAGAGTCAAATGTAGAAGCTCCTTTGAATCCGCAAGAGTGATAGAGCGCTCTCCGAATCAAGCCGAATGCACAGTGTGAGACAAGCGGCTTCCCCAATCCGAACTAGAAGCAAGTCCCGGGTTCAGGAAGCAAGGCAAACAGAGGAAGAGGAGAGAGGGGTCTTAGAGTGTCCTATACGACAGGTGCCGTTGCTGGACGTGCACAACAGGGTCCTGCAAGCTTATCAGATAGTCCCGTTTTTGAGCAGCGATGTTTTTAATTGGAAACACAATACTCCCCCATATTCTGAACAGCCCCATGCTATGGGGGATCTTTTGGAAGGCATAATTGCAACCCATGATCCAACATGGTGGGACTGCCGGCAGCTGTTAAATGCCCTATTCACTGCGGCAGAGAGAAGATGCATTATCAATCAAGCCAGGTTGATAGCTCAAGAGGGACATGGGCAAATGGAGGCAGTTGCATTTGGGAATGCCAGATTCCCACTGGAGCAAGATCCAAGATGGGATCCAAATAATGCGGATCAGAGAGACAGAATTAGAGACTTTCAGCAAATTCTCTTAAAAGCCATCAGGAAGGGTTCACCCCGACCTTCCAGTATTCAGAAGATACAAGGGGTTCAACAGGATAAAGTAGAGACACCTGCTGCGTTCCTAGAATGTCTAGAGGAAGCATACAGAAAGTACAGCCCCTACAATCTAGAGCAGAATGACGGGAGGGTTGCTCTCACGCAATCCTTCATTTCCCAATCATCTCCAGACATCAGAAAGAAAATACAGAAACAGCCAGGGTTTTTGGGCAAGAATTTAAATGAACTGTTGGCAATTGCTGATCAAGTGTTTATGGCAAGGGAGCAAGTAGAGGAAGAGAAGAAAGATAAGAAGAAAAGAGAGGGATACAGAGTTTTGGTGAGCATGTTGGATGAAAGGTCAGGAAGAGGAAGAGGAAATAGTCGTGGCAGAGGGTCAGGAAGAGGAAATGTTGGTGGACAGTTTAAGTTGGGTCGAAATCAGTGTGCTCGCTGTAAAAAAGAAGGCCACTGGCGAAAAGATTGTGTAGAAGAAATGTCAGAGGAAAGTGATGCAAGTGCAAAAAGAGTTAAAATGCCAGCTAGAGGGTCAGGAAGAGGAAAAGGAAGAGGCAGAGGAAGTTATAGGCCTTATGAGAAGGCTATTGTGGCTGCTGCTGTGCAGGAAGAAGAGGAAGAAGAAGCTGAGTGGGAAGATGAATGTTGAAAAATTGGCAGGGCTTTTCTGTTGCTTGACCCAGATGAGCCTTTGGTTGCCGTGGATGTGGAAGGTCAGCGTATAAAGTTCTTAATAGATACCGGAGCGGATAAGTCTGTAGTGAACAAAAAATTAGCACCCCTTAGTAATCAACAAATCAAAGTTGTTGGTGTATCAGGAAAGCCACAGAAGTGTCCTTTGTTACAGCAGAGAAGGTGCAACATTGCGGGCAGAGAAGTGATACATAGATTACTGTATGTCCCAGATTGTCCTATCCCCCTGCTGGGGAGAGACATCTTGGCGAAGATAAGGGCAAGATTGGAGTTTTTGGAAACAGGCCAGCTGGAACTTACAGTCCCAGGGCAAGAAGAATACAGATTGTTTAGAGTGAAACAAGTTAGGAAGAAAGAGATACTTTGGTGTTGGGAAGAAACTCCCAGGGTCTGGGCAGAAGATAACGAACCAGGAATGGCGAAAAATGTTGCCTCTATGGTGATAGAGATAAGGACTGGTCAGCTTCCCGTGAGAAAGGCCCAGTACCCTATCAGTAGAGATGCTGTAGAAGGAATTCAAGAAGAGTTACAGAGACTGTTACGTCATGAGATCATTGTCTATTGTGAATCACCTTGGAATTCGGCCCTCCTCCCTGTCCGTAAGCCAGATGGGAGGTTCCGTATTGTTCAAGACCTTAGAGCTGTCAATCAAGCTACAGTGTCATTAACCCCTGTTGTTCCAAATCCATATATAATGATGAGTTTAATTCCAAGTACAGCCGCCTGGTTCTCTGTACTAGACTTACGAGATGCTTTCTTCTGCATTAGGCTAGCCCCTATTTCACAGCCCATCTTTGCCTTCCAATGGGAGACCCCTAAGGGAGGACAAAGACGTCAAGCGACTTGGACTAGACTTCCGCAAGGTTTTCAGAATTCCCCGACCATCTTTGGTCAGGCTTTAGCTAAAGACTTGTCAGATTTTGAGATTCCAGAGACTGAAGGAGTGTGGCTCCAATATGTAGACGACCTGCTGGTCCATACAAAGACTAAGGAAGGATGTGAACATTACACTCTAGAACTGTTGAAAGTGTTGGAAGAGAAAGGGTACAAAGTGTCCAAAAAGAAAGCACAGTTGTGTCAAAAGAAAGTCAAATATTTAGGCTTTGGTCTTGACCCAGGGAAGCAAAGTGTTGGAAGTTGAGAGAAAGGAAGTCATCTGTGCCATCCCAACTCCCAAAGATAGAAGACAGACGAGGGAGTTCCTAGGAACAACCTCCTATGTAAGACATTGGATTCCCAACTATGCTGTCATTGCAAAGCCATTGTACCAGGCCACCAAAGGAAGTAATCAGGATCCATTTGTATGGACAGAGGACTGTGACCAGGCTTTCAGAACGCTGAAGGAAGCTGTCATCTCGCCTCCAGCGCTGGGCCTTCCAGACTTAGACAAACCGTTCTATCTCTTTGCTGCAGAGAGAGATGGGACAGCGATAGGTGTTCTTTCACAGAGTTTAGGTACATGGCAACGCCCTGTAGCTTATCTGTCAAAGCAGTTAGACACAGTAGCCAGGGGTCTTCCCCCTTGTTTGAGGGCTGTTGCAGCTGCGGTGGATTTAATCAGAGAGGCCACCAAGCTCACCCTAGGGAGATCCTTGACCGTGAGGGTACCACATCATGTCAAAGCATTGCTAGATTCCAAAGGGCCACGCTGGCTGACGAATGAGAGACTGACTAAGTATGAGGGGGTTCTGTGCAACAATCCGCTCGTTACCTTAGAGATGTGTCCCACATTAAATCCTGCAACACTTTTGCCTAGCCCCTCAGAGCCCTCACAACATGACTGCATAGAGACAATGGACTTGGTTTATTCCAGTAGACCCGATTTGCGTGATTTCCCTTGGGAACTGGTAGATTTAACCCTTTACACGGATGGGAGTAGTTTCATAAGAGAGGGAGTGCGTTATGCTGGCTATGCTGTCGTTACCTGGGAAGGTGTTCTCGAGGTGGAACCATTGCCCCCAGGGACTTCGGCCCAACTGGCTGAGCTAATTGCATTGACTCGTGCTTTGAAACTAGCAGAGGGGCAAAGGGTTAATATCTATACGGATTCTCGTTTTGCGTTTTTAACGCTACATGCACATGGGGCACTGTGGAGGGAAAGAGGCTTTTTGACTTCTGCTGGAAAGGCTGTCAAATATGCAGATGTGATGTTGGCTTTGTTGGATGCTGTTTGGCTCTCTAGTAAAGTGGCTTTGATGCACTGTAAATCACATCAAAAAGGAAATGACCCGGTGGTTCAGGGGAATAGGCTAGCTGATCTGACTGCCAAAGAAGTAGCTATGCAGAGGCACACACCTGTAATGTTAAATCTCACTGACTCAGGACCCAAAGTGGAGAAATGTCATTACATTAGGCAGGAGGAGGACTGGGCCCTGAGCGAGGGAGGAGAATGGGAAGATAGTTTCATCAAAATGCCAGACCACCGCGTGTTTGTCCCTAAGGCAAAAGCGTGGCACATAGTACAGTTTTACCATGAGAGCACACACCTAGGGAAAAGCGCCCTGGCAGCGCTCCTGGAGAGGCAAATGTTCATCAACAGTCTGCACAGCTTGACGGCTGCGGCTGCGCAGAGATGCTGGACATGTGCAAAGAATAACCCCAGAGAAGGGCCTTTGAAAACGCCTGGAATACAGTATCAAGGGAATTGGCCCTTTGAAGTTTTGGTGACTGACTTTACAGAAATGCCAATGAGTGGAGGCTTCCGTTATTTGTTGCTTTTTGTGGATTCTTACACTGGTTGGATAGAAGCTTTTCCTACACGGACAGAGAAATCAGCTGAGGTGGTAAAGGGCCTCATGAAAGACATTATTCCTAGATTTGGCATGCCTTTACAGATAGGCTCAGATAACGGGCCAGCGTACGTGCACCACGTGGTACAGGGACTATGTAAACTATTAGGTATCATGTGGCGTCTTCACTGTGCGTACCACCCGCAATCTTCTGCTAGGGCAGAAAGAGCCAACAGAACTTTAAAGAACTGTTTAGCAAAGATTTGCCAAGAGACTAAGTTAAACTGGAGGCTGGCGTTACCTTTGGCTCTCTTAAGGGTCAGATGTACGCCCCACAAGAAGACAGGCCTGTCACCTTTTGAACGTTTGTATGGCAGGCCTCCATTGAACTTAAAGACTATGTGTGGACTATCTTCAGACAGCCATGTGCTGGGACATCAGCAAACTTTGCAAGATGTGCAGATGCTAGGGAAGCAGCTAGAGAAACTTAGCCAGTATACAGCAGACTTGCACTCACCTCTCCCTACTACCTCTTTGCATTCTTTTTCAGTTGGCGAATCTGTCCTGATCAAGGAGTGGAACGTCCGTCCTTTGCTGCCCCGATGGCGAGGTCCTTTCACCGTGCTGTTGAGCACACCAACGGCGGTAAAGGTCGAGGGAATTCGTCCGTGGGTCCACTACACGCGAGTGAAGAGGGCACCGGTTGTTTTGGAGTCTTCCGTGGATCCAGACAACCCCCTAAAGATGCGGATTTACAAAAACCAGCAAAGCCCTGTTTAGGGGGCAAAAAGAAGAAGGCCACAGAAGAGTCGTCTGAAATCACCGCTCCCAATTCCAGTGATCGTGGTCCAACGCAAGAAAGATGGACAGAGCCAAAGGCACTCTCACTAAGGTGATGGCTTAGCATCCTAATGGGACAGCGTTACAGGAGTGAGCGCCCCGTGGGAGTAAGGACAGTTTTTGGATACATGGCTCTGATATTGACATTGTACATTACTGGGACACATGGGGGGTGGGAGCAAAATATATTTCATAGATTGGTAACGAATATGTCACATGAATTGGGTTTGAATTCATGCTGGATTTGCAGTCATGGACCTTCCAGTCATAAACAAGGATGGCCAATTGTTCCAAGTGCTGTATTGACATTGAGAGGGTGGAATGATATCAAATGTAAGCAGGAACACTTGGGAAGGGATGTGGAACAGGCTAGGTTCATGATAACGCATCGTTCTCCTGTCTTGGAAGCAGTGCTGTGCTTCAAATGGGAGAATGGTGGGAGAATGTATGAAATAGGTAATCAGAGGCTTGGCATGTATGAACGTTTCAATTGGATGGAGCTAGGCTCTTATCCTGCATGTAATCACACGATTACTGTGCATAGCAGGTACAGGGCACGTTGTGGCCAGAGAACAAGAGGTGTTTGGACTTGGGGAGGGGAAACGTCAAATTGCACTCACATATTGTTTGGAAACCATCATGAGAATGCCATAGTGAACTTGGCCCAGAATTTGCCAGCCAGGCGCTGGGGCTCCGTGCGACTGGACTTCCTACTGGTATTGTTTGGATTTGTGGAAAATGGGCAATGTCAGTGCTTCCTGTGGCTTGGAATGGAGTGTGTACCCTTGGCACCTTGCAGCCTGGGGGCTGAAGTGCTCCCCAAGGAGACACCTGTCACTAACTTACATTTGCATGTCCAAAAGCGCTCATTCGCTGATGTGAAAGCGCTATGGATATGACCGGATAAGACTTTTTCTTAATGAAGGCCAGAGGTTTGTAGCAATAATGGCACCCAGGTTGGGTGTGGTTGGAGCATAAAGCAGCTGCGTGTTTTATCACATGGTTTGGAATCTTTGGCCAATGATACTCTAGAAGGGATGTCCTCGTTACAGGTAGAGGTAGATTCCCTTGCAAGAATGGCGATGCAACAGAGATTAGCCTTGGATTACCTGTTATCCAAGCAAGGCGGGTTCTGTGTGTGGTTAAACACAACCTGTTGTCATTTCATAAATAAGTCTGGTGACATTGAACTTGACCTGGTCAAGATTCAGGGTATTGCTAAAGAGGTGCAGAAGACATTCAGCCCCAAGTGATTTTGGAGCTATTTGTTAAGCTGGCTACCGAATTTGCATTGGCTACGCTCACTTGTGATGATAATCATTGTGGTTATATGTTCTGTACTGATCATTATGTGCTGCCTACCAATTTTGCTGAAATGTTGTGCTTGTGCAATGCAGAAATCCATAGATGCAGTGAAAGGTGTGCATGCAGTCAAGACTGTGGAAACCGTGGTCAGGAGGGATTGGAGAGTGAATTGGTCCTCTTGAGGGGTTCCAGACATCTGTGTAGGTAACTCCCTGTGATGAGTTACCCACAAAAAAGAAAAACTCTGGAATAAAGCAGTTTTGGTACTTTCTGTGCAGGAGAAGGTCAAAGTGAGAGTGATGCTGCACACGTGTAGAGCTTAGAAAAGTGGGTTTCTGTGCCAGAATCAGGCAGGCACTTGCTCCGTGAATGTAACACTATGATTGGTGGCTTCTAGCACAGGCAGTGATTTGCTAAAGTACACCCCGTGCCAGCGTAAGATAGCGTAGGCACAGATTGGTCTAACAGTACAAGGCGTGCTGCTTGGTGTCATCAGTGCCACAGGGAGAAGAACTGCGCCGGCGCAGAGGGATTCCACCCCCTCCATTGCTGGCAAGGAGAGGCAGAGCGAAATGTTGCTACTTGGGAACATGAGAGTCCCAGCCACTGATAGTGTAACTGTGGGGAAAAGACTAACTTAGAAATGTTCATTGTTCTAACACATAGGAGGGTTTGAAGTGTGATGCTAATGAAAATGTGATGGTTTATTGGATTAATGAAATGCTATGTAACACCAGCCAATGATGTTTGTGAAAAATCCATGAAGGAGGGGGGCTTTGGAGATGCCGCCATGAGGATATAAAAAGCTTTGTGTTAAGAATGACCGGGAGCCGTTTGCCCTGATAACAGCTTGTTCTGTTGGCAACCCCACCAGCTGGTGTTAAGCAATAAATTTCTTTGATTTCACATTGAGCAGTGAAGCTGTTGCGTGATTCCTCATCCTTGCGCCCGCACGTCTACGCGTTTGGTAAAAGTAAACTTGCCACCCCAGGTTCCATAACTCCCTAATTTGCTGCTTCAATATGAGTGACACAAATGTTTTTGTTAGGTGGCAGAAACAGTTGGCTTATGAGCTTGTTGAACCAGTTATGTCTCTTCACCAGATGAAATGAATTATTTCAAAGTTGTTGTACTGATCATTATGTGCTGCCTACCAATTTTGCTGAAATGTTGTGCTTGTGCAATGCAGAAATCCATAGATGCAGTGAAAGGTGTGCATGCAGTCAAGACTGTGGAAACCGTGGTCAGGAGGGATTGGAGAGTGGATTGGTCCTCTTGAGAGGTTCCAGATGTATGTGTAGGTAACCTCATGTGCTGAGTTACCCACAAAAGAAAAACTCTGGAACAAAGCAGTTTTGGTACTTTCTGTGCAGGAGAAAGGTCAGAGAGTGATGCTGCACACGTGTAGAGCTTAGAAAGTGGGTTTCTGTGCCAAGAATCAGGCAGGCACTTGCTCCGTGAATGTAACACTATGATTGGTGCTTCTAGCACAGGCAGTGATTTGCTAAAGTACACCCCGTGCCAGCGTAAGATAACGTAGGCTCAGATTGGTCTAACAGTACAAGGCGTGCTGCTTGTTGACATCAGTGCCAAAGGGAAGAACTGCGCATGTACAGAGGGATTCTGCCCCCTCCATTGCTGGCAAGGAGAGGCAGAAGCGAAATGTTGCTACTTGGGAACATGAGAGTCCCAGCCACTGATAGTGTACTGTGGGAAAAGACTAACTTAGAAATGTTCATTGTTCTAACACATAGGAGGGGTTTGAAGTGTGATGCTAATGAAAATGTGATGGTTTATTGGATTAATGAAATGCTATGTAACACCAGCCAATGATGTTTGTGAAAAATCCATGAAGGAGGGCGGGCTTTTGGAGATGCCGCCATGAGGGATATAAAAGCTTTGTGTTAAGAATGACCGGGGCCGTTTGCCCCTGATAACAGCTTGTTCTGTTGGCAACCCCACCAGCTGGTGTTAAGCAATAAATCTCTTTGATTTCACATTGAGCAGTGAAGTTGTTGCGTGATTCCTCATCCTTGCGCCCGCACGTCTACGCGCCGTTTGGTAAGAAGTAAACTTGCCACCCGGAGTTCCATAATTCCCTAATTTGCTGCTTCAATATGAGTGACACAAATGTTTTTGTTAGGTGGCAGAAACAGTTAGCTTATGAGCTTGTTGAACCAGTTATGTCTCTTCACCAGATGAAATGAATTATTTCAAAGTTGTTTTCAGTAGTGAAATGGGTCTGCATGTTAGCCATGCAATCTGAAAACCAAGTGGTTTTTTTACTTTGTTGATAGTTCTACCTGATGACCTTCCTAAAGTAAAACTGAGATATTAAAAGGAAGAAGAAATGGAAATGATTTCAAGAAATATTCTTAAAATGCCTTGAACACATCAGAGTACCGTTCAACATACAATAAATCAAGGCATGGCCATGGGTTGGACTGCAGCAAGTATCAGGTGTCACTGAATGATTCATTATCGACAGGCAGCCATTTCAGAATAAGAAACTAGTAAAATGTGCTATTGAAAAATCTTCGCAATAACCATTAGTGTTGTCCTTTGCAAATTCCAGAACTGCAGAGGCTGCAAAATGTGCCGCAAAGGCAACATTTGTAAATGTTAAATCCATCCTGCTTAAAGCAGTTACTTGAGCTTTCAAATAGGAGTTAAATTTACTTACTCAGGAAAACATAGAAAAGGGCTTATCTACTCATGGAAAATATGTGGTAAGCCAAATGTAAATCAACATCTACCTCCTCGATGGCTCTCTCGTATATTACTTCCCAAGGCAGGGGCTCCATTTTGGAGTGCCTGCTTGAAAGTCTGTTGAAAAACAAAATCCTGCATCACCGTGGGGGCCTATGACATGCATTCTGTGATATACAGGTAGACTTTACCTTTATTGAGGGAATGTTTGTTGTGTCCTGACCTTGGGTAACTTCCAAAAGAAAGAACAGTATAGAATATGGGATAAAAACTCTCATTGTCTTGAGTAGGTGAAATCTTTTTTGATGGAATTTGAAAATTCGTTTTTGCTCACAATTAAGAAGCTGGAATTTAATTAAATGATGTGCTGGTAGTCTGTAATGTTGAAACCTATATTGCTAGTAGAAAAGTGAGATTTTTTAATAGGTGTTTGTATTAGTTTGCTATTTTTGTTATTATAGTGTGCTGTTTATTTGTATGCATTTTTCTTCTTTTAGTTAGCATTATGTGATGTTCAATAAACATGATTTTTTAAAAGACTCTAATTTTGTATTCCTCACAAGGGAACAATGTTATTCATTTACCCCTCAGAGATGGGAAAATTCTTAGGAGTACAATCCCGAGAATCAAATTGATTTATATTCTGGGGGATTCTGGGAGTTGTACATTAAAAAACAAGCATTCTAGGTTGTGCCAGATACCTACCCACCCACTTCTGGAGGTCTGCTACAAATCACACCTTCTCCACATTCTCTACATTCTGTACTACATGAAACAATTCATGGGAACTTCCAGAAGAACAAATAATGATCTACATTCCTTTCCTACTATTGGTTACAGTATACAGTGTTCCCTCACTGCTTTGCAGTTCGCTTACTGTGGACTTGCTGTTTCATGGTTTTCTCTGAGTAGCCACTGAGGTTTTCCCTGCACAGCCTGTGAGGCAAGCTCGGCTCCCCCACATCCATCCTCCTTCTTGCCTTCCCTCCCTCCCTCCTTGCCTTCCTTCTGCTGTCATGGTGCCAGAGGGGGCTTCTTCTTCCCAGCAGCCCTCTTGGTGGTGGGAGAGGTTACAGTGGGGTGGTCAGCCAATGGGAGGCGGACCCTGCTCTCCCTCGATTGGATGGGCTGGCCACCCTCCGGAGCTCCAGGTAGCCTTCAAAAAGGCTGTGGAAGGCCATGCCAGGCAGCATGCCTTTTCTGTGTTCAGCACTGAGTTCTCTAGTGGCGGCTGGAAGCAGGTTGGTTTGGGCCTTCAGTCCAATTTTTGGCTGCATACATTTTTTGCTGTATAAATATTACAATTAATATATTGACCCTACTTCGCAGATTTTCAGTTATCGCGGGGGTCCTGGAACAGGACCTCTACCTCTGAAGACTGTTCAGAAACTGCTATTAGTCCAATGCTCGGCAGCCAGGTTACTAACAGGAGCGGGGTACAGGGAGCATAAACTCCCTTGTTGCGCCAGCTCCACTGGCTGCCAATTAGTTTTCAAGCACATTTCAAAGTGCTGGTTTTATCTTACAAAACCCTATACAGTTCTGGCCCAGTTTACTTGTCCGAATGAATTCTCCCCTATGAACCATCAAGGACATTAAGATCCTCTGGAGAGGCCCTGCTCTCGATCCTGCCATCTTCGCAAGTGTGTCTGGTGGGGACGAGAGACAGGGTCTTTTCTGTTGTGAGCCCCCGGCTGTGGAACTCCCTCCCAAGCAATGTTAGATCTGCCCCCTCCCTGTTGTCTTTCCATAGGTGGGTGAAGACTTGGATGTGGAACAAGGCCTTCCCAGAATAAGTTGAGATTGATTTCAGTCGGAAATGGGTGACCACTTTTATAGACCGAGTTGAATGTGGTTTTAATGGCAATGTGGTTTTTATGTATCTCTGTTTTTATGTATTTTAATATGCTGTTTTAAGATGTTTTTAATTTGTATGGCATTGAATTTTGCTGTAAGCCGGTCTGAGTCCCTCCATGGAGGTGAGAAGGTTGGGGTACAAAAAATTTAAATAAATAAATTTTAAATAAATAAATAAATATGATATAAGGTGGAATATATCTATTTTAAATAAGTATGAGAGCAAGTAAATGCATTCATAGGGGTGGCTGAAGTATTCAGTCTTTGTACATTCTGAAGCAAACTGACCAGTTTTTAAAGTTGCAGTAGTGGCTTTCTTCCAAAAAAATAGTGAAACAAATCTCAATTGTATGGATATGGTACAGCAAAAAGTAAACTTTAATTCTGCACAGTAGTAAATAACAATGAGCTGTTTGAACAACAGCAGTTGAAATTATGGAGTGGTCTTTCTCATGGCAGTTTTCATGTAAACTTTGACATTATATCTGACATTTTGAATTTTTCTTTTGAGAGCAAATACTGCCAAAAACTCACAGAAGTAGTAAGCAGAGTCAGGGTTACTCCTTGTTAAGAACTCCTGGTTTTTATGCTGAAAGAAAAGAATATTTCTACTCACTTACAGATAAGTGCTATTCCATTGAATATATTCGGCAGTGGACATTTTCTGGACTAGTGGGAGAATGTAAACCTCGGAAAGTAACTGTGTTTCTCTTCCTGGTAGGAGATTCCATGAACTTTGGCAACATCCCTATATCAGATATCCAAAGTTCTTAATCAAGCAATGACAATGGGCTACTACAAAAGAACTGACCCATAATGCAGGGCAGTCATCCATATGGCACACTGTTGGGTGAACTTTTCCTAACTGAAGTGTTTTTTGTACTTTGGAACATTTGACTCCAAGCTTCAGTTTATGTCACTGATTTGAACGTAATCTCTATGTTGCATCTTTATTGTACTCTCATGATTCATTTGAAAGCAAATAGATTTTTTTTATTTAAAAAATCCATGCCTGGCTGGTTTTTATAGAAGGTTGGATAGGAAGGAGAGGAACACACTTTGAGGCAGTCTTTTTAGTTCATGTATCTGGAAAGGAACGTGGCTGGGGAAAATTAGCCTCCCTCCCTTCTATTCAGCATTAGGACTGTTTTTAGCCGGCGGGGCTGGATTCAGGGTCCATTTGCTTCTTCCCAGCCAGCAGCTAGTTGGTGCATTATGTCCAATGCCTCTTTCCATTAGCTGAAACCTCTGTGATGTTGATTGAGAAAAATAGGAGCTGTGTACAACAAAATCCTTACAGTGCCCTGACAATAGGTTCACTATGGAGCCCTTTACAGAGTCTTGTTGTGTGCTTTGTTGTTCTATTTGTCTACAACTCAAAGGCAGTGGAAGAAAGAAAGAGAACAAAATCCTAACCAATATGTGTGTGGGGGTTTCTATAAACACAGTAGCAAAGCTAATGGGGATGTATCAAGCTTTCTTTCTCGATATCTCTTCCTCTCAAATCCCTAGAATGTGGAAACGGAGTGAAATTAGAATTAATTTCAGTACAAAATTTTACTTTTATTCATATTGGACTTTATAGAAGAGATTTTTGCAAGTATAAAAGGGTGATTTTTTCTTGTCAATGATCCCTTTCTGTCTAGGACACATAGTAGTGCCAGCTTGGATTAAATCGAATGGTTAGTATGGGGCTTAAAGACAAGCTTCAAATGAGCTATCCAAGGTTCTGAACCTTATTCCGGCAAATAGATTGAACACCTTGGATAGTTATATCAAATTGTGGCTAAAACCAAGAGTGAATTCACCATCTCACTGTAATGGAAACCATGCAGGTCATTCACCACCCACTGAAATGGAAACTCATGTGTTCCCCCCTCCTTGTGCTTTACCCTTTTAACAGACTTCTAAACATTTTTGAGTATGTTTCTGTGTGTTTCGAAAATAACTGTAGCACCCTATTTAATTGAGCTCTGAGAGAAATAATTCTTTTTCCAGTCTAAACAAGCATTGGGAATTAGTAGCTGATGGCTTCTGGATTGGATTCAGTTTTTAGAGTACAACGTGATCTCTCTCCCTCTCTCCCTCCCTCCCCCCTCTCTATATATAATATGTTGTATACAAATCTTTGAAGACAGTTTGGAGCAATAGTTTCAGACAGAAGATAAATAGAAAAAAAATGTTTACATTTTGTAGAAAAAATATAAGTGGATTTTTGTTCCTACCTGTTGCGAGCAAGGCTTTCTTAATGGTACAGTATGTGTGAAACTCATGGTCCAGTAAAGATTTAAGAACTGTTGGCTCTCTTGTTACTATGGCAACCTACAGAAATTGACACTGATTGCTGGACATCTTCAGGCAGAAGCCGAATGTACCATTTTCAAGAATGTAATGCTGGGAAGTATAAATTAGCCACCTTCTCATAATTTGTATTGGGCTCAGGACCAAGAAGAAATATAAAAGATATCCTAGAGCAGCGCTAGTGTGTTAAAAGGTCATTTGTGTATTTTTTTTCCTAAACAAGGTTCTTTGTTCCACATGCTGAAAATAAAGTATAATTTTCACTTGCACCTATGTAGATAGCATGAAATGGCCCTAAAAGAAAATAACACAATCCAATCCTTCTTGGAATGAAATGGGGTGGTATGCCAGCAGAAACAACATCTTAGATGACATCAATATTATCTTATAATTTATATAGTGTTTTTATCAGTTTTAAGTGTTTCATATATGTTACAACTATCCTTATGTTTCTTGTTAAAAACCCCTTCCCCACTGACATTTCAGTTGAGTTTTCCACTGTTTTAAATAAAAATTAAAGTTAACATAACCAAAACAAACAAACAAACAACTCTACCTGGAACCTAAAGGAGTTCTACCACACAATATCCCTAAATATACAGTTGGCCTTCTATATTAGAGTTGTGTGCAGAATTCATTCCTACTATTCCTACTATTTCTTTCATGTCTTCTATTCCTTTGGGAACATGAAACAGGAAGCTCCCTCCCCATATGAAAATCTGCTTGACAAGAAAGCCTGCTTTTGTCTGCAGCCAAAATTGCCTCCTTGCCTTAGAAAGAGAGAGTGTATGTGGTAGGGTGTTCAGACAGGCCTGGAGCACGCCTGCAGTTGAGTGCCTCTTCTTCTAGAGCAGGCATCCTCAAACTGCAGCCCTCCAGCTGTTTGGTCCTCCAACTCCCAGAAGCCCTAACGAGCTTGTTCAACTGTCAGGAATTCTGGGAGTTGAAGGCCTAAACAGCTGGAGGGCTGCAGTTTGAGGGTGCCTGTTCTAGAGTAAGAGGCATTCGGCTGCAGGCAGACACTGGCAGGTGTGTATGCTTTCCGGACTTGCCTGCATGCCCTGCCAATCATGCACCCTTGGAGTGTGTGTGGCAAAGTGTGCAGGTAGGCTCAGAGCGTGCCTGCAGGTGAGCACCTCTTACTCCACAGGCAAGTGTGCTTTCCAGACCTGCCTGCACCCCGGCACCACACACACTCTCACCTGCAGCTGAGTGCCTCTTACTCTAGAATACAAAGAGCAGGTGCCAGGTAAGAAAAATGGAAGTGCATGACAGGAAGGGGAGCAAGTGGGTGGAAGCCCCCTCCCCCATAATGGTCCAATTTTCAGGGTCCCAAACAAAAAACAATCCTACTAGTTTTGGGAGGCTCCCAAAAAACAGATTGGGCCCCCATCTAAAGCCAGGAACAAAATGGGTCAAGGTTTACCCTAAATGCACAAGTCTATTTCACATTGCAGGTTCTCTTTTGTGGATTTATTTGTCTATTTAATATGTTTTCTCTAGAAATATCTAGACTTTTCAGGGTGGCTCTATGGGTTGGCAGGAGTTGACTATAGAGCAGCCCTAGATGACCTAGAATAGATAAGTATTTGTTCTCTCAGATTAAAACAATGCTTTTATTAAATTTGTGGTTGCCCTCCTTTTGTGGTGGCCCTGTGTCCTTAACCCCAGTGAAAGTGAGAGGCCTAATATTAAATTATAAATTCTGTGGAAAGAACTATACCCCAGGCATCTCAGAAAAGCCCATTATGAAGTGTGACTATACCAGAAATAACAGGAATTTCTTTTAAAAAATGCTCCACCCTGGATTGCTCCCTATTTAGCAATTCCAGTTAACATGTTCAACAGTTCTTGACCTGTTTTTCTGCCTCCTTTGGCAAAAGTGTAGGAAGCATTCTACACCACTGGGTGTATTTGGTCCTTAGGCTTTTTGAGGTTCCTCATTTTCCTCCAAGCCTGTAGACAACTCTTCATTGTATGGGGTTCATGCCATTTTGAATATAGATAGATAGATAGAAACTTGGAAAACTGAGTGTTGATTAGTGTATATAATAAACAATTTCATCATAGCAAGGTGGATTGAACAATATCGTCTTCATCCAGAGCCTAGTAAATCATCATTTTTATAATTCAGCTTCTAAATCAAGAATCCATGGCCTGATATAGAAAAAAATAAAGAAAAACTTTTCATCTACTGCATCACAGCGGCGAGGCTGGTGATCGCCAAGCGCTGGAAGGATGGTACACCCCCAAAACTGGACGACTGGATTGCCAAGCTGATGGAAGTGATGAACATGGACAATTTAATGAGGGCCATGACTCAACAGATGGAGGCGACAGATTGGTCTCCAATAATGAGTTATTTGAAAGAACTCAAAGCCATAAAGGGGCTTATAAATATTGATCTATGTAAATAATTGGCAACATCTCGACTGGATTTGTAAAATGAGAGATTGTAAAAGTTATGGAAAATATCTAAGCAATACTAGACAAAAAGGTGGGAGGATGGAATTGGAAGTCTGTAATCTTATGTGACGCTCATTGTTTGGACGGGTTATGGATGTGGTGCCTTAATTGACGCTGGGTTTGTCTTCTATGTGGTGAGGGTGGATTGTTGTTTGTTTGTTTGTCTTCAGTGTAACTGTTTTATCTTTTTCTTTTGGAAACTAATAAAAACTTTTTTAAAAAAGAATCCATGGCCTGGACTCTGAGAGTCCAAAGGCATTTATTCCCAACCCCTGGAAGGTTCCAGATCATCATTTGAAAAAAAGTTTCAAGAGAAGGAATGTTGAATTAAAATCAGTTCTGCGAGCTTACTGGGGATCAAATCTCTCAAGATAACCATATAACTGTAGCACTAATGGTATTTTTCTTGACAACAAAGCATTAGCCACAGCCTTTAATTTTATTATATTGCTTTGAGTTTGCTGCAAAGGATGCCTAACAAGAAAGGTCAAGGTATCATCAAGGCATAGGCAGATTTTTGCTGAATGACATAAAACTGTCAGAGCTGCTGAGCTTTGATGTTCCATTAAGTGATCAATGTAGATTACGGACTTTCGGCTAAATGCTGTTCAACTGTATGTGGTCAATATTTGTTAGTTCATTGTGAGAATAATTAATCAATCAATACAGGATGCCTCAAGTTAGAGGGGGAGGGAGCCAAAATTATTGCCAAGCTCAGATTGCACCAGACTTCAGTTGACATTATTTCAGAATATTCCCCATACCGTTATTAGCCCCCTGGATGCAGAATTTATTTGCGGATGTGACATTCTAGCAGAAGGAGAAAGTGGGGAGGGGAGATGAGAGAAATAGCCCCTGCAGAGTGCACTTATTGTAACCTTGAGCTGCTTGGAAGGAAAGGCCTCTAACAAGCAGAGTGCATCACCATTAGTTCTTCCCATGCGTCTTCCATCATCACACTCAGATTCAGAAATAATTACATGCAATTTTTCTATTTTGCTGTTGGGCTGCATGACACAATGTTCTTCCTGCAGAATGCCTCCGCAGACCTCTTCTATTTTTCATCCTTACAGTAATTTGGAGTACAGTCATAACGAAGCATGCATTAAAAATAATTTTATTTTCAACTGAGTTCCCCAAGATGGGGGGAACTGACTTGTAATGCTCTCGTGTTTAACAATGAAATGCTTTCCCCCCTTTACCTTATGCTTTTCTGGTTGCAATTAATTAATGTATATACCTTTCCCCCTTTCTGATACTGAAAAATTCACATTCCTGGGTACATATATGTATTCATATAAATCTTTAGACTTTTTATTTTAACTTCTTACTGGATTTTAAGAAAAGTAGGAGAAAAAAGAAGGAGAAAAATGAAGGGAAAGCATAACAGGTGATGAAAATGGGCTAGGCTGTTTCATTAATATGAACTGTATTTCCAAGAAAACACTTTCTCAATTCTGGTGTCTATAAAATACACCTTCCTGCTTAAAGCAGTGAGACCTTGTCACCAATGACCAATAGGCAATAGCTGCTCAACTTTCCACCCATGGAACATTAAGGGCATCAACACTGTAGAATTAATGCTGTTTGGCACCACTGTTTGGCATAATCTCTCCTGGCTTTTAGAAAAAGCTAAAGTCGTGGTCCTGGGACCAGGCTTTCGGGCAGCAGACATAGATTATACTTTTGGAATTGACTGGATTGACACTTTGGACTTGACTAGATTTACAATGTGCTCCGTTTGATGGCTAAATTATTGGTATTGTTGGATTTTTAATATGTTGTTTTAATGTTTATACTGATGTTGATTTTATGGCTGTACTGATTTTATTATGTATTGTGGTGTTGCGGCCTGTAGTGCTGTGATTGTAAGCCGTGCTGAGTCCCCCTTCGGGGGTGAGAAGCTATGGGATACAAATACCACAAATAAATAAATAAATACTGTAACTGGCTCAATGCTGTGGAATCATGGGAATTGTAGTTGAGCCATGACAGATAAAGTGGTGTCTAACTGCATTAATTCCAGATTGTAGTTGCACTCTAACTCTGTGAGTATAAAAACATACAGAATAAAGCCATGTGTCACAATCGCCGACTTAGAACTGCCCCTTTAACACACACACGGAGACGTAGTAAAGGCTAACTATGTTTATTGAATAAAACAAATCCAAAAAGGCAATTCACTTAGAAAGTTCATAGAATAGAGCAATCAGCACGAAGCTGCAGTTCAGTAAAGTAAGCAAAGTTCCAAAAGGTAGATCCAAAGGCGAATGTGGTAAAAGCTTGGCAAGGCCCCGGATTCAATCCGAACGAAGCAAGGATCCGCACCAATGCGAATCGGAAACAAGGCAAGGTCTTGGTCTAAGGCGAGCCAAACTAGGCTCCAGGATTCACTCCGCTTCACGCCCTTCAGATCAGACGAGGCCGGAGAACTGACGATCAGTTCCCACGGGGCCGTTCTTAATCCCTCGGCCTGGAACCCCGACGATCTAGGGCCCGCGTCTCCAGTCTCTACTTTCCGAACGGCGACGGTCTAGGGACAGATGCCAGCTCCTCCTGCCCTCCTCTATGTCCCTGCGCCTGTTATGAGAACGGCCCTCTCTTCCAGTCCAGTATCGCTATCTTCCTGAGAAGCAGCCTCCCGGAGTTTCCCACCCGCTAGCCCCCACCCGCTGCCCGGCCAGCTCTTGGGAACCTCGGCCGTTCGGGAATTCCTAACTACCTCCGCGATCTGCTTCGCGGCCTCCCATCTCCACCTGGTCCGCTCCTTCCCGGGAGAATGCTCCCACTCGAGATCCCAGGCTAAACTCTCTACAGGTGAAATGGGCAAAGGCACGGCTGACCAATCTTGCTCTGGGCCTTCCAACTCATCCTCCGAGTCCCTTCCAGCCTGTGCGGGTCCCAATGCCAACGGGACCCCCGCGCATCACCCCCCAGTGGCACGAACGAGCCCATGGGTGCTACACCATGTTGGCCCTCAGTCATGGGGATATTACTTAAAAAACATTTGCACAAGTATGAAAATGTTTCTAATAGAAATAGACATAGGTTTTATTTTCTTCCCTTTAAAAATGTATAGGACTTTCCCAAATCCCTACCTCACTTACATTCATATATACTTCATATATTTCAAAAAAATGAAATAAGAATGAAATAAGATAGATATGATCAAAGCAACCAAAATCCACAGGGTTATGAATAGCAATACTCGCCTAATTTCCACTCTCTACTTTTCCTAACCTTTTAAAAAGAAATTATTTTTATTAATTATTTGACACAAACAATCTAATATATAATCAGAATATATACATTCAAAAATAATGAAACGGGTCTAAATCTGTATGCAAATGGAAACTTGTCCAAAATAAGTATAACATACTTTACCATTCACTCGAATTTAAGACAATTTCATAGCAAAATCCATGTAAACTCTTCCTAACTAATTATTGGTTACTATGTTATAGGAGAGACTGTTTCCATCTAGGTGATAGCAATAGTGCCATCAGCTACTCCCCCAGGCATATCATATGCAAAAAAAGTATCTTTTAAGGAAATTCCTTACAAGGCAAGAAATATATATCCATGATCAAGATAATTTCAGAGTATGTCTCAATATATTCTGATATCACATTAATTTAAAAAACCCATAAGAAGCAAGCAATAAAGTATTTTCTTATGACTAGAGCTTTCTGACTATTTTACATACACAGGTATGGATAACTATAAAAACCCAATTTGCATAAATTGAAAGAGGTTTAAAATCATAATCAAATGTTTCATTAACATTATGCCAACATATTTACCCCTTTCAGGAATCACTTATTTCTAATTTTGTAGCATTTCGGCTTGTCCATATAGGATTAGCCTACATATTTCTTTAAAAAAAAAAAATCCATCCTCTCTTCGTTTTTTCTCCTTTCCCCCCTTCCCTTTTCTTCCTTGACAACCATATATAATCCCCTTTCTAAACATCAACATAACGTTCGCATCTCATGAGTTCTGCCATAATACATATACTATGGAAAATTTTATGTATTTCAAATAGCTACAAAGGATTCTTCATCATCTCTTTCTTAAGAAAATTAAACTATGTGATGAAAATTTGGATTTTATAATAGTCAGACTTGAAACCCCCATGTTGAAATAGCCTTTCGTTCTAAAAACCTTTTGAAGGGTTCCCAGTCTTTCCTAAATTCCAAAGGGTCTTTTGACTGGAGATATCCCATCAGAATGTCAATCTCTGCCACCTCTGCCACTTTTATTTATTTATTTATTTATTCAGTTTTATATTCCGCCCCTCCCAGCAGGCTCGGGGCGGATCACAGCAACATTCAGTAAAAACATCGAAATACAGCAATGTTAAAAAACCACAAGGGTTACAAATTCTTAAAAGCTCGGAGACAAGGTCATACAATACATTTTGGATTATCCAAACGCGATTGTGAAAAGGGCAGTCTTGCACACTCTCCAAAAGGGAGAAGCTCTCGGATCAGGTGGAAGGGAATTCCACAGCATAGGGGCTGCAACCGAAAAGGCACGTTGCCTAGTTGTAGACAGGTGGCAGGAGCGGATTGATGGAATGTCTAGCAAATTTTTCTCCTCAGAGCGCAGTGATCTCGGTGGAACGTATGGGGTAAGGCGGTCCCTCAGGTACACAGGCCCTAGACCGTATAGGGCCTTAAAGGTCAAAACCAACACCTTGAAGGCAATTCGGTACTCGATAGGAAGCCAGTGCAGTTGCCGCAGGATGGGAGTGATGTGCTCTCTCACCGGTGCTCCCACCAGTAAGCGAGCAGCGGCATTCTGCACTAACTTGAGTTTCCGGATTGTCGACAAAGGAAGACCCACGTAGAGGGCGTTACAGTAGTCCAGTCTCGAGATGACCGCCGCTGGATCACCGTGGCCAGATCATCCCTGGACAGGTAGGGTGCCAGTCGCCTAGCCTGTCGGAGATGGAAAAATGATACCCTGCTGACCATGGAGACTTTCACGATCCATTCCTCCATTTCCAGTGTTTCCTTCAATTTCCAGGCTTGTGCATAAACAATTCTTGCAGCAGTTACCATCAAGGTGAAGAGTTTATTGTGTGACTTCAGCAGTGATCTGTCTGTTATTGCTAGTAGGAATATTTCTGGATGCCTAGGTATTTTTAGCTTTAATATTTTTTCAGTAGTTTTATGGATCTCAATCCAAAAGTTTTTTCCCTTCTTGCAAGACCACCACATATGAAAAAATGATCCTGTTGCTTGTTTACATTTCCAGCAAGTGTTTTTTAACTGTGGCTGCATTTTGGCTAATTTAACAAGTGTCAGATAGGACTGATAAAACATTGATGAATCAATAGCTATGTTGCAGGAAATGAATGAAACCCTGCTAGTGAATTATGAAATGTGCATTTGGACACTGGCAAGATAATTTGTTGTATATTGGGAAGTTCTGGTGTGCATTAGGTACTTCAAATGCTCATTGGTACCTTATGTCCATCAGGCACTCCTATCATATACCTGCACGTTCTAGCTGGTGTATAGATATGTATCACGACTGCTCTGGTGCACATCAGTGCTCATTGGGATTGCACAACTATTTTCCCCATGTGTAAACCGATTTATAAAGATGGCTGTCCCATTCTGAATTTCCAGCCAGTGTGAATATAGTCACAGAAGGGAATCAAGATGTGTACATTGGGACTAAGATAATATTTAATATATCCTAAAGAGGCAACGCCTCAACTCTTAAATTCTCACATGCAAGAACAAATATTGCCAGTGGTAGAAAATTCATATTATTATACAGTATATCCTGTAACCAATATCCTGAATGGTAGATGTATTATTTTTCATAAAAAGGATATATTTTGTGCATGGTTCTGGTTTAGTGCACAGAAAAAAAACTGTAAAGGAAACAGTGTATATGGGAAATCTGATTTCTGTGTGGAAAACATTTTTTGCCCGTATATACAAATTCCATCTGTTCTATGGTGCACAATGATTCCTCAGAAAGATTTTAGGACACTTGAATAAAGGGAGAAACTTGTATAAGTTTCTTGCACTTCTCTTTATGTCTGGCAACATTTCATAACTCTTGGGAAACCCTTAAAAATAAGAATAAACTGTAAATGACCTTGAGTGATTTGTCAGAAAGGGAATATACACTTAAATGTGCAGAGCAGACAAGATTTAGTTTAGATTATGCTTTGGAAAACTTCCAGCTAAATGCAGAATCTCTAACTGTTTCTAAGGTCACCCTCTGAAATGTAAAACAGAAACTTGCTTTGGAAAATTCAAATTTCATATGATCTACCTCATTGCCTCAAATGGGGATGGATATTAAAAACGTTGTATTGCATGTTTTCTTTCTACAAAACGCCTAACAAATTTCAACTAGATAGATCTACACAATTGAAGGAAGGTAAAAGAAT
Source organism: Anolis apletophallus (assembly GCA_030556195.1). NCBI lineage: Eukaryota > Metazoa > Chordata > Lepidosauria > Squamata > Anolidae > Anolis > Anolis apletophallus. The sequence goes on along the minus strand of JARBWK010000006.1, from coordinate 33,667,739 downwards.
CTGGTTTCCACCCATAGATATCCAAGCTATTCTCCAGTGTACCCAGTGTTTAGAGCTGACTTTAGGTAATGAGTTTATCTACACTGCACAATGTTAAAAGTTTGGCACCACTTTAACTGCCTTGGCTATATGCTATGGAATTATGGAATTTTTAGTATATAGTCAAGATTTGTAGATATCTCTACTGCACTCCTTAGACCTATAACTAGAGATGAAGATAATATTTGAAAATAGTTGAGAAACCTGATGACAGGAGGCATAAGGAGAATATTTGTATTTTGGTACATATTCTGTGAAAAATTTGTACACAGTTGATTTCCAGATAAAATAGTATTTGCTCAGAAAAGAGAATTGTATTTCTACCTTTAATACTAGAGCTTTCTGAAAAAGAAGTCTATCCACCTTGTCATAAAGACCAGGCAAAGTGTCTCACTTTACCTGGCTTCCGGCGAGGACAGAGGAAGCAGTGGGGAGAATCTGTCACCTCACACGCAGCTCCTTCTTGTGACAGTATCCCCATCACATGGGTAAAGCCAGCACCAAACAGGAAGCCTCCTGAGTTGTCAGAAAGTGTCTAGTGACATTTTTACCCCAGGTGGGGGCAGAGCCACAGGTGTAATCATCTGATGGCTTCCATAGGGCTTGGAGCTGGCTCTAAGTGTCCAAGGACTCTTATTTTGAATCATGTGATGAGGTCATAAGTCTCTTTTCAATTACAAATCCAGGATTCCATATGACAATGTAACTGCCCCCTTAAGGAGGAAATAGGGAAATGGAACTCTGGGAAGAGACAAAAAGACTTTATCTAATTTTATTATATCTGGAAGCTTATATAACTTTTGGTACAGCTTTGTATAAATGCACTAAATAAATAAATATTTGTTTGGAATAATAGCTCCACTGGGACTATGGCTGCCAAAATTATGTCATTGGCATGGGACCATTTCTTCCCCAAACTTGAACTGCAAATTTCTCATACAGTTTCATTTGTGTGACACATTCTTGTCTACATCCCAGGGAGTATACTTGTTTTTAAAGGCAATGGCTTTCAGATCCAGATGTAGATATGCTAGACAGTGTAATCATTCATTTGAGTTGACTTATAATGTGAGATGGTTCTTAATAAATTTTATCAGGAGCATAAGAGGGGCACTTAAATGAAGCTCCTTAGGCTCTTCGTTCCATGGGGTATGTTGTGTTATAATGCAATACCAAATTTTGTCACATCCCGTCTAATGCAGTATGACAGAAATGAGCCAATGAGGAGATGACATGAAGTTCCATAGCACTTAGCTCTCACAAACTTGTAGAGATAGATTCAGGGCTGTGAAAGGGTATGAAATAATAACTTGGCATCTTTTCTTGGTTTTCTATCAGGAATTTTATAAATTTGTGTGGAACACTCCTATTCACCTACCTACCTATTTGATGTTCTGTACAAATATGATCCCATTCTTTCCCTCTCTCTTCCTCTGCACAATTTAAATTACACTTTTTTCTCCAACTACATATGTATGCCTGTGCATACGTGTATGTATGTATATACGTGTATGCAAAATTTGAAGACAGTGCCAAACTGACACATCAGCAAGAAACGTTTTACCCCAGTAAGAATTAAAGCTTTAGGACTTTACTTCAAAGGGAATATGTCAATAGCCTATCTTCTTTATATGGTAGAGCCAAGCTGCGGCAGTAATGTCATTGACTTACAAACATGAGAGGCTTTCTCAGTGTGAGCAGCAATTTCTTGAAATGTCAGTAGCCTGAGATTTTTCTCTTCTCATAAAAGGGACATCAAGAGCAGAAATTTCTTGTCACTATGTTATTGCTCCAGTTCCCCAAATTAGGAGCTGTAAAAATGGATCATAGGAATATATTCAGAATTTTTCTAGAACTTATTCACTGTGAAACAGAAGATGCAAGGTATTCTTTAAAAAAATAAATCTCTACACATGAGAAAGTATTTGTTTGTACCTACCAAGAATCTCACTGGAATCAAACACACTTTATGTTGGGAACCCATACATTTTTCAGGTATTCAATGTGTGAAGAAATACCACTTATTGAATGTAAAATGTGCACACACGTTTACTATAAAATATATTTTAAAAATCTACTTCAAAAATGCACAAAAATATAGATAAAAATTTTCATGAGGGAGAATAGAAGCACCAACAGGGACACTGAAAGGGGAAGTGTATCCCTTTTGGTGCCTATAGATCTCTCAGTGGCTTTCAATACCATGGAATCCTTCTGGAATGCCTGAAGTGTGTGGGAATTAAAGGCATTGTGCTGCAGTGGTCAAAGGTCTTAATTTAGGTTTGGAGGTGTGTCAACCAGTTCTGGATGGGTTTGCACTCCCCCAAAAGACTGTGTTTGCAGTTTGGGAGTGTTCCTGGATCCATCTCTCCAATGGCATGGATAGATGTAACAGTCAGGAATGATTACTACTAGCTTCAGTTGATATTTCAGCTATGCCCTTCTTAGAGTTGGAGGACCTGAGGTTGGTAGTACACATGCTGCTAACCTCAAGATTGGACTTCCGCAGTGTACTTTACATTGGACTCCCTCTGTACCAAGTTTGGAAACTTCAATTCGTTCAAATCACATCAGCCATATTAGTAACAGACTAGGAGTCATACCCATACTAAAGTCACTCCACTGGTTGCCAATTAATTTCTGTGCAATGTACAAAGTGAGGGTTTTCAAGTTGCATGGTTTGGGTCCAGGTTACCTACAGGTTTGCCTTCTCCCATGCAATCTACCCTGCACACTTAGGTCATCAAGGGATGGGGGCTACTCCTGCTTAGCAACAAACACTCAGGGTGATGAAAGGACCTATGTAGACCAAAAATATCTCAGAATATCTGTAATGGGCAATCCCTAGTGTGTGTGGTATATCACACTATTAAGTAAATATTTAAACGCAAAGTGCCATATGTAAAGAATAAATGCAATGCCCCCTGTTTAATAAGAAAGCGCAAAACAGTGACCTTAAAGGAGACTAAACATATAACAGAGCAAAGATAATGACAATATATCTACAATATGCAAATGCACATACTTTACCTAACCAAAAGGCCCATGCAATCCAAGCACAGAGATAAAAGAAAGTCCCAAATAATTGCCTCTGAGTGGGAAACCCACTGTAACCGCTCAGTGAAGCCTGAGTTAATGGAAGAAGAATGCCAAGATAATAAAAAACCCACAATTAGTGTGTAAAGCCTGAATCTCAACACTGTAGTGGCCACTTGTAAATATTATAACTCAGATGCTGAAGTGAACGCCGAGCAGTTTCCCAAAGGACATGAAGAGTGGTAGTGGGAAATCCCTAAGATGCATCTGATGACCAAATATGGGCAGGAGGAGTGCGTCAGCAAGGGTAAAGTAACCCGGTATAATGTCAACTACAAGGGTCCCAAAATAAGCCTGAGTCAGCAAATCTATCGGTAAGGGTTGGCAACAGTTAAAGGATGCACCTCGAGTGTTCAGCTCCAGGCCAGGCAGTTCTGTGAGGCAGAAAAAACCCGAAGAAGCAGCGAAGGTGGAGCCGGACAGATTCCATGTCATCCTAGATAACCAAATAAGGGTAGGTGAAGTGCACCGCTAAAATCTTCCCCTCAACAGTTGTATGAGGTGCTACTCCTGCTTGCCAGAACCTGAATGCCAATCGTCACCCAAAGGGCCTTTTCATCGGCTGCCCCAAGACTGTAGAGGAACCAGCTTGAAGAAATCCAACAGCTGAATAAGCTGTTGGAATTTAAGACATAACTGAAGGCCCATCTCTCTCAACAGAACTACTTGGTCAATTTTAATTTGTGATTTTTAATCTGCATTTAATCAGTGGAGTTTTATTTTTATTTTAATGTTATGTATCTTGCTGTATGTGTTTTAATAATGTTTTATCTCTTGTTTTTGCAATGTTGTATCCTGCCTTGAGCAGCAGGAAGTGATGGATAAAAAAATCATCATCATCATCATGATGGCACATGCCTGCATTTTAAAATGTACCATTAAACCATGGGAAATCAATGCAAGGGATATAGGGAGCATTCTTGCATACCATAGATCTCTAAATTCCTTCACACAAATTAGCAAGAAGATGGAAGATAACTAGTTTAGGAAGGGAAGAAACCACTTTCTGTTTCAATCAATCCTGGGTTCTAATTAGGCCCCTTCTACACTGCCATGTAAAATCCAGATTATCGGCTTTGAACTGAATTATATGACAGTGTAGACTCATATAATCCAGTTCAAAGTAAATGATGTTGATTATCTACTTTGATAATCTGGATTAGATGGCAATGTGGAAGGAGCCTTAGAGGCTTCCTAGAGGCAGCAGATGCCATTTTTGAGCAGTTGGGAGAGAGATTGAGTAGTTAGAAGAGTCCTATAGGTACCTGACTTCCCAAAGTGAGATTTGGCAGGGTGCATGAGCTCAAGGACTGTATTATGACCACCCTTGCATTATTCCTGCATGGCTCTGCTATGGAACATGTGAAGAAACAACTTCAGATGAGATCGTTTCCAGATAGACCACATTCTTATAGCATGCTCCAGAAACTATAAGTCCATTATTATGATCATCTGGAGGAGTCCAGCACTCATTATTTGTGTGTGTGTGTGTGTGTGTGTGTGTGTGTGTGTGTCTGATATTTTTAAATGTTTTGGGTTGAAACAATATTTTATGTCTTTATAAATTGAGGGCTGCTCTTTTTAATGTATTTTTGAATGTGGTAAAGTTTCAGGGTCTTTGGGGTTTCAGTGGATTTACTGCAGTTACACAATGTGGCCCAGTTGACCTTTCGAGCCCATACAATTTCTATCATGGTTCTAAAGTCTGGATTAGAATAGAACTGTGTTGAGAATGTAAGTTCTTCTCCCTCCTCATTTTACTCTTGTAAGAACAAATAATGTTAATAATTTTCATCCATGCTGAGTACATTTACAAGAGGGTTTTCATTTTTGTTGATTTCAAGCTCTTTGATCAAAGCAGTAACTGTAATTGTTTGCAAGATACTTATTGCTGTAGTCCTTCTTTCCTCTGCATTGCATTGTAAGGTATGCCCTTCATATTTGCTAGGGTTAGGAGAACTGAATACCCATAAAGGTGAAAAAAAGAATTAAAAAAGTTGTGGGTTTTTTTTAACCTAAGAGAACATCTCACCAGAAATCTCCAAGTCCTCCAGTGTGATGCTGGGCCTTTCCAGACAGGCCTTTATACCAAGAGCATATGTGTTTTAAAATATGGATATTCCTGGGGGCCCATCTAGATACACCCCAGAAAGTGCATGCTTTCTGGGATGGGTGTCCAGATGTTCTTCTAGGACTTCCCAGGAGAACACCGTAACCCCCTCCCCAAAAGCCCCCCAAAACAAAGTTTAAAAAACCCAGAAGAACTCACCTGGAGCTCTCCTGGCATGTACAAATGATGTGCCATGAGAAAGGGGGAGGGGGCAGGAGCTATTATTCTCCTCCCCTTTCTCCTGGCACATCATTTGTACATGCCAGGAGAACTCTGGCAGCTGTCTCATGGAGGGCAGGTCAGTTCTTCTGTTTCTGTTTCTTCTACTCTGTTTTGAGAGGCTTTTGGGGAGGGGGTTGGTATTCCCATGGGTTTCCTGGCTTAATTTAGCCTGGAAAACCATGGGAATACTTTCCGGACTGCAGTATTCTGCAGTCCAGACACTGGAAGTATGAGTGCACCCTCTGTGATGTAAGCTAACCATAGAGTTGTGCTGAAAGATCTAGAGATTCCTGGAGATGACATGTTAATCAAATCCATGAATAATCAGATCAACAAAAATTAAACCCATAAATGTGAAGGGCCACTGTATCTAACTTTAGCCAGCAGTCCTGATGGAAAATAATGCCATTTGAAAAGCAGCACATTTTCCAGAAAAATATTTTTCTAAAGCAGGCAAATGTTGTGAAGATGGAAAGTTGCAGGTTCGATTTATAGCTTGTTATGGCTGTTTCTAAGATCAGTGGAACACAATGCTGGTGTCACATTTTCCTTCTCCTCCACCTCTCAGCGCAGGATGATGGGCTGCATTCTTACTAGCATAAAATGGTAGCTGCTTGCTATATTGAGCTATAATTCCATATCGTCTTGAGCCTGCTGATGCAGGAAAAGTGCATATTTGTGACAAGGCATACATTTGCCAATATGTTTTATTTCCAATATGGAAATGCTGTTAAGATGATGGCTATACACCACCTCTAGATTATGGGTTCTGATAGAGAAAGATACTAAACGGATAAGTGTTGCTCTCTTTTTGCTGCCTTAGGGGGCTGCCATAAGTGCCAAGCCTTTGATCATTGTGACAGTTTGAAACCCCTCAAGGAAACTAGAAGTGAACATAAAATAGCTGACAGCTGTGGTTCACTTTTTTCTCCCCCCTCTTCTGTCTTTTCTATTATCTTAACCCCTCGAGTATCCATGGAGTAAGATGGGATTCATACTGACGATACGTATCATATAAAGCAGCCCTAGTCCCGAGATTCACTAAAGGACAATGGGCATTCTCTTTCTTAAAAGCTAAACCTGGGAATTGTGGTGAAAGAGCAAAGGTGCTGCACACAGAAGCCTGATGAGAAAGAAGAGCCCTTAGCACAACCTAATAATTTTTTTCTTAAATGGAGGGTGAGACATAAAAGGAAAGATACCTTCTGAATTCTGGGGACTGCTTTTCTGTATTAGCAAAAGCTAATGGATTTTGGTTTGTTTGTTTCGGTTCTATTTAGAACGGTGAATTTTATTACTCTGTTAAAAGACCAGTAGAACAATTGATCTCCAAATGGCCCCTTCTGAAGTGCATGCTGAAGGGTGCAACTGGAAATGACAAGCTGATTCCCCTTTGGGCTTCTAGTCGCATGCTGAAACTTTTTAGTAGTAAAACAAAACAAAACAAAACCAGCTTTCTTTGGTTATTTTTTGTGAGAACCACACTGCTGGAGTATTTGTTCCCACCAACTATTTTATTTCCTGATTGAAATCACTTCTCATATGAGTATTCTGGGGTTTTTAGCTCTGACTTTTCCCTGCTTTAAACAAAGTTAGAAGATATATCAGAGTTTACTTGAAACTCTAGAGCAGTGGCTCTCAAACTTTTTCAGCACAGAACCTTTTTAAACTAAAAAAATATCATGGCACCAAGAAGTGTTTATAGTGAAGGTAAAGTTTTTCCCCTGACATGAAGTCCAGTCGTGTCCGACTCTGCGGTGTGGTGCTCATGTCCATTTCTCAGCCAAAGAGCCGGCGCTGTCCATAGACACCTCCAAGGTCATGTGACCAACATTACTGAATGGACTGGCGTCAAAAAGTTTGCCCATGCCTGATACACACACACACACACACACACACACACACATATATTGTAATATAGTTCATAATATAATATGCAGAAATGTTTATGCTGTATATTATATTATGAATTATATTACAATGCATATATATATATCAGGCATGGGCAAACTTTTTGATACACTGCATTTTAAAATTTGACAAACAGGCCAGCCCATTGCAGATGGATAGATAGTGTCTGTGTGAACTAACTGGAAAAAATGAACAAATTTCTATGCACACTGTGTTTGTAGTGCAAAAAGAAAAAGAAAAGAAAAAGGAAGGAAGGAAATGAAGAATAATAGAATCACAGAGTTGAAAGAGTAACTTGTTCGGAGTTCACAGAGGCAACTACAACAGCCAGACACTCAGATGGAGCATTGTGGCCAGCCAGGAGCATGGCTGCAGAAAGATGGAGGAGGTCCTGGGCCATCTAAACAACAGCACTGGATTCAGCACATACATGCTAGATTCAGGGTTGCTCTGAGAAAGATTTACACCAGGCTAACGTGCCCATGATAAATGAGCCCAAAGTAACATCTCCTGGCCTGACTCTTCTGCCCCCATAAGACCCAACAGCTAGCTCAGGCAAAAAAGTGTTCAACTCCCAACGGGGTACAAGAAAAGATGGCTTGCAGAACTGCTCTGGCAAATTAGAGTCACTCATAAGGATGCCTTGGAATTGACTTTTAATGCCTGGTAACGTAGAACACAGGACAAAGGCTGCAAAACAAGAACACGCCGAAAAACTCAGATTTTACTACCACCTGGAACCCCACCCCCTCAGTTTATGAGAGTCCATTTTGCCAGCCTCTAAATCAGTTTGAACTGGTTCTCATCAGCTTCTTCTCAGGCTGGGCCTAGACTACCAACATTCTTTTCTCTGGCCATAGTCATGGCATACAGATGGTATGGAGTTCCATTAAAAACCAGGCAGCTCCACAATTTTCCCTGCTGTCCATCGCTTTACCCCTGCCCTAAGTCTTACAATAAGACTACCTTGAATACAGGACATACAGTGTTCCCTCACTTATTGCTGGGGTTAGGTTCCAGGACTTCCCGCAATAAGTGAAAATCCGCAATGTAGGGAAACTCTATTTATTTTAATATTTATACATTATTTTAGTAGTTAAAATAAAGTGAAGGAAAGGAAGGAAGGAAGAAAAGGCCCTTCAAGGTTGGAGGGATGGAGGGAGGACTGAGGAGGGAAAGCGCCTTGGAGAGCGGTGGTGGCAACCCCCACAAAACAGTGAAAATACCATGACATATATTTTAAATTAATATTTTAAAAAATCCACGAAACAGCGAGTCCACAATAAGTGAACCACGAAGTAACGAAGGAACACTGTATCTGCAGCTCTATGAAGGCATAATTGTAATTCTGAGTGCTAACCAACTAATTGGCCAATGGCAAGGAAGCATGGGAGTTGAAATCCAATAAAGGCACTAGGCTGGGGAGGGATGAGTTAATGGTTACCTGAGTATTTTAAGAAAAAGCAAAGGCACTGTATGTGTTTCCTGTACAAGAAAACACTGCCTCTCAGCTGAAACTGCACAGGCATAATGATTAAATGGTCTAAACAGGCTTTCTTTAAGCATGTGATAATGTTATCTCCAGCAACTTGTTTTGTGTAGTATGCTCTTTGAGACAGAATTGCAGCCTTTTCAAAACAGCCTCTTGCAATATAGCCTAATAGGCAATTTGAGCTGCTGATATTAATCACAATTTCCTTGGCTAGTCTCCTAACTTATTGTTGTTCTTTTTCCGATGTCCTAGATACATCCTCTAGCAAGTGAGTTCATGTGTTTCTTTTAACTCCTCTAGATTAACAGACACAGAGTTTGCTGTATATTTTTCAGTACAAGTATAATTATGGTAATTAATTAATATAACACAATAATTTTGATAGCAGATTCAAGGTAGATTAAACACAGACCACATAAAGTAAAACAAGCTAAAAAGCAACCATTGTAATTTAAAGAAATAAAAATTAAATAATGTATCCTGTTAAAAATAACAGTCAAAAGAGTTGAAGAGGACTTAAAACAGATAAATAAGAATAAAAGTACTGCACTCCTCCTGATTTTAAGAGTCCAAGTCCCACCAGTCCTGGCCAGAATTGAGGCCGAATCAGGCAGTTCCAAACCCAAGAGATCAAGCAGCAGAGAGTTCCCCAGCATCCATTTTGGCCCATGGCCCAAGTTGCACCAGCACCAAACCTTTTTTTCCTTCTGCCCCACCTCTGTGCCATACACCACTACATCAACTCCATCCCTCCCAGCAAGCCCAGCCACCATTGCCTCCAGTTACCGCATTTACACAACATTTACATAGCAACTGGCACATAAAAGACATTTTAGAAACACATCGCAAAGCAATAGAAAAGGACACCTTTCCCCAGCACCCCTCAGCCCCACACATTGCAATGACATTTCCAACCCCATAAGCAAACCACATCCAGACAGAAGCAAATACATTTCCCCTTCCTCCAAGCCACAACAGCCAGGCTGCCACATTTAGGCCTATGCTACCCCGCTGCAATAACCGCCACTAGGCCCGAAACACCCTCCTTTCCCCAACTGCAAAGAAACTTTTCCAAACAAATCAAAACACCTTACAAAACAATAAACAAACACTCTGCCATTTCTCCCATCGTTTCCTCTTCCTCCTTCCTCTCTCCCTATCCTTTCTCCGGCCTGGGGGAAGCATATCCAAGCTCAAAAGCGGCAGCTTTTGGGGCAATTTTGGCCCGAAGAGATCTCTTCAGGGGGGTGGGTGAGGGCCTCGGACTGATGCTACAGGAGATCTAGTTTCCCCAAGTACAATGACACATTTTGCCTTTCTTCATGCTACATTTCCCCGGATTATTCCTGGACTGCTCTCCCCAGTTGATTCCAGCGAGAGCCTTGCTACATCTCATAGATTATGGACCCACAGAGACTCCCTTTCTGGATAAGCCGTGTCCGATGTTTTCCGGAGGGGTTTTGCCCAGATCACAGGGGGACTCAAAGGGAACCCAGATCTTTTGGACTTTGGGAGATGCAGTTCGCTCAAGGACACTGATCATGGACTCTTTTACTGTCATTTTACTTTTGCCATCCTACCGCACCCCAGGAACTGCAATGCCTCAAGCCAAGGACAGTGGTTACATCTAGAAGAACTACAGCTCCCAGAGGGAAAGCAGCAATTTGCTGTTTGTTTTAAAGATCATTATCTCTGGGAAGGGGGTTGCATGGGAATGTTATGGGATGATTGCTGGGGGTCTCTGTTCTGCCCTGTTTATATTGTATCCTTATGTGTTCCCCCTTGTGTCACTGCAACATTTAAGATAATGCCCTCAGCTGAGCGTTCCAAAGATTAACATATTACAATATCATCTCCCAGCCAATTTCCCTAGCACAAACAATATTTTAGGCAGATATCAATTCCTTCTCAGGTTTATCTGAATTTTACATTGATAGTCTACCTGCCTATGTCCTTCCAGTCTCGGAGACTTTGGCCGCTGGATGGATCATAGGCCCTGGCATTCCCAAATCTCATATTCGTGAACATAATTGGGTCCAAGTGGGATTCGGAACCCCACTGCCAATTGCCATAAATCATAATTATAGATCACTTTAAACTGAGAAACCACCTTTCCCGCTCAGCCAGTAACTCCCAAACAAAGGAAGCTCTGGCTTAGGACAAAGCCATTAAAGAATTCAAATTGGCAAAAGACCAGGTGGGCTAGAAGCTCCAAAATGGACGCTCGCCCACCCCCTGGCAATATTTAAACAAAAGGTAACTTCCTCTTCACCCAGCTGTTTCTTTGTGTTCCTTTCCTGCCTCATGCAGCCCCAGTTTGATTGGCCTATTTGAATTTAGGCGCAATTTTTCTGGTTGGCCAGCCCTGGCTGGCTCCTTTGACAAACAACTGTAGGCCAGATTCTAACCAATGACGGGAAGCCGCACGTAGGCAAGGGAGGAGCTCAATTCAAATGTAAATGACTGGTTTTCTATATATTTGTGTGCACAACCCATTAAAGACATGTTTTGACTTTGGAACCCGGAGTCTGGCATTTCATCCTTATCAGCTGATTAAGATTCTTCTCTCGGTCTGGCGTATTTCTGGTTTGGGTGAGAATATTGCTATTGGGCTTGGTGGGATTTGTAGTTTTAGGAAGATCACCCTTACTTTAGGCCTTGATCCTCGTGTTTTAGGGGTGGCCTGGGCCCTGTCCCCTTAAGGGAAGGGTCCCCTATAATTCATTGTTCGGTAACAGAATGGTGAGAAATGTGGAGAGTTTTGCTGTGGGTGGCTCGTTTTGCCCATTCCAGTGTTTGCATTATATAGACTTATTTTGGTGTCTTTCCCTGTCCTGTGTCTGAGGAAGAGTAGGGATGGGATAATCTTTCCCATCTGCTTGCATCCTATTCACCTCCATGAGTCATGAAAGGAACTTCTCCAGCAAAGAGAAAGACCAAAAGGTACAGTGGCAAGATTACCATAACAATCCTCAAGGAGCTTTTAAACATGCAGGCAGGTATGTCAATCCATATCAATGAATCATATTAGCATTCTGCACCAACATGAGCTAGTCTTTTGTAAAAAAAAATGCTTTCAATGTCCATGACAGTCCCACTAAAAATTACATTAAAATTGGGATTGTTGTGAAAAAAATAACACAATATTTTTGTTGAAAAATTTAAATTTACAACTATTGTGTTTGCTAGTCAATCAAAGGAGTGATTCAGGAATAGGTTTTAGCTAACATTGTTGATGTACAGCTGGATGAATTGATCAGCAAGTGTTGGGAAGAACCAGTTCATTTGCTCTCTGACTCAGGTCATTGATCCAAAAGAGGGCAGCAAATGACTACTCCATAGTCGATAGATATTTTATATTGGTTACTAACTGGCACTGAAAGGTTAGCGTGTCAGCAACATAGGTTACAAATTTCATTGTGTATGTGTGTGTGAGAGATCTCTCTAAAAAGATGCAAATGCCACCCCAGATGATCACACAAAAATAATAATGAAATACAAAGACAAACCAATTGAAATTGTAGACATTGCTTAGGGACTCTATGGAAATTTGTGGCCTGAACCCCAGATAGATTTCCTAAAGCAGGAAATTATAGAAGGCAGGTATTCTTCTAAACTTCCCTATCCAAACTTCCCTATCCAAACTCTTTTAAAGGAAAAAAACCCTGTAAAATAGTCTTAGGTTAATTTTCAGCAACTTTTTTTTTGTAAAGGTGGCCATTAGTCTGCCCTCCCTTACGCAGTTGTCAGTGGATACTGGCCCTAGATCACCAGAGTTTGCCAACTAAATTATAAATCCCTAAATGACTTTGGGGCTATTTAGCTTAAAGATTGCCTTCCCACTCATTAGACAGAGAATAATGTTTCACTTAAGGATGGAGAGAACATTTAAAAGCTCTGGGCTTGGTGGGAAAGCAGACAGCAAAAGATATCTTGATCATGTAAGGACTTGTAATGAAAAAAAACTTATTTCAATATTTTAGCTATTTTAAATGTGTTTTTGGTGATCTTTTTTAAAAGAACACACACATACACAATTAAAATGTATCACACATATTTCTCCTCACATCTTACCCTTTAAATTACTATAATTTATTAATGTGCTCCTTTTAGCACAGTTCCCATATTTCTTTTTGTGAGTGGGAGAGCACAGCAAAGAGTCAGCATTGTCAGCAACAGCACAGGCTGGAAAGAAGATCTTTAGAACCTGGAAGCAAGAATATGTTTGTGTAAAAACAAGTCATAAGAACATAAGAAAATAAGAAGAGCCATGCTGAATCAGGCCTCAGCCCATCTAGTCCAGCATTCTGTGTCACACAGTGGCCCACTAGTTGTACACAGGGATCTCTAGCAGAAAGGAGGGCAGAACCCTCACCTGCTCCCGACCCCCCACAACCAGTACCTGGGGAAAATCCTGCCTGCCTCCATCAACACAGAGGTGGCACTTGGATGTCCATTTCAGTAGCTACTGATTCCCTTGGTGTCCATGAATCTGTCTAATCCTGCCTTGAAGCTGTCCAGGCTGACAGCTGTCACAACCTCCTCTGGAAGTGAGTTCCATAACCCAATGACCCTCTGGGTGAAGAAATATTTCCCTTTATTAATCCTAACTTTCCTACCTTGGAGCTTTAGGGAGTGCCCCCTAGTCCTAGTGTTGTGTGACAGAGAAAATATGTTTTCTTTATTCACCTTTTCTATCCCATGCATGATTTTATACACTTCGATCAAGTCACCTCTTAAACGCCGTCAACCCAAAGTAAATACTTCTGCCATATCTTCCTACACAACTAGGTCTTATGAAGTAGTTTGTTAAGGCAAACCCTGTTATCTGCACTAATATGCACACCTTTGTAAGAAAAAGTCACAATTCTCCCCACACAATAATTTCTCTGCAACACAAATACCAGGAGAAAATTTAACAAAATTCTCATTGGTCTGTTATTCTCCATGATGTTTGACTGTTAGGAAATATTGGGTGAGGTGGGGTTTAATCTGATAATTAATACTTGTGAATATTATTTCCATGCCTGTTCTTGAATCCTGGGAAGCCCTACCAAGGAGAATTCCAGCAAAAGTCCCAAGAAGAAGCTCCAGCCCTGAGATTCTTCACCGAGGGAACATTGTTGAAAAGCAAAAGTGGGTTCACTTCTAACATGACAAAAGAGCTGCCACCTTCTGTTGCTGGCACTGTGGTAGGATTACCACAAGGAAATCTAGGCTGTTACAGACATGGAACAAAAATCTTCTCTCTTTCAAGGCTAGGTTCTTTCTTTCTGAGTTTTAGTTATTGTTAATTGCTGCCAAACTGACTTTGACCTATGGTGACCCTATATGAATGAGAGACCTCCGAGTCATGCTATTATCAACAGTTCTGCTCATGCTTTGCAAAGCCAGGAACGTGGCTTCCTTTTTTAAAAAAATCTTTAATTAATTTTGAACACAAGCAATCTAATTTACAGCCAAAGTAATATGTATTCAAAAATAACAAAACAGAAAAATGAAAAGAAGTGAAAAAGAAAAGAAGAAGAAAACGATGAAAAAAGACCTATGACTAATACACAAAACGGTCCCTACCTCCAGAAAAGTAAAAAAGAAAGAAATATTCTACTTTTATGGATCCAATTAAACAATCCTATTAACATTAATATGCATAACCATGGGTTATTACATTGTTAGATTTTTATTGGTCAAAAACCCATAATTTCTAGTCTTTGCTGTTTCTCATACATATATTGGCAGAGACCTAATGCTTTGCCAGCATGTTGTAGGATCTCAGCCTTGGCCAATTTACATTAACTTACATGACTAGCCCATGTACATATCCTCTGTTTTCCTTCCACACCCCTTTTTTTCTTTCTTTTTCTTCATTCTTTCTCTTTATTTTTTTACATTTCTATTTTAAAAGCCAAACAACAATGAAAGTAGCAGCAGCAACAATTTAGCTTGACAGTTGAATGACCATCCTTATTAAGTACAGAATTTGAATTTGAGGAATATGAGGAAAGCAGTAAAAGGGATTTTAGTTTCCATGAGAAAGAAAGGGTTCGCTGGAATTTATTTTGAGAGACCAATTAAAATATTAGCATGTAAAGTGTTTTAAAATATTGGAAAGCTGTCCCAAGTTTTCTTTTGTTTTGTTCATTTTGCCTTATCTTATTTCTGGAGCATTATCCAATTCAGTGGATCCTTCTTTTATACTGCATACAGAATTCCTTTAATGTGTGAAGCTCGATGGTTTGAAATATTGGCAGTCAGTAGGCTAGAACTATAAAGGAATTGTACAAAAGATCTTGGTTGAAAACATCATCCATTTATCTCTAAGCAGTTTATCAAACACTGCGGGAATCTTTTTGTTTTATCTCCCAGATTTTCAGTCAATGGCTAAATATAAATGAATGATTACAATGCTTATGTAGCACTGCAGCTAATTGTTATATTAAATTCTATCCACGAACAGAATTTTAATGTTCCTGTTGGCATTTTGTCAGCAGTTTTCCTGCTGTTTAAAAGATCTGTCTCTAATGGGATTAAGCTGGTTAATCAAATCATAAACTGGTACCTCAATATGTTGTGTTGGATGCCTGGAGAGCACTTCCTTGCTGATGCTGAATATGAATGAAACCTAGTTGGAAACTAAAAGGGACATGTGGGTATGTGAAGAAACAACTATCAATTCCTTTGCTCAAGTCTGACACCAACAGAGTTGAGAAGGCAGGAAGAGTTTTTAGATTATACAGCCAAGGCTTAACCTTGGCAGCTCACTACGGACAATCTTTTTCATGGAGACAATCTCTATGAAGGAAGGTATGTTAACCACTCAGACATTATGCCATATCATAACCTGTCATAAACATGGATTAGAGTTTAAATTTAATTCGCAAGTAAGAAAAAACAGGCAGCAGGACTGGCCAAGTCACTTTCCTTCCAAGACCAAAAGAGTGCCCATGCCAGTTGCATTGGTCTTATAATATCTGGCTAATATGCTTTTATGTATCCAGTGGAACTAGCATGGATGCCATCTTGGTTTTGGTGTCAGACCCAAACAAACTACCAATGACAGGACAGCATCTGTCTTTGGACCTGAAGTCTAAAGACTGGCACTAACAAGGACTTGTGTTATTCACAGCAGTCTCCTCCATCATATTGCTGTCATCTCTCAAGGCATGATGCTTCAGATGACTGTATCACCCTTTTTAAAAGTAGGAGTGCTCTGGGCAAACATAAGGTGTTGTTGTTGTGTGTCCATAGAGCCATTTCCAACTCATGGTGACCCTAAGATAAACGTTTCTTGGCAAAATTTGTTCAGAGGGGAATTGCCATTGTCTTTCTCAGAGACTGAGAGATTTATGATTTTGCCAAGTTCAGCCAGTGGATTTCCATGGGCCAAGTGGGGATTAGAAACCTGTTCTCAAGAGTCCTAGTCCAACATTCAAACCACTACATCACACTGGCTCTAAATATAATGTGATGAATCCCCAAAATGAATTGTTCACTAGATCTTTTTTTTCTTGATCTAACTGCCTATTCCCCAAAGACATTTCTTCTCTTTAGAAAACAGGAAGTGATGTAACATGAGAGAAGGAAAAGATTTGGGATAATGACAGTATAAATGTGAGCTGATAGCAGAATATGATATTCAACTGCATAACTTGATTTCTTGATATGATACATATGAAGTTCTAATCATATAACAAGCAAACCAACATTTAAAACAGGAGTTTGGGAATCTTGCCACTTCCAAAAAGATTTGGATGACAAAATATTTTTCCAGTGACCAAAATGACTGGCCATGATGAGAGTAAAAGTCTAAGACCATTGGAAGAGTCACCAATTCCAGACTCTGACAACTGATTTCAAGAACTGATATAAATCTAACCCTTGTGAATTCGTCTGTCTTCATGGTGCATCAGGGTCTTGAGGCATTTCATCAGATAGAATTGAAGATCAACAGTTTAGCATTGTAAGTTGTCACTAGAGAAACAATTTCAGATCATGGTTTTGATATAGGATGTACATACACATGCTTTTGTTGCAGAAGAAAAAAAGGATATGCCAAGACTCCTTATGTGGAAGAGAGTAAACCCCTGTGGGACTTTCCCCCCCACAATTTTTGGTTATTTTATTTAAATTCTTTTTTTTTTGCAAATGAAATACAGGCAGCTCCTGAGTAACAAACATCTGACTTATGACCCATAAGTCATAACTTAAGAATGGGAGTGAGATAACAGGAAATGAGAAAAATATACCTCTAGGAAGGGAAATTCACTCCTGAAAGAGTTATCATGAGAAAAAGATGTCTCAACTGAAGTTTCTCTCCCATCTTTGTTTCCACAACAAGCCATTTTTTTTCCAAAATCTGTCCCTGTTCTCACAGGGACAGAACATGAGGTGAAATCTTCTGAACAGGGGCACAGACAGCAAAATAAACACTACAGGGGTGTTAGCCTTTCCCTCTGCTATCCAAAGTGTGTGTGTGTGTGTGTGTGTGTGTGTGTATATATATAGAGAGAGAGAGAGAGAGAGAGAGAGATTGAGAGAGATACTTAAAAACGTACCTATACTGACTTGCATGCAAAAAGTGCTAAAAACTTTAAAAATGAACAAAATGTCACAATAATCTCAGTCATTGGGGAAATATCTTCTGAAAGCCTTAATTCTTACATATGAGAACATGATGTGCAAATACTAATATCCCATGTTTGAAAACTCCCTAACAAGTAATTTGTGAAGTAAGTTTAGATGTCATTGTTTTCTTTGTGTCTAGCTCTGATTTCTGATTTTCGCTTTTGTGTGAAAAGCAGTATGGCCTCCATCCATGGTACCCAGACTCTTGGTTAACTCTTGGTATGCCTTGTACAAGTTTCAATATAAATCAATCTGTTTCTTTCTGAAAGCTATTTAGAAAAAAACCCAATGGCTTCAGTCAAGTAATGGAAAAGTCCTATCTGTATAAATCTGCATGGAATAGATTTCCAACCAAGAACAAGCTGAGCACACATTTCAAATTAATATCAATTCATACCAAGCCTAGGCCATACATTTATAACTTCAGCTCCAGCTGTTAAATAAAATAAAATAAATGTTAAATGATAGATTCCTCTAGTGTCTGAATCTAGATTTTCTAGCAGTATTGTCTGTATTGTTATTGTCATTTACAAAATACTCAGGGAGCCAAATGTCAATTAAAGTAAAAACATTCACATTTGTATTTCCCTTCCAAGGTTAACAACTCAGTCCACATCTACTCTGTGCTACTGGAAACTTGAGGAATAATCAAAGGGGAGGCGTCACTTTAGAAATCAAAGGGAATGTGACATACTAGTGATTTTCAGACAAAGGTTCAGCAGGAGCTACATTTTTGTGCAGTTAGGTGTACTGGGTATAAAAAATCAACAAAAAAAAGGAACAAGGTGTAGACAATTTAAAATAAGCCACAATACAGGAAAACAGTTAGTTAGTTGAGATGCCACAGCAGGAGATGTATTTCTAGGACATGCAATGCATCTTCCTGATTCAACCCCACTGAATGGGAGTTAGTTTTGAGTCATGCTGTCTACACTTTAGTACAGTGCATTCTTGATACCTGCTACGATTTGGTCTAAGACCTCCAGTGGGTCATAAACTACATCTCTCATACCTTTTAAAAGATGGGCTACAATTCTAGGGCTGATGGGAAGTGAACTATAATTCGAACCATTCAGGGAAACCAAATGGGAGAAGAAGAAAACAATAGAACATGGAATTTTCCAGATTTTATTATTTTTAAAGCTATTAAAAATAAATAAATAAACAAATAGCATTCCCATGTTTGGTTCTTGTGGGTTTTCCAGGCTGTATGGCCATGTTCCAAAATGCTTCTGGAACATGGCCTTACAGTCCGGAAAACTCACAACAACCCAGTGATTCTGGCCATGAAAGTCTTCGACAATACATTTTCATGTTCTCTTAATAGCACAAAATATTTAATATATGTCAAACATAGCTTTCGTTTTGTTCTTTGAAATACCAATGTAAAAAAATCGTGCATTTTCTCCCTTTCCTTACCAAACCTTTATGAATTCTCCCATTAAGCAAAATGGGAAGGGGGGGGGGTATGATTGCAGCTATACTTCTTCTTACCCAAAGCATCTCCCATTGTGTCAAATGGAATTAGGAGAGATTTCCATCACTGTATGGGAGAGTGCCGTGTATGTGTTCCATCCAAGGTATTAAATGGTTGCAGCTTCATCCCTGTATTTATATTACTAAGCAAGTCTGTGGATTATCTGAGACTAAAATAAATTCCTTTTCCTTTTTATGAACTAATATTGGTAAGTGCAGCATTGTAGGGAATGACTTCTTTACCCAATTTGCTGTGATTTCTAGAAACTATGGCCCTTTCACCTTTATATGTCAGTTTGAACTGATCCCAACCACGTTCTTTCATTGTGACCTATATCAATGGAGAAGAGATTTTTCAGTCAGTACAATATTTGTGAGAACAATGTTAAAATACTTCATTATGCTTTTGTTTCCTAGGTACCTGAGGGAAGAGCAATTTAATGAGGACTGGAGTTGCTGGGTTAGGGCTAATCCATATCCTGAAATTGTAGAGCCCAAACTTGGGGATGACCATTTTT
Source organism: Anolis apletophallus (assembly GCA_030556195.1). Taxonomy (NCBI): domain Eukaryota; kingdom Metazoa; phylum Chordata; class Lepidosauria; order Squamata; family Anolidae; genus Anolis; species Anolis apletophallus. The sequence continues at coordinate 33,648,250 of JARBWK010000006.1, read as the reverse complement.
GATGTTATGAGAGGTGGCCCGCCAGAGAATATGTTACTGGAATATGTTACAAAGGTGATGTCCCTGGCAATGTCTTTAAATGTGAGACATTAACCATCAACCACAGTTGCACAGTGTATTTCATCTTTAATAACTAGTAAAATTGTATAGTTGCACAGTGAATGCTGTTCATGTAACCTCACCTTGAAATCTGACAAATGAGAAACATCTCTAATCAACCACTTTCTCAAGTCACTCCTGACACTGAAAAAAACCCCACTTCAAGACAGTGTTCTCACTCTGAACTTCTTTCCCCCTTGCCTTGAGGCCCTTCTTCCAAAGAAGATGCTGGGCTATATTGTTGTCTGTATTGCTGCCACCACTGTCTGACTGCAGCAGAGCTCCATGACAGCTCTTAGCCATTGTGGGCATCTCACCAGCAGTACCCGTGCAACCAGATAGGAGGGAGGACAGTTGCTCTGTGATCACCTGCCATCAGCAATGGCAGTGACCCAACTCAATCCACCCTCTTTTCTTTGATCAGTGGTGGCAGTGGCCCATGTGGACATTGGATCAGTCTGAACTGGACCTGATCTTGAAATCAGCATTATGCTTAAGCTATAGACTTGCTCTGAAGTTTCAGTCAAACTCCAAGGCATCCCCCAATTTTTATCAATGTGGGGAAAAGCCAAGAGTGTGGTGTATGAAGCCTGTGTAAAAAAAAGCCCTTGGTTATACTCCATTTCTGTTCACATTTGTGTCATTATTTCATCTAATCCAGAGGTTTGAAAAATTATCTATTGCACAGCAACTTCCAGAATATCTCCGCCTCCACTAGTAAAATCACTCTTTTTAAGGTCAGGTGTAATTTCCCTAACAGAGTAGTAATTATTAGATTGTTAGAGTATAGAACTCTTTTTTGCTTCTTTTGGCAGAAATATGGAATATTAAGTGTAATAAACCATAAAAGCAGGATGCTTTTATTAGAACAGGAGGGGGAAGCATGTGGAATCACATCTTGAATTCAACCAAATGGAAAGAGGGGGCAATTTCTACAATCACCAGAAACTCATGGTGTAGCTTTTTTCCCTGAACTGAATAATTTCACAATGCAGGTTGTTTGTGTTTGAAGGCTTTCTCACAGGTAAATTGCTTCTGAGGTTAGACCACAAGTATTGCATTGTGGTTTCAAGTCAAGAGAATGCTTCTTATGGTGGGTGCCTTTGTAGCCTATGTACTATTTGGAAAGACTTATTCACATTTTTGCATGAACTCATCGGGCTCTTCCTCAGTTCGCATTCATGTAGTGTGTCTGCAATTGTAGCTTTTCATAATAGAAAAAATTACACTGCTTATTATGCATTCCGTGCAGATGGGAGATGTAATAGGATGAGAAATTATCTTAACTCTTAAACCTTCTATTATTATTATTTTTTAAAAAAAATAGTTCTTGACCTTGGTGCACAGTACAAGACCTTTCCTGTATGCTGGCCATGCCACATTTCCCTAGAGAACTTTTTTTTAAGCTTTAAGAAACAGAAAAGATCTTTGTGGAATAAAAATCCTGTTCCATATGAACTAAAACCAACCAACCAAATTAATCAATCAATCAAGTCTTTGCATTTGGTGGAAGGAGATTCCAGGAGGACACAGTTTCAGGTACTGGTGCACTGCAGCTATGGATCAGGCAAAAATGGAAACCCAATGTGACAGAACTCCGTTTCTCACAGAGCACTATTTTGGCAATGGGTTATGTGAAAGCACTACACAGAACTGGAGAAGGGGGCATGATGTGCATCTGCCCCGTCACCAGTCATTGGGTGAGCACAATGGCATATCCAAGCTCAATAATATCCAACACTCATGCTTCTGTCATGATCTCCCATCATGCTGGGCTAAAGGGAAGAGTCAATCTCCAAAAGGAGGTACTGAAGATTCACCAGCATGGGGGTCACAAGGAGAGCCATGTGGATCTGGAACTGTAAACTTAACAGAAAAAAAACATCCAGCTATTCAAGTGAACATGGTGAAGCAACTTGATGGATGTCTTATGATGCTTAGCCAAGGGACGGCTAAAAATGATGCTTGGAGTTACCCTGTTGTCTCCCCTTACCATATTGGCATCCCTTAAAGGAGGGGCCTTGTTTCCTGGAGGATTTAGCTTTGGCTTGTAAGGAGAAATGGGGCTTGTTGGTAGCTCCACCAAATGGCTTGTGATAAAAGGGAGTGGTGGCCAATTCGGCTTCGATTGATGGGAGAAATGTGACGGAAACCCAAACCACTGAGCAACTTGCTGGATCCTGTGCATGTGTTACAACTATGCATTGCTCTCAGGATTGAACAGATCAGTTGGATTTCATCTTTAATAACTAGTAAAATTGTATAGTATCACAAATAGTATACCAAAATTGTTTTAAAATACATTTCTTTACTATTTATTATCAGAAAATCTTTGATTTATATTATTATTTTATATACCTATATACTTGAGGTCACATACAAAAAAATTCTGATAGAGAGGGGTTGCAAGAGGAAGAAGTCTAAAGGACTTGTCTTAGATATATGGAGGGCCAATCAGATTAAGCTTGTGCCTTACTTCAAACTTCTACCACTTACTTTGGTAATCTTGAATATATTTTCAGGTTATCGTACTGTTTACATTTTGTTAATTACCAACTAATTTTTTCACATTAATGTGATTTCATACTAAATACAAATCTTACATAATACAGTAAGTGTAATTAATTGAAACTTTACCCTTTTAATAATATGGTTTAGTTGCAAAATAGTTTATGCATTAATTATACTCTTACTTAGAAAGTGTGGTACTCAAACCTATATGTAGCCTGAAGAGGTTTTGCCTAATTTAATTTTGGCCCTTTACTACTGCCACATTGTGCAAGCCTGGTCTAGACAATACAGTTGGCAGCACTACCGAGGCTCCTAACAGGCATAATGCCCCAAAAGGATCAATCTGTTGACAAGATTGTGCCCAAAATGCTCCCATTGGCAAAAGTGGGTTGGATAGTTCTTGCTGATTCCTCAACCCTTTATTACCCATGGATCCCCCATGACCAATTCTTTCCATGGGAGAAAGTAGATAAGATTTGATCTTCCTCCATTAAGCCAACGCAAAAGCCGCAATGGATCCAAAGCCTTCATTGATGAAGATGTCTTTCCAACTGTGGGAAGTTTATCCTGGAACAAATCTTTTATCTTTAGTTGTGTTCGTTTATCAGATGCGCAAACTTACTTCTTTCACAGTTGTTTGAGCAAGCTTATTTAAAAAAGCAGTAATATTCACTGATATTCTTGTCAGGAACATCTTGACTGATCCATCTATTTGGTTTCTGATTCATCCTACTCCATTTTTTATAGCAGACACATATTTATGTGAGAAATGAATGGTCCATTTCTTGCCAACTATATAAAAACAAACCCACAGCTACTAAAGTGTACTTCGGATGTAGAAATTTATATTTCCCTTAATTGAAACATTGATCTTCTAGTGTCCTTTCATCATTTTTTTAAAAAGCATTCTTCTTTCAATATTGTTCATCTTTGCCATAAAAAAGAGAATGAATATAGACCCTCTTAGGATAGAAAATGAAGACCTCTTAGAAAGCACATATCTATGTTGTTTTTCAAAGAAAATGTAGAGAACAGAACCCATGAAGATGCAGTACAAAACCAAGTCCAGAGTTCAAGAGAAATTGCTTGCAAATGTTTTCTTCAGAGAAGCCTTACTAATAATCATGTCTGTTCAGACATAAAAGACGTAGAGAAGGGCATATGCTAAATGTGCTATTTATATGAACACTGACTCGGAGACTGTCATGCCTTGCTACTTGTGCTTCTATTTAGTTTAGATACATGAACTTTGGGGGCATGTAGTCATTGTTTATTTGTAATATACAATGAAATAGTTATCTATCTATCTACATGCCTATTTCTCTTTCCCTCAACCTGCATACCTAACTGCTAAAATAATTGAGTGGTAATGAAAAATATTAGCGGATTTTCTGTGCTGGCAAAAAATGGCAAAAAAATCTGAATTGTGTATATGCAGCATAAATGTTCCACTGACATAACTATACAACATATGTGGTGTCTTTTCCCTGTAAAACCACCTTTGATGACCAACCTGTAAAATAAAGAGTCCGGACACTTTATTAATTAAACCTAATAATTGTTTTTTTTCTTAAGAGATGCTATAAAGAGGGAGTGACCTGGTGTGAGAAATGCAAGAGCAGGAGGTTTCCTCCCAACCCCCATTCCACCTTTTCTTGGGCAAAAACACCTGAGCCCTAAAGTGAACCCCAAAGTTGGGTTGCTCCCTCAGCCAGCCCACACCTGGAAGGTCTGCCTGAGAAGATGCTTGACATAAAGTGGAGCACGTAACTCTCAAGCTAATCTCAAAGAAAGCCTCTTTCCACATCTCCCTAGTCCTGTGGCCTAAAGAGGCAGTTATAGAGATCTCTTTTCCACCTAAATATTATAGTTTGAAATTATTATAATGAATATAGTTTGAAATGGTTATTGTTTGAAATGAGTAACCACATTCACAGATCGGAATGGCAGTGTGATTTGTATGTATGTATTTCGGTGTTTTATGTTTTTAATATATTGTTGCAACAGGTTTTTAAATTGTAGAGCATTGAATTTTGCTGTAAGTCAATCTGAGTCCCTCTATTTATTTATTTATTTAAAACTTTTGTACCCCGACCTTCTCACCTCTATTGAGGAACTCAGACTGGCATCTATAGAGGTGAGAAGGTCAGGGTACAAAAAATTTACATAAATAAATAATAAATAAATAAATGGAGGTACTTTTGGTGCTCACCAAATATGAATTACTCCCCCTCCCATCCAGCATCCTGTTATTTAAGACACCACCAAAGCCAATTAACAATTTCTCCTGCTAATAGTATGGGATAGACAAAAGCCTAAAAACAAACCCCAGATGCATGACAGCGAAGACATCTTCTGGACTTCCCAGAGGTCTTCCAGAGATCCTAAACAATGATGACATCATCATTTACACTGGCTATAGGGTTTCTGTTGTACTGTATTGGCCATTAAGGACATTTCCCCACCAGGGCTATTGAATGGAGGCAATCATCAGAGTTACTCCTGCAGAATTCTGGGAAATGTAGTTTATGGAAACAGAGGACCTCTCTAGCTGAGAATTCAAACAATCTATATATTTTTATTACTTGCTTAGTCACCCTCCACCAGCAGTGCTCTGGGCAACTTACAACATAAAACCAATAAAACACTTTAAAAAAATTACAATTAAAAGAACTAATCAAACACTTTGCCAAAGAGCCAAGTCTTCAGTGTGACAGTAAAGCATCTCAGTTCGCGCATGGCTCAGATGTCGGGTGGCAGAGAGTTCCACAGTTTTGGGGCAGAGGCTGAGAAAGCTCTCCGCCTAGTGACCTCCAGACGGATTTCTCTAGGGCCCGGCATATGGAAGAGATTCTCTTGGGAAGATCGAGGTGACCACTGGGGTTGATAGGGGGAAGATCAAGGCCGACAAGGCCTTAAAGGTCAACCGTTTTTTGTCACTTAGTGTAATTTTAACAATGTTTTAATGATGTTTTTTAGTATTATTTTTGTTATTTTTATGGTTATAGCATTGTTTTATTTTGTTCGTGAGTCGGCATGAGTGTTGCCTGCCGATCACTATGTATGTCTTGTAACCCGCCACGAGCCCTCGGGAAGAGGCGGAATACAAATGCAAATAATAAATAAATAAATAAATAAATAAAATACCAGCACATTGTAGGAGATCTGGAATTTGATTGGTAACCAATGCAGCTGGCATAGGATAGGTGTTATATGACATCCCACAGGAGTTCCTGTAAGGAGATTGGCAGCTGCATTTCGAACTATACGAAGTTTCCGGGTCACTGACAAAGGAAGGCCAACATATAGAGCGTTACAGTAGTCCAGTGTTGAGGTGACCGTGGCATGGATCACCATGGCTAAGGCCTCCCCAGAAAGATAGGGTGCCATCCGCCTAGCCTGGTGAAGATGGAAAAATGCCTGTTTGCTGACGGCAGAGACCTGGGCCTCCATCGTCAGTAAAGGGTCCAAAATGACACCTAATCTTTTCACGGTGGCAGATGGAACAAAAGTCTCAGAGTCAAGGGTAGGCAATGGTTGCTCCACTCCCATAGGGTGGCCAGGCCACAGGATATCCGTATTTGCCAGATTCACCCTCAGCCTGCTAGCATGCAGGCATCCAGTCACAGCTTCAAGGCATAGAGTGAAATTATTGGGTACCGAAACTGCCCCAGTCTCCAAACGCAGAAGGAGCTGGGTGTCATCAGCATACTGATAACACTCCAGTCTGAAACTCCATACCAGCTGAGCAAGTGGTCAAACATAGATGTTACATAAAAGAGGGGAAAGGATAGCCCCTTGAGGTACCCCACAATAGAGGGGGGACCTCTCGGTGACTTGTTTCATCCATACAACTGACTGTCCTCAGTTCTGGAGAAATGAGCTGAACCAGTTAAGGGCCAGCCCACAGACTCTGGACGGGGTGAGGCAGTGTATCAGCATATCGTAATTGACAGTATCAAATGCTGCAGTGAGATCAAGAAGCACTAGCAGCACCGATCCGCCTCGGTCAAGCTGGCAATGGAGCTGGTCCATGATGGCAACCAGAACAGTCTCGTTCCCATGCCCAGAATAGAAACCAGACTGGAAGGGGTCTAAGCCAGCTGTGTCCTCCAAGAAATGCTGGAGCTGCCCCACTATCACCCGCTCAATTATCTTGCCCAGAAACGAAAGATTCGAGACTGGGCAGTAATTGGCAGGAACTGAGGGGTCTAAGCTCAGCTTCTTAAAGAGGCAGGGGGCAAGACTACTGCCTCTTTAAGGCCATCTGGGAAAACTCCTTGTTCAAGGGAGCTGTTGATTATATTCATCAGAGGGCCTCGTAAACCGTCCAGGCAGTCCTTGACCAGCCAGAAGGGGCACGGATTGAGGGAGCAAGTGGTCAGTTTAGCAGTGGCAAGGATCTTGTCGACAGCTTCTGCGTCCAGTGGGACAAACCAGCTGATGGCAGGCCTGGTGGGTGGCCACAGTGCCTCAAACTCACCATATCAATCGTGAGGGGCAACTCTTGATGGAGCAAAGCAATCTTATCCACAAAGAACTTTTGAAATGCCTCAGCGGTGATAGCCAAATCAACCGAATTTTGCACCAAGGGGGCCGGATTGGTCATCGAACGAACTATTTTAAACATTTGCACTGGATGGGATCTAGCAGAAGCTATTAAAGAGATGTTATATACTTTTTTGGCCTCCCTAATAGCTGACTCATAGGCCTTCCAAAATGCCTTATAAGCAGATTTCGTTACTTCGTCACGGGTGCAACACCACGCGCTCTCTAACCATTTCCGTTCTTGTTTCATCAACCACAACTCCTCAGAAAACCAAGGAGAGCGATTTCGGGGGGGGGGGGATAGAGTGGGCACCTGGGGGCAATCTTCTCTAAGGCTGTAGACAAACTAGTGTTCCAGTTGTCAGCCTGCCCTTCGAGAGAGTCGCTTGCAGCTCCCAAATACCCTAGAGCATTCAGGAACCTGGTGGGTTCCATAAGGCTCTTTGGGCGAACCAAAATTGGCTCGGCACCTACGTGAATTCCAAAGGCCCCACCCTTATCTACATTTTCCAGAATTATGCAGGAGTAACTCTGACAATTGCCTCTGGTCTATAACCCTGGTGGGAAAATATGTCATGTGACCAAGTTGGGTGAGGCAGGATAAATAAGATGGCTTTATAGAAGGCATTGAGCATTGGCTGTGTGAGGGAAAGGATTTCAGTATCCAAAACAGCCAGAAAGGTGAATTACATAGACGTAAGTTGGACAAACCCCAAACTATCAGATCTTGTTTGTTCTTGTTCTAGGCTTTATTCCAGAGAAAAGAACTGGTAAAGCTGCCTCTGAGTATTCCTTTTCTAAGGAAAACTAAGGAATTCATGAGGTCATCAGAAGTTGACAGGTGACTAAAGACCATGTCACATGCACTGCCAGAATGCCCAGTATTGCAGAGGATTGTGCCCAATATCTCATTGGATCATAGTAGTATGCTAGAATTAATGTCTTGTGTATGTTTCATGTTGACATGATAAACACATTTGCCCTATATGGAATAAATACATTCATTTGAAGGTTGCCTCTGGTGATGTCCAAAAGGGATGCCTACGATGACCAGGAAGTACCACAGATGTTCTGTGGGCATTCAGTAGTTGCAATGGAGATGACATGGACCTGATTTATCTCTTATTCCTGGTGCTGATGAGTGCAGGGAAAAGGGCTTGGCAATGGTGGCCTTTGTGGACCACGGTCTGGTCAGCATTGCATCCAGTCATTTTAGCACATTTTTAAATGTTTTTAAGCAGGTATAATTTGAACCAGGATTTTCTTCAACCACCAACACTCTGGGAACATGGAAAATCTGAATCAACAGGTAAATTTTGGCTGTATTTGCAGTTCTACTTATTTGAACAATGGCAGCAAGATAGAGATTTCAGAATGTGTAAAGCAGAACTAGGTGTAAAGGCTGTATGTTTATTCCTTATATTCCTTGATCAAATATATCAATGATCACTCTTCATCTCTAGAGATAAAATGGTCAACGGACACTCTGACATATGGCCAGTGCCTTTGCTTGCCTCCTGAATTAGCTGAGAGAAATGGAGTAATGTGGCAAATATAAGCAAAGCTGGAGTTTGAATTTGGCTTTTATAAAAGTAAGTTGAAGTCAATTTGTAGTCTTGTAGACTTAATGGCCACAATGTCTGGCCAGATATACATTGAGAGTAAATGGATATCTTCACACCTAACTTTTCTTTCTTCAGTTCTGCAATCTGCATCTTGGTGGTTAGTCTGGAAGCAAATCTAATGACCACAACATCTGGGCAAGGTGTTAAAGAAACTTTTAGTATCTTCATTAATTTTCTTGCCTTCTAGTCTGAATAAAATTTCTGGAGAAATAAAGAAAATGAGCATAATTTTCATCAATTTGATTGTTCTTAGTGAAAATGTTATCCAATTCCTACATACACATATATGAACATGTGTAATTTAACCAGGAACTTCAGCTTGTGTTGCCTGTCTTGATTTAAATGTGTTAAACAAAAGCTGGGGTGACAGCATCTGCAGTCATTAAACAATCTTTCACACTATGTAAATAGACCCAGCAATTTTAGGGGAAGAAACCCTTAGGCTACAATCCTGCTTCATCAGGATGATGGAGTTTCATACTCTTAGCTACCTTATATAACCCAAGACGTACTCGCCGCCACACCGCGCCGCCGCCGCGCCGCCGACACCGGAGGTGTGCCGCGGCACACCTGCGGCACACCTCCGCGGCACACCTATTCGCCAGGCCTCCAAGCAAGGAAAGGAGCCAGGGGCGTGGTGAGGATCGCCGCGTCACAGTGACGCGCGCCGCTTCGTCCCGCCCCTGGCTCCTTTCCCCTCCCTTCTTGGAGGCCTGGCAAATAGGTGTGCCGCGGAGGTGTGCCGCAGGTGTGCCGCGGCACACCTCCGCGGCACACCTCTTCACCAGGCCTCCAAGCAAGGGAGGGGGAAAGGAGCCAGGGGCGTGAGGATCGCCGCGTCACAGTGACGCGTCGCCGCTTTGTCCCGTCCCTGGCTCCTTTCCCCTCCCTTGCTTGGAGGCCTGGCAAATAGGTGTGCCGCGGAGGTGCCGCAGGCACACACCTCCGCGCACACCTCTTCCACCAGGCCTCCAAGCAAGGGGGGGAAGGAGCCAGGGGCGTGGTGAGGATCGCCGCGTCTTACAATCGGGGGTGTCTTACTTTCGGGGAAACACGGTACTTCTGCTGTTGCCGCATCACAACACTCTACTTAAATCAGCCAAATCTTGATTGCTGGAAATAAATTAAACCGGTGGGGTGACTGGTTATAGTTGTGTGTGCTACTTCATGTACTTCCTCAAGCAGAGAGAATTTGGAAGGAATGGGGAAGTGTGATGAGAGAAGCAAGCACATGCGTACTTTTGCTCTATTGTTCTCTTTGGCATGCAAAGTGGGTGTGGAGAAGGAGATGGAATTGTGGAGTATGAGGAGACATGGTGCATATGCAAGTCTCCGGGTCAGATGTAGAGGAACAGGGTGGGGGAGGAGATGAAGAAAAAACTGGGTGTCCAGGTGGGATGGTGGTTGCAGTGGGAAGAGGGCAAGAACATCAGGAATGGCCATGGTAATTTGACTTACAGCAGCAGCACTCCCCCTGCCTTCTCTACTAATTCCAGCTCCAACTTTCTCATCTTTCCCCCCTCACCTGTCCAAGCAAGTGAGCAAGTGCATAGGGGAATAAGCACCAAACTGGGCTAAATCACTCTGCCAGCTCAGGGTTTGTTGTATTGTACCTGTAGTGGCAGCTCTAAATCCATGAAAATGGAGGGCTGATTGTATGTTTGAATGCTATATAACTTCTCTTGCACTGAATATCAATTCTTATTAATATTACAGGGGTGTTTTTTTTGTTCCATACAGGTCTGTATGCAAGTATGTGCATATTGGGGAGAAGGTGAAATGCATGGTACTATGTATATACATAGCTACTGTTGTCAAGGAAACAGCTTTCTTTCTATATATTCTGAATGGCAGTTGAGTGTCAGTCAAAGCATCTCACACTGTGATCTTAGGAAAAAATATTAAAGCCGAACAAAGAGGAAAAACACTTTTAATAATTATTTAGAGGTCAAGTAGAGCTACTTCTGGTACAAGAAACAGTGCGAGTTGGAGGACACAGTACTTTGGGAAGTTGTCTGTATACACAGAGAACATATGTTGTTAATACATTGGACCAAGCCAATTAAAGATGTCATTTCAGTCAAATATAAGTCCTGCACATAATACAATAGTACTTTGTGGAAAAGTCCTTGGATGGAGGTGAATTTCAGGGAAGAAACTGGTCAAAAAAGAAATCCTCTGCATTAACATCCACTTTACATCCATTTTACACTTATTTTTTCAGGGACAATTTTCAAATTGGATGTTATGTATGCATCTAAGAGGACCTTTGCTGAGGAAAAACATAACATAAACAAAGGCCATGAGATATTGCTGCTTGAAAGGAAGGAAGAATGGGTTGTTTTTTTCTCTTAAAGAAGCTAGAAAATTCTAATCAAGATTTCAGATTTGGTTTTAGATGAATTACAACTCAGTGAAACATAATTTTTTTTGAGATTTAACATGTTTAATTGTTTCCACCTGCAAATATGAGTAAGTGACCAATTTAAGACAAAGTAAAATTAATGCGGGGGAAATTGTTGAATTGCACAATTTCTCCGCTTTCTCAGGAGGGGACCAGAGATGTAGCTACTAGGTTTCGAGAACCACTGCAGTGTCATGGGTCCCAGTGTGCCAGGTGTCTTTTTGTACAATGGGCATCATTATACCATATGTGTTGTGCATGTGTCTCTCTGGGATAGTACCAAGTACAAGAGTGTTAGGAAAGGGCTATGCACACTTGCAGCTATGGTGTTCGTGCTATACTACCGCCATAGCCCATTACCACTGGACAATCAATCTGTCTATGTAAGGCAGGCAGCAAAAACTCGTCAGTCACTGGTTGCACGTCTATCACATATTCTCTGAATAAGGCATCCGAGTCAGTTTGGAGACTCTGCCTGATTCCTGGACACTTGGAATCTGACCCTGAATACTCCTTTGTATTCAAACTTAGTGAAACTCATTTTTTGAGATACAACATTTTTAATTGTTTCCTCTGTACATTCCTCTACTTATCTTGGTTTTCCTGACTACTGACTAATAAATCCTTTGGCTTCTTGAATTCTGGATTCTTCATTGCCCAAATACTCTCCCCTCCTAGTGAACTGGCTGACCTCCTTCCTCCGCCAGCGGTCTCAAATGGCTGACCTCCTTCCTCCGCCAGCGGTCTCAGCGTGTGAGGAGGGGTGGGGTGGTCTCCGAGGGTTCCCCACTGACGTGTGGGGTCCCTCAGGGGGCCATCCTTTCCCCTCTGTTATTTAACATCTACATGCAGCCGCTTGCACAGCTGGTGCGGAGTTATGGGCTGACCTGTCACCAATATGCCGATGACACTCAGCTCATTCTGAGGATGGGGGCAGGCCGAGTCCGTCCCCGATAATTTCCAGCATTGCCTTGAAGCCGTCACTGGATGGCTGCGAGCCAGTAGGTTGAGGGTGAATCCGGCGAAGACGGAGATCTTGTGGCTGGGCCACCCGGGCGGGATGGGTGCCCGACTTCCGACCCTGGACGGTGCGGCACTACAACCAGCGCCGTTAGTGAGAAGCCTCGGCGTCCATTTGGATGCTCAGCTGGCCATGGAGACTCAGGTCTCCATGGCCAGCAAGGCTGCCTTTTCCACCTCCGCCAGGCGAGGAGGTTGGCCCCTATCTCTCCCGGGAACGACCTAGCCACGGTGATCCAAGCCACGGTCATCTCGAGGCTGGACTACTGTAACGCGCGCTTCGTTGGCCTGCCTATGTCGTCGATCCGGAAGCTCAAGCTGGTGCAGAACACCGCCGCCCGGCTCCTGTCTGGGGCTCCAGCAGGTAGCCGAATAACCCAATCTTGCGGGATCTGCACTGGCTGCCTATCGAGCACCGGGTCGCCTTCAAAGTGCTGGTTCTTACCTTTAAGGCCATTCACGGCCTGGGGCCAGCGTATCTGAGGGACCGTCTTGCCCTATATTGCCCACCGAGATCACTGCGGTCAGAAGAGACCAACTTGTTGGCAGTTCCATCGGCCAAATCAGCCCGGTTAACATCTACTCGCGGAGGCGTTCTCGGTGATAGCTCTCTACGCTATGGAACGCCCTCCCGGCTGAGACCAGAGCCCTGAGGACCTACTCCCCTTCAGGCGGGCCTGCAAAACCTATCTGTTTAGGCAGGCCTTTGGGAGTAGGCCCATATATCGCTGCTATGTTAAGCTGTTGTTTTAATCTGCCACTTTTAATCTGTTTTAATTGTTTTAATTGTATTACTGTTTTAGTTCTATTAATTGTACTCTATGCCTTTGTACTGTTTCCTGGCGCTGAGCCAGTAGTATGTAAGCCGCCGCGAGCCCCCGGGAGTCGGCGGCGCAATCGCAATAAATAATAAATAATAATAATAAATAACTATGACAATGGATCGTTTTACAGAATGGGGGGATTACTTGCATTTCAAGGTCTCACCTAGTGCCTCTTTTGTGCGAAGGGACCTCCACTGGGCAGTGAGACAGGGCACAAGACACACCAATGTACATTCCTACAATTCCTTAGAAGGGCTGTGTATCATGCCAGAGACAGCTATATCATTGCAAACTTACAGCTTGTAGTCTCTGCTATTAAATTTGTTTAAGATTCTAACATAAAATGACTCTGTTGAAAACAAGAATATCCCTAAATTTTAGCAAGTTCCACCTCAAGTTCATTTTGGGACTTTTACCATAATCAAGCCCTAAAAATTCCCAAGTGTTTTAGTGGTTTGCTTTATGGTGAGGTGGGATAGTAGGGTATCCTTTCAGATGATGTGAAAATCTTTCTCTGCCAATGGAGAGCAGCCTTGCTGAAGGAAGCAGATTCATGAGAAACAAAGAGCACCTTGCTGTAGCATTCCACAGATTTTCAAGGCCTGTGGTACATTTCACTCAACTAAAATTCAAAAACATATAAGCATTTTAAATGCATGCATAACTGAAAATAGATACAACTGGAAATACATATTAGTATTCTTTTATTATTATGAAAATTATTCATATCTTCTATTTCTCTCATGCCATGGAACATGAGGGAAGCAGGATAGTTGCACTGACCCATATAAACATCACTCCAAAATGTGGAGCCTCTCCAAAGCATCCTCAATTTTATATCATCATCGTCATCATCATCATGTTTTTATAATTATAAAGCCCTAAACGGTTCTGGCACAACTTACTTGTCCGAATGCTGCTTCTTCTATGAACCAACTAGGACATTAAGATCATCTGGGGAGGCCCTGCTCTCAGTCCCACCTGCTTCTCAAGTACGTTTGGCAGGGACGAGAAACAGGGACTTCTCAATGGTGGCTCCTCGGCTGTGGAATGCCCTTCCTACAGAAATTAGATCGGCTTCCTCTCTGTTGGCATTTTGAAGGAAAGTGAAGACCTGGTTTTTTGAACAGGCATTTGAATAAGCAGTTAATGAATATTGGAATATGGAACAATTGGATTATGAGACCGGATCTTGTTTTTAATTATGAGAGGCAAATGAGTTGTTTTTAAATGATGTTTAATGAGACATTGATTGTTATTATAGTGTTTTAATTGTTTTATGATGTCTAGCATTGAATTTTGCTATTGTTCGCCGCATTGAGTTGCCCGAGGGCTGAGAAATTGAGGTATAGAAATGAAGTAAATAAATAAATAAATAAATTTTATACCCCAATTCTGGGCACCATAGTTTAAAAAGTGGTATTGACAATCTTGAAGGTGTCCAGAGGAGAGCAACTAAAATGATCAAAGGTCTGGAGACCATACCCTATGAGGAGCATCTTCATAGTTTAGTATGTTGAGAGCATGTTTAGCATGCAGCAGAGAAGGTTGAGAGGAGACATGATGGCTATGCATAAATATGTGAAAGGATGTCATAAGGAGAAGGGAGTAGGCTTGTTTTCTGCTGCCCTGGAGACTATGACCCAGAGCAATGGGTTCAAATTCCAAGAAAGGAGATTCCACCTGAACATTAAGAAGAACTTCCTCTCTACCACAGAGTGTAGTGGAAGCTCCTTCTTTGGAGGCTTTTAAACAGAGGCTGGATGGCCATCTGTCAGGTGTATTTTGATTGCAGGGGGTTGGACTAGATGGCCCACGTGGTCTCTTATGATTCTATTGTTCTATGATTCTATAATTCTATGACTGGCTATGGCAACCCAATGGATGACAATGGACAATCATATTCCCTTAGTTTTAAAAGAACTGGAGCATTGAAGCACACCAAAATACCCAGGGGCGGTCCAAGGTAATTTTAAATGGTAAGCGAACATTATTTTGGCGCCCCCAAATCACTTGATAACAAAAGGTATAAGGTATTATTTATTTATTTATTTGCAACATTTTTCCCCGCCCTTCTCAGTGGCTAACAAGGCAGCACATCGATGCCCAAACATACAATGTAAAGAACCCTAAAACATACATCATTAAACAATAATTGTTTAAACAAACATATACTCATCACTCAGATTAAAAATAGAGGTAAATAAAAGATTTTTTTAACAAACCAGAAGTTTACGCATCACATGTTCATATAGTTACATTACATAGAATTAACACAAAGTAACTTTATTTATTAATCTTTGCAACAAATTTAAGTGTTTTTTTTTTAAAAAAAACATCGAGTTATCCTTAACACACAAGAAATTGAACACTTTTCAAATCAAGGCAGATAATACACAATGCCTGCTTTGAACTGGATTATATGTGTCCACACTATCACACATTCTAGCTCAAAGCATTGTTTTGGATTTGATATGGCAGTATATAGAGGGGACTGAAGCCCCTTCCACTCAGCCATATAACCCAGAATACCAAGGCAGATAATACACACTGCCTTCTTTGAACGGGATTATCTGTGTCCACACTGTCACATTCCAGCTCAAAGCATTGTTTGGGATTTGATATAGCAGTATATAGAGGGGGACTAAAACCCCTTTCACACAGCCATATAACCCAGAATACCAAGGCAGATAATACACAATGCCTGCTTTGAACTGGATTATATGTGTCCACACTGTCACATATTCCAGCTCAAAGCATTGTTTGGGATTTGATATGGCAGTATATAGATCGGGACTAAAAGCCCCTACCACACAGCCATATAACCCAGAAGTCCAAGGCAGATAAGACACAATGCCTGCTTTGAACTGGATTATATGTGTCCACACTGTCACATATTCCAGCTCAAAGCATTGTTTGGGATTTGATATGGCAGTTTATAGAGGGGGACTAAAAGCCCCTTTCACACAGCCATATAACCCAGAATACCAAGGCAGATAATACACAATGCCTGCTTTGAACTGGATTATATGTGTCCACACTGTCACATATTCCAGCTCAAAGCATTGTTTTGGATTTGATATGGCAGTATATAGAGGGGGACTGAAGCCCCTTCCACTCAGCCATATAACCCAGAATACCAAGGCAGATAATACACAATGCCTGCTTTGAACTGGATTATATGTGTCCACACTGTCACTCATTCCAGCTCAAAGCATTGTTTTGGATTGTTTTGCCTATGGTACAGCCTCTTTCCCTTTGTATAATCCACCATTAAGAAGAAGGGTGCCACAGAAGTATGATACATATTCATATTTATCAAAAGCATAGACAATATAAAAAGGAGCCATCACTAATATTAAATATACTATGTTATAAATTATAATATATCAATACATATTATATTTTATAAAGATTATACTATATGGTATTAATATAAATTGGTATTAAATAACCCTCTCTCTCTCTCTCTCTCTCTCTCTCTCTCTCTCTCTCTCTCTCTCCACACACGCACACACAACTATTAAATAGGAATAAATAATACTGAATATATATATTACTTAATACTTTATTATTTTTGGCATAACTATCCTAATAAGGATCTGGTCCTATGACTCTCCACTGTGACAAAGGCACCCTTGAAGCAAACCAATTTAAATGCGAATAGAAAAGCCAAACAGCAACCTTTAATGAGGCTTGGATTTCAAACGCCTCTTTAGTGGGAGAAGTCCGCACTTTTGGCAAGGCTTTGGCCCCGAAATAAGGAGAGAGGAAAGCAGGGACTGGAGCCAGGACGTAGTCACAAAGCAAACATTCCCGAATAAACAACTGCTTGTATTTTGAATGTCCCAGCACTGGGAATAATCGGACTTTTGCCAGAGCTTCTGTTTCCAGCAAAAGAAGCCAGGGACGAGGAACTGCCACCTGAAAGGAAGCACGGTCCCTTAAGGTACCTCAGCAGTAGAATACAATTAAAGGACAGAAGCAGGGAAGGAAGGGGGGTGAAAACACACCCTCAACACTCAAAGGTATTATAAAACTTTTATTTCCTTCCTTTCTCCACCTTCACCCTTTTCTTCTCTCCTCCCCTTTCCCTACCTCTTCTTTCCTTCCTTCCTTCCTCTCCCTTTCTCTCTCTCTCTCTCGGAGGAGGAGGCGTTGCCGCTGGCGGCGAGGAAGAGGGCCGGTCAGGGAGGAGGAGGCGACGACCATGCGGTGCTGCTCCTTCTTCTTCCTCCTCCTCGCCGCTCAGCTCAGGGGGCGGGAGCGGAAGCTGAGCCGGGGGCGGGGCTTTGAAAGGAGTGTTTGCCCCGTGCCTCTGCCCTGCCTCCTGACTGGAGAGAGAGAGAGAGAGATGGGAGGAAGGCAGGCAAGAGGAAGGCGAAGGGCCGAGGATGCGTCGGTGGCGGGAGAGGTGGGCCGGGGCCTCCCGATGCGCCCAGCAGGCGGGAGAATTCGCCCCTCCAAGATGGCGCTCTACGCGGGGGCGTAGGTCGCTTATATGGACGGACCGCCTCTGAAAATACCTGGGATTACTCTGGACTGTGCTCTGACTTATAAGGAGCACTGCTTGAATATCAAGCAAAAAGTGGGTGCTATAAATAATATCATACAAAAGCTGACTGGCACAAGCTGGGGATCAAAACCAGACACAGTAAAGATGCTTTGCTACTCTGCTGCTGAATACGCATGCCCAGTATGGAATACATCTCACCATATTAAAACAGTGGATTTAGCTCTTAAGGAGACATGCCACATTCTCTCAGGATGTCTATGTGCCACAGCACTGGAGAAATTATACTGTTTAGCTGGTATTTCACCACCTGACATCTGTTGGGAAGTAGCAGCATGTAATGAAAGGACCGGGGCATTGTCACATCCGGCCCATGCTCTGTTCATATATCAATCAGTAAGCCAATATCTTAAATCAAGAAATAGCTTTGTGAGATCTACAGAAATACTTGCAGGAACATCTCAGCAAGCAAGAATCCAAAAGTAGGAGGTTAAAACCTGGAACCTCAATCAGTGGCTAATACCAGATGAGAAACTCTTTCCTGGGCACATGGAATGCTAGGTGACTTGGAAGGCTCTGAACATACTGTGCTTTGGCACAACAAGATGCACACAGCTAACCTTAAGAAATGGGATTGCAAAGTGGAGTTTATGACATGTGAGTGTAGAGAAGAGCAAACCACAGATCACTTACTACAATGCAGTCCAAGCCCTGCCACATGCACAATGGGGGGGCCTTCTTACAGCGATATCAGAGGCACTCCAAGTGGCCAGCTTCTGGTGAAAGGAAATTTAGTACAATGCTAAGTTTTAAACTTTGTTTGTGGTTTTTCTATACATTATAATTGTAGTCTCAATTTGCTTGTGACATGATAAATAAATAAATAGTCTTAAAAGAAAGCAATTGCAAACCTCTCCTTGATTCATCTGGCCAAGAAAACCAATATGTTAAGGGCAATTTTAAAGTACATAATAAATATTTAAATAATACAAGCAATTTGAAAGTACATAATAAATAATATAATGACAAAACCAAATACATTTCCATCTGGCTCTTTGTTGGTGTAAAATACACACATATATTGCAATAATAAAACAAGTAAGAATTAGCTGAAAAGTAATCACTATATCTGTAAGACATATGGAATAAGAAAACAGGAATATTTATATAAAACTCACAAATGTCAAGGTCTGTTTTCTCCAAACTCAATTTGTGTTCATATTTGGGCATATAGAGTATTTGTTCCAGGTTTGGTCTAGATCAGGGGTGCTCACACTTTTTCAGCATGGGAGCTACTGATTAAAAAACCAAGTCCCAAAGATCACCTACCCAGAAATGTGAAACGTATAACTATGTTCCTATTTATTTATTTATTTATTTATATTTATTATTCATTTTTATGTACCGCTCCTTCCAGCAGGCTCGGGGCAGTTTACATAAAATGAAGTTATAAAACATCAACATTTCAATTGAATAACAGCAATATAAAACAGAGCATAAAAATACATCCAACCACCCCATTTCTCCCACACTGCCATATTACCACACATATTATCAGCCAGAAAGTAAGAAGAGAGGCTGTTGAACTGCAAGGCCATTTAATACTCAGCAAGGTAAACAAAGGGGCATGGAAAAATACATCCAACCACCCCATTTCTCCCACATTTCCATATTCCCCAACATATATTTCTCAAGGAACAAAGCAAGCAGAGAGGCTTTGGAGCTCAAAGGCCATTTTTAAACATTAAAAATAAACACAGAGACATGCCACAGAACAATCAAGCACCCACCCCAAAGTAAAAAGACCGACCTTTGAGATGCGGTAAGGAAATGACCCCAAAGCGTCCTTCTCCTCCTCCTCCATCATTGCTCCTATTTCTACGCCGCCAGCATGTGTGCCGCCTCCAAGAGCTCACGAGAAGTCCGAGAGGCAGAATGGGCGCTTCTGCGCATGCGCACGGGGCCAGCCATGCATTGCGTCATCCAGGCCCGCCTCCTTTGGTCTCCTACGACTCTGAGTGGCTGGAGAAGGATGGAGGGAGGAGGAGGAATCCAAAAGAGGGGGCCCATTCTGCCTCTTTGACTCTGCAGCTTTTGGAGAAGGCGCGCGAGCAGGGAGGAGCAACGACGGAGAACTTCTTTGCAGCGTGCAGGGGCGCGTGAAGAGGACAAACTGCAAAAAACCTGGTCAGAGGCCTGAAGATCACCAGGATGAGGCCCAAAGATCACCCTGGTGATCCCGATCACCATTCTGAGCACCCCTGGTCTAGATCATTCATTGTTTGAGTCCACAGTGCTCTCTGGATGTAGGTGAACTACAACTTCAAAACTCAAAGTCAATGTCTACCATATCCTTCTAGTGTCTTCTGTTGGTCATGAGAGTCCTGTGTGCCAAGTTTGGTTCAATTCCATCATTGGTGGAGTTCAGAATGCTCTTTGATTGTCTTGCGGCCAAATTTGGCAACAATTCGTCCAGCGGATTTTGAGTTATTTATTTATTTATTTATTATTAGTTTCACTTAATATATCGCTCTCTCTGGAGCCCAGAGCGGTTTACAAGATTAAAATAGCAAGTAAAACATAAACACAGTAAAACCAAAATAAAACCCCAATTAAAATCCCATTCCCACAATACTGCGACAAGCAGCAGAAGTGCGATGGCGACGGATGGCAGTGCTAATGGACGGCATTGGTTATGATGTCACTCAAAAAAAACCAGAGCATACACACACACACACACCATATATATATATATATATATATATAT
This sequence comes from Anolis apletophallus, assembly GCA_030556195.1. Classification (NCBI taxonomy): domain Eukaryota; kingdom Metazoa; phylum Chordata; class Lepidosauria; order Squamata; family Anolidae; genus Anolis; species Anolis apletophallus. The sequence goes on along the minus strand of JARBWK010000006.1, from coordinate 33,627,939 downwards.
ATATATATATATGGTGATATATATATATATATATATATATAAAAATATATATATAAATTCCCCCCATCCTTACCTTCTGAAAATATCTTACCAAGGAAACCCTATGATAGCTTAGACCTGGGGTCACCATAAGTCGGAACGATCAGAAGGCACACAACAATAACAAGGAAAAAACCAAGAGTAGTGTTGGAGTGTGTGTGTGTGATATCTTTTAACAATAATCAAATTTAGAACATGTTCCGACTGCTGGATCTGAGAGCACTTTGAAACTCCAAACCTGATTCTTTAGGAGGAGTGCAGCCCCATTTGAAACAGGGTGAAAATATACCACCATGCAAGGTATTGATCCAGAACATCATTGGTATACTGACGACATCTCAGTCTATGCTTACGGGTGACCTCATGCAATGATTTCATGCAGATGTTAAGTTTAACAGCATGGGGATAGAACAGAGATGCATGGAACAATATGATCTCTCTTTTGTAAAGATATAAATGTGTTGCTCCACCTACATGTTTGGTGTACTGTGGGACAGCTTGCATATAACAGGGTAATTTTTGTTTACAGGTACTATAAGAGCAAGGTACTTCACCAAATGGTGTAAAGTGTATGGATGCTTCTTAATGCTACATTTCTTCACAATGATGTGCTATAAATAAATGGTACTGTAAAACATCGGTGCTCCAAGCTCTTAAAAGCACTCCCACATATTCTGTTTCCCAAAAGCAAGGAAAAAAACAAAAGAAAAAATAAGGAAAAAAATCCTTCCAGCAATTAATATTTATATATTTGTAATGGTGCGCAATACATATACAATAATTATAAAATCCAGAGCTTAAGTGCTTTCTCTTCTACTCAGATCAAAAAAGAAACTTTTAGACCCATCTCAGAGGATTTCTTGCTATTACAAATATGAAGCCAGGATGTTTAAAATGAAAAAAGAGAAGGAGAGGGGGGTGGACGAGAGAAGCAAATTTAATAAAATGGTAGTGGGGGAGGGGGAACTGGGAGAGCAAATGCTCAGTTTGATGGCTCCAGAGAATGGAAGGAGATTATGTTAAGGTCTAAATGGAGCTTTAACATTTTTAAATCCAGAAGGTCTAATCTAATCTAATCCTTTTCAATCCAATTTTTTAAATGCAGCCTAGACAACAGGTTAAAGAAGCTAGGCCTTGCAGTATTGTGTACACACACACACACACACACACACACACACACACACTTCAGAACAAGCCTATGTCAAACACAGTTGGCAGATGTGCAGCTTTTTCCTCTTATTTAACATTTTAAACATGCTTTCCCCCTTTTTAGATGGAATGAAAATATAATTATAGCAGTACCTGAAAAGAAGACTGGTACCCTGTTTGGTTGCCATTAAATCAGATCTACCTGTTTAAAAGCATACCCTATAACATGTATAGATAGAAATAGGAGAAGCATTATGATTACAGTTTGTTGCATTTATATAATACCTTTTCTCCACTGAGCTCAATGCGACATATGTGGCTCTGTCTTAGCTTACACAGCAACACTGTAGATAGGTCAGGCTGAGTGAGGGCTTTATTGCACAAGGCATACAAGCTGGTATTGAGGTTGCACTGTCATCTTTGGGGGTGTCCCTATTACATGATGTTATGGGCATTTTGTTGCCCATGTCTCCTTCCCATTCCAGGGAACAGCGAACAGTTTTTCGGCTGTATGGCCATGTTCTAGAAGCATTCTCTCTTGACGTTTTGCCTGCATCTATAGCAGACATCCTCAAAGGTAGTGAGGCCATAGATTCACTTTGGATTGTCCACGCTGTAAAGAGTCACTTGACATTCCTTCAAATAGGGTCATAGCAACCATTCAAAAACATGTTTTGTCTTTCCCCCTAGTAATGTAGCACTGGAATTATAACTAGACATTTTGACCCAGTTCTACCGTACAACCTCTGAGAATGCCTGCCATAGATGCAACAATCCAACATTCAATTCAATTCAATTTATTATTTCATGAGTCGCTTTCCACTAGAGTGCTCTAAGCAACTTAAATACAGATAAAAACAGCATGTACAGTATATTCAGTGATTACAAATTAAAAGCTTTAACAAAGATCCAGGTTTTAAGAGCTTGGGTGAATGACTGTAAATCGGGTATGGATCTAGAACATGAATCTGGAACATGGCAATACAACCTGACAAACCTACAACAACCTTAGTACAATTCGATACCACTTTATCTGCCATGGTTCAATGCTATGGAATCCTGGGACATAGTTTGGTGAGGCACAAGCCCTTTTTGGAAGAGAAGGCAAAACAAACTGTAAAAAACTAACAACTCCCAGGATTCCACAAGAAGTGAATTCACAATATTTAATCCCATTACCTTATTCATTTGGGAACTTGTTAACAGGGTATATATAAGTGTTATATAAAAAAGTAAAGTTTCAGAAGGATGTATTTCTAATGTCGTGTTGTCCCAAGCAGCCAAGTCTACCTTAGCTATTGCTAACCATATGAGATTAAGGTGATGCAAAGTAACTCCCTCATTTCTAGTCCATGCAAGATGAATGCCTTTCTGCACCAGTGATAAATAAAAAACAGAAAAGGTCACATCCCACATGGCATCATTTTTGGTTTTTTTATGTCTTATCACATTAAGTCCAGTGTGACTTCAATACCACTTCTTAAACTGCCCAGAACTCAAAAATATTCTCCCTTATGCATTTTCTTTAGAAATGTCAGCATGTCCTCTGTAATAGCTCTTCTGTAACTGCAAAGGCAGCTCTGGATATTCAATATTATGATTGATTTTTCTCAGGTTGGCAGCCTGAACTGGCACTTGGGCTGTTCTTCTTAAAGGTGTTGTTTTGATAGATGGCAGCAGCTGACACCAGAGAAATAGACAGCTTACACTGGTGAAAGTTTAGTGAGAAGAATCAAGTTCTAGGAGAGTTCACTGCTTACTGGCTTGGGATAAGGCGTATTGCGGGTTTAATTGTATATAATCATGAATGTGCCAGTTTGAAAGTAAAGTTGAGATATACAACACAAAATATATAAAGGTTTAAAAACAAAACACTGAGGTTAAATGGAGATACTCCTACATGTGGGTTATTTCCTATAGCTCTTAGGGCAATGATGAATATAGAGGCAGTCCCCAAGTTACGAACAAAATAGGTTCTTCTAGGTTTGTTCTTAAGCAGAATTTGTACCTAAGTCGGAACAGGTACATTATTTAACTCCAGCCAAAAAAATATATTTTCAAGCTTTGGGTAGCACAGGGAAGCGTTAACAGCCATGTGGTGTTTGCTTTCAAGAGTTATTTTCCCTTCTGAGGGGTAGATTTCTCTCACTGCCTATTGTCTCACCCCTATTCTTAACTATGAGTTGTTTGTAAGTCAGATGTTTGTAACTCAGATGCTGCCTGTATGTGGGAATTGTGTCCTGTCCCAACATATATACATCTAAGGATGAAGAGAATGTGATCTCATTCCTGAATACTTGCATTACACAGTAGACATCATTTTAAAATATTTTCCAGAGCAGAAAAATATTGGGATGCCAGCACTTTTGGTAACAGGTGAATTACAAAATGGTGATCAGGAGGGAATCACTTCCAGTGTATCTGGAACATATTGATGTGGTCTAAATGTGGGTTATAGGAGTGAAACTTGAGCCCGTGCTCATGCATTTGCTGAGCTTTGCACTAGGACAGGGCTGTCCAACTGCCGGCCCTGCAGGTGTTTTGGACTTCAAATCCCAGAAATCCTAACAGCTGGTAAACTGGCTAGGATTTCTGGGAGTTGAAGTCCAAAACACCTGCAGGGTCGGCAGTTGGACAGCCCTGCACTAGGATATGTACTATCCATGATTCAATGAAGGCAAGCAAATTAGCAATGAACATTGATGCTCTGATTTCACTGAAACAAAAACTTCTATGCACAAGTATATGGAATCTGGCAACTAGGATTGAATTTGCCCTGAAGCCCTTGTCAACTGTACAGAAATACTATATCCAATTCAATGTAATTGCTATTTAGGGACTACATGCTGATAAATGTAGCAAAATATATGCTGTGTGTCACAATTAGGGATATGAACAACTTAGAGTCAGTTTTGATCAATTCTATTTGCATTTCTGTTCCATACTTTCCATGCTTCTGTTTATAGCACACTATGTTTTTTCCTCACTAATGCAAATCTGTATGCACTTTCTGCACACATTATTTATGTGCTTCCCTTAATGTATGCCTGTTTGTACACATTTCCCTTATTGACTAAAGCATGTTTGTGCTTATTTTGCAATTGTATGCATTTTATCCCTTTGCATTTTAAACAGGTCTACATAATGTTCTGCCCAGAAAATGTGCCACAATGGAATTTCTTAGGCAACTGTCTTGCAACAGGTCTTGGGAGGTAGGATGGGTCATTTGGGTAAGAAGGCACTAAAACCCTCTTCAACCACTAGACATAGACCACATCAATCTCAGTTGAATCACTTACCTACCATCCAACTAGTCTGGAAAAATACAGAAAGAAACTTTCTGTCTACAAAATATCTCAAAATCTATGAATGAGAACAGATGAGGAGAAACGGGTAGAGAGGGATGCCGTGGTGAAGTCACACTGATATTTCAGGTTTCTTTCTTCCCCTTTACACTTTTTTGGTGGACAGTGAAGAATGCTATAAAATCCTCCACAACATTGATTTTCTGGTTGAAAATCCAGTTGAAGCCCTCATGAAAAAAGAAGGAATAGGAGAATGAAATAGACATGAAGGAAAGAGGCGTTTGAAGACTGTTTTTGCAGCCATTCCCTTCAACAGTTTGAATTTGGCTGGGGCACTTCTGGTTAAACCTGTTTTCTCACTATTTCAGTTGCCTTTACAATGTTCTGATTTTTCACTCTTCCATTTTCTCCCACTGCCCTCACCTTACTTCACATATTGTGTTAAATAAGTAATGTGCATTTAATTAACTTAATTTGCACGAAGTTATATAAAAAACAAATGTATAAAATACCCTTTGTGTATAAGATGCATATGAAAAAATGAATGTCATGTTTGGATTTGGGTCCCATCTCCAAGATATTTAATTATGTAAATATATGCAAATACAGGTGTTCCAAAATCTGGAAATAAAATCCAAAAGACTTCTGGTTCCAATCATTTCAAGAAAGTGATACTGAACCTGCAGTTTTATTACAGGAGTTCAGAGCAAATCTATCTGGTAGAGCACGGAAACCAATATAATTGGATTTTTTAAAAAAGTATTCTGTTATTTGGATAAAATAATGGGATTAGCTATGTGCAACATGTATGAGCAAGGTATTACAGTTCCCAGCTGAAAAAAGTTAAAAACAAAGAAACTTGTATTCAACAGAGAAAACTATGAGGTATAGGAATTATTTCACTCTTGCTTTTTCTTTTCATATAACTGGAGTCAAACTGTGCTAGAAGGTGTTCCCATGAGAACAAGTAACCTTTTCCTGTTAAAGAAAGGGGGTGGTAGGAAAAAAGATGGAGAAGAAAATTTCAGTTTTGGTTACAGAAACTCCAGTTGTTATACTTAGTAGAATTTTAGCTTTTAAAATCTAGAATTCAGTTTTTAATGCTTCCTCCAACAAAGATGTGGCCTGATTTAGATCCATGTTGTTGTCCTGAATCTTCATTCTGGGGATGTGAAATTTAAAACAAAGTAATGTTTGCTTTATAGATTGTTGAGAAGCTACTTTGAGTTGAATTTTAGTTTTAATATCAAATAGAAAGGAGAAAAATGTGTATCCCTGGCAAAGGATGCAAATCTCAACATTATTTTCTTCATGTGCTAAATGAGAACGTGTAAAAAAATTTGTGGTGAAGAGTAGGTGAGAATTTTATTATTGTTGTCTCAAGGCCCTTCCAGACAGCTCCTATATCCCAGGATCTGATCCCAGGTTTTCTGTTTATCTCAGATTATCTGGCAGTGGGGACTCAGATATTCCAGTTCAAAGCAGATATTGTGGGTTATTCTGCCTTGATATTCTGGGTTATATGGCTGTGTGGAAGAGTCCTTAGAGATAATGTACATTTTTTGTAGAACAATTTGTTTTTAATGTTTAAGTTTTTATTAAGCATGTTAATGGCATACAGAATATAAGAAAAGCATCAAAAGAGAACAAATAATACAGATATGCTATTCTCTCAACCTTCCCACCTCTTCTCCCCATCCATGAACCACTCAGTGTGAAACTAATATCTCAAAAAGACCTACCCTTATCTTTGCATTAATAAATTTCCCCTTTGTAGATCAATTTTTGCTCATTTCTATACATGTGAAAAATTTAAATATTATTTCAGTTATTTGCTGTTTTTTCCTCGGAAAAAAGGCAGCTTGTGACATTGAATGAAAATGACAACAATTACAACAAAAGAGCAACAACAGCAACAATTGTTGTTGCAGATGCTATTAAAAAGTATAGGCACTGGATAATTTGTCTGTATCTGTGAGCAACCTTCATCTTCTTTTTAGCTTGTTGTGTGTCTCACCGTCACAAAGTGAAAAGAAGTAAGGGACATTATTGCACAGAATGTAACACATTGTGCAAAATATGATTATATATGCACACACATTTGAAATCTCTCTTTAGTGATGATGGTAAGACCTTTTATGGCATTTAAAGAATCCTTTACAATCCCTCTTGTCATATCAAGGCAACCTAGCTCAACCATAAATGAGACACTGGTGAAATTTCTTCATATGTCTACAGGACCTATAAGGGGAGGAGGAGATCAGACTGTAGATTGGCCCAGAACCTGGAGAGTCAAGGAGGCGTGTGTGAATTTTGAAAAAAATGCAAGATGTTTTAGAGATTAATTTAACAGCCAAGACAAGCAATGAAGTGAATAGAGTATTAGCATTACTAAAAGGTAATGATTGTGTGTTAGTATTAGCTGTTGGAATAAAGTGTTGGCTTCAATAGATATTTACAACAAGGTCATTCAAGCCAGAGCCTTCCTCCCACCAGAGACTGAAATAAGTCTTGTTCTACTTTGCAAAAATTTATTTTAGAGGCCTCGTATGTCTAGCTTGATGACTTTGTGGTGGGGACCCCAGAACTGTTATAACTAGAATCCCATTTTTCCTATGTGCTTAATGAATAGTATCCAATATTCCCTAGAACCTTTTCAAGGAATTAAGTACTATCTTACCAATTACTTATGCAGGTGAGACATTGTGGTTCCAAGCTCATAATTTTGCACTTAACCACAACAGTAGACCAGCTCAGTCCATCTGCTAAAGCTATACGGAAACAGAATATGAGTATACAGTGAACAATTGTGAAGGAAATCCAGTACAGTTTAAATTGACTAAGAAATGTCTTCCTTTCTTTTCAATCTCAACATCCCAAAGCCACCTACAATATAGCAACCTACAGGATATCTCAAAATCAAATAAAGAAACTATAAGGCAATAATAAAATTAATGAATACAAGAAAATATTTAATTGAAATCCTTAATTATTAAGAATAACCAATTGATCTCAAACATGTTAAAAATAACTTCACTAGTGAAGAGAAGGTAAAGCAGAAGACAGACCCGAGAACTGAGAATGTAGGCTTCTCTTGTGTGCCAAAATGGCCACAGTCTTTTATTGGCCAGAGCACACACAGTTTGAGATGGCATAGAGCAGGGATCAGCAAAGTGCAGACTGCCAGATTAACCAAGCTTCTCCTTGAAAAGCTGAGTGACACTCTCTACTACAGGGGTGCTCAGAACGGTGATCGCGATCACCAGGGTGATCTTCGGGCCTCATCCTGGTGATCTTCAGGCCCCTGACCAGGTTTTTTGCTGTTGGTCCTCTTCATGCGCCCCTGCACGCTGCAAAGAAGTCCTCCGTCGTTGCTCCTCCCCATTCCCTGCTCGTGCGCCGCCTCCAAAAGCTCCAGAGTCCAAGAGGCAGAATGGGCCCCCTCTTTTGGATTCCTCCTCCTCCCTCCATCCTTCTCCAGCCACTCAGAGTCGTAGGAGACCAAAGGGTGACGCGATGCATGGCTGGCCCCGCGCACATGCGCAGAAGCGCCCAATCTGCCTCTCGGACTTCTCGTGAGCTCTTGGAGGCGGCACGCATGCTGGCGGCGTGGAAATAGGAGCAACGACGGAGGAGAAGAAGGACGCTTTGGGGTCATTTCCTTACCGCATCTCAAAGGTAGGTCTTTTTACTTTGGGGTGGGTGCTTGATTGTTCTGTGGCATGTCTCTTTGGTTTTTTTAATGTTTAAAAATGGCCTTGTAGCTCCAAAGCCTCTCTGCTTGCTTTGCTCCTTGAAAAATATATGTTGGGGAATATGGAAATGTGGGAGAAATGGGGTGGGTGCTTGATTGTACTTTGGTATGTCTCTTTGTTTCCTTTTTATTTTTAAAAATGGCCTTTTAGCTCCAAAGCCTCTCTGCTTGCTTTGTTCCTTGAGAAATATATGTTGGGGAATATGGAAATGTGGGAGAAATGGGGTGGTTGGATGTATTTATACATGCCCCTTTGTTTACTTTGCTGAGTATTAAATGGCCTTGCAGTTCAAAAGCCTCTCTTCTTACTTTCTGGCTGATAATATGTGTTGGTAATATGGCAGTGTGGGAGAAATGGGGTGGTTGGATGTATTTTATGCTGTTTTATATTGTTGTTATTAAATTGAAATGTTGATGTTTTATAACTTCATTTTATGTAAACTGCCCCGAGCCTGCTGGAAGGAGCGGTACATAAAAATGAATAAATAATATAAATAAATAAATAAGAAAATAGTTATACGTTTTACATTTCTGGGTAGGTGATCTTAGGGACTTGGTTTTTTAATCAGTAGCTCCCATGCTGAAAAAGTGTGAGCACCCCTGCTCTACTAGAAATAGCCAGAATCGCTTGCCACACCTTGACATAAACAATTCCATGTTTGGTGTGGCAATGACACCTATCCCATAATTACAAATTCTCCTTCCATCTATTCACAGTTGTTCCTGCTTAACTTCCTTGCTGTCTGTCTTGCCTCAGTCCCTGTCACGATGCAAGACCTTGGCCGGCCCCTTAATCACACACACAGAGACGATAATCAGCTAACTACTTTATTGAAGAATAAGAAACAGTTGAAAAGGTAATTGTCCATAAAAATATCAAAAGTAATCCAAAAGGTAAAAAGGTAATGTCCAAAAGCAAACTTGGCATGGAAGTTTCCAAAGACTTGGCAGGGCTCCGCTCAAACAAAGCGGATCAGGGAACAAAGCGAAGTTGCAAGATCCAAGGCACTCCTTGGCAGGCCATTAGCCCAAACTTAGCTACGTGGTCTTGGCTCACTACACGTCTGCATAGGATAGACGTGGCTGAGGTACTGAGGATCTGTTCCCACGGATCCTATACTTAATCCCCTTGGCGAGGCCCCCAACGCTCTAGGCTTCTCCTCCTCCAATCTGTGCTGCGGGACCTCGGCCTGTCTAGGCTGTGGAACCAGCCCCTCCTGCTAGCCTCAATGCTCCGTCTCCTATCAAAGGTTCGACCTTGCCTCCCAGCACCTGGTTCCCTATCTTCGTGAGAGCCGAACTCCCCATCTGCTTCCCGGGCCTTTCCCTCCGTTGTTTCCCACATTCTTTCTTGCGATCCTCGCCCCACCCCCGGCCGTTCATAATCTTCACTATCACTGCATTCAAAATCCGTCTGGCCTTCCTGCATCTCGTAAGGATCAGACCAGCCGTCATCCCAGGCCAGGTTTTCTGTGGGGGAAAAAGGCCCAGCTACCTCAAAATCCCCTTCTTCCAGCCCCTCCAAATCCTCCTCAGAATCAGCTGGCTCCAATGCAAGTGGGACCCCCGGTGCTGCCCCCTGCCCCCCAGGCACGAAAGAGAACTGGGGTGCTACAGTCCCTCCAAACTCTTGCACTCCTTCTACCCCCTCTTATTTGAATCTCTGCCTTAAATCCATATTGATCAACTCCGTTCAAAAGATCCATGTTTTAAATCATTTTATGCTCAATCCTCTAGAACAGAAAACCTGTCATTCACCTCCAAAGACTGTCATTCTTCCTTCCATTACATCTTGCCTGAATTGCTATTTTAAATTATCTTTTTCAACAGATCCGTGCTGTAAATTCTCTTAGCTCTACTCAGCTCAATAGAAATATTGTTGGTCCATCCAGATATTCCCACCATATCTTCCTAAAAAGTTAATAGGCAAACCACTATTTCTTTTTTTAAAAGAATGTGTATCCACTGAAAAGTCCACATGCCTGAATGTGACTTGCAGCCCCATTGCATTCACCCATGCTGCCATGGAATTCAGCAATCTAGCAATCTGCCTGTTATTTTAGCCTAACCTATATGCTGAAGGGGCTCAGGTTTCTACAAGATGTGTCCCAGTTTTGAGGATCTATCCTATCAGCTTGATGTAAGGCATGTTAGCCGGAGACATATCACAGCTGTAACAACAGCTGTGTTGTAACCTGAAGGTTACACATTCAAATCCCCGGGCTGGCTTGGACACCCAGCTGTGAGCCCTGTCCACTGTCCCCCTAACAGAGCGAAAACAGCCAGCTGTGAGTAGATAAACCTAGGTACCGCGCAGCAGAGAAGGATTTTTAAGGACTTATAACAAAAAATAAGGACTTACAACAAAAATAAGGAAGATTGGCTGCCGGAAGGTGGAAAGCGGAACCCATCTCATCTGAGGATGAATCAACAGCACACCCTTGTGACGTATGGTGCGACTGCACCCTTCAAAAATGCAGCCAGATGGAAATCCTTCTAACTATACAAGTGTCTGCACCAGTTTGTCTGTCTGTCTGTACAACTGTATTGTAATTGTATGTCAATTCAGCAGGGATTGTCTGCCGTATGTGTAATGTAATCCGCTCTGAGTCCCTTTTGGGGTGAGAAGAGCGGAATATAAATAAAGTGTATTATTATTATTATTATTAGCAGCCCTCATATTGATCTGTGGTCTAGAAGTCTACTATTCAGGATCCTTCACATCATCCTACAATCTAGCCTAACCAGGGCCCTACAACCAAAATTGTTCAGTGTCTTCACTGTACCACAGAGGCTGTAACAGAAAAACGTAATGCTGATACAGTCACAATAAAATAATTGAAACACTAAAAAAAGAAAAAAGCAATGGAAGAGGACCTAAGAAACTCAGTAATCTAGACCAATTAGTTGGTGAGTAAAATAACTCCCCACCTGTGTCAACTTGTATCCAAGAGTGATTAATAGTGACTGACAATAAAAACCATAACGAACCAGAGTGATGAGGCCAATACGAAGTAATCCTTTTTTTATGCCAAGGAGCAGTGCCGGAATTAGGACAAATGAGGCTCCATGCTAGTTAAGTTATGAGGCCCCTTACCTGGGCCTTGACTGAGGTAGGTCCGGTAGGCCTAAACTGCCTGCTTTGGGGCACACTCCCATAGACTAAAAAATTCTTAATTAACTCTATCATTATCTCTAGAATCACTCAAAAACAGAACACCTTCAAATTTAGAATTGTACCACATAAGCAAAATCCATCGTAAAAAAATATTCGGCAGGAAGATGGGCTCCCCTGACCAGCAGGGCCCTGTGCTTAAGCACACCAAAGCACAATGGTAAATCTGGCACTGACAAGGAGCAGACCAAATAGGACTGTCCACATTAAAGCCAAATGCTAAAAGGTCTACATCTAAGGCTAACCAGAAGCCCTTGAAGCTCAGTCTGCTTGGCAGAATTGCCATGGCCTCCAGCCACTCCACTAGAAACTGTCTTTATCTTCCTTTCTCTCCACTTCTGCATGTGGCTGTAAGGATGGTGTTTGGTCAGCAGGGTACCTAAGTTTAACTCCATACATTGCTAATGCTTTACTAATGACATCAAGATTTTTCAGGGATGAATACATTGCCCCTCCAAATGAGAATTATGCCTCAGTTTCTCTTCATTGCTCCAGATTTTTTGCATTGCATGAAGTGAGGCATTGAAAATAATGCATAGCTAGAACTCTTATATTTGTGTTTGCATTCAGTTGATAACTTCCTTTGAATGCCAAAATTCCAAATTTAAATGCTCAATTCATGTTTTAAGTTACTGAAGTACTAGAATTTTGGGGAGTGAAGGAAACTCAATTGGGGGTGTGGGGAGAACTATCTTTTGGTGGGTCAGTGCCCATATTTCTCTCCCCTCCCCAATAGTCATATTTCTGGGATTATTTTTGGCAGTTTATGTCAGTAAGTAGACTTTTCCCTAAACAAAATTTAGCTAATTGGGTGCTTTTCAGATTTCCATCTTCCACGAATAACTGATCTTATATTAACATGTATTTTTCTTCCAAGTCAAAAGAGTATATAGAGTTATTTAAAGTCAAGAAAGCAAGTTCTAAATATTTGCTTGACAGAGACAAAGATTTTTATAGGTTTTATATTACATCCTTGCTACATTCATCAGGGATTACTCTGAAAAGCAGCAAAAAAGAAGCATAATTGAATTGACGTGCTGTTAGTATGTAGCATTACCAATACTCACTGGACACAAAATTCATTTCTCATGTCATTATGGCAAGTGCTGCTAATGGCATAGCCCCATAACTCTTTGTCATCCCATAATGTCTCATATGTATAATTGGCATTAGTAATCTTACTCTCTGAAATAAAATATCTCAATTGACAATGTGAAACACCCTCAAATGAGGTGGTTATAGAACAAACAAGTTCAGGAAACTAGATTGCTCTGCATTCTGTCCTGAACCTTTCATAACTCAACTTCATTAGATAAACTCCCATTCTATGAAAGAGGAAGATTTTGTTCTATCTACTTTCTCTATGCTAGTTAGCTTTCATAAAAAAATTTTTTTTTTTCTCCTAAATTAAAATGTTTTTTTTCCTTTTCCACATTTACCAGCTTTACAATATCGTTTTTGAGATGCACTGACCAAAATGTTAAATGCTATAGTTGTGTTACTGGGGTAAAAATGGGGGGAGAGGGTCAAAATAAAGGCATTACTTTCATAATAAAAATTGCCCCACCTTGAAATTTCCCTTTAGTGCTCAGACTTCCAGCATTGTGGCAACTTAAAACTTCAGTTGAGTAAAAATTGAACTCTGGCATCCAAAAAAGGGGTCAGACAATTTAACAAGGACACGCAGACACAACATATATTAAAATTCCTGACTTGTGAAGGGCTGGTACATTGCATTTTTAAATTCAAGCTTCACCTCAATGTAATGTCTAGCTGAGACTGACACATAAATCCAGCCTTCCTTCTTTTTAGTAAGCAGTAGCTGGAATCCTGTTGTTTAGTTCTAATAAAAGTAGATCTATTCAATCAGTTGATGCTCTGCCCAGCTAACTGGGCAGGGACATTGTGGTGGCTGCCGCTCCTCCACCTGTCATCTTTTCCTTCCTAGGAGCCCCTTGTGCCCTGCATGTTTTTGGTGCATTTTAGCTAGCCAGGCAGTTAGGGGCAAGCTCTGCTCTGCGCTCTGATTAGCCAAAGTTTGGGATGGCCTTGATTTCCTGCTGTGGATAAAAGAGGCAGTGTGCCAGCTCTCTGGCCAGTTGCCTCTGAGCTGCCCCCTCCCTCTCACTCTGTAGTCATTTAACTTTGTGTGCTGTTATTGTTCTTTCACAGTCCTGCTCTTTTGTCACAACTTGGAGGTGTTTGGCATGGGCCCTCTCCCCCTTTTTTGGTGTGTGTGTGAGCCATCCCAGTGGCTTATTGGGGTGTGGCAGTACCAGTGTCCCAGGACGGAACTGGTCAGAAAACTGCCTGTGACACCTACCATTGTTAAGTGGCATTGGGTAGTCCGATTCCTGATCCAGGACCCATGTGTGGCTGCTAATGCTGTTTTCATTGTAACAAATATACAAGTATCCCAACATTTTGTGTTTGTCTAATTTTGGGGGGTTTCAGAGGGTGGACAGTGGTCACACCTTGTCACGATGCACGGACTTGACCGGCCCCTTAATCACACACACAGAGACGGACTAAAGGCTAACTACTTTATTGAATATAAAACAGTCCAAAAGGTATATTGTCCATAAGAATAGCAAGGTAATCCAAAAGGCTTGAAGCAATTAATATCCAAAACGGCTTGGCAAAGTAATCCAAAAGGCTTAAGCAAGGCTCCGCGCAGCAATGCGGATTCAGGAACAAGGCAAGATAAAAGCAAGGCAAGACTAGGTGGCCACTAGCCAACTTAGCTCCATGGACCCACTTCGCTACACATCTGCTCAGAAGAGACGTGGCCGAAGCACTGGGGATTGGTTCCCACGGATGCTATACTTAATCTTTCGGCCGAGGTCCCCAATGCTCTAGGCCTTGTCTTCTCCAATCTTTGCTGACGGACCTCGGCCTGTCTAGGCTGCGGTGCCATCCCCTTCTCCGGGACTCAATGCTACTTCTCCTATCAAAGGTTCGACCTTGCCTCTCAGCAGCTGGGTCCCTATCTCCATGAGAGCTTTCCTCCCTAGAATCTTCCCAGCCGCTTTCTTCCATGTTTTCACTTAGACACTCCTGCGATCCTCTCCCCCCCGGGTGTTCATAACTTCCGCTATCACTAGATTCCATTTGCACCTGGTTATCTATGTCTTCATAGGGGTCAGGCCAACCATCATCCCAAGCCAAACTTTCGGTGGGAGAAGGGGGCCCAGTGAGGGGAAATGCATCTTCAGGTAACCCTTCCAAATCCTCTTCAGAATCTATCTCTGCTGGTGCAGGCCCTAATGCTAATGGAACTCCCGGTGCTGTTCCCTGGTCCCCAGGCACAAACAAGAACTGCTGTGCTACACACCTGTCCATACAGTTGATATTATTGTCCCACTTTTCTCTCATAACTGAGAGACCAAGACCCAAAGCAATTTGAGTCAAAGTATCTACTTTACTCTATACTAAGAGTAGGATTTTGGTCAATATTTAAAAAAGAAACAATCCAGAGTATAACTTGATACTGGAGTATTATTTCAACAAATCACTGTTTTTGCAATCTACACTTGATATTTATTATTGCAATCTGCCTTTGAACTAACCTTTTCCTTTAACCCTGATTGCCATAGTGCTGACACCTTGAACAACAGAGGAATGTTGATGTTAAAATTAAATTTCCACACTTATGTTGGTAAGAGGGTTTCCCACTTTGTCCATGTGTGAACAGCTTTGCAAAAAAAGGGTAGTAATGGAGCTGCAGGGTTTCCATATTTCTCTAACAGTAAAATATCTTCTATATAATATTTGTTGCAAAAATGCTTGCAATATGATGGCCCAATGTTTAATAAACATAGATTGATAGAGTTGTATTGTTTGGTAAGTTTTTGATCTTTCTTTCTTTCTTTCTTTCTCAGTCCCCTTTCTGCTACAACAACAAAATAAGAAAACAATACAGCATTTAAACTGTGTAAAGCTAAAAGCAGAAAACAAGGGAGAAAAAAAGAGTGACAAGAAAATTAACAGTTTAAACATGATTTAAAAACTAAATATATTTTATTATTTATTTTCGGCATTTATAAGCTGCTTTTGCCTTTAAAAGAGTACTTCCAAACACTGCTTTCTGTTCTTTGGAAATATAAAGAAAGAAGGGGAAAGTGAATGCAGATCCAAAGGGCATCATAAATCATTGATTAAAGTTGTACATAAAGTTGGTATCTACATGAGTCCAGATATAGCCAATGACTAACCCACCTGTTGGCTGATGAACCAACGACTGACCCATTTGCCGGATGACAACAGAGTTGATACGTCTGGCATTCCACAGGACAGATACCACTATATGGCTCTCTCTTGCAGGGGATGTGGGAGAAGCAAAGATCCAAAGAAAACTGGGGACTTCCTTATATATCCCAGCACCCAACCCAGAATCAACTTGTCACTTCAGTTCCACACACCACCCAATATTTCAGCTGATGATTCCTGCCATTCCCAGAGCACATGCAAACTGTGCCAAATTCAAGGAAGGAGAAATCCAATTGAGGTAATTATTGATATGATATCAGTGCTCTGTCCTGCTCTCAAACTACAATTTTTCCTACAAGCAAATCAGAAAGCATGCTTCTTGTTATTGGCTGCATTGTAATGAAAGGAAAAATGATTGTGTTCTGACAGCAGCGTGAAATATGATACCAAATAGAACCACTACCAACTCGTCATCATAGTCCAACAGACAAAGTGATCCAAACTTCCGGAGGGGTTTCTGCCACCACAAATATCCCCTATTTTGTCCCCAATTTATATCACAAAATTTGGATTTTGAGCATATCTAGTAGGCATGTGCGATCCATGGTTCTAAATGAGTCTAAAGTACTTACAAAACTAGGGGGCGTTGGTGTTTTGTTTCTAAAGTGTTTCTAAAGTTTTGGTGGTGAAAATTTCAGAACACTAACAAAAGATTTGTTATAA
Organism: Anolis apletophallus; assembly: GCA_030556195.1. Taxonomy (NCBI): domain Eukaryota; kingdom Metazoa; phylum Chordata; class Lepidosauria; order Squamata; family Anolidae; genus Anolis; species Anolis apletophallus. Next base: position 33,611,585 of record JARBWK010000006.1, on the reverse strand, counting down.
ATGTCAGTTCCTAATTGGTTCTGTCATTACCATATACCTCTTTTTACTTTTAATATACATGTTAACTTGTCATTTATTGCCAGTTTCCACACTTCCTTCTACCATTCCTCTATTTGTATATTTATTTCTTTTTCCAATTCCTTGCTATAAGCAGTCTTGCTATTGTTAATAGGTTTGTTATCGCATCTTTATCCTTTTTTTCCAATTGTATACTATTATATAATGATAATAAAGCTATACTAGGACTTCTTTCTATTTTAATATTCATAATATCTTCTATTTCTTTAAATACTTTCGCACAAAATTTGCTTACATATTTACATTGCCACCACATATGTATGTATGTTCCTGTTTCTTGGCATCCTCTCCAACAGTTTTTCGAGTAGTTTTTATTTATATTTGCCATTCTTACTGGTGTAAGGTACCATTTCCATATTAATTTATAATAATTTTCTTTAATCCTTATTGATAAATTTTTAAGATGTCTTTGTCTCCACAATTGTTGCCACTCTGTTTCCTTTATTTTTATCCCTAAGTTTTGTTATTTTTACTAATGCTATCTTTCCAAACCAAGATAAATGTATTAATCTGGTTCTGTCATTTACCTCTTCCAAAATATGTATTACACTGCAAAAACTTTGTGCAAGGGATATTGCCCTATAACACATTTTGGTTTGTTGAGTCTCCACCAATTTAAAAATGTTTCTCCCTTAAAAATAAAGTTTCTGCAGTAAACACCACACAATGAAACAGGAAATAACACTTTCAAACCAGGAACAGATTTTCTTTATTATTAAATATGTTTTATAAAACATTAAAAATTTGCCAAAAAACTGTGGATAAGTTAAATGTTCTGAAATTTGGTGACTTAACAGTGGTGACATTTTGAAAGATTTGTTAGAGTTCTGAAATTTTCACCACCAAAACTTTACAATCACTTTAGAAACTAAGCACCAGCCTCCTAGTTTTGTAAGTACTTTAGAACCACTTAGAATGATGGATCGCACATGCCTAATATCTAGCAGTAAGGGAGTTTTTATTCCACATCAATATACTCTTGCTATCCATTAGAATCTTGCCCCTCACTTTATTAATACTAAAATCACTGATAGGAGGCTTTAAAAACAGTTATTACAATATATATTTTTTCTAATGCAAAGTCAATGGAAACTCATCAGGGATTATTTGGTCCACACATTGAAAAAAGTGTGTTATTTGCAGAGCTAAATACTGAAACGTGTCAAAAAACAAGGCATCAGGTTGAAAAGTAATCAATATGTGTAGGAAGCTGGAAAAGCTAAGCAATACCAATGTCACCAGAAAGTCATGAAAGGGAGGCAAGCTGGAAACTGGCCAAACAGGAAGCATGCAAATCAGAAATGTTCAACTTCCTTACAACTGAAATATTTGTAGTTCTTTGTTTACCATTTATTAATTCAGAAATTAATGTTGGAAGCCTATTGGGCCCTACACGGGAATAAAACTTGATGTTAGAATTTTAAAGTTTTTTTAAAAAAAGATCCCTAGGACCATCTGATTTAATGCAGAATGGTAAGGAACCACCACTGCATGTCATGTGGACAAACATACTACTCTTGAGGTTGGCGTCAGAGGGTTTCACCCTAATGAGACTTTGTTTATGTGGTCTCTTTATTTCATGGGATTGAGCTATAATTCTATGGTGGCATCTGCAGTCCAACATCTGGAGAACTTAAATAATTCCTTACGCTTGCAATAATAATCACCTATAGTTTCTAGAGATTTTATTGAATCTAGTGGATTCATTCTCTAGTGTGATGAAGGAGCTAGTGAACTCATTGTAGAAATTCAAAAATACCTATTGATCCACTTTTAAAGATTTCAGTGTGTGTAAATGTTTTTATTCATATACACCATATGTGTGCCAGAAATGATTTTCTTCCCCAAATATTTGCCTAGTGGTAACCTATTTACTATTCCAGTCTGGCCAATTAGCACTTCCCCTAGTAATAGTTATGTGGTAAGCAAAAACTGTGGAAAAGGATAAAGAAATCCTACCTGGCCCTGAAGAGACCAATGAACTTACACTGTGTCAGAGGCAGGAGAGTGGGTTGAATGGTCCAACGTCAAGAGGAAGAGTGGGGGCAGCCAAGTGCTAGGGCATAACTTACTTATGCCCTCCTGCCATTAGAACCCAGAAAAGTGACTCATCTTGTCATGCTGCTCTGGTTGGGGGAAAACTGAATACTGACTGGAGCAGACAACGATTGGATTTTAACAATATAGTGAATGACAGGTTCCTAAGAGCATATGCTACAATCTTAAGTATAATATTATTTTCTCCCTGGTGTATGGAGACAATAAGATTTCATTTACTTTACAAGGCTGTTGTTGTAGAAATCAGGACTTTTAAGAAGCCTTTTTGAATATTCAAAAGTACTGTAGTTCATAGTGAAAGGAATGATGACAATGTCTCCATCTACCTGTCTGATTTTTTCCCTCCATCCAACATAAAGAAGATACAGAGGTTAAGCATCTAAATGAGGAAAACAGAAGAATGTACGCAGGAGAACCCAGTACATGATATGAAACATTTTCCATGAGCAAATTAAAAGGTGATACTTACCTCTTCTCACAAAAGAGAAGAGAGGGGCAATGTAACACTGAGAGATTCTTCTGTATGTGCTTGCTATTTTCTTGTCAGACACTCTATTGATTTGCTTATCTGGCCAATTTATTTTCCAGTAGAAAGGGAAGATAAAAGGGATCTTGTTTTGTAGATTTTCCATTTATATTCATCTGCTATATTCTATATTTGAAGAAAAGAGATGTCCGAGGCTAAAACACATAATTAATTAATGGTTGCAAATATTTGTTTAAACCTTCTTGATAGACAGAAGGTTGCTCTATATAAGTAAGACAGTGGATTTTCAAATGCAATGACTGATAGAAAGCGTTCATAATACTTGAAAAACTTCTGCTGCTATTAGAAAAAAGAAGATTCTTTTCAAAGGATACTTTTTAGGTGATTTCTTTTTAAAGTATCATTTGAAAAGAATCTTCTTTTTGTCTAATAGCAGCAGAAGTTTTTCAAGTATTATGAACCCTTTCATGAAAGATATATAGAGAGAGAGGGATAATGAAAAGGGGAACAACCAGGGCTTGGAACACTAGGTATAATTCAAAAATATTGAATGCTAGAAATTGGGAAATTAATTCATTCACATCGACACTAATATTCGATTTTTTTTCTCATTAGCTGAGCTATACTTGGTAGGATAGAATCAGATGTTAGGTATCTTAAGTTCAATCAGATAGCAGTTTCTATATGGTCTATGGCAGGCTGTGGCAGAACTGGGAAGCCCTGGCCCTTGAGCACTCTAACTGGAGGTCAGCTGTAACCAGCACACATGGAGGGTGAAAGGGAGAAACATGCTGGTTTCCAGATGGAAGGCGGTCCCCTGACTGGGAATGCCTTTCATCTGGAAACCGATGTCCTCACTGCGGAAGAACATGCAGATCAAGAATAGGGCTCCACAGCCACCTATGGACCCACCACCAAGACACTACATCTGGAAGACCATCATCCTCGAGCTATGAGGGATCGCCTAAGTAAGTGGGGTGGAGAATACATTCTAGTCTTTAATCTGAACTTTAAATTATCTATCCAAAGTTTTGAATCTATTTTGACAATCAGGTTCAGAACCATAGGTAGCTCCTCTAAATGTCTTATTAAAACACAAGAGTGGATTTGTCATCTCTATTGAAAAATAACCTGTTTTTTGTCCAGATTTTGCCGGAAAACAACTTCTATCAGCTCTTGCCAGCATATACAATGGTGAGGGATAATGGTAAAAACAACATCTAGAGGGCTATAAGTTCTCCATCTCTGACCTAACAAGATATAGTGTAATGTTGCACACACATATACAAACACACAGCACTTGGAGCACATTGAAATAGATTCTAACATTTATTTCAGGTGTACATCTCTTCCTTACTTCCATCTCTCATTTCTTACTTCCTTCAGTAAATTATCCATCTCTGGAACATAAGAAACAAAATGTTTTGATCCCCAGAGAAACTGTCATTTTTTTACCTAGACTGGAAGTTCTGACAAGACTCATTGGCAGGCTGACAACCGGGCAGCTTGCCATGGGCTAATGATGTCCGCTGCGGCGTTCTGCCTTTGCTTCGATTTCCCACCTGCACAGGCTGCTGCCTAAACAGATGACAAATCAGGTTGGAAATTTAAGCTACAGGTTGGCAAAGGGAGAAAGTGGGGCAAATTATCTTTACTTTAACACCGCATATTCCCTTCAAGGGTTGGAGTTGAATTCTGCACTTACACACATGGCTGGGCTATTGCACCCATGTCGTAAAGTAAATCCAGACCTCCTGATTTACCAATTAGAGATGAGTAGAAACTAAGTACTTACGTTTTGTAAAGTTTTATTCTCAAGTGCTTAGATAAATATCCCCCATCACAATCCCTGCTTCATTTTCAGACTTCAAAAGGAGGCTGGTAGGTTGGTGGGGGAAATGTGCATGTTTTGGGAGATGGGACAGGGTAAAGTTCTTTTAAAAAAAAGAAAAGCAGAAGGCAAGGAACAGAATGGGAGAACCAGTTTGGGCAGCTTTTTCTATATATCTCCCTTAAATGTAATTTGATTGCATTCTGAACAAGTAGGAACAGCTCTTTCTGAGCTGCCGCAGTTTTTCAGAACGTGGTTCAATAATGAAAATTGAGTGCAGCTGTAAAATAACATTTATAGGTGGCAAATAAAGTTTATTGGTTGGACTGTATAGCTCTTGTGGTTTCTTCCAATTCTATCATTCTATGCAATCAGTGCAGAAGATGGTCTACGAATAAGTGGTCTACAGCAGTCACAACCCTTTGGCTGAACTCTCACATCAGCTGATACAACCCATGGTCTATGACAAGGCAATTACAAGATATTCTTTGGGATTATAGAAAGCAGAACCAAACATAGAAAATTGAATTATGCAGGTAAGACACATTGTGATTGGTATGAGGACAAGTACATACAAGCTGCTAACAGGAAATTTTATACCCCTAGCTAGGGTTGCCACTTTTTGATTTAAGAAATAAGGGACATTTACCTAAAAATACGGGATTTTTCAAAAAAATAAGGGACACTTCATAAAAACTTGGAAATCAAACGTTAGGCAACCCTAACTATACTCCTTTTGATGCAGCCTTGGCTTTTTCAGCTGGGGCATCACACTGTTGACTGATCTTTAGACTGGGGTCTAACAGAAGCCTCCTTTCACATGCATTCAGGGCAATATCATCTACTTGGGCCATTCTGCAAGAAGGCATAACCCAAGCCCTCCTGACAGATGCCCGTCTGGCTCAAAAGCCCTCCAGAGACTCCCACCCGCCCCTCAGCCTCGGTGTGGCTGTGATTTGTGTGCCTGGCAGGGGGTCACCTTCCTTCCTCTCCCAGTGGTCAATGGTGAAGGCGGCCCCATGGTTGAGGGCACAGCAGACCTGGCTCTGGGTCTCCATGATCAGCAGCTCCATGTGGGCCTGCATCACCCTGCGCCGCACCTGCAGCTCCCTCAGACCGCTCACCGGCGGCACCATGAAGACCGGCAGGCCCTCTTCTTCCTCTTCCTTTTCCTCTTTCTTCTGTGTGTATATGTACTGGCCCAGCCTCGCCTCCTGCTGCCACCTGTCCCGTCAATACAGGAGCTGAAAATAAGGGACAGGAGCTGAAAATAAGGGACATGAAATTTGGGGCCGAAATAAGGGACGTCCCTCAGAATAAGAGACAGTTGGCAACCCTACCCCTAGCTGGTTCTCTACTACCACTGTATTCTTAAACTGCTAGGCCAAAGTGAAACCACCTAGCAAAACGTTGTTGTTTGTAATAACATTAGCTATGACTTATAACACTATGAATAACAATTCCTGATAAGGTATGCTCAGCACAAAATAATACTTTCAAGCCACTGGATAGCTTTTGATGCTTGCCAATGATGTAGACATCATCATCACCACCACCATCATCGTCATCATCATCATTACTATTATGTCTTACTGGATTCTCCTTGTGGCTCGAGACAGGTTAAAACATGGCTAAAAACACATGATCATCTTAAGCATTCTATCAAATACATATATTTAGACATATCTCTACAAAATACATATTAAAATACACAGAACAAACATTAAACATAAGATGCAAGTTTAAAGTTCCTGATTAAAACTGGTTGGGGATTGAAAATGCAAGAAGAGATAGGTCTTCAATTTTTTTTTAAAAAAATCCAACAACTCATTTAGATGTTGGATGTCTTCTGGCAGGTCACTCCACAGTCTTTGGGCAGCTGATGAAAAGTCGAGTTCTGGGAGGCAGGAGTAGCTGCTCCCCCGAGGACCTTAGTGTTTTGGGCAGATTGTATAGGAGAAGGCAATCCTATGATAACCTGGACCCAAACCATATAGGGCTTTAAAGGTCAAAACCAACAATTTGTACTTTGCCCAGAAACTAATATATGTGGAGTGACTTTAGTATGGGTATAATATTCTCACTCCTGGGTGGTCCTGTAACCAATCTGGTTGCTGCATTTTGAACCGTCTGCGACAGATCCCATATCCACTATCAGTAGTGTCCTTAAACTACAGCATGTTCCAAGTGAGGAGCACAGCATGATAGCATCATTCTATAACATAGCTGAGAATCATGTGACCATGGACCACATGTGGCCCTGTTCAAATCCCAAGTATCATCTACAAACCCACTCTCTGGCCTTCGTCTGCTCTACAGTGCTATGCTTAAAACATGGGAAACTTCCACTGGAGACCTGTTTGTATTTTCAAAACCTTTCATCTCCATATTTGCTTTTCCTAATGTGTGGCAAATGCGGCATGGCCAAAAGTACATGCTGTCTGTTCAAACCTACCTACAGTGTAGGATGGAGACCTTATCAACTTCTCAATCCAGTCACACATGAATGTCTAGGATGAAATTTGTTCTGTACTGTTAACCATTAACCACACATTCTCCTCTTCTGGGACACTGAAATTTGTACCATTTTATTGTAAAGTGATCAGCAACCTTGGCGGAAGCAAACCAGTGGGGTGAGTGTGGGGAGTTATAAATCACTCCAATTAATCACTTTGACTACCCATGGGATGTGGGAGGTGGAGAGATAGAAATGTGGGCAAAGCACTCTAGAACTACAACCAGATGGTACAATCATGTCAGATCTGTTTAGATAAGCTGTTTGCTGAGAGACAGCAATAGCGTAATACCAGATTTCCATAAACTGAATCAATATTTGTGCATTTGAGACCAGCTGTTTTTCAAGATGCCATTAAGTCAAGTTGCAGGGGTCTTCATTGCCCTTTGCTGATTCTCGCACATTCCTCAGTTTCCAATTTCCATTGGATTTAACACAACTGAGACAGATTGTTGTAACTTTGCCTTACCCCTCCATCAAGTGTTTTATCCATTGAACACCAGCAATAATCAACTCAATGAACTACATGTTTATTTGCATGATATTGCCTCACCATCCGACAGCTTTTTCCATCTGACTCTTTTGCATTACTTTGTATCTAGGCTGCACTACAATCAATGCACTAAGTTGTTGATCAGCACTACCATTAATGCCTTGTTTTTGCTCAAGGTTAGTGGACATATTCATGTTGTGTTGATAACTATGTTAAGACAGTAGCCATTTACAATAATTTAATCTCTCTGAAGCCAGACCAGTAATAAAAATCTTGCCATGTTTGAACTTGATAAATTATGGACTGAGAAGTTATCCACATGTTTAATACAAAATGAGCCTCTCTTATCTGAAATTTCATAATCTGAAATACTCCAAAATTGTTTGCATGGGAAGCTGCTATACCTTTGCTTTCTGATTGTTCAAAATATACAGACTTTTTCATTCATACAAGTGTTATAAGTATTATTAATAAAATCTAGGCATGTGTGATTGATTACAAAACTGGGGGGCACTGGCATTTCTTTTCTAAAGTGTTTCTAAAGTATAGTTAGTAAAAAAATAATGTTGCTATAATGAGAGTAATGAAATTTCATTACTTTTTTCATTAAGCAATTGAACAAGTGGGGAAACTTCAGGGGCTCATTTCTCCTTCATTTTTAGAGCTATGATGATGAAAGTGGCTATCATTGTACCACACATTTTCCACTGTAAGCCCAACAAATTTCAAAACGTTACACTCAACAACTAAGTTTTGTGGAAATTTTGATTTTTTACAAACTTTTTATTAAAAAAAACTACAAGAGCTATCTACTTGCACAAGATAACCAGGGGGCATCAATCCCCGGAAATTACAGAAAAATTTAGACATCTATGGATTTTTGGGAATTTTAAAAATTTAGAAAAAAATATTCATTCTCCCAAAAAGTCACAACAGAAATCTGTCTGTTTATATAACAAATTTGATATGACCTACCAGGAGTAATAATATTTTTGCATGCCCCTAAAAATTACCTTCAGGTGATGTGTCTATAGTGTATGTGATATGTACATATATGTACAAAATTAATATATGTAACATTTTGCAACATAAATTAATTTTGTACATATATGTACATAACTTCATGTACTTATATGTAAATGCAGTCATTACATAATAAATAATAATCATATTCTGAAATTTTAAACACTCTTGGTCCAAAGCTTTTCAGATATCTTCACAGGGTTGCATCAAGAGCTATCTTTAGTAGATTTCTACTCATAGAACACTTCAATTCACCAAAGGCTTGGATGGCTTCCTTAGTTATCTATTTCCCTGAAACTTCCCAAGGCTCCTTAAATTTGGCTGGGGGCTGAAGTTTAAAGAATCCTTCTAGGCAGGATTTCCATTCTGGCCCTAATCTGTTTTTATTCTGTTTTTAACTACGTTGTGTTGTGTAGTCATTGTTGTGAACCACCCTGAGCCTATTTGGGAAGGGGGGGGGGGGGTATATAAATCGAAATAATAAATAAATACATACATAAATTGGATGGCAAAGAGGGAAGGTTGCTTGAAAAAGTCTGAACAGTCTGCTTGAAACTTGCTTGGTTTTAAGATTTGGCCCTACCATTGGTGGTCACTCGAGGTTTTTGGAACTTTCTCATGAGGAATACTGGACTTCCCTTCTTCTCTCTCCATTAGGTGAAGAGCTTTTAATTGTGGCAGGTATTCCTCAACTGACTGACTCTTATATAGAGAGGTTATAAATGAGATGTCCTGTATTTTTATGACTGAATTGTTTATTTATTATTACTGTGGTATTTTAACATTATTTAAATTGGTATTTTAATAGTTTAATTAATCTGTTTTATATTTTAACATGTGACATTTATTGTGCTTTTACTGGAACCTGTTTTCATTATGTTTAATGTTCCTTGTAAGCCAGTTCTGAAAGAAAGACAAACAAACTCATAAATAAATAGGGGAAATCTCATTATCTCCCCCTCCCCCACAAAACAATGTAAAAGTGTGAAATCCATTGCCATATGACGTAATGATGGCTGTCAACTCGTATGGCTATAAAATTAAGTTTGATAAACTCATGAGGATTATCCATGGCTACTAGTTAGGATAGGCTTTGATCGGCTTATTGTCAGATGCAACAGGGGTTTTCTGTTCTCAAACAGAACTTCTACTGGATTGTATCTCCTTTCAAAAAGGGGGGAAAGCTCTTCATGTTTGTGAGAAGGTTAACTTGGCTTCAACACAATGTACTTATCTAAACGTTATAGCATAATAGCAGTGAGACAGAAAAATAGAAAAGAAACCAACATTTGTGTGTGCATGCATTTTTTTGTCATGGAAGTTAGTGAAACTGTGGATATTATGTCCATGGATAAGGAGTTATACTGTAATCACAGGTGCAATATTCTGAACCATGTGAAAGTATATACAATCCTTTATGCACTTACTGGGAATTAGTCCCATAGAATAGAGTGGGTATTTATTATCTACTAGCTGTACCTGGCACGCGTTGCTGTGCCCTATTAAGGAGATGCGAGAAAGTCTGAGTATGTAAGGGTTGGAAATGATGTGAGCATGCGTTGTGTGTGTGTATATGTATGTGTGTGTATGGGTGTTTATATTTGTGTGTGTATGTGTATGTGTGTGTTTATATTTGGGGGTATGTGTGTGTGTTTATATATGTGTTTGTGTATTTATGTGTATGTGTATATACGTGTCTTTATATATGTGTATATATTCGTGTTTGTATATATTTGTGTGTGTATGTGTATGTGTGTGTTTGTGTGTATGTGTTTATATATGTGTGTGTATATGTGTGTATGTGTGTTTATGTGTATGTTTAGGTTTATATATGTATGTGTGTGTATGTGTTTGTGTATGTATATGTGTGTGTGTGTATGTGTATATATAATACACAAACAATGTAAAATACAGTCAAACGCTCTATCAATACGTAATCAAAAGCAGCAAGGAGGCAATGCAATGCAGCAGTTTATATTCATCAAACAAAGTTACACATCAAGCATTCGCATTACGATGCACATGCATCTTTAAGAAATCATAACAATGGTGTAATCCTCTCACTGAACAGTAAATAACTGACCGTTGCCTTACTCACAGTTCCCCAGCTTTAGCAAATAATAAGAAGGGTCTGTAATGCAGCACTGAGAGATCCCAGCAATGTTGTCCATAGGCAAATGCAATGGCAGGATGCTAAATAAATAAAACAAAGAGCCCCCCCGAGTGACTGTGGCTGAAAAGCTGCCAAACCCGGAACTCCGGGCTGGGATGCGTCGAGCAATGACGTCGGACGGGACGTGACTCCGCCCTCCCGAAGGTGGGGGCCGGAGGAGAATGCCCCGTGCGAGGAGGGATGCTGGCGTAGCGTTACCATGCGGTCTGGCTGATGCGTTGTGGACAGGTTCCCAAACACAAAATAAACCCCACAATGGGCAAGGCGTGCCGTCTACGGGATGCAGTAGAATGATCTTTCCCGTTTCGGGTGCTTCGTCAGGATGGTTAACAACCGGGAAAAGTACACAACTATGTAAAATAAACAATACATAAGTACCCCATAGGCATAGTAGGGTTGACGGGCAGGGTAGGAAAGTGTGCTTACCAAATGTTGTCTTCTAGAATCGCCCCAATGGGAGAAAACCGCTGATGCGGTGGACAAATAATATGCCAAATGGCTGATAATGACCAAAGATCCGGTCCAGGCTCAGGCCTCACAGGAGGCTTTTATCCTAACAACCAGATGGGGCACAGCTGAGACTATAGCAGGAGTGTCTTGACACAGTAAATTAATTTAGTAACGCATTTAAACTGACAGGCTCATTTAACCCGTGGGGTTGCTCACAGGCACATTGTACAATCCATTTGAGTTCAGTCTTGAGTAAGGTAGATTGTAAGTCACTGTGGGGTTGCGTCCCCACTTTTTCTTATCCTACGAACTTAAACTCCAAAGTGGAGTTGTGAAATTCTTTAAAGTGTCTATAAAGATATACATCCTCATTGCCAGAGAGGATTTTCAACCTGTGTTCCCTGATCCTAGCTCTCAACTGGCATTTGGTAACCCCAACATAAAGTAACGGGCACGAGCAATAAAGAAGGTACACACATTTTTCTGTGGCACACGTACAGAACTGATGGAGTTTGATAGTGTTCGACGTGCCAGGTATTTGAATCTGCTTCAATGAGCTCACAAAGTCACAGCAAATGCAATGCCCACACTTGAAGGTTCCAGCTTGGAAACTACTCGTTACTTTCTTCCTGGCCCCCAAATCTGAGTGGGTGAGCCAGTCCCCAATGTTAGTGGTGCGTTTATATGCTGCCATCGGAGGTCTGTCCAATCAAGCAACATCTGCGACACGCCCCCTTTCTGGATATAGAATTGTTGATCAAATCTGAAATAGTTATATTCCGTAATACTTTCAAATAAGTCAAGGAGGAAACCAATGGGGGGTGAGAGGGGTTTAGGTCTACTATTGAGGATTCTCTCTATGATGATTCTGGATTCTTCCAGTGGGATATTGGTATAGTTGATCTACTCTTAAATACACTCCCCAAAGTAAAAAAGATTCTTAGTGTGGTTAAGCGCCACTGGCCTCTTGTCGCAGATGTTGCGGGATTGGACAGACCTCCGATGCCAGCATATAAACACACCACCAACATTGGGGATTGGCTTACCCACTCAGATCTGGTAGTTTCCTGGAACCTTGTGGGCATTGCATTTGACTTTGTGAGCTCATTGAAGCAGATTCAAATACCTGGCATGTCGAACACTATCAAACTCCATCAGTTCTGTATGTGTGCCACAGAAAAAAATGTGTGTACCTCCTTTATTTCTCGTGCCCGTTACTTTATGTTGGGGTTACCAAACGCCAGTTGAGAGCTAGGATCAGGGAACACAGGTTGAAAATCCTCTCTGGCAATGAGGATGTATATCTTTATAGACACTTTAAAGAATTTCACAACTCCACTTTGGAGTTTAAGTTCATAGGATTAGAAAAAGTGGGGACGCAACCCCACAGTGACTTACAATCTACCTTACTCAAGACTGAACTCAAATGGATTGTACAATGTGCCTGTGAGCAACCCCATGGGTTAAATGAGCCTGTCAGTTTAAATGCGTTACTAAATTAATTTACTGTGTCAAGACACTCCTGCTATAGTCTCAGCTGTGCCCCATCTGGTTGTTAGGATAAAAGCCTCCTGTGAGGCCTGAGCCTGGACCGGATCTTTGGTCATTATCAGCCATTTGGCATATTATTTGTCCACCGCATCAGCGGTTTTCTCCCATTGGGGCGAATCTAGAAGACAACATTTGGTAAACACACTTTCCTACCCTGCCCGTCAACCCTACTATGCCTATGGGGTACTTATGTATTGTTTATTTTACATAGTTGTGTACTTTTCCCGGTCGTTAACCGTCCTGACGAAGCACCCGAAACGGGAAAGATCATTGTACTGCATCCCGTAGACGGCACGCCTTGCCCATTGTGGGGTTTATTTTGTGTTTGGGAACCTGTCCACAACGCATCAGCCAGACCGCTTTGCAACGCTCGCCAGCATCCCTTCGCACGGGGCATTCTCCTCCGGCCCCCACCTTCGGGAGGGCGGAGTCACGTCACGTCCGACATCATTGCTCGACGCATCCCAGCCCGGAGTTCCGGGTTTGGTGGCTTTTCAGCCACAGTCACTTGGGGGGCCTCTTTGTTTTGATTTATTTAGCGTCCTGCCATTGCATTTGCCTATGGACAACATTGCTGGGATCTCTCAGTGCTGCATTACAGACCCTTCTTATTATTTGCTGAAGCTGGGGAACTGTGAGTAAGGCAACGGTCAGTTATTTACTGTTCAGTGAGAGGATTACACCATTGTTATGATTTCTTAAAGATGCATGTGCATCGTAATGCGAATGCTTGATGTGTAACTTTGTTTGATGAATATAAACTGCTGCATTGCATTGCCTCCTTGCTGCTTTTGATTATGTATGTGTATATGTTTATGTGTATATATGTGTGTATGTGTGTGTATATGTGTGCGTTTGTGTTGTTTTGTGTTTCCTGGGTTTGTTTTGATTTGGTTGCCAGAGATGAGGGAGGGGGAATTGGGACCCTGTTTCCACGTGTTTCCTGGGTTTGTTTTGATTTGGTTGCCAGAGATCAGGGAGGGGGAATTGGGGCCCCGTTTCCACGTGTTTCCAGGGTTTGTTTTGATTTGGTTGCCAGAGATCAGGGAAGGGGGAATTGGGGCCCCGTTTCCACGTGTTTCCAGGGTTTGTTTTGATTTGGTTGCCAGAGATCAGGGAGGGGGAATTGGGGCCCCGTTACAGCTGTTTACAGGGTTAGTTTTGATTTGGTTGCCAGAGATCAGGGAGGGGGGAATTGTTTCCACGTGTTTCCTGGGTTTGTTTTGATTTGGTTGCCAGAGATCAGGGAAGGGGGAATTGGGGCCCCGTTTCCACGTGTTTCCAGGGTTTGTTTTGATTTGGTTGCCAGAGATCAGGGAAGGGGGAATTGGGGCCCCGTTTCCACGTGTTTCCAGGGTTTGTTTTGATTTGGTTGCCAGGGATCAGGGAAGGGGGAATTGGGGCCCCGTTTCCACGTGTTTCCAGGGTTTGTTTTGATTTGGTTGCCAGAGATCAGGGGGGGAATTGGGGCCCCGTTTCCACGTGTTTCCAGGGTTTGTTTTGATTTGGTTGCCAGAGATCAGGGAAGGGGGAATTGGGGCCCCGTTTCCACGTGTTTCCAGGGTTTGTTTTGATTTGGTTGCCAGAGATCAGGGAAGGGGGGAATTGGGGCCCCGTTTCCACGTGTTTCCAGGGTTTGTTTTGATTTGGTTGCCAGAGATCAGGGAGGGGGGAATTCCACGTGTTTCCAGGGTTTGTTTTGATTTGGTTGCCAGAGATCAGGGAGGGGGGAATTGGGGCCCCGTTTCCACGTGTTTCCAGGGTTTGTTTTGATTTGATGGCCAGAGATCAGGGAGGGGGAATTGGGACCCTGTTTCCACGTGTTTCCTGGGTTTGTTTTGATTTGGTTGCCAGAGATCAGGGGGGGAATTGGGGCCCCGTTTCCACGTGTTTCCAGGGTTTGTTTTGATTTGGTTGCCAGAGATCAGGGAGGGGGGAATTGGGGCCCCGTTTCCACGTGTTTCCAGGGTTTGTTTTGATTTGGTTGCCAGAGATCAGGGAGGGGGAATTGGGGCCCCGTTTCCACGTGTTTCCAGGGTTTGTTTTGATTTGGTTGCCAGAGATCAGGGAGGGGGGAATTGGGGCCCCGTTTCCACGTGTTTCCAGGGTTTGTTTTGATTTGGTTGCCAGAGATCAGGGAGGGGGAATTGGGGCCCCGTTTCCACGTGTTTCCAGGGTTTGTTTTGATTTGGTGGCCAGAGATCAGGGAGGGGGGGAATTGGGACCTTGTTTCCACGTGTTTCCTGGGTTTGTTTTGATTTGCCAGAGATCAGGGAGGGGGGGATTGGGACCCTGTTTCCACGTGTTTCCAGGGTTTGTTTTGATTTGGTTGCCAGAGATCAGGGAGGGGGAATTGGGACCCTGTTTCCACGTGTTTCCAGGGTTTGTTTTGATTTGGTTGCCAGAGATCAGGGAGGGGGGAATTGGGACCCTGTTTCCACGTGTTTCCTGGGTTTGTTTTGATTTGATGGCCAGAGATCAGGGAGGGGGGAATTGGGACCCTGTTTCCACGTGTTTCCTGGGTTTGTTTTGATTTGGTTGCCAGAGATCAGGGAGGGGGGAATTGGGACCCTGTTTCCACGTGTTTCCTGGGTTTGTTTTGATTTGGTTGCCAGAGATCAGGGAGGGGGGAATTGGGACCCTGTTTCCACGTGTTTCCTGGGTTTGTTTTGATTTGGTTGCCAGAGATCAGGGAGGGGGAATTTGTGCCCCGTTTCCACGTGTTTCCAGGGTTTATTTTGAGTTTGTTGCCAGAGATCAGGGAGGGTGAATGGGAAAGGCGGTTCCACGTGGTTCCAGGGGTTTTTTTATTTTGTTGCCGGAGAGCAGGGAATTGGTCCGGTGTGTTCAGGCTGCCATGCCCGAACGTTCTAAACGTTCGCTGGCATCGAAGAGGCTTGGATGGTAGGTTTCGTTGGCTGTTTTTTGGGGGTTCTGTTTGGGGGTGTTGTCAGGTATGTTGGTCCGGTTTTTTTGGCGGAACACATACCTCGTGGTATGTTTGAATATGTTGCCGATTTCAGTGCTTCTGCAGCATATAGTTTTGTTGTCTATTTGCCGAGTTGCACGACGTGAAGAAAAAAAATATAGATTTCTAAGTAGATATTAACATCAGGAAATATTTTAAAGAGAATACTATTTTCACCCAGGCACATAACAAGCAGCATTGCCTTTATGCACCTTAATGGAAGCCAATTATTTCTCTTATCACAGTGGAAGAGAAGTTTCTGGATAATTCCCATCAAGGGAGTTTGGATTTTCCACCCTGGATCTGGGATATTATTGGATCCACTTCAGTGCATTGCATGGCTTATATTGGACTTTCTTGAGACTTTTGTTAATGTGCTGCTTCCTGTGCATTTTGTGGCCACTGCAGTCTGGAGTGAGCTTCAAACTGCATTATATGATCTGTGTAGAAGGTAGGCTTTGTTGCTTCTAAGAGTTTGCAACATACTTTTCCTAAGTTTTGGAAAGGATCAGGGCTGTTTCTGTTGCAGCTGACACAGTTAATTGATGGGATCATTGAGTGTATTGTTATCTCATTTATATAGTAAGCCACTGTGTGTTTGTACTTTGAGCATTACGTTCTATGCTTTGTTTGGGGCTTGATCTGAGCTTTAAAAAAAGCCTTTGGTTGGTGCTGGAGCAGCACCCTGAAGATAAAGATTGTTGAAGGAAGACAAGGTCATTCTATGGACTATTGAGTAAGAGAGGCTGTATATTGTTTTTGTTACAAGTCTGCTTATTGCCGTTGAATGAATAAAACTTTCCAAAGATATTGTTTATGTTACGTTTTGGTGAGAACAATTCTTCTGTTTTGTTTTTGTATGCTGTGAATACATTTTCTTTTCTACTTAAAGCGAAAGACTCGTGTTTTCTTTTATGAGTTACTTTATCACACTTACAAGGGCTAGAGTCATTCTGTGGGCTACTTATGCTAAACGCTGACAGGCTTGTGCATTTTGGCTGAACCTTGAGTCGTTTCTGCTATACAGATTCCAGGGGGAATCCATTTTCGTATACCTCCATTTTTGGCCCACAGCTGGAAAATGTGGCTAGATCTGGCCCATTGGCAGCAATGTGGGGACTTCACGGGCTACTCTTCCTGTCATTTTAGGGCTATTAGGATGAAAATGGCCACACTTGAAGTACACATATACAACTGCTGGCAAACCACGTTTCATAACATTTGAGTCATCCCCTGATTTTTAGGATTTTTTTCCCTTTCCAGAATGATCCTGAATAGAGCAGAAGGAGCCATGATCAGCAACCACATGGTCTGGCTCTGTCGAAAAAAACATGGTGATGGAGTCCTTGTCATTATGGGCATCCAAAAGAAGCTGAAGAAGCTGAAGGCAAATGGTCAAAACGAATCCATGCACAAGTCTAGTAGAAGGGTCCTTACTTTTTCTTTCCAGGTAGTTATGAAGTGTTTTACTTCTTGTTTTCGAATGGAAGCTCTGATCATGATAATCAATGATTTGATATTTTAGATCCTTGTTTATACTCTGGACCCACAGAGGGCTGGATTGCTATTGGGAGTTTTCTCTGAAGCCTGGTTTAAATATAATGCTTGATGTTAACAAAATATGGTTCTGTAACACAGCACATCCCTGACTTCATGTTTAAAGCAAAGCTATTACACATGACCCTGAATCCTATAGTTAATTTCTGCTTGCATTGCCTCATTTAATTAATGGGGTTTACATGTTCATCATTCAACAGCAGATCCAGTAGATCAACTCTATTGGGGTCTGACTAATAGAATACAGGCTATTGAATTCTCAATAATGTATGAATGCAGCATACAGAGATTGAAACAGGATCTGTCTGGGCTTGTTGAATGTCAATGAAAAGAGATTGGGGTTTTTCATGGTCTATATGTATACCCGGTGTCACATTTAAATACAATCTCAGTTATACACTAAATAGGCTCTTAAAAGCTAGTAAAGAACATCTGATGACAATTTGCTCTCGTCTTTAACAAGCTATAAGAAGCTGGGTTTTTGTATTTTGATATTTGGTCATATCTGTGCTAAGCAACAGTCATCAAGAAGTGTCTTTACCCTACTTCTCCTACCAAATGGCTGAGATAATTGCATAAATTTCCCACAGGTACCATATTATAAAGAAGCCAAGGTAAATAGAAACTACCTTAATGGACCAAAATCTTGGCAATTGAAACCATGGTCATGGGGAAACACATCAGCCCTAAGTTCCTGATCCTTCCAGTGCTACAATGATGTTATTGATTGTGGCATGCAGCTAAATGATTCCTTCCAACGTTTTCAAAAGAAATCGAATGAAATAAAAATGTAGTGGCATGATTTAGCAAGGAAATTATGATTAAGGGAAATGAAGAATCAATTTGAATCAATCTGTTCAGTATTCAAGATTCCAAATAAGCTAGTTAAGCTTCAAGAAATATAGAAGAAGAATGGCTTTTGCTACAAATAAATAGTAACGTAGAGTGAATTCCATAACCTAATGTATTCATATTACATAACTATTTATTTATTTATTTATTTATTTGAGAACTCATTTTCTCTCATCATGATATTCAAGGTGGCATACAGCATCTAAGAAACACAGGGCAAATTTAAAAGTTCTTATTAAAAAAATGAAAATACAATTAAACCAAATGTGATGTTAAAAACAGAAGTTGAAAACTGCATTAAAACTGTAAAACAGCATTTAAACATAATGAAATAACAAAGTCTATACATCAAGTTAAAGGCTCTTTCTGCTGCAACACACAAAGACCTGAATGCCTCCTTAAATAAAAAGGTTTTTACCTACTGGTGGGGGAAAAAAGCAGGGAGGAGGCTAACCAGACTTCTCAAAGAAGGGAATTTGGGAACAGCCAGGGACGTGCACTCTTGTGTCCTCACTGCATGTAATCTGAGATAGTGAAAGGACCCCCTTGATCTTAGAGCACCAAAAGTCTCATATGGGGAGATACAGCTTTTCAAATAACCAGAACCCATGCTGTGTAGAACTTTAAAAGTCAAACCAACACTTTGCAACAAAAAAAAAGAGTCCATAGGCTTATTTTTAAAACATGGATTTTTTTTCTTGGAATTTAGAACAAGAAGAATGAATAAGATTGCCACTTAGAGAAGGCCCTAGTATGAATCCTCCAGCATGCACAAATCTAACCAATCTGGTGTATCTTTAAGAAGTAACCAGTGGAATTGAAATGGTTGGATCTGTGCTCACCAAGCAGAATCATCAAAGTACTACCACAGTCTGCAAAACAGAAGAGTGTGTGTATGTGCATGTGTATATGATGGACTCTTCCAGATAATTTCCTTTGTGATATATTCCAGTAACAGAGGAGACTGGTGTAAAAGAACAACGTTTGTCTGGAGATTCTGCTGAACAATGTTGGTCTAGATCAGGCCTACACAACCCGAGGCCCTCTAGGTGTTTGGGTCTCCAACTCCTCAAAGCCCTTGCCAGCTTGTTCAATGGTCAGGGATTCTGGGAGCTAAAGTCCAGAACACATGGAAGGCTGCAAGTGTGCAGGACTGGTCTATATGGACAAAGAGTCTTTGACCTCAAAATGGAATGGAAACTCCCTAAGTTCCAGGTCAAGACAATTTGGCCAAGGCTGATTTCTACTCTAGTGCTAGCTTTAGGGTAGAGCTTGCATGTGTCCTTGAGACAGCATTGGGACATTAATGCTTAATCTCATGAGCTTCCACCTTAGGGCAGTAAATCATATGATCCATCCATTATACTCTTTGATATAACTTGAATTACTTTCCCCATCTCCCTTATTGTTCTGAGGCAGTGAGCAAATGACACTGAGTTAAAAAATAGATTGCCAATGTGAACTGACAGATTATTATTTTTCTTTTTAAAACAACAGTGACGGTAGCAGCCACTGCATCAGGCTGACCACATTTTCCATTACCTTTTTCAATTGAGTTCTAAGTATGTGTCCTATGGCGGCAGACAGTTACATGGATCGTATCACTAAATAGAAGCATAACAGAAAAAAAACTATAAGCATCATTTAGACACAACAGATTTCCCAGTCCAATGAGTTTGATGCTGATAGAGAGAGACTTCCTTAGCAAGTGCAACGATCTGCACACGTTTGATCAATGTCTTTGAGGCAGCCTAATATTATTTCACTTTGGGGAAATACCAACAAATCTTCCTAGGGTTGTGTGTGTCTGTGCTTTGGTTGATAGTTTTGGTAGGATCTTTGTACATAGATAAATTGTTAGACAGATTAGTATATGATATGATAATGAACTATGACTGAGACTGCATGGAAACTGGACTTCTGTCACAAGATGTGCAGACAAATACCCAGAGAAAATTGTGGCTCTTTTTTTCTTGCTAGCAATCCAAACCATCCCCCAAAGGTAGCAAAGAAATATGCTGCTGCATGTAGAGACCTTTGTATTGCAACTATGGCTTATAATGTACATCCCCAGGAATAAGGTCAGGAGGTTAACTGGCTAAAAGCAGGAGTTCAGAGAGTGTAACTGCATGCTAAGTTCAAATATGATCTCCCACTGACATTTGTGGATGTTGTTTCTGAATTGTTTATCCCCTCCTCCCCCAAATGTAATCTTGGTCCTTGAAGGTCTCAAGAAAGGTATTTTCAGGTTATGGATGTGTGAAACTCCCAGGGGTATGCCATCTTGAATTCAGTGCTTCAGGCTCAGAGGAATGTATTTTGCTTGCAATATAATTATCTTTTTTTGAGTTGTGGATATTGATGTATGTGTACTTCACTCACTGTAACACTACATCACAGTCCTTGTTGTATATGATAATACTGAATCCAAACTGCTGTCTCCATGGTGTTAAAACATACTTCACTTTGAGAACCATGGTGGTCAGAAAAGGGTTTCAATGCTATATATGGCCATTCTACACATGCCTAAAAACCTGGAAAAACTGGAATAAAAGTGTGTGTGTGACATTTAGAGAAACTCAGTGCAAAACCGGGTTAACGGCTAAAAAGCACATGTTTAAAAGGTGCACTTAAAACTTGATCTCAGCCAAAAAAAAATGTGCACCTTCTCATGACTGTATATCCCTGCATTCATTGAAAACACTTCATTATGATCTTGTAGTGTGGACTGCTCCAGCACACATACATGTTTTAAAAGCCCAAAACAACTGATCGGACTGTCAAAAAATGGAGCCATGGACACACAGGTGGCTCAGTCTAAGCATAGTTGGAGAGCAATGAGAACTCTCTGCAACCATTCCTTTGTTCTATGCTTATAATATTAAACAGATCTTGAATTTATACTATGGCGAAGTGTGAGAATAAGAAATCTGTTTGTGTGTACATTAGGATTTCCACATGAGCACAGATAATAATTATTATTTATAACCCACCCTATCTCCCCGAAGGGACTTAGGACAGTTTACAGATAAAAGTAACAAAGTGGCAAATATTCATTGCCAAAACAAACAAACAACAACAAATCAACTGGAGCCACTGCGACCTGAGGAGAGTGGTGTCAGGGCCCTCCTAGGCACATTGGTGCTGATGTGGCCTGAGGAGGGCAATGCTGGGCCCTGCCTAGACCTGTTGGTGCAATGATCCAGTGCATCTCGGAGATTTTTTTTTTAAAAAAACTTTTATTAGATGTCCATCTTACTATCTTATAAAATCCACTTTAAAGGAAGGCAAGATGACAGTGGGGAAGCATTTCCTGGGACTGCTAGGTCTGCATGTAGACTTGTTGTCAGGCCTCGGATTTGTTTTGTGTTGCTCCACTTTTTAAAACCGCATTTTGATGATGTCTGGAAGTGTCCCTTGATACTATATTACCTGCCATGGTTCAGTACTATGGAATCCTGGGATTTTTAGTTTGGTGATGTTTTTAGCATTTAGAGTTGCCTGTCAGTATCCTTAAGTGCTATAGGTGAGAAGAACATTCAGTACCAGAAATTCTAAGTACCTCACAAATCCTATGCTTAAATTATGCCTGTAGTAAGTAAGCACTACAGTTAGGCAGTTTAAAAATAGAATTTAGGTACCCAAAAAGAGGGGGAGTGAGTAAAACTATCATGGGAAATTTTAGAGTTCTAAGTGGAATTAATTTTGATTAATATTTTGTGTTGTGTGTATGCTTTCAGATTGCTTATTGAAATATAGTGACTTCATGAATTTTACAGGGTGTTCTTAGCTAAGGAATACTCGGAGATTGTTTTACCAGTTCTTTCTTCTGAAATACAATTAAGAACACCTGGTATTCATTGATGGTCTCTCATCCAAGTACTGACCAGGGTTAAATCTGCTTAGCTTCCAAGAGCAAATTGAACTCACCTACAGCAATGCTAAAAAAATGGAGTTTGAATGAAAACCTTTTTGGGGGAGGCCCTGCACCATTGGAATATAATTCTTCACTAATTTTCTTCTTGAAGGAAACTGAGCAATTTTAGCCATTTCTTCCAGTTGAAAGTCTTTGAAAACTGCAGAAAATACTATTTTCTGTATCCAAATGCCACATGTACATTTTGCATAAAATAAGCCTCCAACTGTAGTATTTTCTGTTTACAAAACAGTATTTTTGTGCAGAAAATAATATTCAGTTGAGAAGTGGTGTTTTTTTTGTCTAGAATGGGGGGGATTGTGAAAGACTCTGTCTCTGGGGCTAGCTTGGTGTTTCCTTCCTCTTATAAAATCCTAGAACTTGGAAGAGAATGTCCTGGGTTGGCCTCCCAGAAACTAACCAGCCAGGTTTAACAATCTTCAGTGTCAGATGTTTCATCCAAGGTAAGGAAAGGAGGAGGTCATGGGTTAATACTTCACTTCATCTAGCCCCACATCACCTAGAACCCCCATTTGTTCATTTCCAGGTACAACTTATTTAAATAGGTTATAGGTCAATAAAGTGGCCCTTGTTTTGACCCAGTTTTCTCTGTCTGATCCCAGCGGAGGTAATCAAAATGCTGTTTCCTGAATATTAGCTTTATAAGTCTAGAACAGTGAAGATTCTAATCACAACAGAATTCTTCTCAGAAGAGATCCTACCCACTCAAGGCACACATATTTTGACAATCTTTTCAACAAAAATTAAATATTCTTTATTTCACCAAAAGCTACAGCCCTGAGGGTCATAATTATATCCAGTATCCTAAGAGTTGGCAAAATGTCCCCCCCCCCGATACTGTTGAATTGACACTTTTATCAGCACTAATCAATTATGTAGAGATTGCAATCCAACAACATCTGGAATGTCACATTTTCCTACTACTGTGCACTGACTTCTAGAAATCAGTTAACTAGAACAATGACTGGTGGCACATTGAGACTTGAAGGATTGCTAGTCTAATTTTTTTTACCCCACTAGTACTTGTTAAAGCCAGAAGGGCAGGAAAGCAGCTTCTGTTGTACTGGTTTATTGTTTGTAGACAAAGTCCATTGTAAATTATACATAGGGACAATAATAAAGGAAGTAGTAACAACAACACAAATATTGTATATAGACAGGTAGATAATGATACTGATATGTAAAGCATGATATATAATATGTATAAACAATAACTATTTATAAAAATGGGCTTCCACAGCCTTAAAAGAACCAATCATCCAAAAGTATTTGGAACTATTGACATTTTTTTGTTAGCACAGTGCACTAACTGAAGACTAACTGAAGAATTTTTACCAAGATTTTAAAAATCATGCTCTATGTAAGAGCTAAACAATCTACATTATAAAAAAAAATCCTACTGACAACATGCCTCAGCAAAAGACCTTTTTCTGTGTTGAAGTATCCATTGGTGTAATAGAATATTAAGTCAAAAAGCTTTCTCTGGGAGAACTGAACAGCTTGTATTATTTTATTTTATTTATATCCCACTTTTTCCACAGCATGGAACTCAAGACAGTGTGGAAAGAAAATGGTGGCTAATTTTTAAATCATAAAACAAAATGTAATGACAACAGGAGCAACTTAAACTGCAAGTTGCTTCTGGTGTAAGAGAATCGGCTGTCTGCAAGGACATTGCCCAGTGGACACCTGGATTATTGATGTTTTACCATCCTTGTGGGAAGCTTCTCTCATGTCCCTGCATGGGAAGCTGGAGCTGACACAGGGAGCTCAACCCACTCTCCCCAGATTTGAACCACTGACCTCTCTGTTAGCAGTCCTGCTGGCACAAGGATTTAATTCATTGCGCCACTCGGGGCTCCTAGTGATGCCCCTCTTCCTGACAATATCACTTTTGCAATGAAAACTTCACTCCTAGCTGCTATTTGCCCAGGATAGGAAAGAGGTGAGTTTTACAAGGATGATGGCATTTTTTAAACTCAGAAATGTGGTATGGATTGTAATTTTGATTAGAAGTACCTATTTGTCACACAGTTGGTACTGATACACTGTAAAGAGATTACAAGTAGCCCTGCCATTACTTTAACAGTAATTAACTTCTTTCTTTCTTTTTTACTACTGTGAAAGGTATTTACATGATCTTCCTCATGTTCAAAACAACTTGTCTGACTTGGGCAACATCTCTCTTAAATGTCATTATATGATGTATCTCAGGCAGCAAACTATTTTGAGCTAGCCCCACATGTCAATATAAATCGCTAACTCTGGCCACATTCTGCTCAGTGGACTGAAATACAAAGATAAGTCATAAAATAAATAGATTATGATAGGTATACAAACAAAGAGACACAGAGACAGAGAAAAACTCAATAGTAAAACACATGTAAAAATTATATACAACCTTATTTGCAGATGACTTTGTAAAGACGGTTAATATTGCTTAGTGCATTGCTAGATTTGTGACTCTTTGGCATAATAATTAAATAGTACCTCTTCATCCCCTGAGAAGTCACCAACCTTTTGTCATCATTAGACAAAATCAGGCTGAGTGTAAACATCTCTCTTCCTCCACATTTGGGGGGGGGGGGGTATTTGTATGCAGCAATTGTCAGCATGTTGGCAGTGGACGGTGATAAAGTGCATTTTTCTGCTTGGGTGGTTAGCCCTTTCATTTTTACAAGTGACAAAATAAAAATGTGCTGAAGAGTGAACATGCTGCTTTCACTGTGTCATCTCAGCCCTGCGGGTCATTTTATTATAAAAATGTAAAAATCCAGTCAATTTTATTTAATCAGCTGAAAAGGAAAAGTGTTTCCAGGTCATTAATCAAGTGCTCTTTCTCTGTGGGACTTGTCTCTTCAGAAACTGCCATCTGAATCATTAATAAAGCTGAAAAGATTTGGTGCGAGTAAGTTTTCCCAAAGCCTTGATGTTATCAATATAACAGAAAGAAAGTAATTTGAGGTCAACAAATAAAGCTTCACTGTATTCACCACTTTAAAAACACATCTGTGTTAAAAAGGAGGTGGGAATCCAAGGGGTGGGGGAATTGGAGATGAACCAGATTATTTTTATTTGCTCATTTTGTATCTCTACCCCAAAATGGTCCAATGTTTAATTGTTCAAATTGTTGGAAAACATTTTGCAGTTGTGACTGTATTTGATTATACATTCCATAATTACATGTTTTCTGGAATGTTCGCTAACCTTATATTTGCATGAAACCTTTATTATGTGAATTGATCAAAACATAATGAGACAGTATGAAGAGATAATTGCTACTGTATCTATATAATAATGATAGTAATTAAATTGTAGAAGGAAAATGGCATTCATACAGTGTTGAGCTGGTGACTTTAAACCATGGAAGCAAAGACAGGAATCGGGGACCGCTATTACAAGTGTCTTTATGTATGCTTAGGCATTATGGCACATATCTGGATCTCTAATCCTATAACTTCCTTTTCAGGTTAAAACTTGCTTATTGAAATCTGTGGTTTACTTTAAAGAGGATTCAATGATGTAGGAATCTTTCAGTACCAACATTTTCCATCCTGAACTTTTAATATGTCAAGCAGAACATCTATCTGCGTGTTGTTGAGTCGCTTCTGACTCTTTGTGACCTCATGGACCAGCCCACACCAGAGCTCCCTGCCGGCTGTCACTACCCCCAGCTCCTTCAGAGCCAAGCCAGTAATTGTACTGGTCTATTTAGTTTTCTTGGCAAGAATACTGGGGTGGGTTACCCAGGGATCGTGTTTGGTTTGACTTCTCTGCCATGACCATCCCATCTTGGGTGTCGCTTCATGGTTGCACTCGTGGCATCATTGAGGTGCTCAAGCTCCAGCGTATCTGCTACCTACCTACCTATCATGTACTATTTGAACTAGGTTATGTTTTATGCATTTTAACTGCTTGTATGTCTGATTTTTTTGTTCCTCACCACGGTTATTATTGTCTATATAATATTTTGACTTTCTCCCACAATGAAGAGAAATAACAGGGAACTGCAAAATGAATCAAAAACCACCCTGAGATCTAGTTAGTCTTAATTTTTCATTTCCTATTCACAAACAGAATGTTGTTGGAAAGCACAGTAGATTGTTAGTCTAGAGAGAAATTGAGAAAAACATTACCAAAATGTAAGCAAAATATGCCAACTGATAGAAATAAAAATTAAAGAGAGGGGGTAGCATCCTGTTGGTGGATTATACAAACATCTGTGTAGTCATGCCAAAGGAGTTGTAGCTTCTCAGAGATTGTGCAAGTTTGATTCCTAATGCAGCCAATAATTCTACAAGCATATCTGCAACTTCCTCTATAACTTGTGATTTGATGAGTGGAGAGCTCAGAGTGATGCACCGGTAGAATGACCAATTACCAAATTAGGCAGTCCAGCGTAACTATGGTGGAATGTCTTTACACCATTCTAAAAGTATATAGTAACATATTTGACCCTCATGGCTTCGAACACTATTTAACCCTTTGGCCATTGACTAAATGAGGAAAGAAAAAAGTCCTGACTTTACTTACAGTCTTTATTTTCTGGTATGTGGTTATGTGGGAGAATGATTGTTGAGACAAACAATAAACTACTACCACCACTGATGTGATTATTTTAATACAAAAAATTATACATGATTAATAACTACCTACTGATTTGCTCTATTAGACCAGACAGTCATTGGATGGTACTGAGGTTTTGGACAGAGCAAACAGAACTATATTCGAAGCAGCCACTTTTGGGGCATGCAGGGTGGAAAGATGTCTACCTCTAAGATCAAATTACTCAGGAGATTACTAATGGGTTAGGAAGCCTTTCAGTCCTACAATGCCACAGTCTTTTAGATCTATCTAAAACAACTGCATGAACAATCCAGTTAGCTGGAGACTGAAGCATCACTATCCCTGCTGTGATAATATACGTCTTAGTAGACTTCAGTGATTCAAGGCAAAGACTTTTTGTTGTTAATGTTTTTTTTTCTCCTTCCTTTTTTTGAACATTTGTCCCATGTACAATAGCATTTCGAGGATGCTTTGTTCATATCACAAATTTACCACTAGAATGACTATTCTGTAATGAAATAATAAAAAACCTGTTGCTGAAGTAACTCTCATGGCAGTATTGCATTGTTCCGATATCACCATTACAATAATTAATGTATTTCAGAACTTCTATGACATTTGATTTTTAAGATAAAGGAATATTTTTAAAAGGCAGTTAAATCACCAGAATTCCACACACTTCAATTATCACAGCAAGAACGATGAGGCAGGAACAATGTTTAATTTTTTAAAAAAGATTCCAAGTCTTAGTCTCAAAGCATGCCCATAAAAGTCAAAAATTACTACAAAGGATTGTGATTTTTTTTCATTAGAGCTGTTCTTTTTTTCAATGTGCCATCAGCCTTTCTAATCCATATCCAAAGGGAAAACTTTATTCCTTCACATTTACCTAGGAGTAAGTCTCAATTCAATAGAAGTTATTTCAAAATACACATAAGACTATACTGTCAACTTTTAATTCATTTTCCCCTGTGATATTCATTTTTATTTGTTTTCTGATTAAGAAAAGAGTTCTCCAACACTTGGAAAAACCCATTGAGAAAAGTAGAGATGCAGGAAGACTTTTTCATGGATTTCCCTCAGTATTCACATTTTTCGCAAAGTGCTTAAGGAAATATTATAAACAGAAACACACATTTCTTTCTCTGCAAAGGCCCTACTTTTTGTGCAGAAAACAGGGCATCTTTTATCAGAATCTCTGCACAGAGAAATTTCCTTGGAAACTTTGCCAGATGTAGTCAGAAGACTTTTAAACCCTGCTGAGCAGGGATCCCTGACCAATTGATAGCTCATTGTGAGAAGTTTGCTAGATTGTTTGCAGATAAAGTTGCTCAGATCTGTTCTGCTCTAGACGCCAGTATTAATGCAGTCTCCATGCATATGAGGCATCTGCTTGTCCTATTTTAATATATTCCTTTCAACTTGTTCAGCCTGATGACATGGACAAGATCTTGGGAGAAATGAAGGCAGCCACCTATATTCTGGACCCCTGCCCATTCTGGCTAGTAAAATCCACCAAGGGGGGACTGGTAGAGTAGGTGAAGGTGCAGTTGACACAAGGTGTAATGCCAATTAGCTTCAAGGAGGTAGTAGTAAGACCTTCATTTCAAAGAAAACGGCACTGGATCCCTATAACAAGTTAAGGGTTTGTGTATTCAGAAATTAAAACGGCCCTGAGCTGGAATGATCTTCTGGCTGGAAAACCTTTTGAAAGACAACTGGCCACCACCACAATTATTAGCAACATTAAGCCCTTTGTCATACTTGAGGTATTTCAGGCAAGAATACTCTGGACTCACATTCAGGCCTGTGCACTGAGGTAATACTGAAGAGATTTCTTCTTCAAAATGTATGCCACCACCATTAGACTCTTGATTGCTGCAGGGAACTGATTTTAGACTTCTTTGACAGAGGCACATGTGAGGCAGGTGTTTTGAACAACAAAACAATGAAATTTATTGAAGAGAACTTACAAAATAGGTATTAACCTTAACGGTTCAGAGCTTTTGGCATGAAAGCGTATGGTTCCTTTAAACAGTTCAAATCTTAGTTTCAAAATACCACTCCTTTCTCCCTCCAATAATTTACTGACAGGAATTCCTCTCTGCCTAGCAAATCTTAACACCAACACAGATAGTCCTACTCTGGATCTATCTATCTACTTCTCTACACACTATCTTCCCTGATAGATGTAGAACCTACTTGCCGGCTAACTCTGCTAGCTACCTGACTACTCTCAGGCTTCTTTACTCTAACACTAACTCCTCCAACTCTCTCTAATACTCCTCCTTGCTTCTGCTCTGACACCCAAACACCAACTGCTGTCAGATTTTAAAACACCTCTCCTTCAGAGCATTTTTCTTTTTCTAAGTTAGGCTCTGCCCCCTTTTCTACCAACCAATCCTAACTCTCCTCATTCCCCCCCCCCCAGGCTGCTCCTTATTTATTTATTATTTGGACTTGTATGCTGCCACTCCCCGAGGGCCCGGAGCAGCTCACAAACATGTAAAACACAACAGAAGTAAAACAGCATATTAAACTAGACTAAAAAGGTTTTCCAGCTTAGCAATCAAAGGCTAGCCAGAAAAGATGGGTCTTGCAGGCCTTAGGCATGCCCCCTTTTGGAAATGAGAATCTACGATGGATGCCCCCTTGGCACCTATCTGAAATGGCTGCCAATTCCTTGGGCCTACTTTTCCAGGCTTTACCTAGCCCAGGTAGGGAATTCATCACAACCCCACTCAAATAAACAACTATTGGCCAGTATTAAATCTCTCCTTCCTGGGCAAAGCTTATTATTTATTTATTTACCATATTTCAACCCTAGAAGGTGACTCAGGGTGGCTTACATTCAGCCCCATCAAGAGGCTATTTCAACAATACAACAGAATCACAACATCAACATATGATAAAAACAACATAATTAAAACCATACAGAGTCATCATTACACATTAAACCAGCCTCCTTGGTCTTCACGCCAATCCAGTTCGTCCCTTAAGGTGCTGATTGCATTTATTGACCAAACGCCTGGTCCTACAGCTTTACTTTTTTCCGAAAAGCTAGGAGGGAAGAGATCGATCTTATCTCAGTTGGGAGTGTGTTGAATAGGCGGGGAGCCACTGCTGAGAAGGCCCTGTCCCTCGTCCCTGCCAGGTGCATTTGAACTGTAGACTGGAGCAAGAGCAGGACCTCCACAGATGATTTTAGATTTCGAGGTGGGACGTAGGGGTGGATGCGTTCGGACAAGTAAGCTGGTCCAGAACCATTTAGAGCTTTATAAGTCAACACCAGCACTTTGAATTGGGCTTGGAGGTGGACCGGCAGCCAGTGGAGCTGACATAACAGGGGTGATATTCTAGAGAAGGTTCTAGAGAAGGTGGTGGCCTCTCAACTCCAGAGCCTCTTGGATAAAACCGATTATATGGATCCATTTCAATCTGGTTTCAGGCCTGGTTATGGACCAGAGACGGCATTGGCCACCTTGGTGGATGATCTATGAAGGGAGCTAGGCAGGGGGAGTGTGACCCTGTTGATTCTCCTGGAGCTCTCAGCAGCATTCAACTCTATCAACCATGGAATCCTTTTGGGTTGTCTCTTTGGGATGAGGCTATGAGGCACTGTTTTACAGTGTCGCCAGTTCTTCATGGAGGGTCAGACCCAGATGGTGGTCCTGTTCAACCTCTTCGCTGATGGCCTGCGAGGTCCCTCAGAATGTCATCTTGTCCCCCATCTACATGAAACCTCTGAGAAAGAACATCAGAGTTTTGGAGTTTGGTGTTAAATATATGCAGATGATACCCAAAACTATTACTCTTTGCCACCTAAAGCCAAGGATGCCATCCTGGTACTAAATTGGTGCCTGTCATCAGAAATGGACTGGATACAGGGTAACAAGTAGAAACTAAAGTCAGACAATACAGAGATGCTCCTGGTCAGTTGAAAGGCAGATCAGGGTACAGGATTACAGCCTGTGTTGAATGGGGTTACAATCCCCCTGAAAACTCAGGTTTGCAGCTTGGGGGTAATCCAAGTATCAGCAGTGTCCAGGGGTGCCTTTGCACAATTAAAACTTGTTCACCAGTTGCACCCATACCTTGAGACACCAGATCTGACCATGGTAATTCACATCTTAGTTACATCCCATCTGGACTACTGCAATGCTGTCTACATGGGGCTGCCTTTGAAGACAGTTTGGAAGGTTCAACTGGTTCATAAGCAGCAGCCAGATTACTAACTGGAGTGCCATACAGGGAGAGAATCACTCCCATATTGTGGCATCTCCACTGGCTGTTGGTCTGCTTTTGAGCTAAATACAAAGTGCCTTTAAAGCCCTAAATGGTTTGGGCCCAGACTATTTGGCAAACCATATCTCCTGGCAAACTGCACAAACTGGATTTCTGGTCCCTAATGCAGGATTAAACTAGCTAATTTGACTATAACCCATGTTAGGAAAAGCCACACAATTCTCTAGAGCTTCTCTGAAGTTCCATAGCAGCCACAAACTTTGGGGTTGGTGTGAACTCCTAAGCTGTTCTGGTTTAGAACAGATCCTGCTGTTCACAGTCACCAGCGTTGCCAACCCATTTTTCCTGCACTCTATGCTGTAGGGAAAAGATGGAACTTAGTTTTGTCATTGTTTGTGGAGATCGTGGAGCTCTGGATAGCTCTTGGCCATCACGGGCACCTTTGTAATGACAAAGGTACCTGTGTGACCATATAAAAAGATCACTTCTCTCCCCACCCCCCACCCCATCTCCAAGTTATGCATGTGCCTTTGCTGCCATAGACAAAGGTGCCTGATGATAGACAAGAGCTATCTGGAGCTCTGTGGCTGCTGCTGTGGTGACAAATAATGACAAAGGTAAGGGTGATTGTCCAGCCTGAATGAACTGGGTTTGAACTGAATGGATGACAGGACTCCACTCCCACAGTTCAGCAGAGGCCTCAATACTTTGTAAGAATCCAGGACAATGCTTTGGGCCAGCCCTGGATTTTGTGGCCTATATTGGTAGGTCCTTAATTGTATGCCATCTTGAGCCTTGGGGAGAGGTGGGTAAAAATAAAATGTATTACTATTGGTATTGTTGCTGTTGTCGGGTATTTCAAGTGTGTATAGTTCAATAAAGTTAATATGAAAAAAGAATAGAAAAGACCTATTCTTATGCCTGTCTATTATGTGATATTGAAATTGGCAAGAGAGTCATACTATGTTTTGGCTACTGTATCTTCAACATGTCACCCAGCCAATCTGTTTGTAACACTTAAGTGCCTATATTGAGGAACTTCCATTCTATGGCATGACGGTGAATGATCCACTTGAATGGATATCCTTATATTAGCAATTCTGGCAATGAGCTGAAATTCTTGTTATGTTTGGGCAGGGAATGGAGATAATAGTTCAAATAGCAGATTCTGACAAATAGCAGATTCTGACTATTATTTATTTCAGAGAGACTTACTAACAGAACTACTTAAGAATCAGTGGAGTGAGAATTATAGCCTTAGGCAAGACATGCATCCTTTTAATTAGAAGAATTCTATGTTTTTGTACACATGCTCCGATTTAGAATTTGTCAGCCATGTACAATATTATTTATTATTTATTTATGTTATTTGTACCCCGTAGCTTCTCACCCCCGCAGGAGGACTCAGCACAGCAATATGCAATGTAATGCACCCTATTACAATACACAACTGGAACTTTGAAAGACAAGGCTCAGAAAATATCAGATTGACACAACTTGACTTCTGCCACTATCATTGTTGCACCTCAGAACTCGAACAGCCCCCCTAGATCACATACACACAGGCAGATGCAAAAAATTTTTTTTATTTAGAATAAAGGATAAAGAATAGTCCAAGGAAGTAAGAATAAAGCAATCCAAAATAGTCCAATTGAGTTCTATAGCTGCAAACCCAAGCGGCTTAAATCCCAAGGAAAGCAAACCGCTCCGGCGGTCAAACGTACTTGAGGCAAACTGCAATGGCGGTCAACATGAACTTGAATCCGAACCGCTCAGGCGGTCGGTGTGAGCTTGGAGACGCAGGAAACTTCTCTTCTCCGGAATGCTCATCTGGGGAGTAGAAACTCTCTCTTGGGAACCAAGGCCACCGGGCCTCTCATAATCTGATGCAGAATCCTCTTCCATGGAATCCTCAGTAAACTCATCTGCAGTCCTATATCCCTCTAGCCATTCATCGTCCCATTGCAAACTCTTGTTTGGAGACCCATACCTATCTGATAGGCATGGTTTCGAATCCAAAAATGGTGATTCTAAAATCAAATGGGGGGGGGGGGGAATTTTTTTTTTTGATTAGTAAAAGAAAGACTTACAAAAAATTTCCAAAAATTTCTAAAATGTAACTTAAGTACTAACGAAATTTGTTAGTAATTCGTATGCCAGAGCATGCGCATTCAGATGGTTTTGGCCTAAAACTCCCAGAAATCCTAACAGCTGGTAAATTGGCTGGGATTTCTGGGAGTTGTAGGCCAAAACTTGAATAAACCACACTGAATTCTAGATGGGACTCTCCAAATAGGAAGGAGGGAGGGAAGGAGGAAGGGAGGGAGGGGGGTATTCTATTCTTGGAAGCAGCAAAAAAAAGGAGGAGCCCCCCCTCGCTCCTCGCTGCCTCTCACCCCGATCCTGAGGGAGCGAGGGCCCAAGTTTGCCCAGGCTGAGAGGAAAAGGAAGAGGCCTGAGGCTGTGAGGAATGGTGGGAGTTGAAGTCCAAAACACGTACCTGGAGGGCTGAAGTTGGCCCCTGCGATGGGGCATGGCAGCAGAGCAACGGGGAAGAGAAGCATCTGAGAGAGCGCAGGGCGAGAGAGGAGAAGCGTGGGTGTGTGTGTGTGAAGCTGGCCCCTGCGATGGGGCATGGCAGCAGAGCACCGGGGAGGAGAAGGGGGGAAGCGTGGAGGACTACACTTTCCAGAATGCATTGCCTACCTAGCAGCAGCGTCACTTCCAGTTCCCCATTGAAATGCGGGAAAAAGAAGAAGCTGAATGAAGGCGGGAAGGAAATGAGGGGGAGAAGACAGGGAGAAGTGAGTACGTAGTACAATAATTAATTAATTAATAATTAAGAATTTATTACGATCATAACGCAAATTGTTGGCCTCAAGGACCGTAAAAGGAAGTCTACTTCCGGGTTCGCGGCAGCGATCCGTAAAAGCTCAAAAGTCCCATTACATACGAATCTCTTACGAATCCTTTTAATTTCCGTTTCATTTTTCTCACGCCTACTATCTGGCCATTCGTCATCTCCAAACTGCCCCTGATCAGCTGGGATCTGATCCTGATCAGCTGGAACCCCTGGTGCCTGACTCTGACCACTGGGCTGACCAGGCTGGAACACCACAATCATCAGAATATGTCCATTGCACAATGATGACTTTTTCACACTCCCTATTTGGTCACCAGCTACAATCTGAAGGTTCTGTTCAGAAGATTGTTATGTTGTGTCATTCACTATAAAATAAGTTTGGCTTAAATACAGGGAAAGTTAAACAAATATGGCATTGAAGTATCATTACTTCAAATGTTTAATTGCATTTGGGGGGGGGGACTTCAGTAATGTGAAAGGCTAGATGTCAGGGCAAAAGGATATCTGCTAAACAAAAGGATATCTGCTAAACACCTCTGTGAAGAAAGCACCCCAGGAATAATCTTTTCATCAATAGAGGAGCTTATGTGTTGATATTTGGAAAGGATCATCTTCCATGATGTAAATGGGTTGCAGGAGAATGTATTAAGGAAAACTAATAGCAGGTGAAAACATGTCCTTAGGAGACAAGTTGGGAAGTGGGACTCATTTGTGCTCCAGATTTGCATAACTAAAGGGATCAAAAGCTCTGTATTTGGTCATGTTCTTTTCTCTCAGAGCAGGTATGGGAATATTTCCCTACCTATACATCATCATAAAATCAAGTTCTGCCATGCAATGGCTTTTCCAGGTTCTGTGCCAGCATAACCTCAAGGCAAAATAGAGACCGCTGTGGTTTGATGCTTTTTAAAAAGTTGTTAAAAGCTCTGGATATGCACAACAAATTAAAGGATGTCTATAAAAACATGATCTCTAAAATTGCATTGGCTGAATAGAGTTTCTGAAGTACATTAGGCATAATAGGAACCATCAGTTCTACAGCAAGAGAATGCATCATCGTGGTCCCTCCCCACCATTCCTTCTACCATTTCTCAGAGACTAATTTCATTTCAGACTCCCTTGATCTTTATCTTTACTGTAAAAAGCACTTTCTCTGAATGTATACTGTATCAGTGATGGATTCCACTCTCTCTATTAAAGTGTTTGCAAGTCTCTTTTCAGAATGAGCTCTGAGAGCTTGGAACATATCCCAGTGGGCAAGCACTCTTGCCTCATTTTAGCAGACACAATCTGATATTGTGTGTGTGTGTATGTGTTTTGTTTCCGGCAGTGATGTGGACATTACTCAACTCTTAGGATTTCATAGGTTTCTGTAGTAGATGATACAGTTAATGTAGCTCATCTCACTAGGCAGATGGGATATAGAAATTTTGCCAGCATCATAGCTAAATGTTAACAGAGGCCTACTTGCATAAGAAGGGTTATTTCATGTTCAGGATTTTTTTTTGAAATAGATTTTTATTGAAAGTTTTGAATACATATAGATAAAAGAAAGAAAATGGTTTTGGGATAGGGCAATTGGGGGATATAGGAATGAATGAGGGGTAGGAAGGGGAGAGAATTAAAGGTGATGAGGGTAATGGTTTGGTCAGGGATCTTGGAAGGTAAATACTGGGTAAGGGTAGCGAGAAAAGATAGATATAGGGGTAACTTGTTAACTTCCATCTTCCTTATTCACTGGTTTTATTCTTGCTTATCTTGTACAGTCTCTTTTATTCTCTAAAATTGTCACTTCTTTTGTTTCAGATCATCTTCTTTAACTTTGTATCAACCTCGGGTCTTCATATAACTCTTGAAAGATGAACAATCTGTTGTCTTTTTCTCTTAACTTTTAAAATCCTTCAAATATTTGGTAAGAGTGTCCATGTCCATTGTCCGTTCCTTGTCTTTTAATGTAGCTAAATCTGTTTCTTTCTTTTTCCTTGGTCTCCTTCCTAACCGTTCTCTTTAGGAGATCCTAGACCTTCTTCATCCACCTCTAAGGCATCACATTTTGGAGGACTATAATTTGTAATCTTCCCTGGAGAGTAAGGGCAGCTTTTCTTTGAGTTTTTCTTCATTCTTTGTTGTGTTGCTCTCATCCAACTTCTCTTTCTATTGGGCTGCACCCCAATCTTTTTCTCTTCTTTATTCTTCTCTGCATACAGTAGGGTGGAGCTTTTAGATGTGGCATCAATC
Organism: Anolis apletophallus; assembly: GCA_030556195.1. Classification (NCBI taxonomy): domain Eukaryota; kingdom Metazoa; phylum Chordata; class Lepidosauria; order Squamata; family Anolidae; genus Anolis; species Anolis apletophallus. The sequence continues at coordinate 33,575,700 of JARBWK010000006.1, read as the reverse complement.
TCTTGATTTTTTCCCTCTTCTTCTTTTTGGGAAATAGAAGCCTTAGAATTCTTAATAGTCGATCTTATAACTTCCAGAGGAACTTCCACACTGTTTTTAAATTCCCCATTGTTCTCTAATTCTCTTTCTTCTGGTACTTCTTGCAATTTTATATTCTCCTCCACACTCTTCTCCAAACCATCTTGTACTGCTGTATTTTTTTTCCTTATCCTGAAGTGTTTCTTTTTCATCGTCATATATAATCGTCAGCTCTAACTTCGTGGAAGTCACTTCTTTAATTAATTCCATTCTCGCATTTTGAGATTGTTCCTGGACCATTTTGTGTTGCATGTTCAGGATTTTTGATTTACCCTGGCTGTTCAAGTTGCTTTGAGTTTCCTTTGGGAGAGATATAGCGGTATAAATAAATATAATAGTAATAATAATAGAATAAGAAGAATAAGAATATAAATAACATAATGGGAGGTGACTTTCCTGTTACAAACTTGCTTATATTGTTATCCTGTTAAGATGTACCATGCCTGCATAGTTCTATTTCCTTTATCTAATATAACACAGAGGTGCATCTACTAGTTGTTTTGTTGCAAAGGGAATGCACACCAGTCCAAGGGACCAATTATTCAGCAATGGTAGTATGTGCTGCTGGACCTGAGAGATCCCAGGTAGAAATGGTTGCTTAGTGACCAGTTCTATAACCTGCTATAAAATGATGTTGAAACTGAAAGGGCTGTGGAATCCAGTCTATTGCTTACCACCAATAAAACATATCTTATAGACATGATGTGTGCCAGTTTTCAGTATCACATAAGATCTTCTATCCCCAATGCTTCTTAACATTTACATGAAACTGCTGGGAGAAATCATCCAGAGCATGGTGCAGGGTGCTATGGTTATGCTGAAGCCTGCTAAAACACGTCTTGCTAAGGATATAGCATGTCTCTTCTGAATGAATGCCTGAAGGAGGCAATGTGCCCTGTACATTTAGGTGTCCTGGAGGGCATCTAATCCAGCCTGTCAGAACCTGACTGGCCATCATCACACAGAGGACCTTTTCATCAGCTGCCCCAAGACTGTGGAAAGACCTGCCAGAAGCGTTGTGACAGCTAAATCAACTGTCAGAAAGAGCTTTCAAGAAGATGACCTTGGATCACACAGGTACAGTTTATAAATAGTGCTGCTCTGTGAAGGTGAAAAAGAAGAGTTCTTCTCAAAGAAAATAATCTCATGACCTGGTGCTGGCATTGAAAAGGCCCTGTTCTGTATATTTTTTTCCCTCTGATATGAGAACAGTCAACATTCTTCTCTTTGAAGAATTTATTATTATTGACTGTACATGCCTAAATGTTTAGAGTGTTGTAGTGCAAATGAGCACTTTGAATTGGTTCCAGAATAAAATTGGAAGCCAGTGAGGTAGGGATAATATTTATGTTGTAGAAGCAAAAAAGCACCAACTACCACATATTCAGTAATGTAATCTGGAAATTGTCGGGTCATTTTCAAGAAAACTCCTTGTGGAAAGCTGTAGCTTCAATGAGGGCAAATAGTAGTTTAAGTGGAGAGAATCATGAATATGTTTTTCAAGTGCTGACCATCTCTCTCTCTCTCTCTCTCTCTCTCTCTCTCTCTCTCTCTCTCTCTGGCTTTTCTTTGCAAATAAAGATTCTGGAAGGACTCATCCCACACTTTCTACAAGCGTGTTGATGACTAAAAAGGCCAATCCGAGATAGGCAAGTCCGGTTGCAGAAAGCACCGGTTCTACAGCAAGAGAATGCCTTTTACAGTAAAGATAAAGATCAAGGGAGTCTGAAATGAAATTAGTATCTGAGAAATGGTAGAAGGAATGGCAGGGAGGGACCACAATGATGCATCTCCTTGGGTGATGTTGTTTCCAAGTTGCGGTTCTTTCTACGTTGTTGTTTCTCTTTGAGACCTGTTTGGCGTGTCTTCTCAAAAGAGGCCTCAGCATTGTGAATAGTGCGTCACCATGCCTCCCAATATGAGGCCAGGATGGACCATGGTTGGTGATCAATCTGGCCAAGCCTAAGATGTTGTTTCAGGGAGTCCTTATATCTCTTCTTTGTGGCACCTCTCTTGCGCTGACCCGTGGCGAGTTCACCATAGAGTAGTATCTTTGGGAGGTGGTGGTCCTCCATCCTAGGGATGTGCCCTGCACAGAGCAGCTGTGTTCTCAATAGCATGGCCTCAATGCTGGTGATCCCTGCTTGCTCAAGAACAGCCTGAGTCACAGAGTAATGGGTTAATAAGTATAAACACACAGAGTCAAAAGACTTGGATATAAAAATATCTATTTCATATCTAATTGGTGCACAACACTATATATATATATCTCAGATAACACACAGAACATGCCATATGCAAAGATCACACATAAGAGGCGCATATACAGGATGGATAAACATCCGCAGGATAGTAAATAAAACAGTAATTATAACCGTGCCAACTTTTGATTCTAAACTTTGGGAGCATACTACAGTCTCCCTGGTCCTTGTATCATCCGCTGTTTGGACTTCACAGCACTAGGGAGTCTATCCCTTTAAATTCGGACTGCCTTATTGTTTTTTGAGGGTTAGCACGGTTATAATTACTGTTTTATTTACTATCCTGCGGATGTTTATCCATCCTGTATATGCGCCTCTTATGTGTGATCTTTGCATATGGCATGTTCTGTGTGTTATCTGATATATATATATATATATATATATATATATATATATATATATCTCCTAGTGTTGTGCACCAATTAGATATGAAATAGATATTTTTATATTCAAGTCTTTTGACTCTGTGTGTTTATGCTCAAGAACAGCAACATTTGTCACATAGTCCAGTGTATATTTAGGATTGCACGAAGACAGCGCTGATGAAAGCGTTCGAGGAGTCATAGGTGTTAGTGATAGGTGACCCATGTTTCAGACCCATATAGGAGAATAGGCAGTACGATAGCTCTGTACACACTGATTTTTGTGCTTTGCCTCAGGTGCTTGTTACACCAGACTCTTTTGTGAAGCCTTCCGAATGCACTATATGCCTTTGCTAATCTGTGATCTATCTCTTTATCAATCTTGGCATCTGAAGAGATGATGCTTCACAGGTAGGTGAACTGCTGAACAGACTTAAGCACAGATTTGCCTATGGTGATGTGAGGGTGATGGTGTTCTTCCTGTGGTGTGGGCTGGTAGAGAACTTCTGTTTTCTTCAGGCTGACTTCCAGCCCAAACAGCTCTGCAGCTGTTGCAAAGCAGGATGTTAGGCACTGCAGAGCTGCTTCTGTGTGGGTGACAAGGACAGCAGCATCGGCAAAAAGCAGCTCATGGACCAGATAGTTTAGAGTCTTAGTGCAAACCTTCAGATGGCTTAAGTTGAACAAGTTGCCATCAGTACGGTAGCGTATATATATGCCTTCTTCTTCTTCGAGGTCTGCCGAAGTCCTTTGGAGCATCATGCTGAAAAAGATTGTAAATAGGGTTGGTGCAAGAACACAACCTTGTTTCACTCCATTAGATATTAGAAAGGGCTCTGAGAGAACATCGCCATATCTGACTTGACTGTGCTGGCCCTCATGTAGCAGAATAATCATTTTGAGGAATTTGGGAGGACATCCTAGTCATTCCAGGATCTGCCACAGACCTTTTCTGCTCACAGTGTTGAAGGCTTTAGTGAGGTCGACAAATGTTACATAGAGTCCTTTGTTCTGCTCTCTACATTTCTCTTGCAGTTGTCATAGGGCAAATACCATATCTGTGGTGTTCCTGTTAGCTCTGAAGCTACATTGGCTTTCAGGGAAAAGTTTTTCTGCAATAGCAGGAACTAATTTGTTCAGGAGTATCCTTGCAGAGATTTTTCCAGCAATGGAAAGCAGTGTTATACCTCGATAGTTTGAGCAATCAGATTTTGTTCCTTTTTTCTTATACAGGGTGATGATAACTGCATCTCGGAAATCTGATAGCAGTTCACCTTTTTTCCAGCAACTCATAAGGAGCTCATGGAATTTAGCATGGAGTACATGACCTCCTTGTTTCCATTTTCAAGAAAACTCCTTGTGGAAAACAGTAGCTTCAATGAGGGTAAAGAGTAGTTTAAGTGAAGAGAATCATGAAATGTTTTTCAAGTGCTGAGCAACCGTCATACAAATGATCTTGTACTGATGATAATAACAATTCAGCACTTATTTTGTGTAAAACCTATTTTTTTGCACAGAAAACAGCATTTTCTGCACAGTTAATGTTTCTGAGCAGAAAAACAACATATGCAAAACTTCACACAATAAGTCCCAAACTGTGAATAGTCATTGAAAATTTCACAATTTTTGAAGACTTTCTCTTATTGAAATTACTGGCTGCTTTATTCAAAAAGGAAGTAAGTAAGTAAGTAAGTAAGGAAGGAAGAGAAATAAAAGAATGAATTACATCTCTGATAGTAAGCAAGAAAGGCCAGGGATATGTACCCATTCAGTTTTGGTATGTATATTGCTTTCTCATTTCCCCAAGTACTGGTAAGTTACTTCCTATGCAAACTTCAGATATTTAAGGAGGGAAATATTAGTAATGCTACATAAAAACACAACGACAAGTTATTGAATAATTTATAACATCTATTTTAATTACATTTTCTCCTACTTTTTCCTTATTGGTTACATTTATGCTGGTGATGTACTTATACAATACATTGACATTGTAAAATTTGATATTTCAGAAATAGATATGGTAAGATAGTCAATCTTTCAACAAGATTCACTGCAGAGCCATGTACACTTTTCCCTGCCCTGAAAAGCTTTCCTTTTTGTTTGTTTTCTTTTCTTTTTTCTTTTTAAAAAAATAACTCATTACTCAGAACCTTAATATTAGCAGCTCTTAACACTGATTATCTGTGAGCACCTTAGGATGTCAACCACCCTCTTAGGTAGCCTGTTGTGTAACTGGAGAGTCAAGAGGAAATACCTTGATTATAAAGTTAACCAGATTATTTGCAAATAATTACATGAAAACAGGAAGAATGCATTCTAAATCTGTGGTGGGAAGGTAGAAGAGGGATAGAATCCTGTTGTTCTTAAGATTCATGAAGCCGCTGTAGCTATTATTTAATCAACTTGCATATTGTTATTAGATTTCAGGTTCATGAGTTAAACATCATTGTCACAGTTATTTGTCTTCTACTTTTGTCCTTTATTTATCATGTTATAATGAAGATGATGTCCCTCTTGCCTAAATATATAGGGGGAAAGCCAATGATACACACTTACAGCACATAACAAATTTCCATCGTTATTGTAGCTGGATATGACACAAGAAGAGAAATATATAGAATGACTAGTTTCATGAGAGCTTCAATTTGAGATCAGGGTCATTACAGTATGAGATGGGCAACAGGCCACCGTACCATCCGCTGACCCTCCTAAATAGACAATAAATAGATGCTGCCATCTACCCTCTTTCTGCTTTCTGAAATTGTATGTCAGACCTCCAAATAGGAGCCCTTGTGCAAAAAAAGTCAAAGAAAGATTGGAAAGAAGAAAGCTAAATTAGGAAATAACTATAGACCCCAGTGGTTTGAACAGAGATGGAAAAAAAATGACACATTACACATATTAAAACATTAGTTACCATCCCATCTACTAAATAGGAGTTCCCATTCCTTCTTTATTGGTGTACTTTACTGGTCCCATGTTTATGTATTACCCTAAGAACATCCTCCACTGTTCATGTTTACCTGCTCATCTTGGCTTGTATGTAAAACATAACTTCCAGCTTAGTCTACCTACCAGTTATGACTGTCTTTTAGATTTGACATATTACTCCATCACAATATCCACGTTTGCATTTATATTATCATTCACACATATACTCCCACACTATGTCTGTCCACAAAGGCTACACTCATGCATTTGATAAAATTGTGTGGGTTCCATTATGCCAGAAATGTGTTTCTCTGTTCAAAGATGCTATAGGATTCTGCATATTTTTGCGACTTGCAGGACTTTAGGGCGAACTCCTGCTCGTTGTTAGAAGCGCCGGCGAGTTCCCCGCTTCTCTTCAAGGCTCTGCAAGCCAAGGCCGAGGTTGCCCTTGAGGTTGCTCGGGCTCCGGCCTCAGTTCTCAGGATCCATGCGAGCATGAAGGACGCTGCGGCCTCCAAGAGGACTATTGGACCAACAGCGACCGCAGCAACCACAGCGTCCCCCCGGAATTGCTCGCCATGGTCCCCTGTTCCCTGGCCGGGCTTGGAGGAGGCCGAGACGCCCCCCCCTAACTTCACCCAGAGGGAGGCAAGCGACCGCCCTCCCGACACCATCCAGGGCACCACCCAGGACGCGCCGCCGGATTTCACCCACCTCCTTCTTGGCTTCAGCCGGCTGGTCGAGCGGCTGGCCGCCTGGCTAAGGGAGATGGAGGAGCTGAGACCGATGCTGGCATCCCTCTGCAGTGTGGACGGCCCGCGCCACCTGGACCCCCGCCCCGGGACTGGGGAGGTGGCGGCCGGCGGAGCGCCGGACCCGCCATGCCTGGACCTGCTGCGCCTGGGCCCAGTGGAGAGGAAGACAAGTGAAGCGACTGCTTCTGGCCCCCTGTGCAGCCACCGCTCGGGCCCGCTGAGTGTCCTGGTTCCGAGGAGCCAGGCAGAGGAGAGGTGCACGGAGACCTCGAGGAGCACCCCGCGGGAGGGGCTCCTGGAGGATGGTTGGCTGCCTCTTGAGGGAGACCCCCTCCTCGAGGAAGGGTCCCCATCCGGGGGCGAAGCATCAGCCGGATGGGTGGCAGTGCCGTGGTGGAGCCCGTGGAAGGCATTGGGACACCGGGCTTTCCCGACGGAGAGGGCGTTGGCCGGCTGTACCAACATGGCGCCGACCCTGATCAGTTTGGCGTCTTTAGGCCCACCCCCCTCGTCCACCCCAAAGGCTGCGACCATGCCCCCTGTGGTCTCCATGCTGGAGCGGCTGCCACTGCCGGCTTTTCCACCGCCGGCCTTTTCACTGGAGGCCACAAGCACCGCCATACCGCTGCCCCCGGGGTTCCTGATGGGGTCCCTGATGGAGGCGCTTGACGTCTCAGGGGTCCCTGCAAGGACCCCTGGGGAGCGGCCCCGGCGACAAGCCGACCGATTACCAGCGATCCCCATGGTTATGACCAGCCCACAGGCTGCACCGCCACCAGCTGGTGACGGGCCTGCTGTCACCGGTGGCCCTGGGACTGGGATCACTGCTAACTCTGGAGGCCCTGAGGCTGGCCCTCCCCCCCAGTGCCCCGATGGAGCACCTAGAGGCCATGGACAGCCGGTGGCCGCCGCGGGGCACGGTCCGAGATACGGCGAGAGGACTAGTAAACAACGGAAGAACCCTCTGCCACCTCAGACAAAACAGAGGAGGGGCTGAAGGTGGGGCAGGGGGCGGGGCCAGAGGAAATCCCAGTCCTGCTCTGCAACACCCAGAGGGTTCCGTCCCAGGACCTTCAGGAACACCAATCTCAGGCGCCGGGTTCCCCCATTGATGAACCCCCACCCCAGGAGGCTTGATAATCCAACGCTGGCGAACCCGGAGCCACAGGCTTGCGACGATCGCTACCGTATGGATCTCGAGTCCCTGAGGACGTTGTTCGATCTGTGGGACCCTCCTAGGCTTCCCCCATTCGATGGTCGAGCCTGATAGCTGACCTTAGAAAGCTCCGACCCACATGGGCCCGAGCTTGGCTTCCCCTTCTCGTTAGTTTTGTCATTCCCTGTCGATGTTGTTTGTCTTGTTGTATGCTCTGTATTTTTTATGTCAAACTGTAAACCGCTCCGAGCCCTCGGGGAGTGGCGGTATAGCAAGTTTGAACTATAAATAAATAAATAAATATTTTTATTCTGAAACAAACTGCCATGACTATCTCTTTGAACACAGGTTACCAGCTTTGATCTTGTAATGAGAAAATAATCTTGTAGTAGTAATAACAAGTGTCCCTTCTTGCTTTGACTACTTCTTAAAAACTACAAAGTCTTAAAGAATCAAGGGTATGGTTGATTTAGAATATAGAGTGCCTCACCTTTGTTGATGCATCATCTTTCTAGTCTGAGATGCTCTTGGAAGTGAGCATGCCGACTGTTTGCGGGACCTGGGCTAAAACAGAATTCTCTGATCTAAGATGAAGTGTCTTTTTGTTCCAGAGGTGTCCAGTTCTGATGCAGGGTTTAGGTCAAATGCCTGATTTATTAGCACCCCCCATCTGTCACCCTTTGTTATCATGTCTAGGACTGGAGTCATAACCACAAGGCTTATATTTTCATGAAGGTCCACATACTCTCAAGTAGAAATGGGATTCCTGGCATGAGTTAAGTGTGTGGTGAAATCCATTCTGCTTATTTTCAGCACCACAATCATCATCCTTTTACATCAGGGATCCCCAAGCTTTTAAAACAGAGGACCGGTTCATGGTCCCTCAGACTATTGGGAAACTGGATTATAGTTTGAAAAAGAAATGAACAAATTCCTATGTACACTGCACGTATCTTATTTGTAGTGCAAAAAACCATGAAAGAACAATAGAAGAACAGAAATGAAGAACAATTTTAACCAACATAAACTTACCTATATTTCAATGGGAATTGTGAGTCTGTTTTTGGTTGATGAGATAATCATGTTAATTAGGGTTGTTGTTGTTGTTGTTGTTGTTGTTGTGTGTCTTCAAGTTGTTTCACACTAAGCCTAAACTTTAGGGCCCGGTAAATGACCTTCAAGGGCCACATCTGGCCTGTGGGCTTTAGTAGGGATCCCTGTTTTACATTGTCAGTACCTTGGACCAACATGAACACTGGAGTATCCAATTGATACCTCAGCAGATGCTTCACATACAGAAAGTCTCAGTTTTAAGCAAGTTAAGAAACTATGCAGGGTAACCAACAAAGCAAAAAGGCCAAAACAGTTGAGAGTTTATTTCATAAATCACTTATATTACCAGGTAAATATAGTGCGTGGGTGGGTGAGTTGTTGGGAATAGCTCTATGAAGTTAGCATAGAGTGGGATACAGTAGGATACAGTGTATTCACATACACATGACACTGCTATGGAGACACACTTTTACTTTTACAACTATCTGTTTGCTGAAAATTAATGTGGATTGTTGTTTGGTTCTTTAAAAAATCCAGATTGATACAAAAGTGGGACGGCACAGACGTACTGTATGATAAGTATGTAAAAGTGACACTTACAGGAAATAGGTGGCCCCAGGCCTTCTTTGGACTTGGCAGTACTATTAATGGTTCTGGTAAAGCTCCAAACAGATTAAAATAAAAAAAGGTGATTTCCTCACAGCTCTCATACCCTGACTAAAGCCTTAAGGAAAGTTACAAACATGGAACGTAAGTGAGGTAAGTGAGTGACATCAGCTTGTAATGGCCCACATCCTAAATACCAAGCACTGTAAATCAAGATTAATTGTGTCACTTACACATCTCCAAAATCATTTTAGAATAAAAGCAGGTGGGCTGTGTGTGCGATTGCATGGCACTTTATATTAAAAGACTGTTGTGAGGGGCAGTCAGTGCCATCAAAAGTTCTGATCCCAATTGCAGGGTTCACTTGAAAAGGGGCTTGCATTTGTATCTGAAGCTAGCCCAAATTCAAATGCTTTGGGGGCTCTCACAAGAAGGTCAGGTGCACTGAGTGTGTAATAAGTAGGAGGCAATGCAGCAGCCATTATCTTCCCTCTGACAAGGGAGCAGCTCACTGACCTAGCATGCTGACAAATGGAGAGGAAAACTCTGCAGTGAGATGTAAATTCCCTGCACAGGTCCCTCATGAATATCTTGTCTCCAAGATTCAGGCCAGTGACCTGGAAAACAAGGTTTCTCCCCAATCAGAATGACAGGCAGAGCTGGTTTCCTGTTAGGAAGACTACTAGGTGTGTAAAAAAATTATGATTTCTGAAGGGAAAAAAATGAGATGTCACACAGCGCAAAATATTACTTTCAAATGGTCTCTCTGTAGCCCCCCCTTTGAATGACAGCTGTTAAGAATTCATTTGTGTGTGTGACACACTGGCAGGCAAAATGTAAGTTGGGTTGGGATGGAGGAGGGGAGCACAAGAGAATAGAAATGTTCAATTCAAATGCTCATTTGAGAATAAACTGAATATCTGTCAGTCTTTATAGCCCAGAGGTTAATTCTTAAAAAGAATTTCCATTAGTAACACAAATTATAACCTTGTCAAACCCTCTTATGTAAGGTAACCAATGTTGAAAGACATACAGTATACAGCAAAAACGCTGTGGCAAAATGTATAACCTTGACTCTTAGAGAATGCATTTTATAGACAGCACATTGATTTATCAGTTGTATATTTAAGATGGCATTTTTAATATGTACGAGTATTTATTTCACAGCGAGTTGAGAAGGAATTATTTACAATTTATATTGTGAACTAACAGGAATGTCACAGGTACATATTCATAATATCTCAAATGCTGAGATTTGGTAAGATTTATGGGAACTAAGTATATTTACAATATATTTGCTCAAAGAATTGGTTCATTTTTCTTGAGTTCTAATTTCCATGTCTATGTTTATTCAGACTTTGACACTTATGAAAGTGTCTTTCTCTTTTCTGTGGTAGACTTTCACTGAATTTGGGTTACAAGGCACAGATATGTTTGCATTGTCAAGATATGAAACTGTAACCAGGCAATCAGTTCTCCCCCATGACTGATATCGAGGAGAACCCCACCGAAATAAAAAGGATCTATAGTTTAGGGATCTGTAGTTTGCTAAAGGGCATCAAGCTGAAATGGTATAAAAGGAGTTAAGTCTTGCCCAGCTTGCACAAGGATTAACACCAACAAAACCTCCTCACTGTTAAGTCTGCACAGTACAGGACACATAATTTAGATGTGGAAGATGATCTCTGCTTCTCTGTGTAGAAAAGAAGGAGTAGGTATAAATCAATGGCAATAACTTTTGCCTGAGACCACGCCTTGGTTACCTCTAGATTGGATTACTGCAATGCGCTCTACATGGGGCTTCCCTTGAAGATGGCCCAGAAACTTCAACTTGTCCAACGTTCAGCTGCCAAATTAATAACTGGGGCAGGTTACAGGGAGCGGTCGACCCCCCTGTTTAAAGCGGTCCACTGGCTGCTGTTTATTTTCCGAGCCCAATTCAAGGTGCAGGTGATTACCTATAAAGCTCTAAGCGGTTTGGGACCCGCCTACCTTTGTGACTGACTCTCCTCCCATGAGCCAGCCCGAGTCCTTCGCTCCTCAGGGGAGGCCCTCCTTTTGCCCCTGCCAGTCTCACAGACCTGGCTTGTGAGCACTAAGGAGAAAGCCTTCTCCTCTGTGGCCCCCCGATTTTGGAATTCCCTCCTGGGAGAGATTAGGAATGCTCCCTCGCTGGAATCCTTTAAAAACAACTGAAAAACTGGTTTTTCCACTGGGCCTTTGGAGATTAGACTCCCCAAATGCCCCCATTTTTGGCAAGACCTCTTCCTCCTATGTGACCCTTTATGTTTTGACACTACTCCAGTTATCTCCCCCGAGTTTTTAAACATTTTATATGTACATGTGGCTCGCCCTGTCGTTTCTGTTTTAGATTCACCTATGTTGTTTCTCATGGCCGTTCTGGTCACGAGGAACCAGCATAATAAACTGCACGCGGAAACACAATAGGCCAGATACTTTTGGTGTTAATTTTAGAGTTGAATGGAGTTTTAACATTTATAGTGTTCTATTTTCTGTATAATATGATGTTGGTCTTCGACCGTAAATAAATATCTATCTATCTATCTATCTATCACCTGTGTTGTTGTTTTCAAAGATGTATTTAGTTTATTGTGTTTATTGCTTTTATTGTGTTTATTGTTTTCTGATGTTTTTGATATTTTTTCTGATTTGTTGTTTGGGCACGGCCCCATGTAAGCTGCTCTGGGGAGATGGATGAGGGTTATAAATAAAGCTATTATTATTATTGTTATTGTTATTAAAGATGCTGCAAACTGGAATAGACAAGTATATAAAGGAGGATTTAATTGGAATATGGAAGATTCCTATGCTCATGTTGCATATAACTACCTTGAAGAGTGCTTGAAAACCCCACTAATATGCATTTTGTGGAATATTATATATATATATATATATATATATATATATACATACACACACACACACTTGCATGAAGATTGAAAAAATTAACAAAGAAATAGTTGAGTGGGCATATGAAAGCAAAAATAATATGAACTGGAAATAAACCAAACCTCCATTCCCATCAGAGGTATGATCATACAAAGTGTTGTTGTGCATTAGGTTACCTTGTTGCATGTCCTCTTGGGTGTGCCAATGTATCAAAATAGAATGGAAATTTTGAAAGAAAAAAAATAGTTATTTGAACTTCATAAGTTGTTTTTCAAAGGTTGCAGTAGAGCATGCTTGTTTTCTAACCCAACAAACAGCTGACACAAGCCGAAGCTGTAATGTAAAGTATGCATTCATTTTCGGTTTGGCTGAAGACAATTGGTTATTGTTATTGGCATTAGATTTCATATTCAGTTTCTGTGTCAGCTGCCAATTGACCCCTATGGAAAGCTGTTGAACGTCCACTAAATGCTGTCACAAGTGATACTTCATTCAATTCAATGCCTTTGCAAAGTGCAAAGGTTGAGAGATCTTACGCATCCACCACCTACAGGGATTGCAGTACTCATTCATCTCAAGCATACTTGTCCACTTGGAGAACCCCCCCCCCCATATATATCCATTACCTTGACCTATAGTCTTTGTAAAAATTGATATTCAACACTGAAGAAAACATTCAACATAGTAATTGAACCTTCCAGACAACAGCTCAAAACGATCATTAGCAAACAAGACAAGTCAATGACAAGGTAAACCTGGTACAGAAATCGTTTTGATATACGATATGTAAACATCATCCATAATTCTTGTTAATTAAAAAAATTAACAAGAACTAAGGATAACATATCCTGATCAAACTATCTATAAGAGATCTGATCACACGTCGATGATAGCCCTCATTCCAATCCAATTCTATGTGAATATTGAATATAAAAAAACATGACTAGTAGGCCTGGTTGATCCATGGTTCTAAATAGTTCAAAAGTACTCACAAAACAAAAGTTCTGGTGGTGAACATTTCAGAACTCTATCAAAATTTCATTATTATTTCATTATTGGCGATTTTTAAGACTGAACCAATTAGGAACTGCTACTTATAACAAAATTTTGAAAGTTTTGTTAGAGTTCTGAAATGTTCACTACCATAACTTTTGTTTTGTAAGTACTTTTGAACCATTTAGAACCATGGATCAACCAGACCTACTATCTAGTTATGTAGCAACCAGATTGTGTTAACTGTGTCAATAATCTACCCACTCAACATTTCCCGCATCTACCCAGCTTGTAACTCTATTGGAAAAAAAAGAGATCAGATTAGTCTGGCATGACTTGTTTTTGATAAATCTGTGTTGACTATTAGTAATGACCGCATTTGTTTCTAAGTGTTTGCAGACCACTTCTGATCAGTATCTAAACCATTCTGGTCTTCCCCAAGATGTTGTGTTCCTGATCAGGTGTTAGTTGTGTGAGAATTTGGAATCTATTGTGTAACTGCAACTGAGCAGAAGTATTTTGAGGAGGCTTCCTGGTCCTATGTCTCTTTCTAAAGGTGACTTTCCTCCAAGCCTGAGGGTTGTCTATATCTGAGATGATCTCCTCATGAGCCTCCCCATAATGTTGGTGATGTGGGTTGTGTGTCTAGGACAGTGTGTTGTGTGGTGTCCAAGAACAACTTGAGTTCATGAATGTCCTTAAGGGTCTTAATACGAGTTGTTGGATCCTCTGTTCCATGTGAGTCATCTGTTTACACTTGGGGCAAATGTAACTGAATAATTGTTGTGTGAAGAAGCTAAACATGCCACAGCTTGTGCATGAGACAAGAAGATTTTGTGTTTGTTCCATCTGCAGACTGCTATTTACCTCCCGTTTAGTGTGTTTGCTTTCTGTATGCAGGGGTGAAGATGTGGGTTAGTGAGGGATGTGAGAGAACTTCAAAGAACAGGGAACAATGAGTGACTAATTGCTGCCCTGCAACTGTCAATCACTGCTGGCTAAAGAATTTAGCCTCACCTCTCAAACAAAACAAACACTTAGAGCAGCCAATCTTAAACACTCACTCAGATTCCTAATGCACTCTAAGACAAGGCTTACCTGAAGCAGAAGGGAACAAGATGGCTTCTTGCTTCCTCAACTTCTGTGGGAACTCAACTGCCATTTGAGCTCAGGCCCTGGCTTATATAGGTTAATCACGAAGCAACCACTCACTCCCAGAGAGCTGAAGCAGAAGGGAACAAGATGGCTTCTTACTTCCTCAACTTCTGCAGGAACTCAACTTATAATGCTATTTCCCTTCCTCTCCCCCCTCCCCAAGACATTTTTGAATTAATTATATCCCTCAAATATATATAACAATTGTTATATACCTATCATCCCACCAAGTTTCTGCTATATCTATAAAATCATACTTATTTTCCTGCATTAGGACTTCAAGATAATGTTGCTTGATTCCAAACTCTGTGCATTGGTGTACAGACTGAATCTAAACCACAGGCCCAACACCTGAAAAGATCCAGACTTTTCTGCAAGGTCCAGATCTTTTCAGGTTTTTTTTAATCCAGAGTAAATTGGGAAAACTTTGTTTACTCTGGATTAATCTGAGATGCCGTTAAAACACCTCAGGTTCTTCCAAAACCCATCATGGGTTTTGAGCCTGTGTGGAAGGGGCACCCATTTATAGCCCTCCGCCACACCTAGGGCAGTTCTAGACAACCCTTTAACCAGGGAGCAATCACATTTATCATATTTGATTGCTCCTGGGATAAAGTCCACCCCCCAGAAAGCATGTGCTTTTCAGGGGGGGGGGGGGTGTCCAGATGCTTTCCTGGAACTTTCTGGGAAGATAGGGGGACCGCACCAACCCCACTCTACAAACCCCTTAAAAATAAAATAACTTACCCAGCCACCATTAAAATATTTAAAATTCCTCCTGGCACATAGGAATGACATGCCAGGGGAAGGGGGGGGGCAGGAGTGATTTTCCTCCTCCACCCTTCTCCTGGTGTATCATTCCTACACACCAGGAGAGCTCCGGCAGCAGTTTAGTGATGGCGGGGTAAGTTATTTTATTTTTAAAAGGCTTTTCTGTGGGTTTGCGGAGGGAGTTAGAGCCCTCTCTGATATTCCACGGCCATAGAGCCTGGAAAACACAAGAGGGGACTGTGCGGATGGCCCCTAGTTACCCTAAACTCACTTTTCCAAATTTCTTGACTTATCTCCTTCCATTTTTACCAAGACAAAAAAAACTGTTTTGCCTTGTTCTAGGTTTTAGGATACAACCCCCCCCCCCCCAAGCATATAAATATCAACTGAGTTCCCATGCTATTTAACTCTAGGAATACTTCCTTTTGAGGGAAATTCTGATACCTTTTTAAAAAGAGTTTCTTGTCACTCAACAGAAACATAATTTTCAATATATTTATTCTTTTTAGAACACAATACCATTCAGTATGATTAATTCTGTCCTTTATTGATCTCCTTTTCATCTTAGAAAAATATTAACTTGAGGAGTAAGAAGTATTGTAATTGACTGAAGCTACTTGACAGAAGTCTTTTTTGAGAGTCTTCACAATTATTTTCTAAAATGTATATATTTATTGATTTTCAACATTAACAATCTAACCTACAATCAAATAATATACATTAATAAAAAGACATAACTAAAACAAAATAAAGATATGATCTCCCATTCCTGACTATAATAAAAAGAAAAGTTTTTTTAAAAAATCTACTGTTAGACATTGAACTAAATAATCCAACTAATAACCATATCCATAGATTATTACATTGATAAATTTCTTGTTGCTGAAAAAACCTATAAACAATTTTCAATTTATCCAAAAGATCTTTAAAACTCACATTAATTTGGCCATTTGGACTAATTCAGCAACTGTAACAAGCCATTCTTCCATTGTTGATTTATTTGCCCATTTCCAAGTTTGAGCCAACTTGGAAATGGGCTTTATTTATTTTCAAGTTGTTTATCAATTTTGCTTTTTTAAAAACCCCATTTCTAGTAACATTACAAAATCTACTGATTTTTTTTGTTTGGATTAAGATATACATCTTAGATCAGTAGCTTTTTGCCTTCTTACAAGTTCATCATATACAATATTTTAAAAAGGAGTTCTCCTTATCTTGACATCCTCAGCATTGCTTTGAAATATTCTGGGACATTTTCCCAGAATGTTTCAAACCCTAATGTCACATATATTTTAAGAGTAATATTACAGTTTGCCCATTCAAGAAATAAGAGACTGAAAAGTAAAAAAGAAGAGTTTATAGCTAGCTTTACATGCAATCTGTTAGTACACTATTAAATGAAAGATTGGTTTTAAAAGAGTATAATTTGGTTCCTAATACTTTCTCAGAAATATTATTGACCAGAAACCTGTGTGAACTTATGTATGAATGAATTAGAATTGGGCAGTTCCATAATGTCAGTATGATGATTGCTGCTATACTTCTACATAGACTCAGCAAATTGCCCCAAATGTGCCAATGTCTATTCCACCCCAGTGTGCATCAGGCACTCTTGCTGGTAGCCTGACACATGTCTTCCCAGTTCTCTAAGGGCAGTTCTATACATACATTAAACCAACTTTGGAGTGGGTTTAAGAAACTCACTCCAAATGGGATTTAAGTCCACACAGCCAGGGGAAAAGGGCTTTGTCCATTGGCTGTCCACATGCCATTCAACCCCCCTCCCTCCAAAATCCTTAAATATAAAAAGCAAACTTATTGGAAGCCATTAGGCCCCTGTTGAAGCCTGATGGAACATACCAATGACAAACAAGAAGACTGGGGGTGGGGAATCGCTCCTGCCCCTCCATCTTCTCACATGTTATTGGCATGTCTCATCAGGTTTCAACAGAAGCCTAATGGCTCCCAGTAAATTTCCTTTTTAGTTTTAAGGATTTTGTGGTTCTTTTGGGAAAGCGTGGGGGACATCTCACATCTCTGGGCTCCAGGAGCCTAGAAAGTGCAAGATGGATGTATGAACAGGCCCCAGGGTAGTCCCGGGACTACCTGTGGGTCTTTCCTCACAAGGCCCATAGCCCATTAGATCCGTGCCTTTCACAAAGGTGCAGATATAATGAGCTATGAAATTAATTTAGGATAAAGCAGGGTTTTCAGGTTTTGTCTCGAATTAATCCTCTTTTACTGGAGGCATCATTTGAAGGCCTCCAGTAAAAGTGTGAGAGGGCCCGGGATATTAGTCCTGTGTGGATGGGCCCTAAGAGGGTTTATTAGCCCTTCTGCTACATAGCTATGTATTGGGCTTGTTTGATTCCCCCCCCCCCCAAAAATGGTTCAAAGCTCGTTTCGGATATAGGGGGAGCTGGTGGTTCGGATCTAGTCAATTCCGATTTTCACAGAAAAAAAAGTTCAAAACTTTTCAAAACCTCCAAGACTTCCGAATCCTTCATTAATGGTTTCAAAGTGTTATCTCCTGTTTCATTGGGTGGTCTTTACTTTGAAAGTAGTTGGGGGAGGGGAAGCAAAGGGAAGAAATCCATCAACTCTGGTTAAAACAGCTTCTCTCGCTTAAGACTGAAGTGGGAGGGAAAGGAAAGGAAAGGAATCCATCCACACTGATTTAAACTAACGCAGATCCATCCTATCCAAACTGCTTTAAATTGATGTGGATCCATCCCATCCACACTGGTTTAAACTGACATGGGAGAGAAAGGAAAGGAATCCATCCACACTGGTTTAAACTGATGCGGATCCATCCCATCCGCACTGGTTAAAAC
Source organism: Anolis apletophallus (assembly GCA_030556195.1). NCBI lineage: Eukaryota > Metazoa > Chordata > Lepidosauria > Squamata > Anolidae > Anolis > Anolis apletophallus. The sequence goes on along the minus strand of JARBWK010000006.1, from coordinate 33,557,832 downwards.
CGCTTCTCTTATTTAAGACTGACTCGGGAGGGGGGAGGGAAAGGAAAGAAATTTATCCACACTGTGTTAAACTGACGCGGATCCATCCCATCCACACAGGTTAAAACTGCTTTTCTTGCTTAAGACTGACTCGGGAGGTGGGAGAGAAAGGAAAGGAATCCATCCACACTGATTTAAACTGATGTGGATCCATCCCATCCACACTGGTTAAAACCGCTTCTCTCACTGATATGGGAGGGAAAGGAAAGAAAGGGAATCTATCCACACTGGTTTAGAAGGCTTCTCTGGCTTAAACAGGGGGAAAGCCAAATCATTTCCAACTCACTTACTGATTTGTAAGAGAAATGGCGGAAAAAGCATCGGAAGGGCAAAGGGATTTCCGGTTTCCTTAAAAACTTCAAAATAGCTTCAAAAAGTAAATATTTCCAAATTTATTCCGAATTATGAAGATTCTGAACAAATCTATCCATGCCTACTATTTATACATAAACTTATGTTATGTAAATGGTGATAGAAGATTCTGGTGACTATTTTTAGAGATACTTCAGTACCTTTTGGATACTTACTGTGTGTATAGCCATCTATGGACTTTGCTTTTGTTATATACTGAACATTTGTTATTGTAACAAGGTGATCTTTGTGCCATATCCATTGGACTCCTTGATGTAAATGCTCCTGAGCATGGATACTTCAAAACATTGGATATATTACCAATGATTGCAATTGATTTACTGGTTCCAACACCAGACCTTTCATGTGCCTAAAATTGGACACCTTTCAATTGTGTTACTGGATGTATTACCAGATGTTGGATATCTGGTCTACTACTTACAGCCTACAAATTTGGACATATCTAGGCTCTGAGGAAGCTGCCCAAGCGAAACAGTTCTTTGGGCCCATCTTTTGGCCTACTTTTCTAACTGGTGTACATCCTCTTGTTGAATACAAGCATTAACATTTTTAAAGACTATTGTCTTAGTGTTTCCTCCTTTGGCTATTTGGGACACTTCGCAATCCTGGAGAATCAGCCATACATTTCTTTTGATTACAGTTTTGATTACAATTTGTAATATCTCTTCAACCCCCCCCCCCCCTTTGTGGGTGAATTATTTGTTAGCATATAATATCAGCTGGAAGACCTTTGGGTGCACCTGGACTACGTCATCACATTGACTGCATCAGGCATCTACTGATTTGGCCTGTGGGACCAGTGACTTGGTGCTGGAGAATTTACTGTATACCACAGGATTAACACCAGCCAGCATCGATTACTTCGGCCTGGTGATTTCGCTGGCCCCGACCCGTGGTGAGCCTCTGAGAACCTGTATCCACAGCCTTATTATGGACTCAGTTATCTGCATTTAGACACTCTTCATGCTAGGGGGTGGGGGGCAGGCATTCATTCATTCATTCATCACTTAATATGCAAAATTTAAGTATAGATGTTTCCATACAACACATTCAGTGAGACTTTCCCCTTATAGCTTTAGGCCAGTTGGCCAGTGATTCAATTTCCACACATTTTTTATTGGGATTACTTTGAGTAAATTTACCTTGCAGCTGGATTACATTGAGTAAATTTACCTTGAAGTAGGCTTTTTTGCCCTCTTTGGTTTTATATTTGTATATAGCTGTAGCACAGCAGTTCTCGTTTGTGCCTGGAGGGCAGGGGTCAGGACCCGGGGTCCCATTAGCATTAGGGCCAGCAGTACCAGAACTAGATTCAGAGGATGAGCTAGATGACTGGGGCAAAGGGCAGCTTTCCCCGGATGGGCCTCCTTCGCCCACAGAGAGCTTGGCATGGGAAGAAATGTTGTTTGGCCCCAGCGAAGACATAGATAACCAGGTGCAGATGGAAGACAGCGATTCTGGCAGCTATGAACACCCGGGTGGGAGGGATTCTCAGGAACCCGAAAGTGAAAACATGGAAGAAAGCGGCTGGGAAGTTTCCAGGGAGGAAAGCTCTCAGGGAGATAGCAACACAGCTGCTGAGAGACAAGGTCGAACCTCTGATAGGAGACAGAACATCGAGTCTAGTAGGAGGGGGTGGTCGAGGGCCCTAGACCGGCCGAGGTCGATCAGCAGGGATTGGAGACGAAGAAGCCTAGAGCGTCGGGGACCTCGGCCGAAAGATTAAGTATAGGATCCGTGGGAACGAATCCTCAGTGCTCCGGCCACGTCTCATCTGAATAGGCGTGAAGCGGAGTGGGACCACGAAGCTAAGCTTAGCCAGTGGTCATCAAGCCTTGCCTTGCCTTGCCTTGTTCCTGATCCGCCTGGTTGAGCGGAGCCTTGCCTTTGTTCCTGATCCGCCTGGTTGAGCGGAGCCTTGCCTTTGTTCCTGATCCGCCTGGTTGAGCGGAGCCTTGCCCTTGTTCCTGATCCGCTTAGTTTTGCGGAGCCTTGCTAAGCTTTTGGCCTATTTGCCACGTTATCTTGGACATTGTTACTTCAAGCCTTTTGGATTGCTTTTACATTCTATTGGACATTACTTTTGAACTGTTTTTATATTCAATAAAGTAGTTAGCCTTCAGTCCGTCTCTGTGTGTGTGATTAAGGGGCCGGTCAAGTCCGTGCATCGTGACAATAGCCATTTGTGTCTGCGTTGTCGAACTCCAACAGTACGCTGACGACACCCAGCTCATTCTGAGGATGGAGGACAGGTCTGGACCCGTCCCCGATAATTTCCAGCGCTGCCTCGAAGCCGTTACTAGATGGCTGCGAGCCAGTAGGTTGAGGGTGAATCCGGCGAAGACTGAGATCTTGTGGCCGGGTCGCCCGGGCGGTGGGGATGTCCAGCTTCCGACCCTGGACGGTGCGGCGTTATGCCCATCGTCTTCCATGAAGAGCTTGGGGGTCCACTTGGACTCCCAGCTGGCCATGGAGACTAAGGTCTCTGTGGTCAGCAAGATCACCTTCTTTCATCTCTGACAGGCAAGGAGGCTGGCCCCCTACCTGTCCCGGTCCGACCTGGCCACGGTGATCCAAGCCACGGTCATCTCGAGGCTAGATTACTGTAACGCTCTTTACGTTGGCCTTCCTTTGTCGGTGATCCGGAAGCTCAAGCTGGTGCAGAACACTGCCGCCCGGTTCCTGTCTGGTTCCCCAGCAGGATGCCACATAACACCTATTTTTCAGGATCTGCACTGGCTGCCTATTGAGCACCGGATCACCTTCAAAGTGCTGGTTCTTACCTTTAAGGCCTTATACGGCCTGGGGCCAGCGTATCTGAGGGACCGTCTCACCCCATACCACCCTACAAGATCACTTCGCTCAGAGGATTCCAACCTGCTGGCCGTTCCCTTTGCTAAAGCGGCCAAAAGAACTGCCACCCGCCGAAGGGCCTTCTCGGTCATAGCGCCGATATTGTGGAATGCTAATATTGCTCGACCACTGTAACTACTCCAACTGTGTTTTAATGATGTTTTATTGTGTAGTTTTATTTTCTATTTTATATTGCATTTTAAACTGTCTTTGTATATTGTATGTTGTTTTGCCTTCTGGCTGTGAGCTGCTCCGAGCCTATAATGATAATGATTTGGAACAAACCTTTGCTGTCTGCTGTGTTTGCTGTTCCTTTAGGTACCTTCTGAGCACTTAGAGAATGTAGAGACTTTCTTGTGTTCTGCACAGGCCAAATACAGAGCCCGACACTTCTCATGCCATGAAAGTTAAAATACAGGTCAAATTTTATATCACACAAAAGTTAAAAAATACAATCAGAACAGTTCAAGTAATAGAACATAACATTAGAAAAGAGCTACAAATATGAACAGCACAGCACATGAAATACTCTTTCCATCAAGGCAAACAGCTATAAAAGGACTGTTGAAACCATAGAGAAGGCATTCAGAAGGCGCTCTTCTGCATTTCCACCAGATTCTCCTATGCTGGGGAAGATAATGAAAAGGCCCTCCCAAGAAGATTTTAGATGGGCAGGCTCACATAGGGAGATAGACAATCTGCACCTGAGGTATAGACAGCCTTGTACATACGTAATAATCAAGTCTATGAATTGTATCTGTAAGTGGTACAAGAAGAGAATTGTTTCATCCCTGTAATCAGTCACTGGTAACAATCTGCAGCTTTTGGGGCATTTTTGGGTTGAGAAGAGGCTTACTTAAAAATAGGAAGAGTTCTCTAAATCTGTGGAGATCTCTTCAACAACACATTGATCTCAAGATCACTTCCTAGGCTTCTCCTGGGCCTAAGAGTATGTGTGAGTTGCAATGAAAATATAATCTAGACACAAAAATAGATAAATTTATAGAGCAAAGCTTTTTGGAATCTTTATACAGAGTGTTGAAGCCAGTGAATGGATTCTACAAGGACTTCCAAGGGCTAATGGGGTCTAATGGAAGCTAATGGTTCCTTTCATTTGGAGAGTTGTCCACTCCAGTCTAGAAAGCATGGAGAGGCTGAGAAATGCAAAGTATCAATCTGAACATACATTCGGTTTGTACAATCTAAGGAGAAAGCAGAGTATTCGATCTGAGCTTGGGAAATTACTTTTTGAAAAATAATATATTAATGTATAATGTCAAAGACTCCAAGTTGTCTACTTGCAGTACAAAACATGCCCAAGTAATGAGACCACTCACACTGTGCAACTATATGAAGAACTAAAACTATTATGTCATTTTTGTGTCTCCAAAACAAATCAGGTGGCAGCAACACAATCATAAACAAAAACCCTAGATTTCTCAATTCAGATTCAGCTCTATCCTCAAATCCTGTTTGATCAAGTTCAAATCCATCTAAATCAAATTGAAGCTAATTCCACATAACAAATAGAAATGAGAGGTCTTTGCATAACCCTTCCTAGAACCTAAAAGCAACTTTTTTGGATGGAAATTGGAACTGGTAGAACAAATGTATAGGAGTCAGATTGTTGAGTGCACATGTTTTAAAAGAATTTTAACAAGTCCAAAACACACTTGATGTGAAGATACATTATAAGAACCAGTGATTCCCAAATGTGAGTTCTCATGTGTAGTTGAATAAGTAGACCACTTCAGCTTTCTGAGATGTAAAGTTCAACTACACTTGGAGTCACACAATTGAGATTTACTACCACATACATAGTGCAGCACATTGGAGCAAAGGCAGAGTTATACATCATTGACAAGTTATTGCCCCTGCTGCTAGTTTCAATTAGAGTAGGCCCACTGAATTGGTGGGATTTATTAATATGTTTAGTTACCAACAAACGATTTAATCAATGGGTCCGTTCTAGTTGGAACTAACCAAAAGGTTTGAGGCCGTATAGGTTTCTGCTACCACAATCATACAACAACGATGAAATATCAAATACTTTCCATATAGCTGAGAAGATTATCATACATTACAATAATTCTGGCAGGTAGTAACAAAAAATTGAAATATGAGAGAAATAGAATCCTCCCTGAGAGTTGGGGCAAAACTAAATAGGATTGCAGCTCTGTGGAGTTAAAAGAGTTAATATGCAGATAAAGCACTTTTGTTGATTTAGTTTGGCTGCTGTTCAACTTCTTGCAATATCAATATTAAATTTCCATTTAAATCTCTAGATCAGATGGGTTGGGAGGGGATTAACATATTTTCTGGGTTAAAAAAGTATCTATCTTAATGCAGTATTTTGTATATTGAAAATGCAAACAAATTACCACTTTTGAAGCCAGCAATTTTTGCCGCAATGTTCAATGTGGTGGTGGTGGTGGGGTTAGAAACCGTTTTTAAAATCAAATGCTATGCTGTCCCACAACTGCTACCAAGGACTACCTGAACCCTGTTGAACTTCCTGTGTTTTCTTGCACTCTGTCCCCATTTGGAGATGAGCACAGGTGTTCCCGGGTGCGTTCACACTAATCCTCAGGGCTCTTCAATCTGAACTGGCAGCATTCCCAGGATCTGTTTATACAAGCAACTCTCTTGCAATAATATCTCTTTGACCAATTTCTGATTTGAACACACTTGGAAGGTGAATTGGAGGTTGAAAAGGAAAGGAAAAGTAAGGGGCTTTTGCTAATTTCATTTTTCATGCTGGCCTGGTATAAAACTTTTTCCTGGTTCTGTCTCCCTCCTTTCTCAGGGCCTCTTCCCTAAATATACTTCCTGATGGTAAGAGCTGTTCAGCAGTTGAATATACTGCCTCAGAACATGGTGGAGTCTCTTACTCTGGAGGTTTTTAAGCAGAGGATGGATAGCCACCTGGTAGGAGTGCTTTGATCATGCCAGGGAGTTGGACTGGATGAGCCTCGTGGGCTCTTCCAACTCTAGGATTCTGTTAATCTAATGTGTCACTCTCTTGCCCAGTCAATCTGGTTGCAACCTCTGTGTCAGGTAAAATATTGGTCATTGAAATGTTCCACAACAATTTGGAAACCAAATCCTGTGAGAAACAGCTCAGGGAGCTGGTGATGTTTATTTTGGAAAAGAGAAAATTGAGAGATGACATGATAACCATTTTTAAATACTTGAATAAATATCATTCATCAAGCAAGGCTGTTTACTGCTGCTCCAGAGACTGAGGCAGAAACCAGTGAATTGAAATGAGAACAAAACACAAAGCAATGGATTCAAACTACAGACAAGGAGATTCCACCTAAACATTCAAAATAACATCTTCACTGTGAAAATTGTTCAAAATGGAATAGGCTGCCTCAGAAGATGGTGAAATCACCCTCTTTGGAGGTTTTTAACCAGAAGTTGAATGGCCATCTTTTGTGAGTGCTTTAGTCATACATCCCTACATGGTAGGGATTGGATTAGATGACTCTTGCAGTACCTCCCAACTCTGTAATTTTATAAGGGCTGTTTTAGAATGTGCACTCATAGACATTTTAAAATAATGGGCAACTTTCCACATACATGTGGCCAAGATAGGGATCAGTAATTCTAGTTCTGCCCTGGCAGCTACTTCAAAATGGCAGGTGTGTGTTTCAGTTATGGAAAATGGCGATCTAGTACCAAGATCTTGACAAAATCCTAGGCATTTTATTCTGTAATGTAATCCAAGTAGATGAGAAGCAGATGTGGGATTCAAAGTACTTGAGGGATTGAGTTTTAAGATGCTAGTTCAGATGTTATACAAGTAGGTTTGCAGACAGAAATGCATGCATTGGGTTCAAAGATAGTAGATGAGGATGAGCAAGTATGGAAGCATACTCATAGCTGGGTACCAAACAGCAAATTATTGTGGTGAATGCTATAGGGTTTAATGGTTTAGAAATAGTTCTTAGATTCAGTTTCCTTGGGCTATGGAGTTGAGATTCCAGAGGAAAGCCATGATCTCACTTTTTTCCCTTTCATGTCAGGAAAAACTGCAAGTCGCTTCTGGTGTGAGAGAATTGGCTGTCTGCAAGGACTTTGCCCAGGGGATGCCCAGATGTTTTTTGATGTGTCAACATCCTTGTGGGAGGCTTCTCTCATATCCCCACATGGGGACCTCGAGCTGACAGAGGGAGCTCATCTGCACTCTCCCCAGATTCGAACCTCCGGTTTGTCAGTCTTCAGTTCTGCTGGCACAAAGGTTTAACCCATTGTATCACTGGAGGATCCTTATGATCTCACATGAAGTTTGCAAGATTCACACTTTAAGGCCTAGGTTCATGATCTCATATGAAGTGTGTGACTTAGAGTGTGACTCCTTCAAGCTGAACTTCAAATCTGTCCTGGGGTGACATGAATTGTAAAGTGGGATTCCCCCCCCCCCTATTTCCCAATGCAAAGAGCTAAATTATTGTAGATAAATTATTTTCCAATTTAGAGTTTAGGAAAGATACCATCAACTTTGGAAGAATGGAAAATGCATTTTCCCATTGAGGGCTTATTAGATAAAACTGTTTATCCAGTTTCAAGCATGTGTTTTTGAGGCTATTTTCTCTTGAACTGTTGCTTCTCTCTTTGTTTTTCAGTCAGTTATATGGGGAATATATGTCTTCCCCCACCATATACTCATTTTTAAGGAATCAGATGTGTCTTGATGGTAAGAGTTGTTCAGCAGTGGAATATACTGCCTTGATTGAAGGCTTTTAAAAAGAGACTGAATTGGCCATATGTCAGGAATGCTTTGATTGTATTGATAAAAAGTCAGACTGGGTGGCCCTTGTGGTCTCTTCCAACTCTATGAATCTTTGTTGCCCTTATTCCAGCTGTCCTGATTCTCCATTGAAATTTTTTCTTTCTGAAACAGTTTTTCCATACTGTTTATTTAGGACTTTACACCATTTCTTGGAAGGCATTGTACAACCTGCCAACACACAACTATCAGTGAGGTGGGAGGGGGAAGGGACAACCAAACCAAATGGAATCCAACCAGCTCTTCCCAGACTTCCTTCAGCCATCACACTGACACAATAATTGTAGGACCACTGGGGATTAGTCAAACTGCAGAGGAAGAGGGCAGTCAGTATGTGACAGAAGCTAAAGGCTATTAAAGAAGTAGCCAAGAAGGGGCATGCTGTTCTGACACTGCTTTTGTTGCCAATGAATATAGAGTGATTTCTCAGAGAGAATGTCAAGGCACCACAATTTGCATAATTGGAATATACCTTGGTGGCATCGAACATAGGGCTCCAATTCCAAAGGCTCATTTGCAATTAGCAGACAGTGACATTAGTAAAACCCTCCCTATTACTGGGGGAGGGGAGGAAGGAATGGTCTCATTGCTTTATTGTTTGCAAGTTACACAATGTTCGCTTTTCTTCTGGCAGGGATGGCTATAAAAATATGTGTACAATTGTCTATATAATGGTTATGCTTTGTTTGTTACGTTTAAAAAGCCCAAAAACTAGAAGTGTACGAATGGGGTAAAAAAATAGTCAATGCACATTTTCAAGCATAACTTAAAACAAAAAAAGTTATCTGATATAATGAAGTCAATACATAGAACTGATATAGGTAAGCTGTTGTCCATGAAAGATCAAAATCTCTACAAACCAACAGCCCAAGATTAGTGTGGTGACTGATCCCTGCACTCTGAGGTCTGTGTGTGTATAAGGAAGGGGGGGGGGTATCTCCTAACCACTGCTGGATTTTGTCCTAATTTGACCCTATGCTAGTTAAGTTACAAGACCTCTTACTTTGGCCTTGAAGGAGGTGGGCCCAGTAGGTCTACACTGCCTGCTTTGTGGCACACTACCATTGACTAATTAAAAAAATGTTAATCAACTTCATCATTATGCCTGGAATCACTCCAAAGCAGAATGCTTTCAAATTTAGAATTGCACCATATAAGCAAACTCCATTGTAAAAAATTTGGGAGGGCGGGAAGATGGGTCTCCCTGGCAAACGGGACCCTGTGCTTAAGCACACCTAAGCAAAATGGTAAGTCCTGCACTGTTCCTAACATCTCTTTCCTTGCCCCTCCCAGCTGTCATCAAAAGGATTTTTTTTTGTTCTATCGTGCTCGCTAAATATTTGTCTTTTAACATTTGTAATATATTCAGTGCTTCATCCAATCCAATGTACTGGATCATGTGGCTAGCTCTGTGTTGAACAAAAAGCATCAGGTCAAGTTAAACCAAAATCAATTTGCTGATTTATGAATATTTTCTTTACAAGGGGAAATCTTCATTTGTAAAATCCTGGAATTGGCAAGAATTGTCTGAATTAATCCTCTTTCATCTCATTTTTCAGCTGGTTTTAAAATATCCCAATTTCTCCCCCCCCCCCTCCTTTGCCCTTCATCCTCAGCTTACTTTAAGTGTTGCAAACCAAGGTCTAAAAAGTAGTTTGCACTCAGTTAACTCAACAAAGAGAGAGAAAAAGAGGGGACGAAATATTGCCCATTCAGGAGGCAAAAGCAATCTGCTGCATCCTCCCCGTGCTTGTGTATCATGCCTTATTAATATTTTTTGGCATCTTGGCTACACTCTAATATTGTTTATTTTTTTCAGTTTTCATCTGTCAGGTTTTTGAGACTATGATGATTATGTAGGTGAATAGATTCAATCTAAATGTAGTTGAGACTGTTTTTTCTACTTACTAAAATTAAGCTGCTTTATCAGTTGTAGGACATCCTATATCACCAACAATACATATTCTACTTCTGTCAGCTTCTTTTGCTCCTGGAGTCAGCTGTACTCCTCTCTAACGTGACTATAATTTTACTAGTTATGTTGGTTGGGGGATTGTAGGGTTATAGACCAAATCATCAAGTTTTTAAAGCTCTGATTTTTAAGTTATGTGTACCAAATTATACTACTTTTCCAGGTTGGTTATGCATATGCTATGATTGTGTAAGGAACTGTATAGCAATAATAATAAAGAAGAGAAATAGAAAGTAAGACATTACAGCAGAGATTCTCAACCTGTGGGTCCCCAGATGTTTTGGCCTTTAACTCCCAGAAATCCTAACAGCTGGTAAACTGTTGGGAATCAGGAGCTGTTAGGCTCAAAAATAACCTCTCTGGGGGCGATTCCATCAAAATATAGCAAAGGGCAGGATGCATAGTTCATAAGCAGCAGAAACTTACAATAGTGAGTAAGGATTGGTTTCCATTCAACAGGATGGAACAGGATTACAGATCCACAACTCATAGGACCAAAAATAATATGTTTATTGAAGATAAAAGAAATCCATTCTAGATAGGAAAGGTTCTTGGAACTGACTAGCTTCACTGAGCTATCCTATAAGGAAAAGGAAAAATAATAAAAGTAACTGTCTACTACATCTTGCCTTAGACAACAACAAGATGCCTCCTCACTCTAGAGAAGACAAAAGGAGAAGAGGCCAGAAAATGGAGACAGGCCACATGGCCAGCCCAGGACAATAAAAATACCTTTAAAAGAGGAAGTTACGTTTCCCTAAAGAGATCACATTCCTAGGCATTCAAAAGGGGACAAGATAATGGAATGCAAAGATGAGTAAGACAGCCCCCTTTCTAAACCCCTTCTTGAGATGAGCTTGCTAGAGGAAATTGGGGAAGGAATCCCTCACTCTAATCTATGTAGGCTAACTACTCATTGAGAGCTGGAGACTTGTGCAGTCAGGGATGAAACCCAACATAAACTGTCTGGGAATTGTAGTCCAAAACACCTGGGGACCCACAGGTTGAGAACCACTGTCTTAGTGTGAATTTTAGAAGATGAATCTGAAGACAGTAGAGCACCAAGAAGTATGGTGAAGGGATTTGAGTTCTGGACCACAGCTCTGGAGACTCCACCCAGCCATGGAAACTCACTATGTGACCTTGGACAAGTAATCTTCTTTTAGGTTCAGAAGAAGGAAATGGCAGCTTGCTTCTGAATACATCTTTTACAGAAACTCTTAGGGTTTCTATAAGTTGGAAATAACTTGAAGGAACCTGGCAACAGCATCACTGTGGAAAACCTTGGCAATAACAGCTGTTCAGGACAAATTATGTTTTCTCTGACTGCACCAGAAAGGCTCATATCTTTAAGCAGGAAATAAACCTGTTTACTTCACAATTTCATGAGAACTTACTATTTTCATTTTTGAACCAACACTCAAAATGATACTTCTCCAAAGTTTATACTGGAGTACTGATGGGTATATGAAAATTTCATGAAAATAACATGGAGAAATGTATATACAGCAGTTGTGAAAGTAACATTCAAACATGATATATGAGGAAACCTCCTAGAAAAATGTATGTTTTAGGCCAAACTGCAATCAACAGTACATGAAGTTTGGGGAAAATTATTTATTTATTTATTTATTTATTTATTTATTGCATTTCTATACCACTTTTCTCAACCCCTAGGGGACTCAAAGCAGTTTCCAACATAATAAATGGCAAAGATGCAATGCCTCACAATCGTATAAAACAATGCATTGCAACTAAAACAAGAACATAACTACAAATTAAAAAACGTTAAAAACTATAAAACCATCAAACAGAGCCATAAAACGTTAAACATTTAGCTATTGCATCAGTTCCATGAATTCCTTTGACTGCTTAAGTATTGCCATAATTCGTTGAATGCCTGCTTGCATAGCCAGGTTTTCAGTTGTTTCCTGAATGTCAGGAGGGAGGGGGCCACTCTAATCTCACTGGGGGGGGGTTCCACAACCGAAGGGCCACCACCAAGAATGTCGCACTCCAGGTGACCTGGGCCCTCTAAATCACTCACACAACACCAGTACTTGATATGTAGTCTTTTTATTGAAGCAAATAATCCAATAAATGCAAAAAAGGGTAAAAGGTAAAACGTTTTTAAAAAGCAATCAATATTCCATAAGAGAAATGTTCCATAAGCCGAAAGCAAAATAAAGGCTGCAAGGTAATCCAGATGAATCAGACAAGAAATGTCCATTAACCCAAAAGCCAGAATATTTCCATAAGCAGAACAAAGTCTTAAATCCAGCATAAAACTCAAAAACTAGGAATACCACAACAAGGTTTCTTGAGGCCCCACTAGGCCAACAACTTGAGCTCAGAATGCATGGACCTTCAGTTAGCAAAGTTGCCGTGAATCTAAATTTCCCAAGGTATGAGCAAAGCTATAAACCCCAAAACTAGTTTTTTTCCACTCCCACTAATTGGCATTCAAGTCGCAGCAAGAGCGAAGGCCTTGAATCTGCCAATTAAATTCCTTCTATCCGAAGCTTAAACACAGGTGCCTTATCTACCAATTGCTCTGACTTCAGAAGCTAGTTCCCAAGAGAAACTGAACTCCCTTTAGCTACTTTCCCAAAAAAACCCTCTTTGCAAATTTCCATCCCCTTGCACTCCAGATCCCACAATCCCTGAACTTGCAGGCCCAACAGAGAAGGCCCTGTCTCTCATCCTCACCAAGTGCACCTGTGAAGGCAGTGAGACAGAGAGCAGGACCTCCCTGGCTGATCTTAGCCAGCTCATAAAGGGAGATGCGTTCAGACAAGTAAGTTGGACTGGAACTGTAAGACCTCCCCCCTCCTTGCCCCAACAATGCTAATGGAACCTTTATAAAAATTCTCAAAGTCCAGAATGAAAAAAATAAGGCTGGAGAAATTCTCAATCTTTTGGATCTACAAATTAAAAATGGAATAAAATATAGAAACTGCAAAAAGTAAAACCAATAAATCAATCCATTCCACCTCACATCACTAATTAAAATAATGTACCAATATCATGATAAAATAGAACTGCAGAGTAGGGGGGGGGGCAACATTTTTCTGCTCAATTATTCATCACCTTCCCTTTTATCTCTATAGCATGATGTTATAGGTGATATTAGGTTTCAATTTGGAGCATCCATATACAGTATATCTATTCAGAAGGTCTGACTTCAGTACTCTTTACTTCTACGTAAGTGGATATAGGATTGCAGTTTAAAGGTTTGGTTTTTTTTTTAAAAAAGACTTGAGAAAGCTTTCAAAGCTGCATCAGTGTATGGAAATAATAAAATCTACGGTCTACCTAGCCATTAATTGCCTGCAAATATCCGAGAAATTACAACCTAGGCCATTAATCTGAAAGAGAATAAATTCTGTTAAAACAGATCTCAAAAGTAAAATGATCCAAATGGTGGATAAATTAGAACATCCGATAGGCACTAATGCAAAGCAATTTAATGCATGTGGCAGAACTTAGCTTTTAAGTCAATTCCTGTTTTCAAAAAGTATTCACTCTAAAAAAAGTATGGCTGTCAAATAGTGATGGGTAACTGCAACACAAAATTCTGAAATTACAAAAATCCAACTAAAGGTGAAATTAGTCACACATATTTGGATGGGATTTATCAGTTGCTCGAAGATAAATGTCCTGTCCCAATGGCTCCTCTTTCTGGTAGCATTTTCTTGCCTCAATGCATAAACTTTATAAAGCAAAAAGAAAGTTTGAAAATTCTGTTCTGTCCCACCATATTTTCTAATCTTGGCTGATATTCTATTTGTGACATGTACACATCCAAGCCATAATTGGGCTCAATCCAGGGGGGGGGGGGGAGATAACAATACCATTAAAATGGCAGTCCATGTCTTAGTGTGAAGGACCCATGAATCAGCTGTGGGGAGGCTAAATGATTCATAAAACTGATTAGGGTGGACATAGGTTTTTGGATCACTCTAATCAAAGTCACAAGTTGCTCTGAATTCTCCTCCAGAATGTGGAGAAAACTACAACATTAGAACCATGTAAGCAGTTAAGCCAGTTCCAAGACAGAACTGGCCACAATTGTTTACATGGCCATCCTGTGTTCCCTGGTCTCAGGTGGCCCTGAGACATGTGATGGCACTCACCATCCTTTTCTATTCTCCTCATTGCCACAGCCAGTGGTTGCAACATGCATCATGCCAGTCACTCACAGCTTGGAGAGACACTGGCTGAAGTGATGAGAATAGAAAAGGATGGTGAGTGCCATCCCATGTCTCAGAAGAGAGAAGGAGAGGAGGTGAATCCTCCTCTTTCCATCCCTCTTTCCTCATCATTCTGGCACCATGGCCAAATCCATTCCAAGTGATGAGAGACTGGTACTACCCATGTGATCTGCTGGCAATCATGAGAAGAAAAACGAGAGTAAGAGTGGCTATCTGGTGGCATTGAATTGGTCAGGGCTCCCTCCCACCTCTGCATGGGCCAATGGGGTGTTGAATTAGCCTTGAGATAAGTGGCCAGTGTAGAACTGCCCTATGTTAATCTTACTGTGAATGTCTCTATTGGTCTTTCACAATGCCTAAACCCCTTTAACACTTACCTCTTCATGTTACCTTCCCCTTGACAAATTTAAGTAGTTGGCAGTTAAGCGGAGAGTGCCAAAATTTGGGATAAACCAACCCAGGACCTCGGAGCAGGTCCCGACAGAGACCGGGTTTTCATCCCTTTCTGTCCTCACAGCCCTTCTGTGTCTCAGGATAAAAGGAAGGACGGATGAGGGATATCACTTAATTATGTGTTTCTGCTTATATGTGCACATGCAAAAATCCTAATGCAAATATGGAGATATTCTTACGTGCACATATAGCCATAAGCACATAATAATGGGAAACCTTTTTAAAATGCCAAAGGATTTCCCTCCTTCCCCAGTTGCTTATTCACAATCTATTTAATACTATAAAGTTTAAAATAAACATTTTCAGAGACCTCTGATGGCTCTCTGCTTCTCCTTTCTTGAAACCAGCTGGAAATCAGTTGGGTCTCCATGGGAGACTGAACAGCTGATCAACTGTTTCGAATTTTAAAAAACTGGCTCAGGTGGGAAGCAGTTTCCAACAGGGGTAAAGAGGGAAATCCTGAACTTTACTACAGGGCCATACAGTCATGGGAAAATCTGCTTTTTTCACCCGGAACTGGGATAAAGAAGACCTTTTTGAATCAGGTTTTGCCTCAGTTGCTGCGATTGAGCATGCATTTAGCACAAATGTCATCTGGCCTCCCCCCTTTTTAACCTGTTCTCTCCTGAATTATAGGTACCATGTGGAAGTGCTCTGAGAAGGATTTGGCTATGTGACTGTTACCAATGAAGACAAACTTTCAGTCCTCCCAAGAGTCCTCTTGTAATCCTGGAAGATGACACCATTGTTTTGCTTATTGCTATAGTCACATAGCCAGATTTTCTCACCTGTATTTGTAAAATGGTAGAACTCCCTGTCTGCCTAAAACAGGTTTCTTAAGTGTCCGGAAAGCCTGATAAGGACAGTCCTGAATAGATAGGAATCTTATGTTTGGAACAGATTCTTTACAAAATGGACTAAAGGAGGGGACAAAAAAAAAGGAATGCAGCAAAACCTTTAAGAGTAACAAGGCTACTTCTTTGAATACATTCTTAATTTTTAAAAACCACTTTCCCCATAACAAATATATTTTCTTCAGACACCAAATTTTCTGCACAGAAAATATCATTTCTGTGCAGAAAGCAACAATTAAAGAGGAATGAAGAAGAATGCATGTGTGCTAAAAGATTTGTGCATGTGTGTGTGCCAACATGTAGGAACAGAAAAAAATGTCCTCTGTATCTGTGTGCCTCCCTGCCTCTCACCAACCATTTCCAAGATAGAGATGAACTGGGATGAGGAAGTAGTGAATGGTATTTTTCACTTTATTATGATATGAGTTTTAATGCAGTAATGTTTTGAAAAGTAAAATACAATTTTAAAAATTAAGTAAATTGTTAAAAGCATTCACTTTGAATGTAAATGCAGTGGAGTTAGATTATTTAGGTTATCAATAGGTTACCAACCACAGACTCGGACACAACTGGACTTAATGTCAGGGGAAAACCTTTACCTAACATAAGAGTGGATACATTGCAGAAGAATTGGTTTTAAGACTAATGTTGAGAAATTGCAGAACTGTAATCAATTATACAAATTCTTACTTGCATATTTCCATTTAAACAGTAATACTGTCATCCCATTACAGCACTAGAGTTTTGAGTGCCTTCAGTTTTCTTAGTTCAAAACCTAGTATATTACTTTATTTATTAAGCTAGTTTGCCACATGGTTTCTTTTGCCAACTGCTGGTGCTTCCTATGTTGTTTACATACAGCAGAATACTGTAATAAATGAATTTGCTTCTCTTCCCCTGCAAGATGGGAACACTGGTATTACTGAGATGTTTATACATATAATATAGGGATTGTTTTATTTGTAATGTTCTGCTTGTTTTGGATTAAATCCTTGTCTGACCTTACAATGCTGTGAGGGTTTGACCTCACGCTATAGAATTACATGCCACCATCTGCTGAAATAAGACATTATGGTTTCCAATGTTATTTGATTTAAAGCATCAAATAGAAGAAAGTTTGCTTGTTTGTACTTGTTCAGTAAAGAGACACTTTACAGAGGATTGTTATAAACATGAAGTAAAAATGGTGGAACATATTGTAGTGAAGGAGAAATCCACTTACCTTTTATGTGTTTTTAAATGAATAGCCTTGACACTGTGACTAATTTTTTAAAAAGATATTCCAGAATATAAAACAAGGGTTGTGTCATTGGCGCAGGCTGTCTTTTCTTCTGCATTTCATCTTCTCTTATTTGCTCCTGGAGTCATGATGCCAAGGCATAATATTTCAATCATATCCATGGCAACAAGGCATGAATTAGTAAACACCAGGTTGCTTCTTCTCAGGGAGATCATGAGAGGAGCATACTTCTATTCAAATAACACATTTTCCCCTGTAATAAAAATATGGTCTAGTCAGTAGAAGGCCAGTCTGGTACACATGTTCTTTTTTCATCTAAGTTATAATTTTGATAAAGTCAAATGGTAGCATATTTTTCAGGAACACAATACTTTGGGTTCTAGGTGAACAAACAATGGCTGCACATTTGTTCCTCTTACAAAAACTCTCTGCAGTAAGTGGGGTTAGATTATTATAATGGTTTGGGGTGGGCAAAATTCACCATGATTATGTGGTGGATAATTTATCCATGGGAGTGTTTCTGTGGTGTTTGGGGATATTAAAGAAGTCTTGTAAAATATTATTTTGTCATTGCTACAAGCTACAGAAGAGAGAATTATTTATCCAGTTGTCTGATCAACAACTCCATCCCTTCTACAATACTCCCTATGTAGGTTATTAGAAATGGGTGAAAATCAGGAAAAATGGCACCTATGAAAATAGTATCCAAATGTGACTTTAGAAAACTCTATTGTTATGAATATACTCCAAAATTCCTGCATCTTTCACAAATCTAGCAAGAATATTTCTTTTTCAAAAAGCTTGGAACTTTAAGTATTTCAGATTAGGGGGATTTTGGAATACCTTTATTTATTTATTTATTTATTTATTATTCGTTCTTATATTCCGCTCCTCCCAGCAGGCTCGGGGCGGATCACAATAAAATACATGGGCGGCATGTCGTTACATAGCGACATACGGCCCTACAATTTATACACACAATATAAAACCACAATTAAAATAGATTACATCAACCAATATGGGCACGAGGACATAGCAAAGTTCTTCGGCTGGTGTGCCTAATTAAAGGCCAAGCCAAAGAGGGGGCCGTCTTGCACGCCCTCGGAATGGGGCCAGTTCGGAAATGGCCCGAACATTGTCCGGGAGGGCGTTCCAGAGCACCGTGCCGCCACAGAAAAAGACCTCTGTCTGGTCGTCGATAGGTGGCAGGAGCGGACTGATGGAATTTGTAGCAGATTCTGTTCATCTGATCGCAGTGATCTCGGGGCCACATACGGGGTAAGGCGGTCCTTCAGGTACGCAGGCCCTAGGCCGTGCAAGGCCTTAAAGGTCAAGACCAGCACCTTGAAGGCAATTCGGTACTCAATGGGAAGCCAGTGCAGTTGCCGGAGTATCGGTGTAATATGTTCTCTCACTGGCACTCCTGCCAGTAAGCGAGCGGCGGCATTCTGCACCAGCTTGAGTTTCCGGATTGTCGACAAGGGAAGGCCAACGTGAGGCGTTACAGTAGTCTAACCTCGAGATGACCGTCGCTTGGATTACCGTGGCCAGGTCGTCCCTGGACAGGTAGGGGGCCAGTCGCCTAGCCTGACGGAGGTGATAGAAAGACGTCCTGCTGACCACGGAGACCTGGGCCTCCATGGTCAGCGAGGAGTCCAACACAACCCTAAGCTCTTAACCGACGGCGATGGATTAAGCCATTCGCCGTCCAGGGTAGGCAACCGGCACCCACCCAGCCCAGGCCGACCAGGCCACAGGATCTCCGTCTTCGATGGGTTCACCTTCAGCCGGCTGGCGCGCAGCCAACCAATCACGGCTTCAAGGCATAGATGGAAACAATCGGGTACGGAGTCCGGCCTGCCGTCCATTCTCAGCAGGAGCTGGGTGTCATCTGCATACTGATGACACTCCAGACCAAAGTCGCGGGCCAACTGGGCCAGGGGGCGCATATAAACGTTGAATAACAAGGGGGAGAGGATGGCCCCCTGGGGGACCCCACACTTAAGTGGGAGTCTCCCGGAGACCTCCCCGCCCCCCTCCACGCGTTGTCCCCGGTCCCGGAGGAAGGAGGCCACCCATTTAAGGGCAGTCCCCCCGACCCCGGAGCCAGCTAAACGGTGGGTCAACAATGCGTGATCTACCGTGTCGAACGCTGCTGTCAGGTCTAACAAGACAAGCAGTGCTGATCCACCCTGGTCTAGTTGGCGACGAATCTGGTCTGTAATGGCGACAAGCACAGTCTCCGTCCCATGCCCAATACGGAAGCCGGACTGGAAGGGATCAAGTCCAGCTGTGTCTTCTAGGAACTGCTGCAGCTGATCCGCTGCTGCCCTCTCAATTACTTTGCCTAAGAAAGGCAAGTTGGAAACAGGCCTGTAATTGGAGGGAGCCGAAGGTTCTAAATTCGGCTTCTTCAGCAGCGGTTTCACCATGGCCTCTTTTAACCCCCCTGGGAAGACTCCTTGCTCAAGGGAGCTATTTATGATCGTGCCCAGGGGGCCTCGTAACCCCTCTCGGCAAGATCTGACAAGCCAGGAGGGGCACGGGTCGAGGGAGCAAGTAGTTGGTCTAGCTGCAGCTAGCAACCTATCGACAGCTGCTGCGTCCAGCGGTTGGAAGCGGGTGAAGGTGGGCCCACCGAGTGGCGGTGGAGTCTCGAGTTCGCTAACTGTATCAAGAGTGGCCGGAATGTCCCGGCGGAGGGTCGAAATCTTGTCAGCAAAGAAGTTCTGAAAAGCCTCGGCTGAAGGAGCCAAACCCTTATCATTTGGGACAGTTGGGATTGTTGTCAATGTCCGAATTACCTTAAATAATTGGGCCGGGCGCGAACTGGCTGACTCTATCAAGGAAGAGTAGTAACCCTTTTTTGCTTCCTTGATAGCTTGCTCATAAACTTCCTTGAATTGTTTATAAGCTGATTTCGACCCTTCGTCACGGAGACTCCGCCACACGTCCTCTAGTTGTCTCTTTCTCCGTTTCATCGCCCGCAACTCCTCGGTGTACCATGGCGAGCGATTTCTACGGGGAAGGAGAGAACGCCTGGGGGCGATCTCGTCTAAGGCCGTGGAGAGGCTGGCATTCCAGTACTCTACCAGGCCGTCGACCGAGTCGCTGGGGGGTTCCCAAGCCCTCAGAGCATTCAGGAACCTAGTGGGTTCCATAAGTCTCCTTGGGCGAACCAAAATAGGTTCTGCACCCTTACCGGGAGGGGGGGCTAAGCCCAGCCGGACTTCCAGGACATTGTGATCCGACCATGGAACCTCCGTAACGGAGGTTAGGATCACCTGAATTCCGGCAGCGAAGATCAGATCTAATGTGTGACCTGCATGGTGCGTAGGGCCGGTCTTACATAGTGAGAGTCCGAGTGCCTCCATGGTAGACACCAGGTCCATGGCTGCCGTTGACGGGGAGGTGGTGTCGGCGTGGACATTGAAGTCCCCCAGGACAATAAGTCTAGGGAACCTCAATGCCCACTCCGCAACCACCTCCAGCAGCTTAGGTAGGCTTCCTGCCGGTGCGTCGGGTGCACGGTACACCAGCAGGAAGGCTACACTCTCACCCAGATCCCATACCAGGCCCGTACACTCCATCCCAGGGATGTTCGCTGTCGGAATCGTCCTGGAATTAATAGAGTCTCGGCTAAGGATGGCCACCCTCCCCCGCCTCTCGGTCCTCGTCTGATAACTGGCCACATATCCCGGGGATGTTAACTCGTGCAAGATAACCTCGTCGCCTTCCTGGAGCCATGTCTCAGTGAGACAGGCAAGGTCGGCCCTCCTTTCTGAGAGGAGGTCCCTGATGGTCACAGACTTGTTTCGCACGGACCTGGCGTTGGCCAGTATCAGAGTTGGAGGAGAGGAAGTAGGGAGCTCCCCATCTGCGTACTTCGGGATAGCACGTAGGTCAGAGGGAGGTCGAGCCTTCTGTCGGCGCCTCCGCTCTCTCTCATAAGACCTGCGGCTACCGTCCCTATTACCCCTACCCTGCATATACATTATATATATATATATATATATATATATATATATATATATATAAATCTTGGAGTTGGCAATGAAGTATAAATATGAATTTAATTAATGTTTCAAATACTCCTTATACACATTATCTGAAGGTAATTTTATAAAGAATATTTTATATTTATGTTCATAAAACACTGTTAATGTATATTGAACTACTAGAAAACAATAGTGTCACTATTTCAGCCCCCTATGTGGAAAAATGGGTTTCGGACTACTTTGGAGTCAAATAGTGGGATGCTCAAGCTATGCAAAAAACCCACGCTATATACTCATGTATAAGTCTAGAAATTTGAGTTTAAAAAATCAACCCAAAAAACCTGGATTGATTTATCTATGGTTCAAGTGCATACTATGCCTTAACTCTTTTTTTCTTTAAAAAACAACCCCCAAACACCCCTTTCTCTGTGCAGAATGGCCAAAGGCAAGAGCTTAGGCTGTTCTGAGAGGACCTAAAAGAAGTTCCAATCCCATCCATGCTCTCCAGTGTGGTGCTTCTAGCCTTTTGAATGCCTGGGAAATGGCAGTGGCCAAGTATGGCTGGTCTCATGAAGCCACATTGGTGCTTTTCTTTTCTAGGGCATTCTTCAACTTATGCATGGGTCATATCAAAATCCATAGTTTTGGCCTCAAAAACTTTCCTCAACTTATACATGAGGTCAACTTTTACACGAGGATATATCACAAACCTTGATTTTGTTTACAGGGGGAGGGGTCTGAATTCAAGTCAAATAGTCCAGCCAGAAGAAACACCAGCAGGGTGACACCCCAGAAAAGCTGATAGTCCATTTCAAGGTTGAAAGCCGAATTCAACAAACTCTAGAGTCTAATTCAAAATACAAAAGCCAAAAGGATAAGTCCAGAGATCACAAATCCAAAATAAGCATCAGTATAAGGTCATAACTCCAAACACTGGTGTTGCTGCCAGCAATGTGCTACACTTAGAGGACCTGTGAAGTTGAGCCTTTTCTCTTCACAGGTCCACAAAAGTTGGGACATTTTGTCATATATCATGTTCTACAGTTGGTGGTGATTGGTGATGGAAGTGTTAATCTAAGTCTTAGTTCTAAAGGGTTGAGTAATCTGTAAGTAAGAGTTCATGGGTGAAAGCAATTAAGGGTGGATGTATGCAAGAGATAGATTGCAGCTGGGTATTACTGAATTTAGGGAGCTAACCTTGGGGCTGATCCTCGGGAGAAAAGTATTTATTTTATCTTGGTGACAGATGCTACTGGTTTTCCCCCCAGGTTTGTGGATTTTCGGTATCCTGACTTGTCTCCTGAACCCTTGGAACCTTGAATCTTTGGGCTGGCATTTGACTACAGTATAGACTCTTGATTTCTGGACTTTGCTCAATGAACTCTCAGCATTTGACCACTGGACTGGACCCTTTGACTACAGTGTGGCATTTGCCATCAGTTTTGGTTTTGTATTCTGTGGCTGAGTGCTATTTTTATGTTTTCTATTTTGGACCATTAAAACAGCCAGAAAGTAAGTGGTGTTTTAATTAAACTGCTTGATATAAACTGGGTATTTGTTTGGTTCATCTCTACCTGAATAAGGCAGATCCCTGGCATTGCAACAGATTTAGACCTTCCGTTGCCTGCTAAGAGGAGCTTGCTTGTACTTGCTCTGCAGACTGAGTAGTGGTAGTTACCTTCATAGGCTCTTCTTCTAAGCTTGGCTGGGGAAGCTGCTTCAACCAGCATCTCCTCACTCTTGCTATCCAAGCAATCGATTACAGGATATGTGACAATAACATGGACAACACTTGTATTATTCAAATGTATCCTTGAATTTTGGGTACATTCAAACCATCTATATACAGCTGGGCTAGGATTTCTATCACTTCTAGAAATTGAACATAGAGTTTATGATAAGCTTATACTTGAAGTCCAACTGCACTACATATTTAATGTGCACTTGATTCCACATTCAAGGTCATAGCTCCATTCCATTGATCGTGAATATGAGATGAATAAATCTAGGTAACTATTCCATATTCATCACTGATATTTGGCCACAATTTGTGGCATCTATTGCCATGATCATAACTCCCCCCAATCCAAAATTGTTACATGGATGATTGAGATTGTGACATATAAGCTTTCTGATGGTTTGATGTACATAAATGTTGTTCTATGCACAAAACTAAAAATATAAAAAAAATATCTTTAAAATATATCTATGAAGCGTATATGAAACAAAAAGATATTCTGTATTTACTTGGGTCTCATCTCCAACTATCAGATGCACATGCAAAAACAGGCAACACACATCCAAAATTTATATTAACAACAACAACTTTTCCCCTGCCTCTCCTCATGGCTTGAGGCAGGATACAGAACAATTAAAACACATAAGCACAGCAACAACCCCCCCCCCAAATACACATATTAAAACTTACCTCTATAAAAGTTACACTTCTTGTAATATGTATTTCAGATAAGAGATACTTGTCCTCCATTCTCTCTCTGCCTCAAAGAGGAAGTCATCATTCATCTCCCTCATCAATACCAGGTGCTAGAAATCTATTGAGATCAGACTGATCTATTTAACCCCTTTCCTTTGTTCCTCTACACTTGTGTGTGGACTTTTAACCTGAAGACAGGAATTTGGTCTTTCATTTTGATTTCTATATGGTACATGGTTAATTTGGGGACTCTGAAGGAAGTGTGGCAGGATAATATCAATCAGAAGTTTCAACAACCATAAGGATGGCCAAGAGGAGACGGAAAATAGCAAAGGTAAGAACAGCAACTGCTATGATAATTTATTACTAATTTATCATGTCAGGAGCGAACCAAACAGTTGTATTGCATTAAAATCAAACAAACAAAACACAAAGTTTGCAGACTTGGCATTCTATTAAATGCCCTTTGAGCAGTAGCTGGCTACTTGGACTGTCTCTGGTGTTGCCATAAGAAGGTTCTCCATTGTGCATGTAGCAGGGCTCAGGTTGCATTGTCATAGCGGTCTGTGGTTTGCTCTTCTCCACACTTGCACGTTGTGGATTCCATCTTGTAGCCCCATTTCTTAAGGTGGACTCTGCATCTCGTGGTGCCAGAGCTCAGTCTGTTCAGCGTCTTCCAAGTCGCCCAGTTTTCTGTGTGCCCAGGAGGAAGTCTCTCATTTGGTATCAGCCATTGATTGAGGTTTTATTATTACTAAGTACAGGGGAGTACTGTATAATCATGAATATTTTTATTTGAAGTCCATAATATTTCTGGATGTCCTAAGCTTAACTTCATAAACAAAATTGTCAGCATTTGAGTTATGTCTCTATATAAAACCTTTTTTTTCCTGTTGAAGAACAGCCAGCCCTTGAGTAGATTTGCCAAAATAGTATACAATTTAAAATGAAATGAGCAAGGCATCCAATTTACGGTATGATTAGCACAAGTATGAGAAGAAACATGTGGCAGATTGACATAAATGCAAGGCAGTTGGTGTGATCTTTGTACTCTTGATAGTATCTTCAAGGGGACTTCTGTTGAGCTAAACTAAGTGAGTATCAATTTTCACCAACAGCGCCCGACAATAGATTGTGGGTAAGTCTGACAAGGCCCTTGGGATGGAATGCTGCCCTCTGCAACCATATGGCTTGAATGACATTTCATACCTGTTACAATATCCTGAAAAGAAAGACTTTCTTGCTAAATCTGTGAATGGCTGAAGCTTAATCCCATGAAGCTAATGATCTGTGAGGGACAGCTTAAAGCTGCTTTTTGTAATTAAGTATATTATTCAACTTGTCAGCTGTAGTTTTATTTTGTGGCATGCAGAACTTTTATGCATAGAATAATTGCATTTCTCTATTGAGAAGGAATTAGAACAGAGATTGAAATAATTTCTTCGTCTGTGTGGCAATCTTTTTTGCTGACCCCAGGCTTTGATTAGAAAACTTGTTGATATTTTTATGGCAACTTGGTTTATCACATTACATGATAAATTTGAAATATTGCTTAAGTGGTGGAAATGTTTTTGATATCCCCTTTGTTAGATGGGGCAATTTCTCAAATATTTCCTTGTGTAAAAAGAAAGGGAGCTGCTGCTCTGTAGCATTTTGCAGACTAAAGGTGAACTAAAGTCTCAATGGTGCAGTCATTTGAGCATTAAACTATGCTTCTTGTCAAGAATAAGAGGTCCACCTTAGGGTCACCATTTGGAAATGACTTGAAGGAACACAACAGCAACAAAGTAACTAATAGAATGTATTGAAGTAGTCATTTAATGTGAATGGAGATAGATTTCTTTCAAGTAAACAAACTTGTAGCAGTTGAGAACTGGGACCTGTTTTATTATTGGAAACAATATCAGCTACAAAATTATTTTCCTTTCCTAGTTGAACAGTCAAGAGGTAGAATGTAGTTGGTGCAACTTGGCAGCAGGAAGAACTATAGACAAATCAGCAAAAAAAGAAGGGGGGGGGAATGGACCAAATAAGCCAGAAAATATGTACAGTTCCCCAAAACCCCTTTCTCCTACCTTCATAAGGATCTGGTGAGGCAAGGGCTTCAGCAAAACTGGGAAGCTCAATTGAGATTTTGACAACTTGAGGATATCATCACATCCTGAGGAACTGAGTCTATATTCAGTAGAAGACAAAGAGATGTCTCCAACTATTTGCACCTCAAATACATCAAATAATTAATGTAATTTTCTCCATGCTGTTTATTCTGATAAATTTTACATTACACTTTTTTCCAGGAAGTTATTTTATACAGAAAACATGTATTTCACATCAAAAATGCAGATTATACAGAAGAAAATGGTGGCCACAAATCTACATGAGCTACTTGGTTACATGATTACCTAACAACAACAACAACAACGTTATTCTTATATCCTGCCACCATCTCCCCCAAGGGACTCGGGGCGGCTTACAGAAGGCACAAAGTGCCTAAAAACAAGCACAAAAGTAAACACAACATAAAATACAATAGAATAAAAGACATGCACATATAAGAACATCAATTCAGACTCAAGTTTAGTTTAGTAACTAAGTAATGCACCCCATAGCTGATACAGAGAATGAATTGCATTTGTGTAGTGTGAAAAAATGTTACCATTTTTTTGCACAGTACATCTTTTGCCTGGACAAGAAGATGTTTTGGAGACAGGACATTTAGCACGTGGGCTACAGGAGGGACAGGTATCCTTTTCTTCTATAAATGTAAATGCTTATTTTATTATTCTATGTAAAAGTGGAAGAGTCATTTGAGTGTTAGAGACCAGGGTAAAAGACCACCATTCAGCGTAATAGAGATCAAGTTTCAAATTCCTCTTTGCTATGGAAAATTTGGACAAATCACACACTCTCAGCATCAGAAGAGGACAATGGGAAATCCCCTCTGAAGAAATCTTGCCAAGAAAACCCCATGATAAGTTCACCTCACAGTCTCCATAAATCCGAAATGACTTGAAGGTACACAACAAATAAGGGCTTAAAAGTTGACATTTTCTTCTTGCTGTGCAAGATTACGTAAGTAAGATTTGTGCATTTTTCATATTTCGGGGCTTAATTTGTGCCTCCTCAAAAACCCTCACAATTCTTTGTGCAAACAATATTTTTTAAACATTCTGTAATGCAAAAAAGTGTTGTGGCTGACACTGTTCTCAAATACATATTTTGATATGTCAAAATAGTCCCCAAGGATGAGAAAAACTGTATGTATTTCACCCTTAACTGATTAAGCCTGAATCATAGAAGATAATCATGTAAAGCACTCCCACTGTGCTTGTTGCTGTGTACCTGCAAGTCATTTCTGATTTATGGAGCACCTAAAGAAAAACTCAAACAGGGTTTTCTTAGTAGAATTTGTTCAGGGAAGGTTTCCCTAGCTTCCTTCCGAGGCTGAGAGTGTGTGACTTCCCAACGTCACTTTATGGTCACCAAACACAGGAGCAAACTGTACATATACCCATTCCGTTCAAGAATTAAAACTTCAAATCTGTATAAATTTGTGAAATGTAAAATTAGTTGAATAGGTTAAAAAAATACTCCAGTGGACGTTTTGCCCATAATCCATATTGTACACAGTAGTTTCTGATCTGGTTTTGATTAAGAAACAATAATGGACATTATACTACTTGCTGGGTTTCTTGTAATAATTTAAGGACTATAAAACTTTAAACGTTCAGACTTATCCTTAGCAGTTTAGGGTGAACATTAGACCTTTTTATGAAATGACTTCCATTCTTTGAAGTTTTGGCCATAAAAATGAGCTAAGTTTCTCAAAAGGCAGATGAGGATAAGTTACAAGCAATTTTTTTTTGCAATTTATGACCATTGTATGGGATATTTACATTTTACTGTAGTTTCACTAGAACTGCTTTGCATTTCACTAGAGATGCAAATGAAGAAGTAAAGCTCTTCTGTCACCAGCTTGAAAGTCTATTTCCAGAACTGGGGATCCCCTTTAGTTCAATGGATTGTGGCATATTTAAATTTATTAAATCACCTTTCCCTTAAAAGAAGAAGTCTCCCATCTTGGAGGAGATATTCAAATGAATTCAAAGAACAGTAGCATTGGGTTGTTGTAGGTTTTTCGGGCTATATGGCCATGTTCTAGAAACATTCTCTCCTGACATTTCGCCTACATCTATGGCAGGTATCCTCAGAGGTTGTGAGATCAGGAGAGAATGCTTCTAGAACATGGCCATATAGCCCAAAAAAACCTACAACAACCCAGTGATTCCAGCCATGGAAGCCTTCAACAAAACAGTAGCATTAATCCTGTTAGTGGCTTATATCAGCATCAATCCAATCTATACCTCTGAAAGTATTTTTTGTTATTGTGGAAGTCAGAATTCTTTATCAATCTACCACGACCAAATCCCCCACTCCCAAATCATTGTTTAGCTGTTGCATTTCCATCCACCCCATAGCAATTTACTGGCTATTGGAGAGTTGGGGTGTGCCAGAGAAGTGCTTAGCTATCTTCTTATTGCTAAATGTACAGCACTGATGTCACTCTTTGAGCTCTTTAAAGGTCCCTGGATGATGCCTTGTTTGTTGTCCATCCAGCTACATAGCTGGATGAACCTCTGCCACAATTCCCCCCTCCCCTGATCAAAATATTGGCATGGGATGGGGCATCAAAAAGGTCTTTGGGATGGAATGAGAGGAGACACCTGTTGTAGTCATCGTCCCCCCCCCCTCCCCAATATCTTGGCCAGCATTTTAATAGGGAAGTTCTGGAGGGAACTAAACAATGTTCACATGATTCAATAGACCCTCAAGAAGAATGTAGAAAAAATAGATTTAGGATAGGTTTGGACAACATAAGATATAATAGTAATTGTAATGTTTTAAAATGTTTTAATGTATTTTAACCATGACTTAATTTTTAATTTTAATTTTAATGTGTATTTTAATTGTTTGTTTTTATGGCATTGAATTGTTGCCTATGTTGTAAGCCACCTTGAATCTATTTCATGGTTGAGAAAGGCAGGATATAAATATAGTAAATAAATAATGAATAAACCAACAAACATGTAATCTATAGGTGATATGTGATTTTTCTGTTTTTCCAGGAATTCCAGTCAGTTTGCCATGATATTGCCACATTTAAGGAAGATAGGGGTGGCAATTATTTTTCACATATTTTTCCTTTAAAACAAACACATAGGGAACATGTAAATAGAGTAAATATAAGGAATTTCATATACAGTCTTGATTAAGGAAGAAAAAAAATCCACTTTATCAGGAATACACTTGTAATTTTTTACCTAATAACTTTATCAAAAGAATCAGTACGCAATTTTAGAAATTTTCTTCCTGCTATGAAAAATCTTCAAAAATTGTCCTTTTAAAACCTATTCACAGTTTGCAACTTATGCTATTTAAAACACTTTTTTATATAGAAACTGGTTTTTGTGTGCAGAAAATACGATTTAACACTTTCTGCACAAAAGTCACTTTTTTTTACAAAGAGAGCCGCATTTTGGGTGTAGTACAGTACAATCCCTCCACATCCACAGGAGTGGCACATTTCAATAAAACATAATAACATTTAAAAATAATTTAAGAAATAGCAGATACCATTTTTGTGAGATCTTGCACTTGTTAAATGATTATAAAATGTTATTTATGTTTTATTGTAAAGCTGGTTTTGTTGTTGTTTATGTATGGTTGATTTGTATTGTTTTAAAATGTTGTGAGTTGCTTTAGGTTCTATTTAGGGAGAAATACGGGATATAAATAAATAAATAAATAAAGTGGGTTCACCTACCTTCATCTGGCATAACATTTCTAGGTACATCAATCCAATTTTGAAAGTGCTGCAAAACTGGGAGAGACTGTATGCACTGCTAAAACTTCACTGCTATATTCAACAAGCTCATTTAAACAAATGCACTGAAATGTTAGTGAAGATTGACAGAATACCTCTTTCTTCATCGGACTTCAGTTGCCAATCAGAAGGTGCCTTTCATTTCCCACTTTTGCTGAATCTGGAAATAAAAACGAGCATGCAACTGATCTCAAACACAGGACTTGGAGAAGCCAATGCAGTTGATGATGTTACCCAGCTCTGCTACTTTTCTGGTGAATATCTGTGCCTGATGGGATCTTTAATCATAGGACAGTGCATTGGATTATTCTAATTGCATGTTGATGGGGATCAAAGTTTAGAAAAGCTATTTGGGGAGATTACAACTCCCAGAATATCCCATTCAGAATGGTCAGTGGCTGTACTGACTCTGGGACATTGACTCAGACTGTTCTAAGCACTGCTAAAACAAAAATGAGAAAGTTTTTGTAACCACATAGAAAACCAGCCTGGTGTAGTTATTTGAGTTTTGGATTATATCTCTGGAGACTGGGTTTAAATCCCCTTTCAGTCATCGTATCCTGCTGAGTGACTTTGGAGATCCTCAATTCAGGGGAAAGTGAGGGCATCCGTGGGGCAGCGGAGCAAATCTGATGGGCAATGGGGGAAACCATTGCCCCATATTATCTGCATCACCAGCCCTGTTTGGCTTCCCCCCACACTTTCCCTAGCAAACCTCCCGTGTTCTCAGTGCCCCATCCTATGATGCTTGCAGGACGGAGTCAGGCTGGAGCCCTGCTGGAAGTAGTCCTGCTTCATGTGATGGTCTTTGATGGGCTCCATCCTGGCTCTGTCCTGCAAGTGTCATAGGCTGGAGTCGAAGATTAACATGATGTGGTCCTTTGGGTAAGTCACATGCTTTCAGGCTCAGAGGAAGGCAAACCCAAACCCACTTTGAACAAATCTTGCCAAGCAAACCTCATGGTAGGTTCACCTTAGGTTTTGCATAAATCAGACATGAATTGAAGGTACACAACAACAAAGCTGTTAGAAGAGAGACATTTGAATCCAGGTTTGCTGATCCATAAAACATTAGTCAGAGTAACCTAACTTCCAGGATTTTCTGAGGACGAAAGAAATTAGCTTCATCCATGTTGTCCTGAATTGTGATAAAGAAAATAATATGCAGTTGCTGCTTATAACTTCCACAATATTTTCCCATCCCCTGTGGAGGATTATAGAACAGAAATCCTTGACTGTATTCTTGTTTGTTATGTACCATCTAGTGAGCTTTAATTTACAGTAACCTCATCATTGTGAGCGGCCGTGCTCAGGTCTTGCAAACTCAGGGTCATGGCTTTTTAAAAATAGAATCTGGCCATCTGTAATGTGGCCATCCTCTTTTCCTAGTGCTGTCAACATTTTAAATGCTATTGTCTTTTTAATAGCTTTTAATTTATACAAGTTTGCAAATGGTAAACAATCTGGAATATAATTGTCTCATTGTGATATCTTTGTTATGCTATACATGAGCTATCTGGTATATTGGAAAACGCATGTTTCCTTGTGGATGTGTTTTGCTGCTTGGAACTACAATAGTAAGAAAACCAAAATTGGTTTTCTATCAGGTATATTATGGAAGCTGACTTGAACCAAATAATATGCACTCATTGAAATATTAGTGGCATGAGGTGAGTCTGTATTTTTGTTTATTTCAGTCAAGGGGACTGGGAACCTAGGACACATTTACAATGATGCAGCTTGAAGCCAACTTCAAACTGTGGTAGCTACAAAATGCATGCCAATGAAGTGCAGTGCAGCACAAATTAAAGGGCTCAAAAGTGCATCAAGCAATGTCAGGGTGAAGTCTGAGTTAAACCACTCAATGTGCTTCCATGAGCAGTAAATGCAAACCATATTGCATTGTGAAATCACCTCTGTAGAATACAAAGTACTTTATAGCCACCCAACCCATGTTGGAGTGCATTTTAAAATTTAGAATGAGGAGGTGGGAGACTGCCAAAAATGTACCAAGGGCAGCAGGGGGCTAATTGGCCCTCCAGGACAGGTAATTGATTACCTCCACTGCTAAAAATCACTTTGCCCACCCCCTCTCATCTTGTATGGGAGAAACTGGTTTGACGCCACATTATGTGGTTAATGTAATTACTAGGCTTGTTTTATTTTTAAAATGGTTCAAAACTCCTTTAGGATGTAGGGGGCGCTGGTGGTTGAATTCGGAAGTCACTTCCTTTTTTTGAAAAAAAAATCAAAACTTTCCGAAACTCCCGAATTGCTTTGTTAATGGCAGACATGCATGTGCAGTAGGAAAGAAATAGCACCGGCACTGGGGAAACTTCAGGGGATTGTCCCTCTCTCATTTTTAGACCAATTGTGATGAAACTTCTTACAGTGGTAGTACACAGCTGCGCCCGTACCTTGGGAAGTCTGATCTGGCTACTGTCATCCACATTCTGGTCACATCCCGAATAGATTACTGCAACACACTCTACATGGGACTGTATTGAAGACAGTTTGGAAACTGCAATTAGTCCAATGGGCGGCAGTCAGATTACTAGCAGGAGCTACATACAGGGAGCATACCACCCCCTTGTTGTGTCAGCTTCACTGGCTGCCTGTCCACTTCCGAGCTCAATTCAAAGTGCTGGTTTTGACCTACAAAGCTCTAGACCAGGGGTGGGCAATTACCAGCCCTCCAGGTGTTTTGGACTTCAACTCCCAGAAATCCTAGCCAGTTTACCAGCTCTTAGGATTTCTGGGAGTTGAAGTCCAAAACTCCTGAGGGCCGCCCACCCCTGTAATTGCCCACCCTGCTGCTTGCCTCCTCCCGCCTGGGAGGCTTGCTCAAATACGGCTGGTGGGGATGAGAGACAGGGCCTTCTCGGCTGTGGCTCCCCACTTGTGGAATGCGCTTCTGAGTGATGTACGATCAACCCCATCCCTCCTAGCATTTAGGAAAAAAGTAAAATCTTGGCTTTGGGACCAGGCCTTTGCACAATAGCAGAAAACAGCATTTTGGACTGGAATAGGACCACCAAGCTAATTGATGAGAATGTGGCGTACTGTTTTAATGTGGATATGTAGAGGGAACATTGTTTTAATTTTTAATTCTCATATCTAATGTATGTATATATGGTTTTATAGTGTTTACTATGGCATCGCATTGCTGCCTTGTAAGCCGCCCTGAGTCCCCCCTTGGGGGTGAGAAGGGCGGGGTAGAAATAATGTAAATAAATAAATACACATGGACCACTGTTAGCTCACCAAATTTCATAACTTTTGACTTATCCATGGATTTTTGGGCAATTTTCAAAGTTTTTATTAAAAGTCTTTATAGACTGACACAGCTTCCCACTGGTAAGTGCAGTAAGTACAAGTTCTGAATGGAAATTTTCTATAGGCAGTTGCGACTCAGGGAGAGAGTGTTGCCCCCATAAGCAGAAGGTTGTAAGTTCGATCCTAGTGCCAGGGAAATTTTTTTAAAAAGCATTTTTTAACAATAAAGCTAATACATTCCTGGTTTGAAATTTGAAAGTTTTATTTCCTGTTTCTTTGAGTGGTCTTTACTTTGAAAGTAGTTGCTCTACTCCAAACTCTGTTAGTTTGGGGGGAAAACAGAAATCCTATACAGAGCAGACACCATCAAGGGACATCTAGACTGACCCCCTTCTTTGGGATCAAGAACATATTTTCCCACCAAAGGGAAGGGAATGGGGTCTCAGGAGCACAAGACAACTAAAGACATGGAAAGTAGGAACACATGGGAATTTTATATGAATGAGAGATGTAGTTTCCCAAAGTACCTTAGCAAGCCAGACTCCCCAGTACATCAGTTCTAGGGGACTCTAAAGAGAGCAATGAAGGAAGGAATGTCTTCAAGTTTTGGGAGAATCGTTGCTGGAATGACCCCACTACAGGGAAAAGAAGAACTGGATTCCCACTGAAGTATAAGTTCTGACCTGATCGTGGCTCAAAGAGAGTATGTTGCCCCCATAAGCAAAAGGTCATGGGTTCAATCCCTGCCAGGGAAAAATGGCAAAAAGAAAAAATCATGGCAAATGGTGGCAAATAATGGCAAACAGCAAGGCAGGGCATGGGTAGCCAAGACACACATTTTGCTGAAAAGAAAGATGTGGAGAGTCATGGAGGCTCCTTTTGTGGTTGACATGTACTATCTTTATTGCAGGCAAAGGGTTAGGGTTGCTTATTGCTTTGCTGCCTTCTCTTTAGACACCTTTGTAGATTCAATCAGTTTATTTTATATTTAGACAAAGACTTCTGCTAGGCCATTTTGTTTAATGAGAAGCAAGGCAGTGTGAGAAATGTAGTTTTTACAGCAGGAACCTTTGCAATCTCTACCATTGGGGGTGTGGCCTTCAAGAATGACTGTGCTTAGCCATGCCCACCTCATCCCTCTTTGCATCTTTGGGGAAGGGAAACCATGAGATTTTAAAACTGTTTAGCCTTTACCAAAGTTGCTTAATGGTTCTGAAAATCAAAATAACCTTGGGAGACATTTGAACATTACAAAATAATTCCAAACAAATTCGGATTTGCCCCTCCCACTTTTCCTGCATGGTTCGAAACTGCTTCAAAAGCCCAAATTCTGTAGGTTTTTACGACTTTTAGTTTTTCTGAACTGCCTTCCTGGCATTTGAACCTGTTTCAGAAATGTCAATCTAATCATCCACACAGCAAAACTGGTTTTTCTGAAACAAATGAGTTCCAAAACAAATGAGATGGTCAGTGTAGATGTACCCATAGTCCTCTTGAGAAACAGAGTTGAATTAGGACACCATGAGAGGCAGATTTGACACTATGAGTGAAAGATTCTCCTGCCCATGATTTAAATATGGCTGATAGCCGTATATATTTCAGGATTGAATCATAAATAAATATGGACTGGTATCCATTCCTTTGAATCCATAAACCACATGCTAGATAATCTATAGTTAAAAGATGATATTAATGCGGATATAATTTTAACTCTAGAGATTTAGTAAGATTTATAAAACAGTGTCCATATTGTCTGAAAGCATGTACATAATTCAAGCACACACAAAAACTCATGTTGATGACCAGACTTGGCTCTTTGTAGAATCTCCCAGGATACATCAGACATATCATCCTGAATAAAGCCCTCAGGCAAAAGAAAGAAGGGAAGAGGCAAGAGCTACACAGTGCCCTGGAGGTAAAAAGCTTCATACTCTGTCGTGCCAACAGAGGAAAACCATTTCAGAGTCATGGTTTGTCATCCCTGTTCCCAGTTGTCTATACTAGGACTAGTACTGAAAGCCCATCAATTAATCTAAGGGCCTTTCCACACAGTCCTATATCCAAGACTATCAAAGCAGAAAATCCCACTATATCTGCTTTGAACTGGGTTATCTGAGTCCACACTCAGATAATGAGGGATTTTCTGCCTTGATATTATGGGATATAGGGCTGTGTGGAAAGACCCTTAGATACCAAAACCGAATCTGTTTTGATAATCTGGATTATATGGCAGCATAGAAGGGGTCTGGAAGGAACACATAAAGAAGAGAAGCAGCTGGTTTTCTTAAATATTTACACATGGTTTACATGGCTTTGGTCCTATTGGCAGTCCCAACTACAGTACGTAGAATCATTGAAGCCCAAGGCTTCAAATTCCTGCTTAGCCATGGAAACCCACTGGATGACCTTGGGAAAAACACACACACTCAGCCTCGGAGGAAGGCAAAAGCAAACTTCTTATCAATAAATTTTGCCGAGATTTGCTTTAGGGTCACCATAAATTCAAAATAACTAATGGCGGATGGCAACAACCACCAACCCAACGAAATTTGCCCATATTCTATTGGCTGGGACAATTAAGGCCCCATCTATACTGCCATATAAAACCCAGATTATTTGCTTTGAACTGGATTATATGGTAGTGTAGACTCATATAATCCAGTTCAAATCAGATAATGTGGGTTATCAGCTTTGATAATCTGAATTATATGGCAGTGTAGAAGGGGCCAGAGAGGACTTTTCTCTCAATGGTGTGGTGGTGCTACTTCTAATATGACATCATGTTTATAGAGAAGCACGTAGAAATGTCTCAAGTCATATGATTAAAGCTCAGTGTGCACAAATAAAATTGATATAGGAAAAGTAAAGAAGAAATAATAGTAATAATGAGTAGGGAACACAAGAGAGCATAGAACAGCTACAAGGCAATGTATCTCCATTATCCAATAGTGGAAGAGTGATTATTAAATGATTTAGCATCGCAGCTTTCCAAGCAAATCTTGAAATTAAGAAATTGCTTGTGTAAGCTTGTTAACAATCAATGGAATATGATATTATTGGAAAGGAAAAACATGAACATGGTACAAAAATTGTGACATGTTAATGTTTTCTAGTAAGATTTAACGTTCAAGTAATATGGAGTAAAAGCACTAATGTATATGACTGCCTGTTATCAGGGCTAGTTCTTGCCCCAACTGATAGTGTTTCCATCTATTCCACATTTAATTGGTTTACTAATTAAAGCATCATGAGGGAACCTTATAAAATGCTTTGCTGAAATTCAGACCATCTGTGATCGAAAAAAGATTAGTTTGGCAGGATTTATTCTTGCTCTTGACCAACCCATGTTGCCTTCTACTGATCACTGCATTATCATCAAGATACTTGCAGATAGTCTGCAACTGAAAAAGGCAGAAGTCAAAATGTTTTGCTCATTTTATATATATTTTCTTTTTTATTGTTAAACATTCTTGTTTGTACACACAGAGAGAGATGTTAAGGAAAATGCAATCATGACTGTGAAAAAGTCCTTTGCAGGCCTAGCCTACTCTGAGGAGAACACTATATTATTTCTAAATTAAATCATAACGTAATATGACAAACAGAACAAATACATTGCATAGCCATTTTTGTTTTGAAATGAAAGTCAATGAATGGATGTGAAAAATCAGAGTTCTATACAACATTCTTATTTGGACCTGAACTTGGTTGGATCCCATCCAAATACTCAAAAACCAAGGGAAGGGTTAAAGAGAAACAGCAGCTATACTCCAAGGAGTTAGCAATGACTAATGCCAGAAAGTACTCAACAACAATGCAGGGTTCACTAAGTGTAACAGAAAATAAGTCGGACTAAATTGGTAGATCAACACAGCATACACAATATATTATATTATATCACAAACTGCATCCAATTGCCCATCGTTTGGGCGATGTCCCAGTCTAATCAAATTCTGCAGTAAGCAGTTATTTTCATAGAAAGTCTTACTTGCAATACCCTGATGCTCCATGGTATGGAGGTGGCAGGTTCAAATCTGGGGAGCAGCATGAGCTCCCACTGTTAGCTCCAGCTTCTGCCAACCTAGCAGTTCAAAAACAGGCAAATGTGAGTAGAACAATAGGTACTGCTCCGGTGGGAAGGTAACAGCGCTCCATGCAGTCATGCCCACCAGAGGAGTACCTATTGCTCTACTCACATTTGCCTGTTTTTGAACTGCTAGGTTGGCAGAAGCAGGTGCTAACTGTGAGAGCTCATGCTGCTCCCCAGATTTGAACCTGTGACCTTTTGGTCAGCAATTTCAGCCACTGGGTGCTCCCAAGAGTACTATATATTTTCTATATATTTTCTAGTTAATCACTCTAAACATCTAAATAATACTCAACATACTTTTCATTCCCATTTGAATACTGGAAATTGAGAAGGACTCTTCAAATGCCACAATGTCTAATTTAAATGAAAATAAATAGTGAATATGTAATTGGAGTAACAGTAATGACATCCACTTTTCTCATTTTATCATATGTTTTCTCCAGGTAACAGTATTTGATAGACTGAATAAAGAAACTTTATTGTTGATGTTGAACAGCAGGGGGTGATGTTACACCAGCTAGTATAAAAACATTTAAGTTTTAGAAAGAACAAACATTAACTTTTTATTGTGCTGAAAGAATAAAGAAGCCATCCGAGAGGAAATAATTGTCATTTAAAAAATATTGAGGATGGTTTGCTCCATTAAATATGTGTAATTAATGAGGAGAAAAAATCCTAAATAGTTTTATTTATTCTAGGCATTCTGTTTTAATTTCAGAATTGAATGTGCCTTTGTAAAACAACAACAACAATAACAACAACACATAGATAAATGAAAATCAGAAAAGGCCAAAAATTAAAACAACTGATTTAGGCAGCAGTCCAAAATTCTTATACTAGAAAATTTACTTGAGCAAAACTGAGCATCGAAGGCCCCTTCCACACAGCTGTATAAAATCCACATTGAATTGCATTATATGGCAGTGTGGACTCAGATAACCCAGTTCAAAGCAGATATTGTGGGATTTTCTGCCTCATTATTCTGGATTATATGGCTGTGTGGAAATGCCCTCAGAAAAGGCATGACAGAATTTCGATGTGTGTGCATGCATGCATGCGTGCCTGCCTTTATTTGTTGCCAGTAAAAGAAACAAACTATTTTTAGATCTCCATTTATGACTTTAACAATGTTGTGAAATTCCATTCATTCCAGTTAAATCAATTTTTTTCAGACTGCTTTGCTTTGAAAATTAATCTCTCCAGTATTGACAAAAATTTGTCATCTTGCAGTAAAGAGAATTTACCACTGATTTTTATGCATAATTGAGAATATGCAGAATTCAAAACTCTGAGAAACTCAAAACTCCTTGCTGTCTGTCCTATTTAAAAATAGAAACATTGGATGAGTTGTATCCCTTTGATAAATCATACTGTTTGTTTGTTTGTGTTTGCTTGTGTGTGTCTGTGCACACAGGGTCCTTTCACACAGCCATAAAACCCAGAATATCAAGGCAGAAAATCACCCAATATCTGCTTTGAACTGGATGACCTAAGTCCACATTGATATATAGTCCAGTTCAAAGCGGAAACTGGGGGATTTTATTCAGCGGTGTGGAAGGGGCTACAGTCTCGGCTACAAAAAGGAAGGAGGTGCTTCTTTTTCACAGAGATTTTGTGTATCAGTTACAAAAAAAAGCAGTTATAAAAAGTGCTTGGTGTCTTAATCCTACACACTCAGTCAACAGTAGAGTGGCCATGGTTTGTGTTTTTAAAAAACGATGTTACATTTTAACTATGAAACCTGACTCTCTAAGGGATAATCTGGCTCACTTTAAAGTCCTGAAAGTTGTAGTCTAGTTCTGAATTTTGACAAAAGTGAAAAAATCCCACATTTATCAATTTAGACCAGATCTAGCACTTTGTATGAAATTCAATGCCATCTAAAAAATAGCTATGGAGGGCTCCTCTCTCTCCCTGTACCAGGTCTGAAGGATGGGATGTTTATCCCATCTGAATTCAATTGGCTTTCAGCTGCCATTGTATCAAAACCAGCCAATGGTTGGATCCTGTCTTCCATTCTGCCTGCTCCACCCTGACTGTTTCAGATATCCATTGTGTGTGTGTGTGTGTTGCTATATGTCTCCATTGTAACATATCCACAATACTGTATTCAAAAATTCAGATGTATTGGGGAAGAGTTATTATGTGAAGAAAAAGTGCGGTCTTTCCCCTCAAACCCTGTGTTGTGTGGGGAAATTGGGCTTCCTGTATGGAAAATATTGTTTACTTCACAGGAATCTCTCCTCTGAGTGAAAAAAAAAACCACACAGATTTTTCCTCCCAAAATAAAGCCCCATACTGTGGAGGAATATTTATTTTCTCCCACAGGAAGGAAAAACCCCCTATGTGTTATAATTATTTGGCCTCATTTGCAAGAATGAAATAATCAAAGATTTATGTCCTTATTCTGGTGTAGATGTTCTCCATTTGATTCTATCCAAAGTCAAAGCCTGAGTGAGCAAAGAAAAACATTTTGATGACTTTGTGAATTAGTCTGTAAGTTACTCCTGGGGAATTTATGATTTGGAGGTTCAACTTCTTACCACATTGTCAAAGGGCCATTGCACATATGACTTTTTCCAGTGTTCAGATTTATTTCCATATTATGGAAAGGATGCACTTTGTAACATGCGAATTGTGGCACAAATATGTTTGAGCAGTGTACATAGCTGAAGACACCTTGTATTTTGGCTTCCTGACCTATGTACCCACAGGGAAATATCTTGATGGTGGAAAATGCAGTTTGTGAAATGACCCCACCATTCCCAAATAGTACACAGTGGGTGGATCAATAATTGATGGACTACAGGGATGCACGTACAAGGTGTAAATATAGCTTCTTTCAATCCAGTCTATAGTTAAACCGGAAAGTAGTTATGCCATTGCTTCACCTTTGTCCTGTTAGATGTAGTGATTGCAAGACTTCTGGCTAGAAAACGCTTGGAGCTTTTAAAATCCAACCTACTGCTGAAGTTTATAAATGGTAAATTGTGATCGGAAGGATGGTGGTTACAGCCCAACAAAGCATCTCTGTGACTGTATTTTTGAAAGAGGTCCTAACATGGCATCCAAACCCAAGCACTTTTTAGTTATTTTTCTTGCTTCGCTCATGTAAGTAGAATGGGATAGGGAGCAAGTGGTGATACACACATTTGGCTGTGTCTCCTTGATTATTATCCCCATTGCCATCTGCATGATATTTTGCTGCTAAGACCACAGAATGAAATGGCAGTTCTTTTCAATTCCATGGATGGTTGAACATTTCTTCGGACAATGAGACAATATCATTTACAACCCCAGAACTTTAGGAGCTATAGGATAGGTGTTATGGCAGAAAGCTCTCTTCTCTATTGCTTTGCTGTTAGCTACCATTACCATTAGCATTAACAGCCTTTGTTGATGGCCTTAGTTGGTCTAATGGCAGAGATGGCCCATGGAAATGGGAAGTCTGAACTTGCCATGTTGCTTTGGACTCTGGAAAATCATGATCCTAAATTGTTGATGCACCGCAGGTAAGGAAATGAAGGCACTCCTTCAATCTAAATTCAAAAGGCTTAAGGAAGCTCACTGCTAAGATTATCTATTCCTCCTCTAGCAGCCAATCAGGAAAGAAGAGAAATGGAAAGTAAAACATTAGAGCAGTGTTTTTCAACCTGTGGGTCCCCAAATGTTTTGGCCTTCAAGTCCCAGAAATTCTAACAGCTGGTAAACTGTCTGGGATTTCTGGGAGTTGTAGGTCAAAACACACGGGGACTCACAGATTGAGAAACACTACATTAGAGGGTGGTAAATGAAAGGAGTGAGGGAAATAATGTTGCCTTTTCTTGGCTCTGTCCCCACCAACTGATAGTCTCTATGGCCACTACCAATCTGCAGCCTGCAAAAGAGTGTGCTAAAAGGAACACTCCCCCAATATTGATTTCCAATGAGGAAGTTGAAAAAAAATTGCAGCTCTAAAATAGAATTTCTAGTTTCCCCTCATACTTGCAAATATCATCTTCTATAGATGTATAAAAACTGTTCTTCATAGATCTTAAAAAGGAGAACTTATACAGGGTACACTAAACACCTGTTCTTCTGGTGTTGTTTACTTGCTTGAATTTGCTTGAATTAATTGCAGTGCCATTTGTAGCACTAAAATTAACCAGCTGCTAGTATTTTCTTTGTGAGCATTTAGTTCAAGAAATCTATAAATTGGGTGTAAATTCTCACTGAACTTCAATGAAAGGGGCCAGTTATTCAAGGATGCAACCCATACGTGAAAGACACCAATAGCTTTTTACCTTGTATAAGGATCAATTAGCAAATTACACATTTTGGATTATTTCTCTGTTCTGTACAAAATTGCTTGAAAAATAGAACATTGAGAGTTTGTATGAATGTTTTCAAATACTGATTAAATGGTAAACATTTGGGTTGTAATCTGAACAGCCAAACCTTTTGTGCTGTTTGCTTTGGACCGAAGTATTTTTGTGAAAAGAAAGTTTTCAATGTTTTGCATTACAGAATTATAACCTAGTTATGTTTCTTTAACAATAAGATTAACTCTAATCCTACTACCCAGCCCACATTAATACACAGTATCTGAACCAAGCAGATGAGGTCTATTCACTGGATTGTTGTAAGTTTTTTAGGCTGTATGGCCATGCTCCAGAAGCATTCTTTCCTGATATTTCACCTGCATCTATGACATGTATCCTCAGAGATTGTGAGGTGAAATGTCAGGAGAGCATGCTTTGGAGCCCGAAAAACTTTCAATAACCCAGTGATTCCAGCCATGAAAGCCTTCAATAATACATTGAATTCTCTTCAGTTGGCTATTGGGGAAAAGGAGAATTGTGTTTCTGCCCCCTCATATCAATGACAAAGCTGTGACAATCCGAAACAGGACCCAAGTTTCTGTACCTTGTTGCAGTCTCCTTGTTGGTGAGAGCAGACTGGAAACAGCTTCCTCCTTGTGCCACCAGATGAAAAGGCCTCCTTAGCTGTTAGCTGTTAGCTGTTAATGTAGGCTTCAAGGACCATGGCAGAGTACACTGCCAGTCAATTTTTAAAATTAAATTCAAAAAAATTAAATGTTGCAACACTATTCAAGCAAGTAAAAATAAAAAGCAGTAACACCCTCCTTCTCTTTTGGCTATACTATCCCATTTTAATTGCTATGGTTTCATTCTATAGGATCCTGAAGTCTGGAATCTGGAGAAGGGCTTTGGCTAAGAATTCTAAATGCTCCACCTTCAAATGTCATCCCAAGGATGCCATAGGATGTTGACATGGCAGTTAAAGCGGGGTTACAGTGCTATAATTGTGTAATGTGGGAAGGTCCCTGGATATACCAGAAGCATGAGTTATTTATGAACCTACCTTATCAGGTCATACAGTGCTTACTGTGGTTCTGGAAACATGAGATGCTTTCCCCTACTTTCCCTACTTTCACCAGCAGTCCAATGACACAGAAAACCTGCTCCAGAAAGTTATTGTCCTTTACTGTGAATTTTTTAAAGGTGAAATAGAGATGTGTGTAGGAGGTGAGAGCACTTCATTTTCATTTTTCTGCTCATGGAAGCACTTCAGGCCCATAGCTTGAAGTGTGTGGGTTCCTGTGCAGCAAAACACAAACATAAATAGAAACAAAATTTAAAAATCAGTAACATTAAAATACAACATATTAAATACATAACATTAAACTGAAATGCATACCATAGTTCAGCCTACACGTTTAATGCTTACAGTAGTGCTTTTGGCTCATAACCTACAATTCTCTAAGTGTTGCTTCTCATTTTGTTACTAGAGGAAAACGTACAAAGCAGTCTTCTATGATTTGTGTATAAATCTATAATTCATCAAGGACTTTTAAAAATGTAGTCATATGTGAAAAAAATACAGGATTTGACTATGTGTGTGTATCTTTGCTTCAGAGCTATTTGAATATAGGTTAATTATCACCACTACCATAATCAAAAGGACAAGAAGAAAGGAGGAGGGAGTAGATGGGAGAGGAGAGGTAAGAGAGAGAAAATGAGAATTCTGTTAAAATTTACAGATTCTAAATGATGTTGATTTCTTCCATTTTCTATGTTATTTCATAGAGTCACAAAACAAACAATGGATGGTCATTTATACAATGGAAGTGAATCACTCCAGTTTCAGTCTTTATTTTAAAGGAGAAATCCAAGGAATTGGGTCTTGTTTCAAAACTAGAATCAACACCTTGGATAGCTCCTTCAAAATTCAGTAGATTCACAATCCCATTGACATGCAATCACAGCTGCCTCTATC
This sequence comes from Anolis apletophallus, assembly GCA_030556195.1. Classification (NCBI taxonomy): domain Eukaryota; kingdom Metazoa; phylum Chordata; class Lepidosauria; order Squamata; family Anolidae; genus Anolis; species Anolis apletophallus. The sequence continues at coordinate 33,515,079 of JARBWK010000006.1, read as the reverse complement.
TAATTGTAGAACCTCTGTACATGATTATCACACCACTCTTTCATTTATATTTTTAGATGTGGATACAACTAATTAGGGATAGGTAATCTGTATCCTTCTGTTTAAATCAAGAGTGGAGGAAAAACTATCAGAGGAAAACTATCATTGGCTCCAAAAGAAACCTTGGAGGACTACATTCCTTTCACTAATCCCAAAACAATACAATTGCCCCAAAACAATCTCTTGTAGGCATGGGGCATTTTTAGCAACCCCCTCCCTGGGCAGTTGTAGGCCCAAGAGTGTCCTTTTGCATAAAATAAAAGTTGGTTTCTGGGTCTCAAATAGCCCATAGGACTGAAAAAGTGCCAAACCACTTCCTAGAGGAGTTTGGAGTCATTTGGGTGCAAAAACATTTCTAGATTCTGGGCACCCAAGCTTAGATCTCTGTCTTGGCGTTCACTAAAACCATGAACCTAATATTTCAGGAGACCAGATTAGCTGCAACACATGTTGAATACCTGTTTTCTTTTTTATGAATCACAAAGTGTATGTCTGTCTTTCCTGGCTTAAGTTTCATCTTGCTGACCACCATCCAATGGTTCTTAACCTGTGGGTGCTCGGGTGTTTTGGACTACGATTCCCATAAATCCTAGCCAGTTTACCAGCTGTTAGGATTTCTGGGAGTTGAAGGCCAAAACATATGAGGATCCACAGGTTGAGAACTACTGATCTAGTCCAATACTGTGAGCAGACATAGGTTTTTTGCAAATGTAGTTTTATTGGAGTGGAAATGGGAGAATTTGGTGTAATTTGTATACTGTGGACATGAAAACCCATAACTCCAAATGATCTTTCCTATGAATTTTATAAAAATATTACAGAGTGTGAGACAGGAATGAGCCCTGAGGGGTTGCCACAGATCAATGCCCAGAGTCTATCAATGCCTAGATTCACCTGTCCCATTCCAGGAAGGCAGCCCAAATGGGTATCATGATTGATGGTATCCAATAATTATAATAAAATAAACCTTTATTTGTATTCCACTTTACTCCCTAAATAGGACCCAAAGCAGCTCACAACATTTGAAAAACAATATAAATCAACCATACATGTAACAACAACCTATAAAACCAATTTTACAATAAAACATAAATAAACATTTTAAAATAATTCAGCAGATTCAATTATTGCAGGAACTCATCCACTGAAAAGGTTCAACAGAACCAAGAGGGATACATTCCTTGCCTAGTTCTTGGCCAAGATCATCTGCTGACCAAATCTGCTTCCATCCTATAACCTGGCCTGAAGTCAGATTGAAATAAAACTAGACTATCCATTGAATTGAGGAACCTCTTAGTAGGCATAGTGGAATTCAGGGATTCTCTTCTTTGTAAATATAATTTGGACAAATTCTAATTTGTACAGCATGATTATCATAACCATGGAGAATATATTTTTGGACTTTGGTGAATATGTGAAATTATTTATGGCAGCAAACCTTATTGAAAGTAAGCATCTCTGGCACAAGAATACTATAGGTCTGGAAGGGATATAAAATCTGGATGCTACTGTTGGAAGAACAGCAGCTTGAGGTCCAATGGACTGGGAATGTGCCTAAATTCCAGATGGTTCTGTTGGATGGACAGGACATTGAGGGAGGAGAGAAGGATGAGAACACTGGGCTAGTTCAGCACCTGCTACAAAGACATAAATAATCAAATCCCAGGAAATGAAATCCACAAGAAGGGCAAAGAAATTGTATTGTTCAATCCTAGGACTGGGCCTAATCTTAGGTCAGGTGTCAGGAGCATGTGGCTCTGACCCTCTTTAAATTTCTTCCAGAACCTCCTATCAAATCTTCATGACAAAATACAGTTTTCAGTACATAGAGGTCTCTAGGAGTGATATGGGAGAAACCTCAACATATCAAAATCGCTCAATGTGGTTTATGGTGGTTTTTACAGGCCTCAATTAGTTGAAGAAATGTAATGTGCTACAGGTTTTGGGTATTTAGTAGCACTAAAGAGATGCAAATTGTCAGTTGTTTTACGCCATTGTTTTATTCCACATGACCAAGAGTAGATGATTTATTTCCAAGTCTGAAATAACTGGAAATAATACCCCACCTCATATAGTTGAGAAGATGGCAATTTGACTAGCATATCTACATGTAACTCAGTGGGATTACTCAAGAGTAATAGGATTGAGACTTGTGACCATGGTCCCTCAAAACCACGTTTGTTGTTGTTGTGTGAGTTAGAACCTCTATCTTCAACTTTATGCCATTTGAAATAAATTGCACCTTAGATTTGAAGACAATTTTAGGTAGTTTGGTTTTTACAGTACCAATCCCATCTTTGATATTTAGCAAGCCTGCGATCTTTCCAACTTGTGAAGTCTGTGTCAGCAAACTAGGATGTCTGTGTTTATTACCTTTTTCATGTATGCTTCAAAATGACTAAATTGCAGGTAGTTTAAATGTGTTTTGTGGTACAAGACAGATGCCGTCCGCTAGTATAATTTATCTTGAAAACATCTTGTTTTATAAAATTACAGAAAAGCACGGCAATTTGCTCATTTTTTATTTTATTTCTAAGGCTATGACAAAAATCTTCAAAGCCCACAAGATGCGTTCCACATAAGAAGTTAGACATGCCATACACAATTTTCATCAAAGCACTGGGTTTACAAAGATAGAGTACAATTGTGAATTTAATTTTTTGGGATAATGTTCTTGCTTTATTAGCTATTTTATCTTTTGTATTTTGACCTAATTCAACCACCAAAGGCATCAGCCTTTATGTAAGATTAGATACACATACAGTCCAAATCAGATTAGCTTCAATCAAGGTAATTGTGTAGAAGAAAATTGTTCATCTCTGGTGTGCAGCTGCCATTTGGATCTAGTGTTTGATCCCAAGTGACTGCTAAAGTTTATACTATGTTTCTTGCCAGATCCCTGATAATTTATTATTATTATTATCTAAATGCATAACACTGCTCTACTTTTTCTGTACTAGCAGCAAACATTCTTGAAAATATAACCTGCTAAAGGCAACACTGTTAAACATTGCAGGAGCATGCTGTCAGGTTTTTGCTTCTGAAATTGAAAAATTAAATATTGTTGGGTGACTGTGACCTAAATTTTCTCAGTTTCTTGCATTTCTATGATAAATGCCATTTTGCTGATTATTGAAATATTAAAGAGAGAAGTAAACTCAAATATTTAGGTATAACTCTAACAGCTAATAATATACAGCTGACCAAAAATAATTACGATTGTCTGTGGAAACAGATACAGGGAGACTTAAAGAAATGGAATAAGCAAAACATATCTCTATTAGGTAGAATCGCCACCATTAAAATGTCTGTTTTGCCGAAGTTACTTTTTCTATTCCAAACAATTCCGGTCATTAAAAACGACTCCCTCTTAAAAAAATTGAACACAGACCTTAGAAAATTTATCTGGCAAAATAAAAAGGCAAGGATAAAACTAAAATCACTCTCGGACGAGAAGAAGCGAGGAGGGATGGAAATACCAGATATGAAGCTTTACTACGAAGCATGTAATTTAGTGGCAATTAGAGATTGGGTACTATTACAGAACCACCGATCGCTAACATTAGAAGGGCATGATCTGCGAGCAGGTTGGCACGCATATATCTGGTACGGCAGGAAAAAAATAGAAAAAAACTTCAGACATCACTATATCAGAGATGCACTAGGTAGACCGTGGGACAAATATAAGGATAGGCTGTACAAACGCACTCCACTCTGGGTTTCCCCCGATGGAGGCCTTCCATAAGAAGGAATTGGCGGATAGAATCTGGTTAACTGACAAACAGATATTAAAGAAATCAGTACAAAAGAACTGGGAAATTAAGACAATAGAGGAGCTGCGCCAGATACACCCAAAGCTAACATGGTTTCAGTACTTTCAGATACACGATAGGTATAAAATAATATAAAATAGACAGCAAGTTAGGATTTATGGAGGACATAATATGGGAACCAGCTGCAAAAAAGGAAAAGAAAAATATCAGCATAATGTATAAATTACTGCTAGGCTGGGCTACAGAGGAGGAGTTAGTAAAGGAAAGCCACATTAAATGGGCTAAGGACTGTGGGCAAACGATCTCCTTCCACCAATGGGAGGAGATATGGACAAAAAAATTAAAATACTCTATGGCAACGGAAGTAACGGAGAACTGGCTCAAAATGCAATACAGGTGGCACCTCTACCCTGAAAAAATCACTAAATTTGATAAGAGGGCTTCCTGTAGGTGCTGGAAGTGCGGCAAGGAGATTGGTACCTATTTCCATCAATGGTGGGGTTGTAAGCGAGTGCAGAGATATTGGAGAGATATACACAGAGATGTATATATCTCTCCAAGAGATACTAAAAGTAAAATTTGAGCTGAACCCCCGGAGTTACCTACTAGGTATAACAAATACAAACTTCACGGAGTACCAAGATAGGATGTTCTTCCTATTAAGTACCTGCGCAAGAATTACCTTGGCAAGATTCTGGAAACAGGAAGCCACCCCCACCAAAGAAGATTGGACAATGAAAATTCTAGATATGATACAAATGGACGCTTTAGCACAACACATGAACAACAAAAAGAGAACAACGGACTGGACAAATTTCAAAAAATATATACAAAACAAAGGAAACAAATTTACGGTAGAACTAAATGACCTTTGAAAAAGTTTAACAACAGTTTATTACTACTGTACTACTATAATGACATAAGTAAGACAAGAATCTCAAATATGGGCATGGAGATGCTTTAGGAAGTCTTTTTTATTTATGTGTATGTATATGTGTATCAACCTACTGTATAACCCATCCCCCCCTCCCCTGCCTACCTATGTATCAATGTGTTAATTTATGTTTGGAAAAGCAATAAAAAGAATTTTTAAAAAAGAGGGAAGTAAACATTTAAAACAAATGAATTAATTAATTGGCTAATTAATTCATTTTTCATCAGATATTAAGTAATAAAATTGTACCATAAAATCTAAACTAAGAAAGAAGTAAAAATATAAGGAAATTAGAGTATATCTATACTACACAGTAGGCATGAGAAAAATGAAACGGAAATTAAAAGAAATCGTAAGTGATTCGTATGTAATGGGCCTTTCAAGTTTATACGGATCGCAAGGCCAATCCCGGAAGTGGACTTTCTTTTACGCACCCCCTGGGCCCAAAATTTCGTTAGATTATTAAATATTTCGTTAGATTATTAAACAGGAAAATTTCCCCCTCCAAAATAGCTTTGCAGACATAACTCACAGTGAAATCGGGGCCTTTCCATGCTTGAAGCCTAATTAGAGTGGAAGGCCTCCTCCAGGAAGTGAAAAGGGAGCCGGAAACCATAGAGAGCCCGAAATCGGGACTCCTAGAGGGGCTGGAGGACTGACGAAAAAAGCGATTTAAACACCCAGGAAGGGGGTTTAGATAGAAGACCAGAGTAGGAGGACATAAGAACTGCTGAGAGAAAGGCAGCAGGAGTGAAAAGAGCACGGAGAGGAGAAGTAAGAGTTCAGAATCAAGAAAAGCCATAGAGTTCCAACGGAGGTCCTAGACTGCTATGGTAAAACTGAATGGGGAAAAAAAAGATGGAGTGAGGAGAACTCTACAGATTAGCAAGGCCTGCACCAGAGGTAGGCCTATGCATTTATTTAATAATATTAATAATAATAATATATTAATGCATTATATGTGTCCCTGCAAAGGAACCCTGTCCTTTAATAATATTAATAATAATAATATTAATGCATTATATGTGTCCCTGCAAAGGAACCCTGTCCTTTAATAATATTAATAATAATATATTAATGCTTTATATCTCCCAGCAAGGAAACCAAGGGAAATGTTGCCCCTTGATTTGCCTGTGTTTAAAACAGTATCAGTCCTGTTTCCCTGCTTTGCCTACTTTAGAACTACTAACGAAATTTCGTAAGTAATTAAGTTACATTTCCGAAATTTTTGGGAAATTTTTTGTATGTCTTTGATATACTAATCAAAAAAAATCCCCCCCATTTGATTTTAGAATCCCGATTTTAGGATTCTAAAACATGCCTACTACACAGCCATGGTTCCATCCCATGGAGTCTTGGGATTTCTAATGCACAAAAGAGCAAAAACTTTATTGGCCAATCAAAATGCACAAAATACATCATGCAAGCTTTCGAAGCTCTATTGGCTTCTTCATCAGGCAAAATATATTTTTAAATCATACAGGAGAATAAAAAGTGGGCATGGTTAGAGGTTAGGCCTATGTATTGTATCAGATGTTGTTTCTGTTGAGTGTGGACCACCGTCGCCAGATCAGACTTCCCAAGGTACAGGCGTACCTGGCACACAAGTCTTAACTGTGCAAAAGCTTCCCTGGCCATCACCGAGACCTGGGGTTCCCGGTTCAGCGATGAATCCAGGATCACTCCCAAGCTGCGAACCTGAATCTTCAGGGGGAGTGCAACCCCATCCAATACAGGCTGTAACCCTATTCCCTGTTTGGCCCTTTGACTGACTAGGAGGACCTCTGTCTTGTCTGGATTAAGTTTCAATTTGCTAGCACTCATCCAGTCTGACACAGCGGCCAAGCATCGTGTAGCAACCCAGTTCTCTTTCGTGCCTGGGGGGCAAGGGGCAGCACCGGGGGTCCCACTTGCATTGGAACCAGCAGCAGCTGAGGTAGATTCTGAGGAGGATTTGGAGGGAATGGAAGAAGGGGTTAATGAGTTAGCTGGGCCTTCTTCTCCCACAGAGAGCCTGGCCTGGGATGATGGATGGCCTGACCCGTACGAGGATGCAGAAGGTCAGAGAGGTTCAGAAAGCAGTGATAGCGAAGGCTATGAGAAACCGGGGGGGCGAGGTTCTCAAGAACGAATGTGGGAAATGGAGGAGGATGAGTGCATGGAAGCGCAAGGGGAGTTTGACTCTCACGAAGATAGGGAACCAGGTGTTGGGAGGCAAGGTCGCAGCTTTGATAGGAGACGGAGCATTGAGGCTAGCAGGAGGGGCTGGCACCACAGCCTAGACCGGCCAAAGGGGGCGCGAGCCCGAAGCATAGATTGGAGGTGAAGCCTAGTGCGTCGGGGTCCTCGCCAAGGGAATTAAGTAGAGGATCCGTGGGAACGGATCCTCAGTACCTCGACCACGTCTATCATCTACAGACGTGTAGCGAGCTGAGATCCACGTAGCCAAGTTTGGGCTTGTGGCCTGCCAAGGAGTGCCTTGGACCTTGCAACCTTGTCTTGTTCCTTGATCCGCTGTTGCTGAGCGGAGCCTTGCCAAGCTTTTGGAAACGTCCTTGCCAAGTTGCGTTTGAACAATACTACAGACTCTTTACCTTTGGATTACTTTGATATTTTTATGGACAATACCTTTTCTACTGTTTCTATTCTTCAATAAAGTAGTTAGCTGAATACCGTCTCTGTGTGTGTGTTTAAGGGGCTGGCCAAGACCCGGCATCGTGACACATCGGTTCAAAGTCTGGACAGCCTCCTTAGTGACAGGTGGGAAGGAGTGACAGATCTGGATGTCATCTGCATACAGATAACACCTTACTCTGAAACTCCGGATGATCTCTCCCAGCGGTTTCAGCTGATACAATACCCAAGTCCATGGAGGTAGAGCAGGATCCAAGCTCACGTCCAAGATTCAGTCCACAGGAACACAGCACATGAAGGCAGAACACGGGCACCCAGCAACACCTTGCCAACTGCAAGGAACCCCCAATTCTAAACCTCTCTTTATTCACAAATCTTCATCAGAGCTTGAATGAGCCAACACCCCACCATTAGCCCTTGCAGCTGCCCTTGCAGCTTCACTCGCAGTCCTTTGTCTTTCCAGCCAAGCCCTCCTTCTCCTGCCACAACTTAGCTCACCCCAAGATGAATTCCGATCATCCGAACTCTTCGGCGTCGAGTATTTATGCCACAGCGGAATAGGCAACAGAAATATAGAAGTTTAATTCCCCATCGGCCCAATAAACTCCAGTCTCTGTTCATGTGAATAATGACACTCTCATTCAATTCACAAGGTAAAAATATAACTTTGTATTGAATTGAATTTAACAATAACAAGCTAAGCATGGAAAAACAACAGCAATTACAGCTACCTTCCTAAACATCCTTTCCTCACAAATATTTAATCCTAACTGTCCTCTTCAACAGACAATTCCCAACTGTCAGATCCCAACTGTCATTCCTCAAGATTCCATTTATCAGTCTTGAGACAGCGCCATCTGGTGTCAAACATGTCACACTGCAGAAAATACATCTTGTGCTGACTCATGAATTGCCATTCAAAATGCAATAATCTGACACTCCTCCTTCATGAGCAACACAAGTACACACATTACTTATAATAACAATATCTTCTTACAAAATACATTTAATTTACAATTAGTCAATGATTTTGTAAACATATCAGCCATATTCTCATCTGACTGGACATACACAGGATTAATAAAACCATCCTGTACTAACTTTCTAACATTTTGGTACCTTACCCCAATATATTTTGTTCTCTGCTTTAATCCTTCAGCATTTGATATTGCTATACAAGATTGAGAATCAGTAAATAAAGATATCTTATCTTCAAAACTTTGGAACTCGTTTACTAGAGCCTTTATCCACTCTAGTTCTGTACAACAGTCAGACAAAGCAGAAAATTCGGCTTCTGCCGTGGATAAACAAACGTGTGACTGTTTACGAGATTTCCATGTCACTTGTATCCCATTAAAACTAATTAGATACCCGGAACATGACAAGTTTTGTTCGTTATCACCAAAACGTGCGTCTGCAAACCCCTTCATACTGCTTTCTTTTGGACAATTTTTTAGCTTTTTGTCACATGTTCCTTTCAAATATCTTAACACTCATTTTACAGCTTGCCAATCAGTCAACGTTGGTTCATTCACTCTCCTGCTTAGTACATTAGTGGCATAGGCGATGTCAGGCCTAGTCCAATTTGCCAAATACAAGAGGCTACCAACTACTGATCTATACAATGTTTGATTGTCAAACATTTCACCTCTATCAAGCTTTAAAAAATCTGGTACCATTGGAGTTGCTACTGTTTTACACAGAGTCAATCTTGTTCTCTCAAGTAACTCAAAAATTTTGTCTTTTTGATCTAGACAAATATCTTTTTCAGTTCTAGTTACATTTACGCCTAAGTATTTCCGGACTTCTCCAAGATCTTTTACAGTCATACTTGAGTTTAGTCCCTTAAAAACTTGTTTCACATCCCTTTCGGATGATGCTAGTACTAAGAGATCATCGACAAACACCAAAACAAATGTTTGCTTTTTAGACTCTTTTCCTTTCTTATATAGACATGTATCTACACTGCTTCTTTTGAAGCCAAGACCCTTTAACTTTTCGTCTATACACTGGTTCCAGCATCTCGCTGCTTGCTTTAGCCCGTATAATGCTTTCCGTAGTCGATACACACCAGTTGGAGTATCTTTTTCAAAACCAGGTATTGCTCTCATATATACATTGTCAGTCAGCTCTGTGTTTAAATAAGCTGTGGCAATGTCAAAGTGCCTTATAACATACTTTCTTTGCACACCGATGCCTAAAGCAGTCCTAATTGTTTCAGGTCTAATCGTTGGAGCATATACCTCATCATAATTTTGATTGTAAATTTGACCAAAACCTTGTGCAATCAATCTTGCTTTGTACAATAATGAACCATCAACTTGTGTTTTCCTTTTAAATACCCACTTGCAACCAATTACCTTTACATCTTTGGTTACATTTGCTTGTTCTAAAACATTTAAGGAATGAAGTGAATCAAATTCCTTCTTCATTGCTTTTACCCAACAATCACGTTCATTTTTCGGTCTACGCAATGCTTCAGTGTAAGAATTAGGATCTTTCCACTCTATACTTCCTATTTGCGTGACTTGGTACTTGGCTGGTGGAATTCCTTTAGTGATACGTGTGGATCTCCTAGGAATCTCATCCTTAGTCTCCTCCACATCCCTAATCTCCTCTTGACAATGTCCATCAACCTCTGTTACAGATTTGGACACTAAGTCAGAGTTTGTGGCGCAAAAATCATGAAAATTACTTTCTTCAGATTGTTCCTTGCTTTCTTCCACATTTGCCTCATCTAATACCTCTACAACTTCAGATTCATTCTTTACTCTAGAAACACTTGGGGTTATGAACACTTCAGTGTTCGCATGAATTCTATCCCAATGAGTATTATTTTCGAACTTTACAGATCTGGAGACTGTGATCTTCTTCCCTGGAGAAGAGCCATTCCAGAATCTATAGCCTTTCGTTCCACTTTCATATCCAATAAATTGCATCTTTACCCAATGCTGATCTCTTTTGTCTCTTTGCTGTATAGGAATTAAAACATTTGCATGCGCACCAAATACTTGAAAATGATCCACCTTTGGATGTCTTCCATAAAACAAATAGAATGGGATTTCATTTACACTTGAGGTCCATAACCTATTCAGCACGTAATTGGCAGTGTTAGCTGCTTCTGCCCAAAACCTTTGGACATTTGTGCATCCTCAAGCATTGATTTTACCATGGTTTGAATTACACCTAAGCGACGCTCCGCAATTCCATTTTCTTTTGATACACACGGATTTGTTTTCCTATGCCAAATTCCTTTATCCTTAAAAAAATTCTTTCATTCACAAATTCACCTCCTCTATCAGATTGAACTTGTTTAACAGTCAAATCAGGAAATTGGTTCTTCACAAAATTGTACCATTCAATAAATTTTTCATACACCTGAAATCTACCTTTCAGAGGGTAAACGAAACCAAATCGAGACCTATCATCTACTATTACTAGTAGAAATACATTCCCTCAATACTCTTTGGAAAAGGTCCAGCTAGATCCATGTGCACTAACTGTAACTTAGTTGTTACTCTATCACTCCTTTTGGCAACAGGATAAGCCTTTAACTTTGTTTTGTTACAGACAGCACACTCTAAATAATTTCTGCATTCTGGTATTTGAATGCCTACTAGCTGTGCAGTCTTTCTAATCATATTATAGTTCATGTGGCCAAACTTCCTGTGTAGCATGTGCAGACATCTGTCACCATGCAGAGGTTTCCCTTCCAAACTCTGAATACTATTTGTAGAAATTTTATTACTAGCATTCATTCTATAGAAACCATTTTGAAATTTTACTTCCTTATACATACCTGTATTTTTATTACTCATTTTACATAACTCCCCTTCAAACACAATGGATAAACCATTGTCTGCAAGTTGTTTCACCCCTAGAACATTGTGTTCTAGCTCAGGAACTAAATAAACATTGTCTAACTTTAGACTAAGTTGACCAATTTCAACTTCTCCCTTTGTTAAAACCTTGCACCTTTGACCATTGGCTAGACTCACACAACTTTGCATAGAACCAGATAAAGGTTCTTTCTCTGCTAACAATTTACTATCCTTAACAAAACTCTTTGCACTCCCAGAGTCAATAATCCAGGGTACCTGAGGAATAAAATCATTGTTACATTGTAAACTCATCAACAGACAGCCTGAATCAGAGTCTTTTCTTGAATTGTTGATCTGTTCTTTCTTGCTCTGTGCTGATTCACTCTTCTTAAACTTGTTCTGATGACATTGTCTAGCTTTGTGTCCTCTTTTATTACAAATGTAACAGATGATGTCACACTGGATTGTCTCTTTCCTCTTCATATTGAAGCCTTTGTCGACCGTCTTCTCCGTTGAAAGTTGCTGAGCATTTCTTCTGTAACAAGCCCAGTTCTCCAATCTAGTCGAAACTAAGTCGAAGTTGATGTCCTCTTCTTTCACAGATTGCATGGAGTCAATGAATGAGTTGTAGCTCTGCCCCAAACTGCTTAGTAGAATTAAGCCTCTCTGATCTTCTGTAAAATTGGTGCCCCTTGCTGCTAAATCATTAAATATGCTCAGCATTTTACTCAAATGAGTCTCTCTGGCACAATCTTCTATTGACAGAAGCTTCAGTGAAAACAGTTCTCTGCTCAATAAAACTTTTGAGCCTCCAGTAGCCTGCTGATACAGCTTTTCAAGCCTTTTCCAACAGTCAGCGGCTGTTTCTTCCAGAGCTAAATATGTGAGGTTCCTATCGTCAACTGACAGGATGATGGTAGCCCTTGCCTTGCCATCTTTCAACCTTTCTGCATCAGAAATAGGTCGATGTGTTAAGCAGGATAACAGCTCCTCCTTTGCCAAAAATGCTCGCACTTTGGTAGCCCATATTAAATAATTTGAGCTGCCTCTGAGTTTTTCTATATGATGCTGTGCTCCAAATAATGCCATCTTTCTTCACACTACAGATGCTCCTGGCAAAAATTCACTTCAGCTTTTTCCCTCTAACACTGAGGTAAACAGCGACTTCTGCTGCATTTTCCAGTGTTATTCAAAAACTTTTTCTATGAATTATTGGTTATGTAGTATCTCTGTGCCTCTGCAATTCTGGATTCTGTGTTCTGGGTTCTGGGATCTGGGCCCATAACCTCTTCGGCGTCGAGTATTTATGCCACAGCGGAATAGGCAACAGAAATATAGAAGTTTAATTCCCCATCGGCCCAATAAACTCCAGTCTCTGTTCGTGTGAATAATGACACTCTCATTCAATTCACAAGGTAAAAATATAACTTTGTATTGAATTGAATTTAACAATAACAAGCTAAGCATGGAAAAACAACAGCAATTACAGCTACCTTCCTAAACATCCTTTCCTCACAAATATTTAATCCTAACTGTCCTCTTCAACGGACAATTCCCAACTGTCAGATCCCAACTGTCATTCCTCAAGATTCCATTTATCAGTCTTGAGACAGCGCCATCTGGTGTCAAACATGTCACACTGCAGAAAATACATCTTGTGCTGACTCATGAATTGCCATTCAAAATGCAATAATCTGACACGAACTCCAATTCCCATCCCCAGTAAACCCCACAAATGTATCACTACTTGTTGGTTCTGCACAAACATCACACACTTCCTGCACTCTAGTCCAGTCCATATCACTAGACACATCTTCTGAATCCCCATCCCCACTTCCCATAGATGGTTCCTCATGATCAAACGCATCATCCCCATAGAAACCCTCAAAAGAATCATCAGTAGGTTCACTAAGTATTTGCCGGATTCTTTTCCTCTCCTGTTACTCATCTGACTCTTGCTCTTGAGTAACCCATTTTGCCCTTCTAGCTTCAATCTCCATGCTTTCAGCATCACTTAAGGACTCATCTACAACACTAAGTGTGTAGACCATGGCACAAGGGTGTAGACCAGTGGTTCTTAACCTGTGGGTCCCGAGATGTTTTGTCCTTCAACTCCCAGAAATCCTAACAGCTGGTAAACTGACTGGGATTTCTGGGAGTTGTAGGCCAAAACCCCCGAGGAATCACAGGTTGTGAACCACTGATTAGACCATATGGAGTTGCACCTGTTATCCCAGGGCTTTGTGGTTCATCAACCGACATGCAGATCAATTGATACTGGGATCTAAACTCACGTGAGTGCCTGCCAAACCTATATGCAGCTGTAACAAAGGCCCCATCTACACTGCCATATAATGCAGTTCAGTGCAGTTAAGCTGCATTATATGAGTCTACGCTACAGTAGATGAAGACTAATAAAAGTTATGTGCAACTTTGTTTCAACTAAATGATTGTCTCTGTGTGTGTATATAAAACACAGCTCACCCAGGGGTTCTCAAAGATAGCATTTGGTTTTAGGTTCCTGCAAGCTGGTAAACTTTTTTTATTCTTGCATTGATTATTCTGAGTACTTGCTCTTCAGTGCAACCAGACCTTGTACCGTATAATGCGCTGAACTTTTATTGTTTGGGCAGTTTTTTCAACTTATTTTGTCTGACTTTATTTTATTGTAGTGCACTGTTGTGCTTGGCCTCATGTAAGGCGCCCTGAGTCCCCATTGTAGAGATGGTGGTGGGATATAAATAAAAATTATTATTGTTGTTATTGTTGTCTGGTTTCATTTTTACAATTATTTAATTGCTTTTTAACTTTCTATGCTGTTCTTTTTTCATTATGTTTCCTCTACTTGTTGGAAGACAATTGGGAAAAAGGTAGAATATAAACTTCCTAGTACTAGAAGTTACCCACCCATTTTCTAAAATGTTTAATAGGGGCCTGGTACTATTAAAGATTTAGAAGTATTTTTCATGGGAATTCTGGACAGGAATTCAATTGCTTGTGCTTTCTGTGGAATGTGAATGTCTTTCTGCCAAATCTGCAGTGTATAAAAACTTGGCTCCTGTTAAATTCTTATGATAGACAAAGTTTAGGTGCATTGCTAATTATAGGCATTTTATCAAATCTGTCCTTGTCTTGACAACTCTTTCCCTAATCATCCACATAAATAAGACAATAAATTTAGCAACCTCCCAAGAACTAGTAAATACAGGCAGATGCACTTAACTGCTGGTGAGCAGCAGAAGTCAGCCTGCAGGAAGCTGTGCCACTAATGTAGCTCTTGATTAATCTCTAATTACACTTTTGTCATCTTAGCAGGGAGAAACAACTATCGCAGTTCCTAAATAGGCAAGAATCATTTTGGCACCTAGCAACCGACCTTCCTTTCCTATTAGCTGCAGTGGACTCTGGGCTGTTATGGAGAAGGTGGTTATGGATCACTGCTCTATTATTTATGGAGCAAATTTCCAGTAGATAAATTAGCAGCCTAATAGACCATCGCTAACTAAAAACATAGTAAGAGCTAAAACCTCCAGCCTGAAATTAGAAAGAAAAAAACACACAACTGAGTGATTTGTATCATGATTGGAGAGGAATGCTGCTCCAGTCAACACATTACCATTTTCAGGCACTATGAAGAGAAAACATATTATGTCTAAAAAATCATCACTACCAACATCATCTTTACCATACATATTTTTGCAGTGACAAATTCATACCCAGTGCACTTCATAAGAAAATAGAGTGGAGAACATAATTAACAAATACAATTAACATTACACTGAGCAAGCTGATACGATTTCAAGGGCAAATTTGAAATGTAAATATGGTAATTAAATTTATAACATGGGATGGATTGTTAATGCGATGTCATTTATTATTATTTTAAAAACAATAATAATTTAGACTTGAAAATATAGTGTTTCAAAATTTCAGGTAGAATAGTAAAATTCAATGAGTTCTCCTTCTCGCTGCAGTCTTCCCAGCATTAAGGGGTTTTTTTTGCAGGTCTTTACTTTTTGCAATGACAAACTAGTATTTTAAAAATAGATTTCCAAAATGAGTTATTCCTTCCCCAAACTGGTGCAGCCACAAAGTCCAGTAAAAATCATATTCAAGGGCAGTATGTGCTTGCAAATTGCGAAATACATTTGTCTAAAGGCAATGCATATTAGAGGTTTATTGATATGCATAATCCATCCAACAACATTACTATTTCAGGTTTTTTCAGGTAGTTCATATAGTTTTCTACTACTAGTGTATTTCAGTGTTCTGACCCATGGAAATAATTGGGCAAAAGCCTCAAAGTGTATGGTATGCCAACACATCATGCTGGTGTTAGATGATGTTCTCTAATTAGGTGTGATAAAAGAGAACCAGTGTTCCAAAGGGCCATGAGAAGAATCTTATTAAAGAAGTAGATGGGGAGAAATAAGGATATTTTTGCTCTTCATCATCACCATCTTCATTTCTGCAAATGAGAGGATCACCTCTCAAGATCTCACACCTTTATCTGTCCTTCTGTTGGAGTGTGATTTTGACAACAGAAAAGCTACCAGATTCTACTTTGATGAAAATGTAGAAGGAAGGCAGCTGATTCACTGGACTTAGTTTCAAAAGTATTAAGCTTTTCAAAGACAAGAAAGGAATGGTGAAATGAACACATACCATTACCCACACACTTGTACATATCTATTTCTTTCAAATGAATAGTAAGTAAAACAAGTCTTAGACACATATCTAAGCTGAAAATTAAAACCAATTTGCAATAGAGTGTCTTTGGGTTTCTTCTAATTGACAACAGGGGGATTATTCTTGCTTAGAAATCTTGACTATTTGTAAAATTTGAGTATCCACATCCTTCGGCTAAGGTGACACAGTACCATAAACAAAGAGAATATATTCCTGGACTTCAAATGGATATGCAAATCTGTGGATAATAGCAAGCAAACACGATTGAAATGAAAGGTCTCTGGCCCAAAAATATCATAGAGCCATGCTGGAGTAACTACCTAGAAATGCTTAGAGAAGATATATTCTATCAAACATAGATAAATGAAATTGCAGATACCAGTTCCAAAGATAATGGAGTCTGTACTGTACTTGTAATTGATTATGTAGCCCAAGTAGGTTTTACCTTGGATAAAATCAGCCTGTATCCTAATAGGCATAGAACAAAAGAAGGAATGTGAGGCCTCCAACTACACTCCAGCTACCTAAATATTAAGATATGTGTGATACAACTTCAGTTGGTCAGATGAATATTTTAGCATAATGGTTAGCTTACCAAATACTAATTTATTCTTATCTAAAATAATTGGGGACTGCCACAGGTACTGCAGTATGGAAAGCTCAAATTTCTAGCCAGTCAGACATGTCATGGGATACTCCATTATAAACTGCTATCTTCTCTTTCCTTTCCACAAAGTTCAGGACTTATTCTGCACAAAAACTGCAATTTTTGTACAAAGTTATGTGTTATGCACACAAAAACACAAATGAGAAAATTTTGTAGAGCGAGACTATATCCATAACATTTTCTGTGCATGAAATAGAATTTTCTGCATAAGAAGTGTTGTCTCCTGTGCACAAACTTCCTTCCTTGAAATTTTAGAACAACTCCTGAACTATTAAGATTATTGTCAGTGAGGTTTGTTTGTTTGTTTGTTTTGGTCAGGATTTTCTGACTCTCAGGAACCATTATAAAACAGTTTTGTATAAGTTTTAATATTATTTCTGATCCTTGGTTGACTTCTATTGGCAGGCAAAAACATTTTTTAAAGCAGATGTTTGTTGACCTGAGCTGATTGGTTATCAACTGCTCTTTGTTTCAGCTGTATTTTTATTTATATCATTAGATTAGACTAGTTCCCTTCCTTTTAAAACTTTAGTCAATTTTTAATTTTTTACAGTAAGATATTAATGTAATAAATGGGGGGGGGGTATGATCTTGAAGATTCAGACCTTTCTGGGTGGTTTTATTTTTGGACCCAGGGTAAGTTGCACAAGTAACTCAATAATTGTTTACACTAGGTTAAAGCATATTAGCCTGTGCATGTAGTGTGGACACTACATTGCATTAAATGGCAGTGTAGATGCAGCCAAAGAGACAATATGTTACCTGTCTTTAAAGATTATGAAATTAGCTTCTTTCATGAGGGTTTTAGTTGTGTAGTTTTGCATGGCAAGCAGTTGGACCAGATGACCCATGTGGTCCCATTTAGCTGAATGATACTATGATTATAAGCAACATAAAATAACTTTTTATTCACTTTCTTTACAAGAGAAGATGCTAAAAAAAAATTCACAAAGTAAAAACATGTATTGTTTTTTTTAATACATTGGCTTATGAGTGTAAAGTTTCTCATTTGTTTTTTAAAAAAATGTTTATGGTGAATAATTTGGAATAAATAAATCCATACTTGCATCAATAAGGGAAAAAAAGCCCACTTATTAACCCTGTGGATTTATTGGACACACATAATTAAGTACTAGAAAAAAATCTGACACAAAGGTTTAGGATCATTAGACGGGTCAATGAAGACCTTGAACAGTATATCAGTTTAAGACAGCCTCAGCTAATGATTTCCACTAGTCAATTTGTTTAGCAGCCATGGTAAATCTTTCTTTAAGAAAGACACAAAAAGAGGCGAAAATGGTTCCCATTTACAGCTATTGTCAAACAATACCAGTCAATTTCTTTTCTTTTTCTGGATGTTCAAACTGTGAAAGGATATTTATAAAATACTCACTATTACAATGGATGGCAGCTACTATATCATCATGTTGTTTGTGATACTGGACTAAATTCAGTTGCCATTTATTTACATTATTCACATCCCCTTTTCCTCCTGTATGGGACCCGAGGCAAACTGAATAATACCGATAGATAAAAACAATATGCAGTTAAAATTACTCATACTATTAACACACAATTAAAAAAAATAAAGCCATGCTATTAAAAACAACATTATATTAAATCATTTTTAAAACATTTAAAACAAAACAGAGGCACCCACTGCAAAATCTCTTCTGCATTAATGACAATGAAAAGACTTCCTAAAGGCTTTTCTGCACATGCTGTAAAACCAGGAAGTAACTCGGTTAAAAGGGGTGTGTGTTGCTAAATGATGTTTAGCCAAAGTGCGAGAGGGATTGGGTTAAGAGCTAAAACACATGTGTTAAAAAGGTGTACTTAAAACCCGATTCAATATGAGAAAACTACATATATCCCTACAGTCATGCAAAACACGTGCTTTTCTTCCCTCCCTCCTGTGTAGACTGCGCAAGCACATGTGCATTTTTAAAAGCCTGAAACAGCTGATTGGGTTGTCAAATGGACACCCAGGTGGTTTAAAGGAAGCACAAATGGAGAGCAATTAAAATTCTTAGAAACTCTTTATTTACATGTTATAATCTTAAACAGAGTTTGAATTAAAAATTAGAGGATGAGAGAGATCCAATGAATTAAAAAAAACACCCTTGGTTATGCGCTGGACCTTATATGCACCCATGCAAATCTGCTTGTGTTTATGTTAAGATGTTTGCATGTGTACATATATGGTCCAATTCCTAACAGAGGGATTTTAAAAAAAACTTCTGACAGATATTTCCAGTCTGAACTGAACTTTATTATTTATGAGTTGCCCTCCACGTTTGTGCTCCGGGCGACTTACACAACTGCGTTCCATCTACCAGGTTTGTGTGTGGATCTGCTGTTAGGTCCCAGGATATTTTTTTACTCAGTTCTAAAACACAGATTTTGGCGCTGTCTGAAAACATCCTAAGAAAGTTTTTGCTTGCCAATGGAAGGAGAGTAAAGGTACAAGTAAGTCTCCTGTGAAAGGAACCTCCACAGTTTGAGAGCAGCCACAAAGAAGGCCTCTCATGTCTTCATATGACTGAGAGACGGGTGGAACGAAGAGAAAATCATCCCACTCTCAAATATCTGATAACCTGAGGAAGCTCAAATGTGGAGAAACAAGCTTTCAAATAATCGGGATATAAGCCATACATAGTTCTATATATTATGACCAGCATTTAAATTGTGCACAGAAACAGACTTTTAGTAGGAGGATTTGTATAATATTAATATTATACAAATATTAATATTATATAATATTAATATTGTCATGTCTGTTTTCTTTTTCCATAGTAAATAAGATATTGGGGTGGATATTATTGATATGCTCCAGAAAATTGTTTAGTTCTTCTCCAGGGAATTGTGCGCTCCTGTTCTTGCTTCTTTGTTACCTGGATGGACCTTTTTCAATCGACACACCTATTCTTTGGATTACAAATATTTCCATTGATGGATTATATACCTTAGACCATTGGGTCTCTTCAATGCTGAAGACCTTATTATTGAACTCTATTGGAACTTTACGTTTAGAGGCTGATTTCTCTCAGCTTCATTTGGATACGGTACTGTGTACAATATGTTTATACACTATATATCTATTTCAATATATTTACTTTTTGCTAACCTGTGTTGTGTTGAAACCTTTTCCTAACCCTGACTCCACTTGTTTAGAAAGAGTATTTTACACCCCTACAACACAGTTTCCACCACTGTATTGTCGAAGGCTTTCATGGCCAGAATCACTGCATTGTTGTAGGGTTTTTTTGAGCTATATGGCCATGTTCTAGAGGCATTCTCTCCTGAAATTTCGCCTGCATCTATGGCAAGCATCCTCAGAGGTTGTGAGTTTCCACCACTGTTTGGATTCTTTGCTAAGGTGTGAGCCTATAGACCAGGGGTGGGCAACCTACTACCCACGGGCCACATTCGGCCCGGCAGCCGATGTTGTCTGGCCCTTGGCTCCCTCAAGGCTTCGTCCTGAAGAGAGGGAGGCAAACTCCCATTGGGGTGGGTACAAACGTAAAGAAGCAGGCAGGCAGGCAAGCGGAGGGGAAGGGAAGGGAGGGGGAAGAAGGGGAGGTGGCCAGGAGCAAGAGCATGCCTTCGCCCTCCTCCTCCCTTCACTTCCTCCTCACACGCTCCCCCCTCCCTCTTGCTTCGGTGCTCTTTCCCTTCTTCTGTTTCCTGTTTCCTTCCCTTCCTCCCTCCCTCTTTCCCCCTTTCATTCCTTCCCCCTTCCACCATCTGAATGGAAGAGGGAAGAGGGGGAATGCAGTGAGGGGGTGGGGCAAGTGCGAGAAAGGGGCGAGGCCGAGGGCGGAGCACGCATGGGGGGGGCTTTCATTCCCTCCTCCTCTTCCTCCTCTTCTGCCTCTGGGCATATTGAGGATTCGTACCAAGTTTGGTCCTGTTCCATCATTATTTGAGTCCACAGTACTCTCTGGATGTAGGAGAACTACAACTCCCAAACCCTTTCAGTACTTTCTGTTGGTCTCATGAGAATTCAGTGTGCCAAGTTTGGTTCAAGATGGCTGAATGGCCATCTGTGAGAAATGCTTTGTGTTTTTCCCTTATGGCAGAAGGAGGTTGGACTGGATGGCCCTTGGAGGTCTCCTCCTACTCTAGGAACCTGTTGTTATTATTATTATTATTATTATGATTATTAGCAGAGGCTGAAATATATTTTTATTATAATGCTCTCACTGAAATAAGTTTCCAAATATTTTGCTTTTATGGCTCTCTGAGTCAAAAAGGTTCCTGACCCCTGATATAATGAATCACAAATTATATAAATCTTCACATTTTGTTAACCATTGTTTTGTAAAATTTTAGTGAATAAATGTCATTTTTCCTATGACAACCTCTCTTTTTCATGGCTCATAACATATACTCTTGTCAGTCTTATTAATATATCAAAAACGCAATGTAGTGCCATTATTATTATTATTATTATTGAAATTCAATTGATATTATGTAGAATGCAGTTCAGCCTTTAGGTGCGGCCCTCCATAATAATCTTTGGTTCTCGTGTGGCCCCTTGAAAAAAATAATTGCCCACCCCTGCTATAGACTGTTATAATGATGACCTGCTTGTCACAATTTGCACAAGACCTTGCATATCTTTTAATTAAAAAACACATTTTATTTTATGTTCTTTATTTAACATTGTAAGGAACTAGGTCAAAATGTCTTAAATAAATAGATGTATATGAACATAACAAAACAAGGCAACATGTATGTTTGTGCTATTGGTTTAAGATTTCTCTTCACATCATTGGTTTGAATAACAGCCAAACACAGATGGAAGACAAGGTTTCAAGGAATCTGAAAACGCAAAAACACATGAATCATTTTTTTCTCCTAAGATCAAACCAGTGCCCAGGTACATTGGTGTCTTCAATGACTCATAATCTTAACACTGAAAGAGTCATTTGCCCTTGAACTTAGATAGAAAATAAAATGAAAGTGACAGATTAAGAGTCAGAAAACAGAAGATTTATATGAACACAACTTCCCTGAGAATATACATTACAATATGGCAAACCCATAAGTTATATATACTCAGACATAATCAATACAGGATTTAAAAGCTTTGCATGGATTCCCTCTTTCTTGCATTATGTAGCAGAATCACCACAAATTCTGAATGACAGATGTTGGAGCCTTGGAAGGCATGATGTCTGAGGAAGTGAATACTTTTGGGGCAATCTGTCTTACTATAAGTTGGTGGAGAAGAATGAGTTATCTAAAACTTTACTAACACCTTTGGTCTGGGGCCTTTTCATACCATACAGTTATTGTTATTTTATTTATTTGTCGCATTTTTATCCTGTCCTTCTCAACCCCCGAAGGAGGTCTCAGGGGGGGCTTACATTGAGCCCCATTTAGAGGCTATTTCAACAGTTACGATAAAATCAACAACATATACACAACATAATAAAACAGCATAATTAAAATCAGAAACAATCATGAATTAAAAACATAAACCAGCCTCATCAGTCTTAACGTCAATCCAGTTTCTCCCTTTAGGGTGCTGCTACTTCTACTGACCAAATGCCTGGTCCCAAAGCCATGCCTTTACTTTCTTCTGGAAAGTCAGGAGAGAAGAGATCGATCTTATGTCAGTTGGGAGTGTGTTCCATAGGTGGGGAGCCACCTCTGAGAAGGCCCTATCCCTCATCCCCACCAGGCGCATTTGTGCTGTTGATGGGAGTGAGAGCAGGGCCTCCCCAGATGATCTTGGCTTTCAAGGTGGTATATAGGGGTGGATGTGGTCAGACAAGTAAGCTGGGCCAGAACCAACTATAGTCCAGTTTTTGTGACAAAGCAACATTCTGTGGCATTCTATATTTTGCAGTTTGGTGAGACATAGAATGTGTCAGTTAAAAATTCTAAATACTACTCTTTAAACTAGGAATCTCAGAAATTTCATAGCATGGTGCTATGGCAGTGAAATTGGAATGTAATACTACAACTGTGTAGTACAGTTCTCAACCTATGGGTCCCCAGATGTTTTGGCCTTCAACTCTCAGAAATCCTATCAGCTGGTAAACTGACAGATTTCTGGAAGTTGTAGGCCAAAACACCCGAGGAACCACTGGTGTATTATAAAAGGGCCCCTTGTCTGTATTTTTCTCCCCAAAATTGTGTAGCCTTCTGGAAAAGTTTACTCATTGTTATACTATACAATTGATGGGAATGGCCTAGAGAGGAATCTAACATTGCAGGTGTAGAAAAGTTCATTCTTTGAATACAGACCAGTAAGAAGCCAAAGAGATAGCAGGGCATATGTAACCCAAAATAGGTTTTAAAAAAGTAGTCCAGAAATACCTGGCAACTCTAAATGAATTCAAGTCTCCGGGGACAGATGAGCTACATTCAAGAGTATTGAAGGAATGAGCAGAAGTCATTTCAGAACCACTGGCAATAATCTTTGAGAATGCTTGGAGAACAGGAGAAGTCCCAGCAGTCTGGAAGAAGGCAACTATTGTTCGTAGCTTCAAAAAGGGAAATAAAGAGGACCCAAATAATTACTGTCAGTCAGCCTGACATTAATACCAAGAAAGATTCTGGAGCAGATCATTTAAGGAGGCAGTCGGCAATCATTTAGAAAGGAATGTTTTATTATTGTAATGTTGTGATTACTAAAATTCAACATGGATTTCTCAAAAGCAAGCATGCCAACCTAATCTTATCTCTCTTTTTTTATAGAGTTACAAGCTTGGTAGATGCAGGGAATGCTGTGGATGTAGCATATTTTCATTTCAGTAAGGTCTTCAACATCACCCATGACCTTGCAAGCAAACTAGTCAACACTACTATTGGGTGGATCTGTAATGGGATAAACAACTGAACTCAAAGGGTGCTCACCAATAGTTCTCCTTCATCCTGAAAAGAAATGACTAGTGAAGTGCTTTAGGGTTTAGTCTTGGGCCCAATACTGTTCAATATCTTTTTAATGACTTGGATGAAGGGCATGCTTATCAAGTTTCCAGATGACACCAAATTAGGAAGGATAGCTAATACTCTAGAGCAGTGTTTTTCAACCTTTTTTGAGCCACGGCACATTTTTTACATTTACAAAATCCTGGGGCACACCACCAACCAAAATGACACTCTAACACAGTAATACATATAGTTAAAATGGTTTTTAATGTATTTATACACCCAGTGTGAAACCTGGACCTGTTTCGATGAACACAACATAGATATCCTGGTAGGAATGGCAGAAAGACACAAACTTCTCACAAAGAACTCTCATAACCAAGAGAAAATGCTATAAGAGTTTGGTGGGCATTGACCTTGGGTTTTGGAGTTGTAGTTCACCTATATCCAGAGAGCACTGTGGACTGAAACAATGTTGGATCAGGACCAAACTTGGCATGAATACTCAATATGCCCAAATGTGAACACAGATGGAGTTTGGGGAAAATAGACCTTGACATTTGGGAGTTACAGTTTCTGGGATTTATAGTTAACACACAATCAAAGAGCATCCTGAACTCTTGCAACAATGGAATTGAACCAAACTTGGCATATTGAACTCTCATTACCAACAGAAAGTACTGAAAGGGTTTGCTTGGTAATTGACCTTGAGTTTGGAAGTTGTAGTTCACCTACACCCAGAGAGCACTGTGGACTCAAACAATGTTATATTATGTTGTTGTTTGTTTTCTATCCAGAATCATAATGTTGGAAGGAAGCTCACCACTTTAAGGTCCCTAAAACAGGGAATCAGTAGTTACTGAAATGGACATCCAAGTGCCACCTCTGTGTTGATGGAGGCAGGCAGGATTTTCCCCGGGTACTGGTTGTGGGGGGTCGAGAGCAGGTGAGGGGTTTGCCCTTCTTTCTGCTCGAGATCCCCGTGTACAACTGGTGGACCACTGTGTGACACAGAATGCTGGACTAGATGGGCTGAGGCCCGATTCAGCATGGCTCTTCTTATGTTCTTATGTTCTTACAGGCATGGGAAAACTTCGGCCCTCTGGGTGCTTTGGACATCAACTCCCACCATTCCTAACAGCCTGAGATCCTTTCCTGCTTACTTTTTCTTCTACACTGCCACTTCTGCCTCCATTTTGATCTGAGGGGGCAGTGTGAGCGTGTTCAGGAGGGGAGGGGGGAGGGAGAAAAACATGACCCGTGCGGGTGCTACTGCGCAAACTCGCCCCAGAGCAAAGCGAGCAGAGCGAGGCTGGGAAGAAGGGAGCCCGAGTGGAG
This sequence comes from Anolis apletophallus, assembly GCA_030556195.1. Classification (NCBI taxonomy): domain Eukaryota; kingdom Metazoa; phylum Chordata; class Lepidosauria; order Squamata; family Anolidae; genus Anolis; species Anolis apletophallus. Next base: position 33,490,296 of record JARBWK010000006.1, on the reverse strand, counting down.
AAGAAAAAGTGTTCGGCAGTAGGGGAAAGAAAGGGTATTGGAGGTTACAATTTCCCACGGCACACCTGATGATCACTCACGGTACACTAGTGTGCCACGGCACACTGGTTGGGAAACACTGCTCTAGAGGACAGAATCAGAATTCAAAATGACTTTAAGAGATTAGAGAGCTAGCCCAAAAATAACAACATGAATTTCAGCAAGGACAAACATAAGATACTACACGTAGGCAGAAAAAATGAAATGAAAAGATACATGGTGGGTGATGCCTGTCTTGACAACAGTACAGGGGAGTGGCTGAAATGGGACCGAAAATGGGACAGGTATGTCTCATCTGGTAATAGAAACATTTAATCAGTTTCTTTGTCCTATTTCTTGGAACAATTTAATATCCAAAAGTAAAACATACAGAGAAATGTCTAGCTCTATGTCCTTGATTTTAATGAGTCTTTCAAGTGAAAACAACAACAAAAAACAAACAGATCTATCAAGATTTATTGTTGGCTTCTTTTTTCATCATTAAACTGCCATTAACATCCTCTGTCTCTCCTGCTAAACCTCCCAACCAAGGCACCATTACTCCATAATGTTTTCTAATCAAAAGGGTCACAAAAGCACTGACTCTGAACAGTGCAAATGTTCAGCTATTTTCTCTCTATCCAACAATACACCTATAGATTGCTTAGATAGGCTGACAGGATGCAGGGCTAATGACACATAAAATACATAAAGTCTTGGATAGATTATAAAGTCAAATTTATAATAATCCCACAAGGATTCAAATTAATTAGAAGGAATCTGTGAGGTCATTATGCTTCCTCTTTTACTTCTCCAGAAAAAAGGCTCTGGAGATCTTTATTCAGTCTTGACAGAAAAACAAGGATCCCCCTCCCTTTGTGTCCTACTGGTAGATGCAAAGATCTTGGTCAAGAGAATGGGGAAATTATATATAGCAGCATCAAAAAAGATCAGGCAGATAAATGGACATCTGTGACAGATAGCTCTTTGACACTGGAGTCACTAAACCTTGCGCGCCTTTCTCACGGGAATGATCGGCAACTATTACAGTATCTCTAATGCATCTATGAACATGCAGTTCAGGATGCATTCACAGTCTGAAACCAGATCACATTTTACAGTGAAAGGACTAAGGCTTCAATAGAATTGAGTGTATTGGTTTTTTCTTATCGCCATTCTTCAATAGAATTAATCCGTTGTTTTATTTACTAAAGGTTCAAACATCAGTTTCACTGAATAGCTGTTCATTTGTTTCCTTCCTCCATTGCCTAACCTTTTTGCTGAAGGGCCGTTGTAATTTTAAAACAAAATACTTAATGGTGTGATTCAGCAGAAGTCTCTTAAAAATATTAGTAACAAGTTTCATGCAGTTCAGTTTTTTAAGCATCTAATAGCAAGATGTTACATTATTAAATTGATATTCCTAAATAAAAATGATTATCTTTAATGATAAGAATCCTTACTAGTTCTGCTCTGGATGTATTACAACTATTTCTTTTCTCCAGAGTTGAAGTATATTAGCAATTTGGGCAATAAAATTCACCAGTAATATTTTTTCAAGTTTATAACTGGATGCCTGCTTACTTATATAGTACTTAATATTATAGTAAAAACCCCTCTTGGAAGCTTACATGCAAACATATGTAACAGGATATAAAAGTCAATTCATGTGACAAAGTCTGCCTATTTAATATATCTATAGTGCTTTGCATTCAATACCACCACTCCATGATTTTAACACACTTATTTGTGTTAAGATCTGAAATTGAAATGGATTTAATCAGCACTGATGTGCATAAGATACTCACTACCATAAAGATGCAAAAGTATTTTTATTTTAACATAAGCATTACTCTATCATTACTGTATTCTCCTGTCCATTACTACATTCTACTTGTCCACTTCAACCAACACAAGCCATAATGGCTCACTCATGTTTTTAATTTGACATGAATCAATATTGCAAAGGAAGATTATTTTAATACACATTCATAGTATAGAGCTTAGGAATCTCTGATATTTTAGAAGAGCCATCTAAGCTCTTTTAAAGGAAAGACAACCCAAATTACTGAAAAATGCAAGGTCTGTATTCTTAGATTAGATCGTAGAATTTTCGCTCCTATGTACGTCCTAACAAATTCAAGTGTATGTTTGGTAGGGAAGGCTTCGCCAATTTCATGTGGGTGTATGTGGGGAGAAGGGGGGGGGGAATCAAAATGACTGAAGCAATGGAAGAATGGAAAACATGTTCTGCCAGCATTGTGTTCATCTGCCCTGTAGAATTAATACAATTTGACATCTGCACATTTCGATAGAGAAAGCAAAAGACCTTATAAAACTACAGCTTCCATAATTTCATAGCATTGAGACATGATTACATTAATTTTACAGCATTCTTAGTATACTTAAAGCACATTTTTTTTACATTCAGTCCTAAAGGTGCTGCAAGATCTATTTGCATATTGATACTCCAAACTAACACAGTTAGTTCCGAGAGCTCCTAACTAGTAAATAGGTACTTCCAATCTTTGAAATACATTTGTACCAGACTTCAATTTTATCACAAGATAAAACACTAAAGATAATTAATTATAATAACCATGTGTGTACATAAACAATAGTACATACGGATACAATTTCTATATGCATTTTCACATTTTTAATTTCCTTGGACATTTCCTTGATAGACCTATAAACCAATAAAAGGCCTAAGCTACCTTATTTCCTGGTCCCAAAGCTCTTACAAGACATGGTTTCAATGTCTTAAGGACGTGCCTCGAAACAGATTATTGATATTTCATCCCACAGCTCACTTGGTGGGTATTGAGTATCAGCCGCCTGCAAGGTTGGCGCCAACCTTCTTCTTCTGTGCACCACAAACCAGAATTAATTGCAAATCAATCGAACAAAGTACAACTGATCAGTAAACCAATTAGTAATTTTAGCTGTTCATCCTGTCTTCATTTACTGAGAGAAGAAGAGGTGGGGAGCAGGGCAGGGATGCCTAGCTAGCAGGATCAAACATTTCTCGCTTTGCCATGCTAACAGTGTCCTTGTAAAAAAAAAAATAAAGACAAGTATTTTATAAAGCCCTTCACTGTGATCTGAATGTCCCTGCAGCTTCCCAATTCCTTTATCAGCATTTTTGTTCCATATTTGATTATTTTTAGAAAGGAAATTCAGATTAAAATCAAAGCACATCATCTGTCTTGTAACACTGCAGGACCCTGAAGCTGCCAGGGAATGATGCCAAAAAATGACACAGAGAAATATTTTTTTAAAAAACCTACTCCAACATCCAAGGGAATTTTAAAGAAGCAAATTTGGAGGAGATGATTCAATATATTTCTGCTCCATGCCACTTTTGCCTATATTTGCACATTAACCTCTTCTAATCTTGCTTCTCCTTGATCTGTAATTTTTTTAAAGACCAAATCTAAATCCATATTTGCACCCATGTTTAAATACATTATTTGTAAATTTATCATAAACAAAAATATAGAAAACCTATGAGCTTGAAGTGGGGGGATAGCTTGAGAAATGTTTAACATAAAAAACTTTTGTGTTAAAATCTCAATTAAATAAAATGTTTAAATATATTAAATATAGTGAATATATCTAAACAGCCCAGCTTACTTGTTCAAACATATTTCACTTTATGATGCACCTCAGAGGTTAAGATCATTGGGGGAGGTCCTGCTCTCAATCCCACCACCCTCGCAAGCCTGGCTGGTGGGGAGGAGAGACAGGGCCTTCTCAGTGGTGGCCTCCCAGCTGTGGAACACCTTCCATATTGAAATCTGATTGGCCGCCTCCCTCCTATCCCTTAGGGAAAAAAACTTAAAACATGGTTATGGGACCAAATATTTGAGCAGCAGATGCAGTGATAATAATGATAATTATTTATTTGACTGACAATGGACAGACCTTGATTATGACTTGAACTTGCGTAATTTTAATTGGATGTTTTTTTATATTTGATATTTTAGCTATTTGTTTAAAATATAAACTGTTATTATAACTGTCTTTGTTTGGGCATCTAATGGTTGCCGGTTGTGAGACCACCCTGAGTCCCCCTCCTGGGATGAGAAGGATGGGATATAAATGTATGAAACAATAAGGATATTTAATTAGCTATGTTAACTAGACATATACTATTATTTCTGTGTATATATAAAGTTTAGGCCCCAAGACTCAAACCACTTAAAATAGTACCAGTTATAAGAACTGAGTCAAGATTGTTTATTTTCCAGGTTAGCAGTGTAAGCAACTACAGTACCTTCACTTCAGTTGTGAAAATAATAAAGATCCACATTACTGAAACTATCCAGAGGTAATGTGGCAGAGATCATACTAGAATACAGTCAAAACAACCCATAACATCATCGAGGTTTTAATTTTTTTTACACACTACCCTATATTATGACCGTATGAATTAATTTTAGCACTCATCAAAATATGTGTGCAGTCTACAATGAAGCATAAATGGCTATGCTACTGAACTATCTTGCTACTGAGTATGAATTTGCAAAAAATGACTTGGTTGTGTGGCGATGTAAGACAATATTTTAAAGTTAATTTGCCTAATGATTGCAGCCATGAGTTGTCTGAACAGCCTAGTTTCTTGTATCTGAATAAATATACTAAGGCTTGGCAGTTTTATAGCTGAGTCACATACATTCTCTGAATACCTCAGAAGGTGAGAGCCACAGTCCAATAATGTATATGTATGAGCATGTATCCAAGTAGAAATCAGCTGATTTTACTGAATGCTGGCAATTGTAAGTTGGTCCTGCTTTGCCTGAAAGATTCTAACCAAAAAAATGTAATCTATAATATCATGCTTGAAGATGTTTATGCAGACACATTTCATGGTATCTGTAGTAGGGATGGAGAAAGCTCCTGCCACAGCCCACATAGAGGTTCAGGTCAATTTCTGTGACACCTTCCAGGTCTTGCTAATTCTTTCAACCACCCCCCAAACTTTCACCCACATGTTTCAGATATAATACCTAATCATCAAAATGTAGAACATTCCTTGGTCGAGTCCTATCCAGTCATTTTTTAAAAAACGTTTTACTGTTCCTTCTCTGTTTTTGTGAACATTTTGCTCATACATACATATCAGTGAAACTATGGACAATGTCTCGACTATTGGCATACTTTGGCTTTCATCACTAAGAAACCTGAGACACTCAAAATGGTACAAATAATACGTTATTACTAATGAGTTAGTGGGGAAAAGATCCTTTAGCACAAAGCAATCTCCTTCCTATGACTGTAAAAGCTGAATGCCCAACTTATGACTGACTACAACAGTGGTCACCAGGTGATAGAAATTAATAGTTTCTTTCAGTTGTTCTAATTGATACCAAAGGGAGTTCTGGAATGCACTAAAAGGTAGCTCAAGTTGCTCTCATTTTGGGATTTTGCAATTCAGACTTCCACCTTCCACACAGTTTAGTCTAACTTGAAAACAACATCATTTCTAAACCCACTTTTATATGGATATTATCTCAAAGAGGAAAAAACATTGCATTAGTGATGAGAAAGGGCCAATTTGATATAAAGCATTAATACATGGTGATTGATATTCTCACATTGTTAAGTGGTTTACATCTCAGAGAAAAAAAAACTAGAACATTAGAAGTTAAGTGCATTTTTGTCACATGACACTATGAAATGAACATTTTAAAAAGCAAAAATAAGCAGGCTGTTATCTTTCCTCCAGTGATTGACTTCCTGCAACTAAAAATGGAATCTAGAAGAAATGGTGTGTACCATGTCTCTTCTCCTGAGAACCCCCAAAAACCTGCTAGCTAGCTCTAGAAAACCAGTTAGAGCGTGCTTTCAGCACCAGTGAAAAAACAAGTTGAAGGGAGTTGAAATGCATGACACAACAATGAGTACTTGCTTGGCCTATATTATATGTGGAAGTACAACATCATATTACTGATTACTAACAGAGAAAATTCTGCATGTTGATGTTTCCATATGGTAATGTAAGGGTTATCCGGAAAGTAAGATTACAAGGCATGTAGCTCTCGTGGTGAATTTTCACAGGAGAAGTTGGTATCACTGCCATGTAGCAGGGAGCCAGCAGAAGTGAATGAGTAGTGCCAGTTGTCAGTAGCTCATTGACTGGCATTGTAGTGAAGGTTAGAGGTGAGTATCCTCATACCATTTCCTTCCAAGTGTGAAGTTCATGCTGTTATACACTACCTAAATGCTAAGGGCATGAACGCAGCTGCAATTAATAACAAGATCGTTTCAGTTTATGCAATATAGCATATGGCAAAATGAGTATGGAATTTCAATAGTGGAAGGATGGAAATTCACAATGAAGACAGAAGTGGACGGTCATCCGTTGTGACTGATGACGTGGCTGAAAAAGGCAGCGGGAGATTTCTATGACACAGTCATCAAAAAACTCATCCCATGGATGACAAAATGTATTGAACTGAAATGTGATTATGTGGAAAAATGATTTAATACCTATGCTATGATCCATGTAAGTTTTACTAAAATATATTCATTCTTTGTATTTTAAAAAAATATTGTAACCTTACTTTCAGAATATCCCTCGTACATCTGCAAATGCCATGGATGACAAGGGCCATTTCATTCAATCCTTTGTAATATAGCTACAACACTCTCACAAGGATAGCCATCCAGTCTCAAAGAAGGAGAGACTACCACCTGCAAGGCAGTTCATTGCACTGTTGAAGACTTCTTACAATCCAGAGTTTTTTCATAAATCTTTTTCTTATAGTTGGAATCCATTGATTTGAACTTTCTGGAGCAACCAAAAGTAAGTGCATTTCATCTTCAGTCTTCCCTTCTCCAAGCTAAATAACGTTCAGCTCCCCAAGCCATTTGCTATGGCGCTCGGTTTCCAGCACTTTACCATCTGTGGTGACCAGAACTGGATACAATATTAACAGTGAGGTCTAACCAAACTGGAATAGAGTGATGGTATGACTTCCCTCAATATGGACAACTAATCTGGACACATGGCTAATGTTCCTATTTATTTAGTCTAGAATTCCATTGGCTGCTATATCATACTGTTGAGTGATGTTTCACTTGTGTTCCACTATACTGCCATATAAAATCCAGATTATCTATTTTGCAGTGTAGACTCACATATTCCAGTTCAAGCTAGGTAATGTGGATTTTCTGCTTTGATAAACTGGAATATATATGGCAGTCTAGAAGGGGCCTAAGACTCCTAGATCCTTTGCGTATTTAGTATTGTCAAGATGATGGTAGCCCGTTAGTAATAGCAGAACAATACATACACATACCCTAAACCTGATTTGAACAGGTTACATGATGTGGCTTCTTTCACACAGAATATGGTCACCTTTTGTCACAGTTTAGAAACAACCAGCATATATAAAATGGCAAAGTAATGAAGCATGTAGGCCTGTCCACATGGCATAGTGGTGAATCACTTAAGTCTACACTCAGAAATCATGTAAATTGAAGTCAATGCATCTGAGCAAGTGACTGATGGGGGTTGGTATAAAAGCATGTACCTCCGATGTGCTTGAGGATGAAGGTTGGGGATGACTGATGGTGGATCTTGGAGGTGAGATAGAAGTGTATTGTATTGCATATATAGCTGTATATATCTATATCTATCTTCTGGAACCTTTGAAGGTAAAGCCTTCTTACATAAAGCAGGGAAAGCACAACTGTGTGTGTAGGCTTTGTTGTACTTGCAGGGTGCAGGTCCTACACCACACAGGAGGCCCTGGGAGCCTGATTGGTTTGTGGTTTGGGACGCTTTCAGGATTCTGCTGAGGTAGAGGAAAATACCTGACACCTTTGTGCTAGCTAGACAGAAAGAAAGGGTGTGTGTGTGTATATTCACATGGTTCTCAGATTTACTTTTTAATCTTACAAGTGTGAGGCATAAACCAGCTCCTTGGTTCACTGAGGAGCTGGCAGCAATGAAGCGAAAAAAAGAGGGGAGGCTAGGAGTGCGTGTGGCGTCGGAAACGGAGTGGATCAGCTCAGGCGCGCCTGGTCTCCTATTTGAGGACCTATGACGCAGCAACAAAAGCCGCTAGTGCGGCCAAGGTGGCCGCCGCGAAGAACCGTCCAGCGGAACTGTTTCGGGTCGTTAAGGGTCTTTTAAATCCACCTCAGTGCGAGATCCCTGACGGCTTGGCGGTACGCTGTGATGAGTTTGCCAAGGTCTTCGCGGATAAAGTGGCTCTGATCCGTTCCGATTTCGATACCACTTTAACGGCAGTCTCTGAGGATGTGACACGAGCACCTGCTTGTCCGGTTTTAATGGATTCGTTTTCAATTGGTTCAGCTCGAGGATGTGGACAAGATCCTTGGAGAGGCGAGGCCCACCACATGCATCCTAGACCCCTGCCCATCCTGGCTGATCAAGGAAGCCAGAGGGGGTTTGGCAGAGTGGGTGAAGGTGGTGGTTAATGCCTCCTTTCGGGAAGGCATCATTCCAGCCAGCTTAAAGCAAGCTGTTATAAAACCGCTGTTGAAGAAACCATCACTGGACCCCACTCAATTAGTGAACTATCGGCCAGTTTCCAATCCCCCTATTTGGGCAAAGTCATGGAACGTGTGGTGGCTTCGCAACTCCAGGGGTTCTTGGTAGACACTGATTATCTTGATCCGGCACAGTCTGGCTTTAGGCCGACATGGGACTGAGACAGCCTTGGTCGCCTTGGTAGATGATCTACGCCGGAACTCGACAGGGGAGTGTGTCCCTGTTGGTTCTGCTGGACCTCTCAGCGGCTTTCGATACCGTTGACCACGGTATCCTTCTGGGTCGCCTTGCAGATATGGGGCTTGGGGGTACTGCTTTGCAGTGGCTCCAATCCTTCCTGGAAGGTCGTACCCAGAAGGTGTCATTGGTGACACCTGTTCGGCTCCACAGCCGTTGTCCTGTGGAGTCCCTCAGGGTTCAGTACTGTCCCCGATGTTGTTCAACATCTACATGAAACCGCTGGGAGAGATCATTCGAGTTTCGAGTAAGGTGTTATCTGTACGCAGATGATGTCCAGATCTGTCACTCCTTCCCACCTGTCACCAGGGAGGCTGTCCAGACCTTGAACCGGTGCTTGGCCGCTGTGTCGGACTGGATGAGGGCTAGCAAATTGAAACTAAATCCAGACAAGACGGAGGTCCTCCTGGTCAGTCGTAAGGCCGAACAGGGCATAGGGTTACAGCCTGTGTTGGACGGGGTTACACTCCCCTGAAGACGGAGGTTCGCAGCTTGGGAGTGATCCTGGATTCAGCGCTGAGCCTGGAACCCCAGGTCTCAGCGGTGGCCAGGGGAGCTTTTGCACAGTTGAGACTCGTGCGCCAGCTGCGCCCGTACCTTGGGAAGTCTGATCTGGCTACGGTCGCCACGCTCTGGTCACATCCCGAATAGATTACTGCAACGCACTCTACGTGGGGCTGCCTTTGAAGACAGTTCGGAAATTGCAATTAGTCCAGCGGGCGGCAGCCAGATTGCTAACAGGAGCTACATACAGGGAGCATACCACCCCCTGTTGTGTCAGCTCCACTGGCTGCCTGTCCACCAATCAATTCAAAGTGCTGGTTTTGACCTTTAAAGCTCTATACGGTTCTGGCCCAGCTTACTTGTCCGAACGCATCAGCCGCTACGTCCCATCCCGTAACCTAAGATCATCCGGGAGGCCCTGCTCGCGCTCCCGCCCGACTTCTCAAATGCGGTTGGTGGGGACGAGGACAGGGCCTCTCGGTGGTGGCCCCGCCTGTGGAATGCGCTTCCTATGGAGGCACGGTCCACCTCATCCCTCCTGGCATTCAGGAAAAGGTAAAATCCTGGCTCTGGGACCAGGCGTTCCCACATCAGCACTAACAGCATGTTAGATGGGGATTTTAATGGAAGGGAGGAAGTGGGTCAATGCTTTTATAGATCAATATTGTTTTAATTGGAATGACTGTAGATGTTGCAGAGGAATTGTATTTTAATGTTTTTAATGTATCTTAATGTGTTGTGGGGGTTTGGGGTTTTACGCTGTTTCATTTGGCATCGAATTGTGCCGTGCTGTAAGCCGCTCTGAGTCCCCCCTCGGGGGTTTGAAGAGCGGGGTAAAATCCTGAAATAAATAAACGAATAAATAAGTGTCAAAGGGTATCCTGGTCTACAATCTGGTTAAAATAAGACTGAATATAAGACAGTTTAATCTGATTGAAGTACACAGCTCTAAGCAGACATAAATGAAAGCACTACATTTTAACTGTACCATTGATCTGCTGTGAGATTATCAAATCATGCACTCCAAAGTAGCTCCACTTATGCCAATTGGCTTTCTTTGGAGTAAGTGTTTCAGGATTAGAGCTTTGATCATATCATGTTTTCTTTCTCTTGAAACTGATTAGAAACACAGTATGAAGTTTAACGAGATGCAAAGTTAAGTGTTATTGCATGCTTAAAGGCGAGTTTTAATTCTTTTACAGTATTTCTCATTTTAATTGTTAATTTAAACCTCACTAGGACATGTAAATGGATACAAATGCATAATTCATTTGTTTGAAGTGTGCACTTTAATAAAGTGTCACTCAAATGATGGTACATTAATCTGACTTGAAGAGAAAAGTAAGAATGCTGCAAATGAGGCTATTTTACTTCCTCTGTAATAAAATATATTTTAAAAATACATGAATGCAATTGTACCAATTATTGAAATTCCATATATGGGGCACAGTAGGACACTCCATCCAAAAATGGGAGCAAGAACACTGAAATGAATTTCCCATTTTTCTTATTTGAATTGGGAAGCTGCAGGGACATTCAGATCACAGCAGGCAATTTTGATTGTTGGGATTTTCAAGACAGAACAAAACTATCTGGGATCAAAACTAACATTGATTCAGTTTGATCCTGATTCAGGAGAAAAGTGGGATATAAATAAATGCATCAATGTGCTCTGAACAGGCCATTTGTCCAGTTTGTGCCCTTAACTGTTATATTCATGCTGGGGGGAGGGCTGGATGATTTTTGTCACACTGATACCTCTCCCTTTTACTGTCACACTGAAGGCCTTGCACAGATCTTTTAAAACAGACCTGCTTCTACAGCTGTTGCTATCTATTTGACCCCACACTCTATTCCACTGTTTCCCAACCATTTTTTGACCAGGAACCACTTGACCAGGGGCCATTTTGACCAAGGACCACTTTGACCAGGGACCACTGTCCAACATTAGTACTAAAAAGGTTATAAATCAGTTTTTGGTCAACTTTAGATTTCGTTTGGTTATTTGAGGTGCTGATCCAAAAAATTGCATTTGGATAGACCATATCAGCTCTAGTTTCTGATACAGAGCATATGCCATCCAGTAGTTGCCATCTGCTCAGAAAACTTATTTAATAAGCTAGAGTTGATGTGGTCTATCCAATGCAATTTTCTGAATCAGCACCCCAAATAACCCCAGGAACAGGCCTAAAAATAAAGACACCAAGGCACCCCCCGCTTTCAGGTGCTATATGGAATGGCTCAGTTCAAGGGGAGGGAGGAGGAAGAGAAGCAGCAGTCAGGAGGCTTGTTGTTGCACCTTTTGTGGGTAGTCAACCTCTGCCCTCCTGACATCCTCATGGCCTTGATACTATAAAAGGGTTTTGCCAGATCAGTCACTCTCATTGCAATGGTGTAGTAGCAATGAGGCCACAGACCATAGTTTGGGAACCACTGCTTTATTCAATGCACTGAGCATTGGAAATCTATGGCATTCAAGAGGTATGCCCACTCGCTTCTCTCTGAGTAGAGAGCTTGACTATCACTGTTTTTATTAGCTTTTAGGTATGGTCTGATGAGGTGATGGGCCCTGATTATATGGTCTAGCAACATTCCAGGCCCGAAGTTGCTATTTGTTATTCACCTGGATTTGAGTGACCTGGCTTTGTTGGAATAGCTGGGAAACCTCTTCCCAGAATAGGTCTCAAGTGAAACAGTTTGCTGTTTCTGTTTGAGTAGTACAATGGGCCTCCTCCACATCTATCAGTCATACACCTTGTTGGTAATGACCCTTTATTGAAGGGTAAAGCATTATTATTATTATTATTTCATTTATACCCCACTTTTTGTTTCCACAAGAATACCCAAAGCTGCTTACATTAAATGCATTTAAATACAATTTAAAATCTAGAAATATACAGACATTATAACAGAATTTAACATCAATGGCGTAGGGGTTCAGTCTGTGATTGTCTCTTTGCCTCAGGCTTCTGAGGAGAATGATCACGAGTCTGCAGAGTTTCCAATGTCTGAGTTCAATGATCAGGTTTCTGCTGACTCTGAGGGGTTTGTGAATGGAGATGATGGTCAAGAGAGTACAGTTAGCCAGAGTGAACGTGTTAGCCAGAGTGAACCTGAGGATTCTGGGATAGTGAAAGGAATGTACTAATTGGCAAACCGAGGGAGGACCAGACACTCTTTGATAGGAGAAATCATATCAATCAACATTGCCACCTGGAAGGGGTTAGAAGACAGTCCGAAAGATTAAGAGAAAAAAGGGGTCAGGGACAGGTTTCCCAAGGGAAACAGAATGCGTTTGCTATGGGTTTCTGAATAAATATAGGGCTTGTGAATCTATACTCTTCAGTGAGTCCAATGTTTGGTTTTCATGTATAACCATGCCTTTTGCTTCATGCCTGGTATCCATGCCTTCCTATTCATGCTGAGAATCCTGTTTATTTCTGTCTGGAATTCATGTTCATGCTGAGATTCTTGTATGCGGTTTGTCCTGGTTTCAAGTTCCTACATTTGAATTTATTTGTTCCAGTTAAGGGACTTGGTCTTTTCCCACCTTTTGGAACTGAAAGACTCTAACTCCTGTGGACTTGTTTATTGGATTTTGGAACCTTCCTGGTTCCTGACTTATATTTTGACTGGTTTATTTTACCTTGCTCAACTGACTGTTTTGTGGACATTTCATTAATACTTGTTTGAATGCTTTTTACCTTTTTTGCTATTGCTATATTAATCTTCAATAAATTGTTTTGCTTATAAAGAAAATTGGTGTGCTTACAGGTTTAAGGGTGCCAACACCAGCCTTGGTGTGCAACAAATGGTATTTAAAAACCATTAAAAAAACATATTCAAGACTAAAAACCATAGCACTCCCTGACTTGATCTCAAAAACCTTTAAAATCCTCCTCTTTAAAAGCCTGCCTGAATAAAAAGATTGTAGCCTACCAATGGAAAGACAACAGGGAGAAGGCCATTCTGGCACCCCTGTGCAGGGACTTCCAGGATTGAGAGGCAGCTACTGAGAAAGTCTGCTCTCTTGTTCCCACCAACCAAGTTTGAGGTGGAGGTGGAACAAAGTTAAGGTTATCTCCTGAAAATCTCAGGACTGTAAATTTTATATGATCTCCATTTTATTAAACATGGACTGGGGTGGTTATAGACCCCCAATGTTGTGACTTGGCCTGTAGAAGACTAAACAGAGATGTGCAGAATACCATGAGTAAGGATTTAAAATTGAGTTGTGGGCCATCCAGTCCAAACTTTTTCAGTGGCAGGTATTGGGGGAGGGAATGTAAGAGTTCAGTGTACACTTTGTGGTGAATGACAGTGCTCTGGAACAGTTTCTTTAAACCCTGGGAGGTTGTGAATAAATCTGTTCTTAGGTCTAGAGTTTCCCTCTCTTTTATAAAGTCCTAGAACTTGGGACGAAGTGACTTGGGCTGACCTTCCAGTACAAGGTTACATGGTGAGTAAACCATAACATTGGATTGTCCTTGGGGTTCAGGTGTTTCACCTAAGTAAAAGCTGTGGAAGTGGTAATTGGTTGACAACTTGACTACAGCTAGAACCGCATCAGGTACCCCCTTCTTTTTGTTCACCCCTAGGCATAACTCATAGGTCAACAACAGACATGGAAACTTTGCTAAATAAAACAACACATACAGGTTTGCATAATTTCTTAACTTTCAGCCAGTTACAAATTATAAAACTCATTTTGTTACAATGATTCTCTCTACTAGAAGACTACAACTGCCTCATGAAAACCAACATTGGACCAGTTGAAAGCTGTTACTTAAGACCCTAAAGAATTAAATATATATATTTCCTTTGGAAAGATGGAGCTATTGAGATCTAAAGAGAGAAAATACTTCAAAACTGCCTCTCTAGTGGTGAAAATGTCCAGACTTACGTGTTCTGCCACATCTAATTTAACGGATGACATGAACATAAAACAGGGTTATGATGATGTGTTCTTCATGAACTGTCATTGCTTTTCCTATTTGTACACTATTGCTGAGTGGATCAGGAAAATGAACTGCATAATTAAAATTCTGAAAGGGATCTACTGTTTTATTTATTGCCCATAGGGTGAGCAAAATGCAGTTCAAGGGCTTCATACAGACTCACAAGGCTGTTTTTGCTGCCCTAGGCCCTCCAGTTCTAATATTTCTAAACAGAATATATTATTTGTCCAAACCCGGAGGACTCTAGAAAGTGAAAACCCCAAATACACAAAGTAAATAAATCAAAACTAGAAATGAATTTATTGTCACGTTTATTTATTTATTTTTAAAAATAATAACAACTTTATTTGGATAATTTCACTTTGTAGCATCTGCTAGGAACAAGAAATAACCTTTGATATTTGGAAGCTGCCTCAGTCTGATTTATTTTGTGGAAGAAAACTACACCATAGGTTATGGGGCAGTTTCTGAAACTCCTAAAATTGCTAGTGCAGTTGAGTCTCCTTCCTTGGAGGCTTTTAAACAGGGGATGTCAGAAGTACTTTGAATGTGCTTTTCCTGTATGGCAGGAGTTTCGACTATATGGTTCATGTGGTTTCTTCCAACTCTCTGACTCTACTAGAGGTTAAAGATTGAAGGTATGTTCAAAATTCTTTTTCCCTAGTCAAAAAAGGGTTGCCTGACAATTGGGAAATGCCATTGGGTAGAAAAATAGATCACTGAGACATTTCTCACTGAAAAGCACAAATTTATTTTTGCATTCAAACTTCTTGAAGTGTTGCAATGGAATTATTCTGTAGAAAAAAAACATGAATGCACAAAAATGTTAGAAAGATGGTTTTCTGTGCAGAATATACTGTTTACACTTTTCAAAGCTGTAAAGTTATAATCCCACATATATTCTTGGTGGTTATGGAAAGTTTTCGATAACTTGAAAAACATGTTAAATAGTGCCATTGTTCTCATGTAAAATAGAACCAATTCAACGACATCCACCCCGAAAGACCATGAGGATGGACTTCATGGTCTTTCGGGGTGGATGTCGTTGAATTGGTTCTATTTTACATTAGAACATTCAAAGTACCCCTGACAGATGGCCATCCAGCTTATTTTTAAAAGCCTCTGACGAAGGAGCCTCCACTACACTAGCAATTTTAGGAGCTTCAGAAATTGCCCCATCACCTGTGGTATTGTTTTCTTCCACATACTACATCAGACTGAGGCTGCTTCCAATTGCCTAAACTCCATTTCTTGTTCCTAGGAGATGCTACAAAGCCCAATTATCCTAATAAATCCTGTAAATTAATGTGGATGTTTTATGTTTAGATTTTATGTTAGATATAATTTTTTGATAAATTATGCTTTATTTAATTTATAGATGTCATGTTTTAAGTTGTTGTCACAAGTGGGGTTATTTTCTTTATGACCTAGCCATGTTTATAGTATCTTACCACCATTGGCTGATGAGTGCTGTTTTTAATTGAGTGTTAGTTGTTGTTTATATGTCCATTTGTTTTTAATTGTATTTTTTTCATTTTATGTTCTGTTTTTAGGCACCTTGTGCCATGTGTAAGCCAGCCCGAGATGGTGGCAGGATACAAGAATAAAGTTGTTGTTGTTTTGTTATTATTATTATTATTATTATTTGGGGTATTCTATTTCTATCTGTTGTATTTTATTTATTAATTTACAGTATTTATATTCTGCCCTTCTCACCTCACAGGGGACTCAGGGCAGATTACAATGTAGATATACATGGCAAACATTCAATGCCATAGGCACACAACATATATAGACAGACACTCAGAGGCTATTTAACATTCCGGCTTCTGGCCACCAGGGAAGCTGTCACTTCCTCATTCTTTGCATACTTCCTGGAGATTTTTATGACCTTGTAAATCAGTTAAATTAGCCTCCCCACAAAGTGGTACCTAAATTTCCTACTTAGCAGATGCAACTGTCCTTTGGGCTGCAAAGGTCGACAACAAGCTACACAATTTTGGTCGGGAGCTCACTTAGACCCAGGCTGGCTTCAAACTCATGACCTTCCAGTAGGTAGTGATCTTAATGCAGCTGACTTCCAGCCAGCTGCGCCACAGTGCTGGTGCTGATGCATTGAACGTTTGCCTTTTTTTGTTTGTTGGAATCTACCCTGAGTTCCCTCGGGGAGATAGGGTGAGTTATAAATACATTTTAATAATAATTATAATTTTGTTATTCTATTATTAAAATAAATAAATAAAGGTGACTATAAATTCATTTCTAGTTCTGTTTTTTCAGCTTTCAAAGGTTGGAGCATCCGCTCTCTGTTTTACCAGCATTTCTAGAGTCCTCTGGGGCTGGAGAAATAAAATATTCTGTTTAGAAATATCCAGAGGTCACTGGTGGCACAGCGGGTTGTACCTCTGAGCTGCTGAATTTGCTGACTGCAAGGTTGGCAATTCAAATCTGGGGAGCGGGGTGTGCTCCCGCTGTTGGCCCCAGCTTCTGGCAACCTAGCAGTTGGAAAACATGCAAACATTACTTTCACGAAGACCCAAATCTAATCCAGTACTTAATTAATTTGCAACAAAGTGGAGGTTTCCTGCTTAGTCCCAAATTAATTTGCCTTTACTGGAGGCATTGTTTGGATGCCTCTGGTAAAGCGTGCAAGCTCACATGTTTTGGGCCCTGTCTGGATGGGCCATAATTTGCATAATTGCCTTTGTCCTCTATCTGCTTGTTCTATGTGCCCATTCATTCTATATGCTCAACAGTTTCCCTGCCTTTTAATCATACAGAATAGAATATCCTTTTTCTTCATTATAATAACCAGTCGGCATTTCTTTTGCTTTAACGCTTATCAGAAATCTCTGTCATGTGAATGTACAGATGGAAGACCAGAAGATTTACATCTTTGTATATCAGCAGAAAAAGAAGTTCAAGTAAGCTAATACCCTACTATTCCAGACCATTTATTCAACACCGCGCTTCTTCTTTAGATGTGAAAGAAAAATGATTACCATCAGGGATGAAATATCTTGATTTTCAGGGCATTTTATCTAAGGAAACATATCACTGGAAACATAAGATAACACTAAACCTTTTCCCCTTTACTCTGATTACTTCTGGTTTATTTCTGTCTGTTAAACAGATTTGAAAAAGCAGTAAAGACAATTTCAAGGCCAATGAGGTTCACTTTGGATAAAGCAATGAAGAGATTATTGTACAACATACATAGTTTTGTGCTATCTGTTGTGGTTATGTGCCTTCAAGTTGTCTCTGATGCATGTTCTATCATTTCAGTCTAAACTTCTTCCATTTCAGATCCATTCTCATGAACAAAAAATAAATTTAAATACTAGGAGAAATTTATTCAGAGATTTTTAAAAGATTAATTCTGGATTGTAATTCCTAACTGGTGTGGTGGATTCTGGAAATTATGGCTTCAAGGAATAATGATTCCACTCTCTGGTTCAAAGACCACCATGGCGGAACTTGAGTATAACATCTGTTATTTGGTGATCAAAGGATTATCTCCTGGCCTGAAACAGATTTCAATGCAAGAAACCTATTCAGCAAGGCCACAAGGTTTTGACTTTCAGCATCAGTTTGATATTAGTTTTTAATGTCAGTGACAACAGAGAGAATCGTTGGTTGGTGTTTCACACAAGACGTTCTTAATAGGCATGCTTAATAGATGAATACAATGTAAAGTTTCCATTGTCATGATGCAGTTTGAGCAGACTTGTTTGCTAAAGGGGATATTTTCACAGGACTGCAGGATAGTTTACTACCCTATATAGCTGATTTACACAAATCACATTTCCCCTGTCTTTGATCTGGAAAGATGCAGCATAGCATGTTAATTCTCCTGAAAGTTTTCTAGGCCTCTAAAATGAAAAAGAACAGAAAAATAATAATAACAAGAGCCAGCTTTAGGCCCCACATGACTGACTCCGAGGCTTTTTCCTTCTTCTAGACTGGAACACACGTAATAACAAAATGACTCTTAATAGCAGAAGAACACAGTGTTATTATTTCTTTTCTCATTTTTATCAAAGATAATTTTAACTCTTTCATATCTAGGCGAGCAGAGTCAGACTGACATCATTTCAATACAGTCTTGGTGGAAGCTGCTCCTATTGCTTCCTGTCAGCAGTTGCAAATGAGAGCTATCGGTTGATTATATATAATTATTATATAATTACAGTTGTACCATGTGGGGAACAACCTCTTCTCAGGATAATCATGATGCTGACCCAAAGAACTCCAGGTATTTATGATAAAACTCTCCGTATTTATCTGTCTGGTAAAAGTGAGGGGTCAAGTGGTCAGAGAGCGCCTCAAGAAATTACTTTCCAAATGACAGCCTGCTGGCGAGTGTTCACGTTAGCTTTACAATTATAGTGAGAAAGAAGGGGATGAAAGTGCTGTGAAAGTTAGGCAATATTATTATTTTCTTGAGGGTGGGAGGGAATGAAAATACCTTCCATTTTTTTCTAGAATAGAAATGGTATAAGAATAGAAATGGTATAAGAATTCTTTTCTAAGAATAGAAATGGTATCAGAAAAATGTATCTCCTCTAAAAAACAGTTTTGTCCAATGGATTTAGTGCTGAGATGTAATGGTTAAACCAGAAAAATCTAGGCTTGCGTTCTAAACTAGTCTGATATGAGGCATAAGCACCATGTCCAATGTTGCTGTGACTGTTTATATATTTGTGTCCATTGGCTACATTTATTCCTTTCTCTCCTAGAAACTCAAGTTCGACTAGTAGTCAATGGTTTGTAGACCAGCACCAGTCCATGGACTAGCGGTCTGAAAAGTTCTAAACTATATAATTTGGGAAGCCAGTTAGAGCTGGCAGGGTCTGTGGTTTAAACAAAATAAGGCACCCATTCATACTCATGTGCATATATGGCAAATGGATTTAAGCTGCAGGGAAAAAAGAATTCTACCTGGATGGCCCTTGTGATCTCTTTCAACTCTATGATTCTATGAACATTTTTTAAAGATACAATTTGAATGTGTTTTCTGCTTTGAATTCATGTATTATTAGTATGCTTTAACTAATGATTAATGAAATGAATGTGATTGAGAAATTTAGGCTGGCAGGGCTAAATTGAATGTTAGCCCTGCCAAACTGAAACCTATCAGCATCTGACTGATACTGAGATTCACAGAAATGGATGAGACTGGTTACAGCTACCTAACTACCACTGATTGCAGTGGGTCTAAGGGAACTTTCAGACAGCATTAAAATGGGAGGTGAAAAATCCTGGGACCTGACTACAGGCCCCCACATAGACCTGTTAGTCCCAGGATTTGGTCCCCTGCTACCCTCACAGGTTACTAAGTATAAGAGGACAGATGAGGTGTGTGTGTGTGTGTGTGTGTGTGTGTGTGTGTATATATATATATATATATATATATATATATATATATCCCTGGAACTCATATGAACACATGCAAATATCTGAATGTACACAAAGGACATTTCTTATATATATCTCCTTAATGCAAGCTCTGATTAATATTATACACTGTGAAATAAAGAGT
Source organism: Anolis apletophallus (assembly GCA_030556195.1). Lineage (NCBI taxonomy): Eukaryota > Metazoa > Chordata > Lepidosauria > Squamata > Anolidae > Anolis > Anolis apletophallus. Next base: position 33,470,510 of record JARBWK010000006.1, on the reverse strand, counting down.
TTCAGAGAGCTCTAATTGCTCTCCGTTTGTTCTGATTTTAAACCAGCAGTGTGTCCGTTTGACAGCCCTGTCGGATGAACAGCTGTTTTGAGCTTTTTAAAAGTAGCAGTGCACTGGAACGGTCACAACAGGGGGAGGGAAGGAAATAATGTGTTTTCCATGACTGCAGGGTTATACAGTCATGCAAATATGCACATTTCCTAGCCGAAATCAGAATATAAAGGGACCTCTTTACTATGTGTTTTTTCTCTGTTAATGTGAATGAGCGTGGATTTAGTGCTAGAATCATTTAGCCACTCTTTTTTAACCTGGTAACTTATGCATTTGAGGTGCTGTGCAGAAGGGCCCTAAGTCTAGCTAGGTCTAACATTGGATTAAGCTCCTGACATGCAGCTTCCAAATAAAGTTGCTGATCTGAATGTAGTTGGCTTTAGAATATGCATTTGGTTATGCACTTGCTGATGATAGCTGCCCTAAGATCTATTTCATGGGCCATACAGGGAGTATATGTTAATTTTATAGTGTGTATTTTATATCAACATATACCATTTTGAGTATTTTGGATCTAAGTGCTATATAAAAACTTGAAAACAAATATAAAATTAATAGACGTTGCTAATGGCTCATATGCCAAGTTTATCAATATACAGCAATACATTTACAAGGTACTCAGAAGAGAGAGAAGCAGGTACTTTGGTACATATCAAGCAGGTGCTGATAAAAAGCCAGTTTATTTACTATATTTAATTATTTATTTATTTGTATTTATATCATTATGTGTGTTTTCTTTTTGTCAGGACACAGGTCTGGTGCAGATTTCTCCAAGTCCAGGAGTTCAGATAGAGGGAAGGGTAGTGTACCTCAGTTATACTCATGGCCTTGTGACAGTTTGTGAGCTATTGGCTTCCAGTCCATAGCAAGCATCTAAAAAAGAAAGTAACAGTTGTTGTCAATATGAAAAAACAGTGCCTGTTTTTTGGGAGAAAGCCTTCTGGTTTATTACATCAAAGAGATTAAGGAGTATTGCGCAGAGGGACAATGTACTTGAATACAACAGAAGCCATCAATGATGCTAACTGAACCCTTTATACTGGTGTTCTACATTAGTTTAAGAATCAGTTGGCAAACCCCTAGGCCTCGGCACTTTTGCTGGTGACTTACTGAGCATAAAAGGTTATAAAATGTAAAACAGCAGCACAAAACTCCTGAACAACACCCATGTGAGTGTCTGGCTGGAAACAAGTGACACTTTTGGAAATAACTGCCAAGGAAAATAAAACTAGAGTGAATCAGCCATTTGCGCAGGCTTGAAACAAAAACACTGGGCAGCCATCCAGGCCACTAGCATTGGCATGCTTAGCTCCAAGCTAAATAATGTCAGGAAATATACAATGCTAGACAGGGTTTAAAAGAAGTTGGAGCGGGGATGGAGGAGGTGAAAAGACCACACTGCACTAGATCTGGTTCAGGAATTATAATTTTTCAATGCAGCTTTGTCCCTAGTCTCCTATTTGATGAACACTGGATTTATTAGTTCATTTAAAAAGATACTAGCACAGTCTCTGCATAAATAGACATCATTACACTGTTTGCCTATATATACCATATTATAGTATTTACAGTCACTAAAAATAAAGTGCTAGATGTGATTCTAGAAGAAGTACTTCTGTGTAGGATCTGCAGATTTTGTAAAGATTTTAAAGAACTTAGCCTTCTAAAAATGTTAGGCAAATAAGAGATAGCAATGTAGCCTTTTGGAAACAAAATCAATTGCTTAGTTAGGGTTGGGAAGAGACCACAAAGGCCTCAGCAAAAAAAAAAACAACACTTCTTTTTTGGTCTGTATCTCCACATGCATTTCCATTTGCAGCTTGTTAGAATTCAGTCATTTGGTGATTCTCCACCTCCTGGGAGTAGAACATTAGTTGAAGCCTGTATTTAAGCAAAATATGAATTTCCTTTAGAAGTCTATTAGTTGCAGCTCTACCAAAATCTTTGGGGGAAAAAATCCAAAATTACAGGAATTGAAATATTCATACATAATATTCAGTAATAACAAGTAAGGAGGGGTACGTAAACTCCAAGAAAGGTTAATATTTTTATGGCCAAAGAAGAGGCAGCCGAAGGGTTTGGGGGGAAAGGGGTCAAGGACTTCAGGTCACATTTTGACCTGCTTTACAACATGATGGCAGGACATGTAGATTTCATGGAATAGCCAGCTATCCAGTAGTGTGAAAACTGATCCCCAGCACCTGGCACATTAATAAAAATCCAGAGGAAGAATTCTGAACTTCTCAGAGAATGGAATAGAAAAGTGAGGAGGGGTGAGAAACAGGTCACTGTTTCTGCATTCTAAGGATTTGGAAGCGGAAGCAACATTTATCCTAAAATCTTTTAGTGGATTGAACAAAATATTATTCTATTACAATGTGGTGTTTATTATACATTTTTCATCATGCTGGCTTTCTCAACCTTGTGGTGGCTGCAGAATAGAAAAGTAAAAAATTATTTCATGTGGAAGAAAACTTCTGAGAAATTAAAGGGCAGATTTTGGCATAACCTAAAGCAGTTATCATTTTTTAAATCCTTGTTAATTTTGCCTTTGTGTACATCAAAGATTGATATTTCTTTTTATCTCTGTACTGTGAGCAAGTACTTCAAAGTTTTGCAGTTTTTCATTTGGGGCTGGTAATCATCCAAGACTTATTCTGTACAAAATAAACAAACAAAACATAAGCAGAAATTTTCATTCTTCTGCCCAGGAATGTTATTGTTATGTTTCCTCTGCAGAAAATGATATTCCAGGGTAGAAAATTATGGGGGGGGGGGTTGTGTGCAAAAAAACCCCAAGTAAAAACAAATAACTAAAAACTCACATCGTTTTTCTGGTACAGAAAAATCAAGAACTGTGAAGATTCTTGTTGTGGTGAATTCTCCTCGTTGTAGTTTTCCACAGTTAAGAAACCTCTTTTTTTATCAATCGATAGAATGTTTTCAGATATTCTTTGCATCCCTGTTAACAACTGTTTTATTCATATATTTGTTCTGGATAAATTCCTGGTTGATTTTGTCCTTTAGTAAGCAAATGTTCTAACATATCCATGACTCTATCTATTGTAGATGAGCCCTTGAGTGATCCTGAAAGGGTGGAATTGGAAGCTGGGAGGGAAAAATGGGTTACTCGTGAGCAAGAATCAGATGAAGAGCAACAAAGGAAAAGGATCCAGCAAATGCTTGAGGACTCCACTTATGAGGACTCTTTTGAGGGTTTCTCTGGGGATGATGGGTCTGTCAGTGGGGAGCCAATTATGGGAAGTGGGGCTGGGAATTCTGAGGTTGGTTCTGGTGGAATGGACTGGACTAGAGTGCAGGAGGTGTGTGATGGTTGTGCAGAAACAACAAGTAGTGATATGTTTGGGGGGCTTCCCAGGGATGAGAATTTGAGTTCTGAGGATCAGGCTTCATCCTGGAGGGAGTTAAGTCTTGACAGGAGAATGAGAGATTGGAGAGGGAGGCAAGGAGCCACACCTGTGACTGCCATGGCAGCTGAAAGCACTAACGAGAGGGTGTTGGCTAGTTCCAGCTCTGATGAAGATTTGTGAATATAAAAAGGGGCTTGAAATCTGGGATTCTTTGCAGTTGGCAAAGTGTTGCTGGGTGGCTGTGTCTTGCTTTGTATGCTGTGCTTCCTGGTTTCTATGGACTCTCTTTTGGACCTGCTTTTGACAACGTGTTTGCTGCTTTCCTGTTCTTCGACCTCGGACTTCGCTGGCCTGCTTTTGATGTGTTTGCTGCTTTCCTGTTCTTCGACTTCAGACTTCGCTTATGCTTCTTTGCTCTTCGTTTTTCCTTTGTTGCATGCATTTTTGGGGAATAATCCAGGTTTTCTGGAGATTTAATCCAGATTATATATGTTTTATGTGTTTTTGACCGGTTTGGTCTTTTTAATGTTATTTTGCTCATTTAACACTGCACCATAAGTGTTTTTGGGACAATTCTTTATTTTTGAAATAAACTCTACTTGTTTACTATCTGGTCTGACCCTTTAAGGCTTTCTGTGTTGTGACACTATCATACTCACTTGAGTATTAGACCAAACTACAAATTAATTATAATAGGTTCTGACAGACACTTTCTGAAAGTATTTTTTCCCCAAATTTAAGAATCATCCAGAAGAAATAATCAATATTGTGACAATTTTTAATTACAGCACTTGTTCACCATATCCCATACAAGCTAAAATAAAAGCTCTTCTGCAGAGCAAAAAAAGCACACACACCCTCCCCCCATTGCAACAAAATATTGAAGTGCTCTATTGAGGTGGAGACCTCATTAATTATTAGATTTACAAAAAAAAAGAAGGCAGAGGGAAAAGAGGGCCCTAGCTAATGCCATGATGCACCATCTTGAGACTTAAGATCTTTTTAATGTATTCACCAGTGAGGCAGCTGAAAAGGGAAGAGAGAGCTGAATGGATCCATTAATTTAATTGAAGCAAGCCCTGACAACACATAAAACATCTCAGAGCCTGCTTCTCTTCAACCCACATCATCTCTATAGTAAACAGTCAATGATCCATGCACACAGACACAAACACACACATACACACTCATAGAACGAAAGATATATGTAGAATGTGGAGTCTTCAAGGCCAGAAAATATCAATAGACTTTATCTTCACACTGTATTACATAAGTAATCTTCATCTCTATTGTAACTGTTCTACTGTACAACAGGACAGTAAAGGGTTGAGCTCCAAGTACTTCAGCCACTCTCCTAAGAAAAAATACAGGTGGCACATTTTTGCATGTTTTAATGAAAAGTCACCAGGCAATGGTCCTCATCTGGTCCTTCAATAAAGTTATATGCACTTTGTTGAGCCTTCCTCCATCTGTAGGTTTTAAACAATTTAAAACTTACATCACTTGTTTTTTTCAAGAAAAGACAGTTTTGAGTTGATCATTTATAGAAAAATTATTGGAAGATTTGAATAAGACAAAAGCTGATTTTTGTACTAGATCAGTGGAAGTGCTCATAGCTACATATTTAGTCATATGAAATTGTGATTAACAAAAATAAGGTTTTTTTCTTTAAAAAGGAATCTATGAGCATGTATATTTTAGTGGGTTCCTCAGCAGGCAGTAAATACTAGTTGAACCTCCTACATTCCCAAAAGAATCAGATTGCAAGAGTTGCCAATGCCAGTTAGAAGACACCATTATCACCACCTGGACTGAAGTGAATACAGCTGACCCTCCATCTCCATGGAGTCTGTATCCACAGATTCAATCATCCATGACTTAAAATAATACTTTTTTAAAAAAAATAATCAAGAAACAAAGCTTGATTTTGCCATTTTATATAAGGGACACTTTTTACTATGACATTGTATATTATGGGATTTGAGCATCCACAAATGTTTGTATTTGCGGGAGAGATTCTGGAAAAAATTCCCACATAAGCATTAAATATTAATTATATATTAACAAATATCATACCCAAAACATCACATTACAAATATTTAGAAGCAGAACCTTTGTGAGTTTTCATGATGGTTGCATGTCTTTTGAAATGTGGTTAAGAAGGATAATTTACCCATTAATCCTCACCTATTCTGATTCAGTTCCCTGTGAAATACCTTGAAAGCAGCAAGTGAAGTCGCCATGCTCACCTCTTAGGCAGTAGTTTCCAGCTGGTTCTCCAGCTGTCTTGGACTTCAGCTCCCAGAAGCTCAGGTCAACTTGGTCAATAATCAGGAATTCTTGAAACTAAAGTCCAAAACATTTAGTTCTAATATTATTCTAGGCCTAATTCCTATAAGATAGCTTGGGGGGGGGGGTTGCACCCCCCTTCTTTTCTCTCTGAGCTTGTGATTGTTCCTCTTGACCTTGCTTTGTGTTCTTCCTGTCCATAATGTTTGTCCCTCTCAGCATCTCCTTCTCACTCACACTCATCTTCCGGAGTCTTCAGTAGGCCCATTCAATCCCTCTGTATGCTCATGCTTTTCCAGGAATTACTTGGTTCATCAGCACCTTGAGAAAAAAAAAGTTGTGAACTACAATATATACATGTAACTTAGGGCAGATCTGCATTAATTTGGTATGTTGTACACCAAATTGGCTCTGAGTATGGCCCATACAGGGGGTCCCCCAGCTTCTGTGGAACATGAGGGAGTTTCTACAAACTAGAAGTGCCTAACATTGTTTGGCACCACTATGTGTTCACCCTTTCTAATCCTCCACACCCCATGTCATGACAGCCTCTGACCATGACACAGGTCCTACCTGTTGACCACTGCATACAGTAATGTTGACCAGGGTGACAGGGTACCGGGGGAGGTGGAGAGGAGGAATCTCTCTCCTCAGGGCACCTAGTTACCCCATCTGACCTCCCTGCATGTGACTGCTGACAGGTAAGATTCATGACACAGCCAGATATCACTGTAACATGGAAATGCTGCCAAAACTTTCAGATATTGGCAAGTGTATGACTTCTATAATGAAGAGGAAGAGGAGTACTACTCCGTGTCCTTGGGTTGCGCGTGCATCATGGGATTACAATAGGCCAGTTGCAACTAGTTCTGTTTCACAGTTGGCCCAATTATTCCCACAGGCCCAAAGTTGGGGGAATAGTCTGAATTCTGGCTGGGCCTGAAATGTGGCCCCAAGGCAAAAATTTGCCCATGCCTGATGTAGAGACATATTCTGACAACATCTGGTACAATGTAATAATAACAAATTCAAAGTTCCTGGTTTCTGTTAACAAACTGGTGGCAAAAATTAAGATCTTTCTGAAATGTAAAGAGCTTGGAATAGTAATGTTTTCAACTACGATACCTGGGATCTCTACTATGAAGGCTGCTAAACACAGTCATCAACTATCCAAACTCTAAGAAGCTGTGCTTATTTTATATTGGCAGCTGTCTTGAGAACTTCTACAATATTGTGTTTATTATATGCTAAAGATTGTTTTGACATCTTTGGATTTAAGCGTCTTTTTTTTGCAAGATCCCAATACAATAAATAGTTGTTGGAGGTCAAGCTAAAGCAAAACAAGTACTCTCAGTCTGATAAGGAATAAGTTAGCAGTGAGGAGCCATATCCTAGTCTCTGACAATTTGGCTCTTGTTTCCCCTTTTCTTTCGATATGCCACAGTACCTAATATTAAGTCTGCATTGAATAACCTCATTGCATTGTACAGTCCTTATTGGGAGAAACCGAATCTCTTCTTACTCTCAGGAGTTTGCAAATAGGAATGGTTAGGATGAACCCTTTGTTTCCCAAGGCCATTTTCCCAAATGCATGAAATGGATGAACAGATGAGAGAGGTTTTCTTTTCCTCAACTCAGTAATTGTGTGTTCATCTTGCCCATCTCTCCCTTGACTCATTACAGAAGTCATACACTTGCCAATATTTGAAAGTTTTGTCAGCACTTCCATTATAACCTCTAATTTTCAGGAGTTTATAAGAGGCTTATGCATTTGGCTGGGACAGGAAGCAGATGGAAATCAGGTAGTTGTAACAGAGAATCCTGAATATGAATAGTGATTTGGTTTCGGTCAGGCCAAGTATTTGACAAGAAATACAAGTTAACAACAAGCAGAAATAAGGTAAACAGAAGAAAGCTATACATTCCAGCACTGCAAGGAACTAAGAAGTAACTATAAGAATGTTTCAGAATCTTGGTTTTAAAATATTGAAACTTCACTATGCCTATATATTGCATGAGTACCACACATCATGAACTGCTAACTATGTGACAATGTCCAGAAGCTGAAATGGGGAAGGGAGAGGTAGAAGTTTTGGGGGCCCAATTTTGATGCTTCTGGGCTTCTGATTCCTGGACAGTATGCCCAGAAATAAGTCACTTAGAAGTAGTAGTATTTGATTTGGAAGGAAATTTAGGAGAGGAGCCCAATCATGTGCCTCCCCTCTGTCTAGTGCAAGCTCTCACGGACCCTGCTGTTGTTTTTTTTTCCTAGATCTATGCAGTAGACAAATCTTGAAGATTTAAAAAGATGCTGGCAGGACATATAGCGATGTATTCTTCACTAGTTGTATTTCTGAAAGAAGCAGTGAGTAATTTTACCATTTTTTCTAGCTGTGAGAAAGCATAGTTTCCCAAACAGTTTGGGTCTGTAAAATTTGCAATCTTGCAAAACCTGAATTTTCTGCACAGAAAGTCTCATTTTCTGTAAAATGCTATTTTCTGCATAGAAGGTGTTGTACTTGGGTCTTATTATGAACAAAAACCCCACATGGCATAGAGTGAAGAAAAGAAAACATTTTCTGCCATGAATACTGTATTTCCTGTGCAGATAATATTTTTTAAAAACTGAACAATTATTTATTATTGATGGATTATTGTTGTTTGACCACATAGATTGCTTCTAATCTGGTCATACAATTATATAATTGTGTGTGTGCATGCACATGTAAAATGTATGTGTGTGCAGAAGAGACTTAAAAAGCCAAAAAACAAAAATTACAATACAACACATGTACAAAATCACACACACACATATACATATACACAAATATATACACACATATATATACACACAAAACACATATATTCAGACAGAGCCACAACAACGCCTGATGGGGCGGCTAGTGTGTGGGTGTGTGTGGGTGTGTGTGGGTGTGTACCTCCTGATAACTGTAAGAAGAAAAATAATTGCATGGACTCCTGCAAATACCATATGGAAAAAACTGTATGGAATCATGTGGCTAGAATGATTTTTTTATACCAGCTGGACCTTTGGTTATCTGAACTTTTCCTCCAGCTGAAGTAACAACGAAACAGTCTTTTGCTTTGAAATCCTCCATGTTTCCTGGAGATCTTTGCCAAATTGCTGGAAATACTTTTGTTACAATAGGAAACATGGTGTAGAGGCCTTCTACAAGTGAGAAAATTCTAAGTCGAATTTTACTTGATTATGTTTACACCAACTAAATAAAAACTATGGAACTAGCCTGGAGCCCCAGGTCTCGGCGGTGGCTGGGGGAGCTTTTGCACAGTTAAGACTCGTGCGCCAGTTGCGCCCATGCCTTGGGAAGTCTGATCTGGCTACGGTCATCCACGCTCTGGTCACATCCCGAATAGATTACTGCAACGCGCTCTACGTGGGGCTGCCTTTGAAGACAGTTCGGAAATTACAACTAGTCCAACGGGCGGCAGCCAGACTACTAACTGGAGCTACATACAGGGAGCATACCACCCCCCCTGTTGTGTCAGCTCCACTGGCTGCCGGTCCAATTCCGGGCTCAATTCAAAGTGCTGGTGTTGACCTTTAAAGCTCTATATGGTTCTGGCCCAGCTTACTTGTCCGAACGCATCTGCCACTACGTCCCACCTCGTACTTTAAGATCATCCGGGGAGGCCCTGCTCTCGCTCCCGCCGGCTTCCCAGGTGCGGCTGGTGGGGACGAGGGAGAGGGCCTGGCTCCCCGTCTGTGGAATGCGCTCCCTAGCGACATACAATCAATTCCATCCCTCCTGACATTCAGGAAAAAAGTGAAAGCCTGGATGTGGGACCAGGCGTTCGCATAGTAGCACAGGACAGCACTTTAGTAGTTTTAATGGAAAGTTGGTGAATAGGGCTCAATGCTTTTATGGATGGAACACTGTTTTTAACATAGGTGAATGCATAGGATGTGGGAATATAATTATATTTTAATGTATTTTAGTGTCAAATGCTGGAGGGTTTTATATTGTGTTTTATACTGCAATTGTGATGTAGGCATCAAATTATGCCTTTTGGAAGCCGCTCTGAGTCCCCCCTCGGGGGTTGAGAAGAGCGGGGTAAAATGCCATAAATAAATAGATAGATAGATAGATAGATAAATAACCACATATAAATAAAAGGCACAGCAGAGACACTGAAAGACTGAGATTAAAGGATTTTGAAAAATTTATTCTTAACATTCTTATAAATTTTTTTGTATACAGTAATGACGATCTCTTTTAAAAAGTATTGCACTTTTCTTGTGCTGCAGAATACAAAGAACCCATCATATTTTACAAGACACTATATTAAAACTACTGTTAGTCATCTCAGTCATTAGATAAATTTAACTTGGTTCGAAAGGATAGCTCTTTTTTTCTATTGGCCAATCAAGAATTGTCTAATAGTCTTCTTAAGACATCAAAAACAATTAGTCGATATGTGGCAGGTTTTCCAGTTCAGCAAAGTCTGCAAAGAAATCTATAGTATGGTAGTACATGTTTCTGAAATCAATAACAATTCGGTAAGAATGGACATTAGGTCAAGTTGACGAAGTTTTAAATTGGGCCAATATGAAAATATTTTTTATTTTAAAAAAGATATGCCGATAGCTACTGAAAGCACTATTTCTATTGTAAATTTTGTAAGTCATTTTGGATCACATGCTGGGAAACACATGAAGTAAAAATTAAATAAATAAACAAACATGAATTTTAACTATATCACCCATTTCTCTTGTAAAATAACAGTCCTGTAATTATAGTGCAAGAGAAAATGCATGACTTATATCTCATGTACCAAATTCCTAAATAGGGGAATTTCATACCTTAAAAATTACCTGAAGAGTTGATTTTGCATTTCTGAACAATATTTATGGACATTAGCCCTGTGATAGGAAAGATGCAGCCTTCACATTTTTCTGGACTGCAAATATCCGTTTGTCCACTCCCTGCTCTAGCCATTTCTCTCCCAATCTTTTTGTCTCCCTTCTATTGAACTCACTGTAGATGAAATGTGGGTGTTTATGTGAAAAAAATACATGTGCATTGCTCAGAACTCTGTTTCATTGGAGCAGAACTCCAGGAAAATATAAATTGTGTGTGCGGCCTGAGCACAACAGTAAATTGGCCATCATATACACCGACGCATGCACCACACACATCTTAATAGCATAAGTATGGCTGCTGCCAAACCTCTGAAAGGTTATAATGGTTTGAAATGTGCCTTTCGAGAACAATTGGTTGAATTCACTATTTATGGTATAAAGATCGGTGTTCTTATTGCAGTGGCCCATTAGCATTATGCCAGTTGATGACACATCCATCATACTCGTCGAATTATTCATGGCCTACTTTCATACAGTACTTCCCTCTTTTAGTCCTTTTCATATTGGTATGGGAATAGGTTGCTATGGAACCAGACTTTTTAAAAAAAGAACTCTGCTTATAGGTATGGTGTCAGACCTGGACACAATGTACTGCTTAATTGCACTGTACATTAAATATATATGTACTTTTGACATACCTGTTTCAGCAGGCCTTTGAATTTTGTTAATGTTGTTTTTAAATTGTTTTAAATTGTTTTAGATGTCGCTTGTTTTTGTAAGCCGCTCCGAGCCCCAGGGGAGTGGCAGCATATATAAATTTGAATAACAAATAAATAAATAAATAAATAATAAAATACCTATGGAAAGGTAAGGCAGTTGAAGGACAAAGGGGCTCCTCAATGTTTTCATTTTTAAACACCATACATTGATCTGTTTTGTTTTGGCAAGCTGCTTACACTAATTTTTCCCAATCTGTTTCTGAGGGTGAAGGCAGGAGAAAACTTATTATTTATTTGTTTGTTTGTTTATTTCGGGCTTTTATATCCCATCCTATCTCAACCTCTACATAGGGATTCAGGATGGCTAATACTTATACTTTTGAATGGTTTAGATATGCATTCAGTGGCTTAGAATGTATTCAAATTTTATTATTCTCACATTTCTCACATTGAGAAATATGATAATAATATATATAAATCCCATAGATTCAGTGGATTTGATCTAGTTGGGTCTATGACAGCATTCAGCTCATAGTAATATGCTCAAATCTGATATTAAATCTATTCAATAATGTATTCACTTTTCTTTAACATTTATTTATTTATGTCAGGAGCAAACCGAACAGTTGTATTGCATTAAAAACACAGACAGTTTAACAGTTGAATGAATTTAATAACGGTACCATGCAGGGTCAACTCTGGTTATATCTGGAGTATCCCCTGACTTTTCCTAAAGCAAGGTGAGGGCAGAAAACTCAAGATATTCATCCACATATGTCTTGGAGATAGCAAATAGTGGAATCAAGGTGCGTTCATGGTTTCTTTTGTATTAATGTAGATAATATCTTAATGAAAGCAGATTAAATGATGCTGCTGTGGCTTCATGTAGAGCTTGCATTAGAGAGTATTTATGGTTGAAGGCAACAGAGATTGTGAAGCATTTTGTGTAAGAAAAACATTTACAAACATAACTGAATTTCTGATTGTATCTGGAAACATGTAATCTATATTCAAACATATACAGATAGCCGATGAAGATCATTTATATAAACAAGGGGACATCTGTTGTTTTAAATGTTCATTCCTCTATACATGTTTGTTTCTTTGCGTACTTGGCATTTAAATTTAGCTTTTTTGAAAACTGCTTTCGTTTGATTTGATTGCTCAACAAAGACATGAATGAAACAGAGGGAAAAATGAACCACATGTCCTTGGGAGATCAGTGTTGTCTCAGAGGCTCTTCAACATCCCTGTCTTTTGGCATATTTCAATAAAACCATTTTAATAAAACCAACTTGATATGCACATGTCTAAAAACATGTTGCATTAAATGGTATGTAGAGTACTTCACCTTCATCAATCACTACACTGAGAATGAAAAGTCAAACGTATTTTGTTGATGAGCTACTAGGGGAGGGAAGCTCCATCTCTGCCCCATTCACTATAATTTATTTCCATCACAGTTGAAAGATTGTTTAGTTGGGCTCTGAAAGTAAGGGGCTCACCATGGCTAATCCTGAGTTATTGCCCCAATCTTTTTGCCTTTTCCTGAACATCACATCAGACTTCCCCAAACTTTGAATCAACTTCAGGTTTGTTTATGTCTTTCAGACGGAATCCTCATCTTTCTTGCAATATTTAGCACATGGATTTTGTCAGCTTAAGCTGCTGACATGACCCCCATTGCCGGGGAATCCATCACTAAAGAAGAGGAAATGGTGTCAGCCCCCAGTGTTCTCACCTGAAGCAGACAAGAGAGCTCATTCTTAACAAATGCAGTTTTATTGCTCTGTGGTGGAAAGAAACACATAAAGGTGGAAATCTTTTAAAAGTGGCTAATATTTGTTCATCTCAACAGACTGAACTCTTGGATTCTATTGCATAATTGGCCTGGCCACTGAGGCCCCTTTTCACATTCAGAAAAGCATGCTTCTGTTTGGACCATGTATAATGTCAGCTCTTTCCTGTGCTATTTTGTTGGCAAAGATCACAGAAGAAAAAGGTGTGGAATATAGGTTATATTTAAAGCCACATGGTAATGGGCATATTTGCATGCTTTTGCCTGTTTGATATTTATAGTATAGTATGATATTTGATATTTATATGACGTGTGATATTTATATTCACATGTGTTTTGAAAACTATAAAAGAGCTTGGCTTTTAAAGCCTTACTTATTTAATTTGGTGAATTTGGGTTTACCAGGTTGCCCCAGTCATGTCTGAGATCTAAGGTTCAAGTTTTGAACATTTTGGAAATGCTTATGGAATTACTCAGCTTTTCTGCCTGCACCTACTGGACCCACCACTCCATGGAAATCTCTTGGTTTTTTTCAGAAACCAAAACTAATGGACTACAATAAAAAGACCAAAAAAATCCTATACATAACATATTAATCTATACATGACATACAGGAGGACAAAGGCCAAGATTACTTCATCCATACATTTATGCTTTCTTTTTTTATTAGAGCATTACATATTGCCTCTCAGCCCAAAAGAGATGTAGACGTAGGTAATAGGCATGGGAAGATTCAGTTGGAATCTTCGTAATTCAGAATAAATTCGGATCAAATGCCTTTTTGAAGCAATTTCAAAGTGATTTGGGAACTCAGAAGTATCCTTGCCATTTCGAAGCTTTATCCGCCATTTCTCTTACAAATCAATAAGTGAGTCGGAAATTATTCAGCTTTTCAAACCAGTGTGGATGGATTCCCTTCATTTCCTTTCCCTCCCGCGTCAGTCCCGGGTGAGAGCCCTGTTTAACCCAGATTGGATGGCTTTCTTCAGTTTCCTTTCTCTCCCATGTCAGTCCCGTGCAAGAGCCACTGTTTAACCCAGTTTGGATGGCTTTTCTTCGGTTTCCTTTCTCTCCCATGTCAGTCCCGGGCGAGCAAAGCAGTTTAACCCAATGTGGATGGATTTCTTCCCTTTGCTTCCTCCCCCCCCCTTTCTGGAATAAAACAACTACTTTCAAAGTAATGACACCCAATGAAAGAGGAAATAACACTTCGAAACCATTAACAAAAGATTCGGAAGTCTTTTAAATTTTGAAAAGTTTTGAACTCTTTTTTTCCTGTGAAAATTGGAATTGACTTTAGATCCAAACCACAGGTGCCCCCTACATCCGAAAGGAGTTTTGAACATTTTTTTGGGATCAAACAAGCCTAGTAGATAAAGAGTATTTAAAACATTAAAACAAATATGTATTACAGATAATAAAGCTTTATTTAAAAATAGACCATAGCTGTCTGGCTGAGATCTTACATTTGTATCTGTGGTGCGTGTGAAGTGAAAGAACTAGTCCAATTTAAATGGAATAATAATTAATTCCCACTGTTATTTTAACGCACCCTTTCTAAAACATATGAAAAATGGTGCGGAGGGGGGTACTTGAGGATAAACTGGATTTCATTCTGCAAGGTTCTAGCCAACTGTTGCTCTTTATTCAAGTGATCTGTTAACTTAAGAAAAAAATATTTTATTGCATAACCTATGCTGGAATTGTGTAGCATAAATTTCTATGTGTGGTATTACATGTTGATATTGCTATGTGACACTTCAGTTGAATGGCTCTGTTGCACAAATGAATGTACGATTGACTGTGAAACTAAATATGTATGCATATCTCCATGTGCAGAGATATTCATCCACAGACAAATGGAAGTGTATTGTGTGTAGTACACAATGGCACCCATGTACAATTCCACTTCTGCACCATTGAGCTAAATGCAGATGCTCTGCATGGGACAAAAATATTCACTTACATCAGTAGGATGAAGTATACATTCATAAGATGAATGTGGTTTGTAAGAACATTCCAGCCATTGTTGCAATGGTCATTTGAACAAATTAAGCCATTTAAGAAATATTTCATACTTTTCCCACCAGATGATTGTGTCTCAAAATCTGAAGAAGCAGAATACTGTTTGGAACTTGTGAAAGAGACATTCAACTGATCTGAAAACATCTTTTCACACAGTACATAAACAGTTTATGGGATTCAATACAACATGAAAGGGATGGGTGGCAGTGGCAGAAGGTAGATTTTGGCCTTTTATACACACACACACACACACACACACACACACGAGAAATTAAGAAGGGAAGTTGGGGCAGGGGCTTTGAAGTGGATCTGTTGGGAACAAAAGTTGTGGGGATCACATTTTTGGCACTTCTGCAATAGGCTTGAACTCCTTAAAAGCTACCATAGAGGAAAGATGCAGCAAAAGATAAATAGAACCTTTAACTTCCGAGCAGAGACATAGGTGAGATTTCCAACTTAAGGAATATTAAGTGGGGAAGGATGGTTATCTCATTACTAGTCTGTCAATGAAAACTGAATGTTACACAAAATAGATTTCCTACAATTGGAATCTCTCTAGATGACCATTGTCTTTGGTCCCAGTCACATAGCAGTGGTCAGAAATTGTCAGAAATTATGGAGAAAAACTGCTGGAGAAAAAATTAGAAGGATGCACTAGATATATTCTCAGCATGGTCTAACATGCTCTTTTTAGGGCCTCGTATTGAGAAATCTCTTTCTTCCACAAGGGATGACAGGATGCTCATTTCACTAGATGGTTTAGGATAGGTTATTTACATTGTTAAAATGAGTATATTCAACAAGGTGCTTGTTCTATACAAGGGGTATACAATGGAGAAAGGAATGCCATGGGGTTGGACTGGATGGCCATTATGGTATCTTACAACTCTATGGACTTCATCAGATAGGCAGGGGGAAAGCAGAGGGAACTGTCTTATTTTGTTCCTTACTGCCTTGCCCCATCTTCTTGTATGGCTGGACATCCCATGTCATTTCCTGTCATTGTTCGTGGTGTCCGTGCTTCCTCGCTGTTTTCTGCAGCTAGGAGTCAGATATCAGATGACCCCTGAAAATTGAGTATTCTCTCCATTCTAACACACTGGCAACACGGATTACCACAGGCAACTACCGGAAGTGGCCATGCATCATGGCATGGCTTTCACGGGGCTCTGTTTTGCCAGCACCTGAAAATTGAGAGAAAATGCAAAGACTGTGTTTGATGAGGTCATAAGATTCTATGATTCTGAGATTTTTAAAATTATCCATATTTCACTTTGTTATATCCTTCACTTTCCTCAATAAATCTGTAGTTGGTTTATTTTATCTGCGCTATCATTGAATGTGTATGTGTGCATGTACTTTCAACTGACTTGTAGACTTATGGTGATACCATGTATTTCATAGTACTTTCATAGGCCAAGAATATTCAAAGGTGATTTGCCAGTTCCTTATGCTGAAATATAGCCTGAGGGGGTAGTCTACTGCTGTGCACTTTTGCAATTAAAGTGGAGAAATCCTAATTACTATTTGCTTGATCACTTTCAGTTTGTTTTTCTCTATTTGACATCCCCTTGTCAAAATGATGTAGCTCATAGTTATAATGCATCTTTGGGCACAGGCATGACAAGCATTAATTAATTGTAGACCTGATTCCTTCAGCTGCTACATTTAAGCTGTGACTCATGAACAGTAGGCTTGTGTTTTTATTGTTGTCAGGAAGACACAACAATTCAGCAATATTCTAATAACACGAGCTTGTCCACATTTTATCATCACTATCATCATCATCATCATCATCTTTATTTATATCCCACCTTACTCTCCATGGGGACTCAAGGTAGCTAACATCTATCCATACTAAACATTTTAAAAAGAACAATACAAAAGTTAAAAAAACAATTAAATAATTACAGTGTGATAAAAACAGAATTAAAATAAATAAATACATTAAAATGGCTTTTAAAACTCATATCCTCCCCAATCCCACCTATCCTCCCCAGAGCCTCACCTTCACTTTGCCTACAAGCCTGTTGGCAAAGGAAGGTCTTGACCTGCTTGCGGAAAGCCAGCAGGGATGGGCCATTCTGGCTTCTCTTGGGATAGTGTTCTACAGCCTGGGAGCAGCCATCGAATGGCCCTCTCCCATGTTCCCACCAAGCGTGCTTGAATACGTGGTGGTACTGAGAAAAGGCCCTCCCAAGTAGATCGTAGATGTCACATTTGTGTTTTCTATGACTGCAAATAGAAATAAGGATTATTTTCATCTTTACCTGAGCTCAACTCAGATTGCCCAAGGAAATTCTCTAGAGTTCCATTCTCCACCCTGTAACTTGGGTTTCTTTCTTAAGAAGAGAGAAGAAATGTAAGAACTCTCTTCCCAGCAAAATTAGGTCAACCTCTTTCCTCCTTTCCTTTAGGAGCAAATTGAAGACGTGGCTATGGGACCAGGCATTTGATTAAATATTGGGTAGCAGGCAGACAACAAAATGATGACAGTGTTATGAAAACGGACTGTGGACTGGCTTCAGAAAAACTTGTGATTACAGAACTCGGACTATGTGTTTTTTAAACTAATTGCATTTTTACTGGTTTTTAATCGGTTTAATGTATTATTTATGGTATAATTGTTGTTTTATTATTGTACAGTATATGTGGCATTAAATTGCTGCCTTTTGTTAGCTGCCCTGAGTCCCCCTTCAGGGGTAGAGAAGGGCGGGTTATAAATAATGGAAATAAATAAATAAGAAACTGACAGATCTAGATAACTGAAGATTGCCTATTTTGTATAAAACAGCTATCTAGTGTCTCAGATGGAGGCTTTTCATACTAAATGCTAACTAACCCTTTTACCTGAAGATGCCAAGGCCTGAACCTAAAATGGTCAATTATAATAATAACGCTTTTTGCTGTGCTATCTCAGAAAGTTATTTCCTGTTCATCAACAAGAAAATGTGAATTTCCAGTCTATCACTTCTCTTTGCTTTGCACTGTATAACAGCTGTTCTTCCAGAAAACTAACTTCTAGATTCCAGTTTTCTATACTCCTGGGTGGTACTCATATAGGATAGACCTTCCAGACAAAAATTTCCAGCTCCAAAGTGAATCAACAAATACAACACAACACGAAAATGGAGACAGGCTGGACTTGCTGAGAGCTCTCGGAAACCACCCAGGATTGGGCGATCGGAGGAGTGGAAAGCTTCTCCTCTCCACACGGATTGAGTGAGGGAGAGCGCAAAGCCAACAAGCCCCCTCCAGTGACCACAAAGCCTTTCTTTCCCTCAAGGAAGGGGAGGTGAGAGGGCCCAGAGAAGTTTGGCCATGGCGAGCGGATCGCATCCCAGAGAAGCGGAGGACACTATGCACTTACTGCCTGCACACCCATTTTAAATAGAAGAAAAAAAGTAAACATATGAAATGCTGAGAAGGGAACCGGCAACAAGGAGTAAGTCTTCTCCTGATAAATAAGTTCACACTCTTGGCTAAATGAGTCCTTTCTTTTTAAGAAATCCCTCTCCTGGAAGGGAAGGGAGAAAGAGAAAAAGATAAATAAATAAATAAGTAACAATTGTGGATGTTAAACTTAATGAAATGGATGAGCTTCCAGAACCAAATGAACTATACATCTAGATGCAGAAACCAATGAACTGAAGAACTAATTAATGAATGAATTTTCACTGAATTGTGGATGTATTAAACAAATGGAAAGAATTTGAATCTGAAGAAAGTGAAGGGAAACCAAAATGAACTAAACCAGCTATAAAAAGTCTAAAGAATGAATTATCACTGACCTCCAAACCTTTTTGTGGATGTAATAAACAAATCCCAACACGGAAAGGAAGAGTAAATGGGAAGGAGATGGAACCGGAAAAGACCAGACTAAACCAAAAAAATGGGACACTAATCATAGAAAAGCAAATAAAGATAGAACAGCCCATCCAGAAAGTGGAAGTTACAAAGAAGACAATTTTTAAGGACGTACTGGGAGTCCGGAAGAAACAAATAATTATAGAGAAAGGCTTGGAAGAAGAAGGAGACTCTATGAAGCTGAGCCATTGAAGAGAAAGAGGTTATACGGGACATTGGAGTCAACAGGAGTGTGAGAGGAAAAGAAAGATACAGATGGAACCAACAGGAGCCCAGAGAGATCTAAAGGAGCTAAGGATGACATGGGACAGTAACGGGGACATTGGGGGTAACTAAAAAAAGAGTAAAAAGACTAAGTTAAATTATTAATTTTATTTTACCCCATTAATTCTTTTTTTGGATAGAATGGCTAAACAAAAATATAAATCAGAGAAAGAACTGAAGGAATTTAAAGATCTGACAGGCAATGCACCATCAATAGAAGAGGCTACTATAAAGGATGTCTTATGAGAAATACAAAAAAAATCTGGGAAACAAGATGATTTACAAAAAGAACTCCTGACAAGGGCAATAAAACAGTAGGAAGAAGTACAAGAGATTAAAAGAGATCTGATAAAGGAAATGGGGACTATAAAAAGTGAGGTGATTAATGCATAGCAAGATATAAAAGAGTTAAAAGAGGAGACTGCAAAATTGATAAAAGACTAAACCAAAACCCAAAAAAGAATGGAAAATTTGGATAATACAAATATAAAGCTTGAGAAAGCACAAGAAAATTTAAAGCTAAATGAATAGATTATCAACTGAGATTTTGGAATTTAATGGAGGAACCCAGAGAAAATACTAGGGATATAATGATTAAATTAATTGCAAATGTGTTAGAAGTTTCTGATCAAAAAGCAGATGGAGAGATGGACAGGGTTCGCAGGGTCCCAACTAATTATGCTAAAATAAATAACCTTCCAAGAGCTATAATTGTGGATTTTGTCTGGAAGAGGACACTGGATGAGGTTTTGAAAAAAAGTATCCCCAAACCTATGCTTTTCAAAGAAACTAAGATAAAAATACTAAAAGAATATCTCCTAACTATACTCAACAGATGTTGTAAATACTTCTTTCTCACAGATGAATTAAAAAATTAAATATAAGATTTAGAGGGGACAGATATGAGGGGATTATGACAACATATAAAGGAGAAAAATATTGGCTGACATCTGAAGATAAGACCAAGGAATTTTACAAAAAGTTAGAAAAAGACAAAAAATCAACACTTCTCAACAACAGCCTAAGAATAGGAAGAAATCTAAAAAAGAAAAATTGAATCAACCGGAAACCCTGGAAGCGACCACTGCCCTGCTCTCAACAAAAGAAGATGAGATAGATGAAGCTGACAAAGATGACCCAGAAGAAGAAAAAAATGTTGGCTGAATTCATAAAATGAACAAAAAATTATTTTAATATGATTAGTAGATATATTAATTTCCCTACAAATTCTAGAAAGGTATATGTTAAAAATGTTGGATTCAAAGATCTCTGTTTTTTTAAATAATGTTAATACTGAGAAATTATTTATTGATTTTGGTTTAATAGTTAGAATTTTATTTATGAAATTATAGAAATGAGGAATAAATTCATTAAAAGTGTTAAAGGTTGCAGAAGATATGAGAAATAAAGGATATGGATGTATAAAGTTTCTGGTGGAGACAAAGTAAAGTTAAAGATATGAATAAGATAAATTAGAGGGTTCTAGAAGACTATATGAAGAACATTAATTAAATAAATAGTTATTGTAAAGATAACATAAATAGGAATATAAAATAAGAAAAAAGTTGTTTAAGATTTAAGAGTGAGAATGGAAGGCACAGTGTAAATGTGATGTGTTTTTGTCTGTAGTATTAGTGTGAAGTTAAGCTGTGTTGTAGTATGTCATTGTGTTATTTGTTTTTACCTGTTGTTTTTTTTATTATAATCTATGTCACAAAAACCTTTAATAAACATTGTCAAAAAAACAAAAACCCCAAATACAACACAACACATTCAATACTTCTCAAAGAAAACAAAGTAGTCAGAACTGGAGTGTAATTCTTTTCTTTTCTTTTCTTTTTGTAAAATAATGTTTATTAGATTTCACAATATTTAAAAACAAACAAATAACATATACCTGACAAAACTACTTACTAATAACTAAACATAAACCACAGACAGATTACTTACAACACTAGACATTGACAGAGTACTTCCAGTCTTTCAACTTGCCACCCATAACATCATAGATGATGTTATCTACTAAACTTCTATTTATGTATAGCATTAATAACCGGTGTGCTAAGATTGGCATCCTTGTTTCTTCTAATAATTTTTAAGATATTTACAATTCGATTTCAGACCACCCTTCAAAGTTGTTTTGTTTTAGGAATCCCACCACCTTTGACCAGTCCGTCTTATTACTACCGTGTTTCCCCGAAAGTAAGACAGCGTCTTACTTTCTTTTCCCCCCGAAAAGTCCCCCTACGTCATACTTTCGGGGTACGTCTTATATAAACTAAGACGTACCTTATCGCTACGCCCACGCCGCCGCCGCCGCCATCACGCCGCCGCGGCACACCTCCGCAGCGCAGCTTTCTGGACAAAGAGAGGGGGAAGAAAGCCAGAAGCATGGCAAAGCGACGATGCGTCAGAGTGACGCATCGTCGCTTGCCCCGCCCCTGGCTCTCGTCTCCCTCCCTTTCTTGGAGAAAGGAAAGGAGGGGGAAGAGAGCCGGGGGCGGGGCAAAGCGACGACGCGTCAGAGTGACGCGTCATCGCTCTGCCCCGCCCCTGGCTCTCTTCTCCCTCCCTTTCTTGGAGAAAGGAAAGGAGGGGGAAGAGAGCCGGGCGGGGCAAGCGACGACGCGTCAGAGTGACGCGTCATCGCTCTGCCCCGCCCCTGGCTCTCTTCTCCCTCCCTTCTTGGAGAAAGGAAAGGAGGGGGGAGAGAGCCAGGGGCGGGGCAAAGCGACGACGTGTCAGAGTGACGCGTCATCGCTCTGCCCCGCCCCTGGCTCTCTCTCCCTCCCTTTCTTGGAGAAAGGAAAGGAGGGGGAAGAGAGCCGGGCGGGCAGCGACGACGCGTCAGAGTGACGCGTCATCGCTCTGCCCCGCCCCGGGCTCTCCTCTCCCGCCCTTTCTTGGAGAAAGGAAAGGAGGGGGAAGAGAGCTGGGGGCGGGGCAAAGCAACGACGCGTCAGAGTGACGCGTCATCGCTCTGCCCCGCCCCTGGCTCTCTACCCCCTCCCTTGGAGGCCTGGCAGAAAGGAGGTGTGCCACGGAGGTGTGCCGATGGGCCGGTTGCGGCGGCGGCGGCGGCGGCGTGGGCGTGGCGACGAGGTACGGCTTACATTCGGGGTACGGCTTACATTAGCCGACCCTCTGACACCCCGACACGTCTTACAATCGGGGGTGTCATACTTTCGGGGAAACACTTTTCGGTATTGTTCACTTGGTTCACTGATTGTGTAAGAGAGTCCATCTTCATAATCTCGAAGAGCTTGGAGGCCCAATCTTCGGTGTTTGGAATGGTGTTTTCTTTCCATTTCTTGTCCAGGGACATTCTGGCTGCTGTGACGCAGTAAACAAAAATCTTTTCAGTATTCATGTCTAAATTACTGTCTAACAGGCCCAGAAGGAAGAACTCTGGTTTTAATTGTAAGTCTAGATCTAGCATATTTTTCATTATAATATACACATTTTCCCAAAATTTATGGACCTTTTGACATTTCCACCAGAGATGGAAGAAACTTCCCGGTACTGCTTTGCATTTCCAGCATCTCTGGTCATAATTCTTATTGTATTTGGCAATCTTTAAGGGCGTCAGGTACCATCTGTGGAATATTTTTATATTATTTTCTTTGAGTTCATAGGCATAAGTATACCTCCAATGGATCTTCCACATTCTTTCCCATCGAATTAAGGGGACCTCATGACCAAAATTTTGCGCCCATCTAATCATGCAATTTTTGATTAATTCCTGCTCTGTTTTTATTTCAAGGAGTTTCTCATAAATTATGGAAACTCTCTTGTCTTTTTTTCCCTATTATTTTGTCCCAAAATTGCTGTTTGTTTCCAAATCCTATAATTTGGTCTTTACTAAAGATATCTCTAATCTGAAAGTAATGCATCCAATTTATAGACTCATCAAGTTCCCTTAATTCTGAGAGATCTTTCAACTGCCATTCGTTGTTACAATTTTTAAGTATGTCTTTATACCTGAGCCAGTTGGACTTTCCATACTGCCTTCTAAAAAAGGCTTCTTGTGGAGAAATCCATAGTGGGGTCTTTTCAACCAAGATATATTTATACTTAAGCCAAACTCTTAATAGTGAACTTCTAACACAGTGGTTCCTAAAGTTCTTCTCGATCTTAGTTCTGTCATAGTACAGATAGCCATGCCACCCAACTCTAAGGTCGTGGCCCTCGATTGATAGAAGGTTTCATTGGCAAGGGTGGCCCATTTGCACGTCCACTCCAGTGCACAAGCCTCATAATATGTCTGGAGATCGGGAACTCCCAGCCCACCTCTGTTTCTGATGTCTATCATATTTAACCATTTAATCCTCGGTTTCCTCCCCCTCCATATAAATTTTGTTAGGTCTCTATTCCAGGTTGTGAAAAACTTATTGCTGGTAAGGATAGGTAAATTTTGAAAGAGGAAGAGCATCTTAGGGAGGATATTCATTTTTATTAATGAAATCCTGCCCAACATTGATAAGTTTAGGTGTTGCCACTTTTCCAGGTTCTTCTTTATTTCCTTCCATGCCGTATCGTAATTGTTTTTTTACTAAATTTATATTTTTTGGGGTTAGCATGATGCCCAGGTATTTAACTTTGTTTGTAATTTCTATACCTGTTGTTCTCTGAATTTCTTCATTTTCTTTCTTTGTTACATTTTTTACCAACATCTTGGTTTTATTTTTGTTTATCTTTAAACCCATCACCTCTCCAAACATTTCAATTTTACTTATCCACTTCGTGATATTTTCTCGCGGGTTGTCGACTACGCAGACCAAGTCGTCCGCGAAAGCCCTGATTTTTAGAGTTTCTTTCTTGATCGTTAGACCCTTTAGACCTTTGTCTTCCCTTATCTCATTTAGAAGTAATTCCAGGGTTAAGATAAATAGTAAGGGAGAAAGGGGGCACCCTTGTCTGGTGCTCTTTCTAATTGGGAAGGTCTTCGTTTCCTCTCCGTTTATAAATATTTTGGCATGTTGCCTGGTGTAAATAGCCTGGACTGCATTGCAGAAACCTTCTCCCATATCTAGTTCTTTGTTTAGCAAGGTTATAAAGTCCCAGTTGACCCGGTCGAACGCCTTTTCCGCATCCAAAAAAAAGGAAAGCGGCCTTGTTACTGATTTTTTGCCCATAATATTCAATCGCGTCAATTAGGATTCTTACATTCTCCTTGCCCTGTCTTCCTGGGAGAAAATCTGTTTGTTCGGGCCTTATCCACTCCTTCAAGAATGTTTTGAGTCTATCGGCCACAATACTCGCAAAGAGTTTGTAATCTATGTTTAGGAGGGAGATTGGGCGATAGTTTTTCATATCTGTACTAACGTATCCGGGTTTGGGGATTATTGTAATTGTTGCTTCCCTCCATGATTCAGGTATTATTGCCTCCTCCATTGCCTCATTCATGATTTTACATAGGTGGGGTGAAAGTTCCTCAGCGAAGCATTTATAATATTTAGCCGTTAGCCCGTCCGGGCCAGGGGCTTTATTTTTTTTCAGTTTCCTTATTGCATTAATAATTTCTGATGTTGTGATTGGCTTATTTAATTTTTCTCTGTGATCATCTGTGATTTTGTCTAGTTTTCTATTGCTGATATATTTTTGAACTAGGTCTTTTCTGATATTATCTGAGGAATACAATTTACTATAAAATTTTTGAAATTGGTTTCTAATTTGGGTATCATCGTTATAAATCTTGCTGTCCTGAATGATCTGTGTGATTTGTGTGTCTTTCCCCCCCCCGTATTTTGGCCATTAGCCACCTCCCTGGCTTATTGCCATTTTGAAAATGTTTCTGTTTCAGAAATAACAGATTTTTTAAAATCTTATCTAGGTCAAAGATTTCTTTCTGCTTTAGAAGGGATTTTAGCTGTAATTTGGTGGCTGCATCATTCGGTCTTTGCTTTAAGCTATCTTCTGTCTTTTTGATCTTGTTTAGTAACTCCTTCTCAGCCTTGTATCTATTTCTATTTCTAATTATATTATTTCGAATGAAGTGGCCTCTGATAACGGCTTTCCCTGCATCCCAGACCACCCTATCTTCCGTACCTTTATTTAGGTTTAGTATAAAGTATTCCTCTAGGGTTTTTTTATACCTTTGTACTTGTTCCTCACTATTCAGTAAGTCCTCATTCAATCTCCACCTCTTCTGTTGTTTGTTCTTCCCTATTTTAAATTCAAGAAAGCAATGGTCAGAAAACAATTTCGGGTTAATACAAATCTTCCTGATTTTAGTCATGATGTTTTTTGTCACCCATACCATGTCAATCCTGGACCACGAACAGAGTCTGCCCGAATAATAAGTATAGTCTCTCCCTCCCGGGTTATGCTCCCTCCAGGCATCCAGTACTTCAAGGTCTGCAAGTATTTCTTTGGCCTCTTTGGGTAATTGTCCCACATTTTTCCTTTTACCTTTACATTTCCCATTACATCTATCCAATTCGTTCTCTATCACCCCATTATAATCCCCCAAGATAATTAGATCATCGAATCTTTGTCTTGTAATGGTTTTTTCAGATTCCTGAAAAATTTAAATTTTGACCCATTTGGCACATATATGTTACAGAGGAGAATTTGTTTAGCATTCCAACTTATCTTAACTCCAATTACTCTACCATCATTATCTTTGAAGGCCATGACCGGATTTAGAGAATCTTTGACATAGATTGCCACCCCTCTTTTTTTCTTGTGAAATGAAGAGAGAAACACCTCCCCCAATCTGTCTTGTTTCAGATATTCTATATCGCTAACTTTAACGTGTGTTTCCTGTAGGGCCACCACCTCCGCTTTTTTACTATATAATTGATTAAAGACCCTCTTTCTTTTGTTAGGGCTGTTTAAACCATTCACATTGTTTGAGACAACCTTAATTTCCATTGTAAAATTTTCTTAACTCTCTTTCTTTCCTCGCTCTGGTCTGCATCGTCCATTCCATCTGCTTGGACTGGTCCCGTCTATCATCTTTTTTTTGTTGGATTTCTCCTTCTTCTCCCTCTTCACATTCGTCTTCTTCTTGGTCCGGCAGATCGTCCTCCCCTTTGTTGTCATTCCTCTCCTTCCCGTTGTTTCTCCCCTCCGTACGGTCTTGTTTGTATTTGCCTTTGTGTAGGTCTTTTAAGAGAGCCTTTGCTTTTTCTTCGCATGTTATCCATTGCCTTTTCCCATCTAGTGTCAGCATCAGTCCTTCCTTTTTCTCCCATCGAAATTTGATGTTAAGTCTTTTGAGTTCGTCGGTTAAGGGATAATATTTCTTTCTTTTAGTCAGGATAGATGCAGGAATTTCTTTCAAGATTATGATTTTGCGCTTGTTGTAAAAGATTGGGCTTCTAGCGTTCTCCCTCAAGACGTCATCTCTGATTTTTTTTCTGTTAAAAAGCACCAGGACGTCCCGGATGGAATTATTCTTCCTCGAGAAATTGGTGGAAATTCTAAATATTCGGTCCATCTCTCTATCCGCGTCTTCCGCTGCTATTTGCAGCAGCTTGGCCACTATCTCCATCATAATACCTCTGAGGTCTTCTTGGTCTTCCTCCTCCACGTTCCTGAAGCGCAACTGAAATTCCTTTTCTTTCAGGTCCAATAGCTCCTGCTGCTCTTCCAATTTTTTATTTAATGCTTCGAGGTTATTGATCTTTTTCTTGAGGGTTGTTTCCAGTTGGTCACGTTTTGCTTCTAGCTTCGCCTCTTTCAGCTGGATTGTTTTTAAATCCTCTTGCATTGAGTCCATCTTTTTTTCAATAATGGCAATATTACCTCTTAGGTCTTTTTAAAAGTCTGCCATTCCCTCTATGATGAGCTTTTCTTGGTCTCTTAGCAGCTTCTTTTGTTCTTCCTGCCTATTTGCTGCTTCATCCTGTTTATTAGATAGCCTCTGCATCTCCGCAAAGAGATCTTCGAGTGTTAGCTCCTTTTGTTGGGAGTCCTTTCTCCCTGGAATCTTTTTGGCAGACATCGTGTCCTTTGAAATTTCCCTCCCTTTCTGGAATGACATCTTTCTGGGCACAGTTTAATTTTATTGGAGCTTGGACTCAGTTTGAATTTTTCCGCTAGTTTAGATGCAAGGATCATTGGAAGATCGTTGAAAGAGTCTTAATTGTTATAAGTATTGTAGTTGGCTGTTTAGTTTATTTTCCAACCCTCAATCTCAAAGGGGTCTCTCACTGTAATTAATGGGTTCTCTGATTTGGCTTTAATTTTAGGGTCTGCCTCTTAAACCTCTCTTAAACCTCTCTGCACTTTTCCTGGGAGGTTGTGTTGGGGAGCTGTTCTTTTGTTGTCTTTCTTGGGGGCACTTCTGCCTTATCTCTCAGTCTAACTGCAGCACCAGTTCCTTCTTTTTCTTTATTTCTTTGTCTTTATTTTGTGTCTTTATTTTGTGAACCTGGCCAGAGTTGCAGCGATTGTCCTTTACTCAGGCAGTTACAGAAGGCCTACAGCTCCACTATTGTGGTATCAGCCAGCTGTAATTGCAGTCAGTGCCACCAGGGGGTGGTCTCGGACCTCTGCTTTGCTCTACTCTTCTCCCCCTCTCTTCTTGTCTCCGGCTTCCTTCCTCTCTCTCTTCTGTTGCTTCCTGCAGTGGGAGTGGCAAGCTGACCCGTTTGACGCGCCTCCTCTCACTCCCCTCCTTCTTCTGTCTCCTTCCCTCTCCTCTCACACCACGAGGGCTGAAGATGGCGGGTTCCATGTCTCCAAGGTCACTGGTGATCTTCTTTCGGCGTGAGGCTCTTGGGCTCCCGGACCATCCGAGCCCTCCCCCCTGACTGCTTCCCAAGCGGGTTTGTATGGCATTTTTTTTGCTAGGGGTTACGGGGGGTGCCTTGCTTTTCAGCCTCTCTTTCAGCCCGTTTAGTTAGCAGATCAACAAGGATGGTTACTATGAGTCAGACAACCAAGAAGAAAACAATAAAGAACAATGATCAATATTCAATTATTCATTTGTCATTCTAGTATTGCATACATCCATAAATATACTCACGACTATACATCAAACATAAACACAGTATCATCAGTCTGATAGTCAGTGATGGGTCAAAAAGAGTCCAATTCAAATTTCATCACAGTTGAAGGGTATCATCCCAATCAAGAAATCAAATAAGAGAGTGGAGCCAATCAGTTCATAGTAGGAGCCGGGTTGACGGAAGTCACCGGGTTCCCGCTCCGTTTCGCGCCTTCAGGCGCTTTGTCAAAACCCAAAATGTACGGTCAGGCGTATAGGGCATCCACATATCTAAAACAACAAAAGGGTCCAGGTAATAGCAAGCAATCCAATCCAAAGACAATATTATACAATTTACAGATATAATATGCAATGATACATACCAGTCAAGGCACATGCAGTCAGGCACGGGCCAAACTCAGGGGAGTAAGGCACAGTGCAAACAAAGTATAACGTATTTAACATCATGCGAGTAATTAGATAATATAAAACCTGTGATCCAACCCTGTTCCACCCACTGAATTTCTTTTGGACTTATTGGATTGTGTATTCGAGTTAAACTATTTTGCTTTTGATGGCACCTATTATTTGCAGCAATCCGGGGTGTCCATGGGGTCACCCATCAGGCCGAGCGTCACGAACATTTTTATGAATCATTTGGAAACAAGGCATATTGGGACCATTCATCCCATGGCGGGTAATGTTAAGTTATATTTTCGTTTCATTGATGACGTCTTTGCCGTCATAAGATGTAATACTAACGTTCAGGATTTCACAAAGTGGATTAACTCCTGGCATCATAACATCCAGTTCACAGTAAACTCCAGTCTAAATTCGGTTAATTTCCTGGATGTTTCAGTATTTGTGAAAGATGGTACTTTGAGGGTTAAAACTTACAAGAAACCAACAGCCAGGAACTCTTTCCTTCACCACTCCAGTTTTCATTCGTTTGCCTTAAAGGAGAACTTGCCCTTTTCTCAACTTTTACGTTTAAAACGAAACTGTTCCTTTTCTGCGGATTATGATAGGGCTGCTAATTCCCTTATCTCAGAACTTACTCATAGGGGTTACCCTCGACGCTCCCTACTCAAAGCTCAGGACAAGGCCGCTAACATCCCCAGAACCTCATTACTTCAGTCCCAAACCAAATCTGCCATGGATAGAATAGTATGGCCCTTAACACTAACCCCGCATTGTGCCCAGTTAAAAAGAATTGTACTCAAACACTGGGATTTAGTGTCGGACATTCCAGGTTTGGAGAAAACACCCCTAACCGCGTACAAACACACTCGCAAAATTAAAGATCTACTTGTTCACTCTACGTTTGGATCGCTCCCTTTAACTAGCTCGCTCACTCCTGGCTCACAGGCTTGTGGCCATTGCAGTGCATGTAAGAATATCAGCCGGGACCGTATTATCAGGAATGAACACGCTAATACTGAAGTTACAGTCAGGTGTTTCGCTACCTGCAATTCTTCCGGGCTCGTCTATGCCCTCAGATGCTGTTGTCCCCGCTCCTTTGTTTACATCGGCCAGACCAAAAGAGTCTTTAGATTACGCATTTCTGAACACAAATCGAATGTGAGATTAGGAATGTGAGATTCTGTCCTGTATTCCCACTGTTTTGATTTTAAACATCGCCCTGAAGACCTCAAATTTACCTGTATCGAAAAAATTCCTTTTAACTCCCATCTGGATCACCATTTAGCACTTTTACGTGCAGAAACCCGTTTGATCTCCGCCCTCTACACCGAGCACCCTTTTGGATTAAATGAAGGTTTATCAATTGCGGCTTTACTTAATTAATGACTCATTGTTCTAAATGTTACCTTGACCTGGTGTTTTATATTATCTAATTACTCGCATGATGTTAAATACGTTATACTTTGTTTGCACTGTGCCTTACTCCCCTGAGTTTGGCCCGTGCCTGACTGCATGTGCCTTGACTGGTATGTATCATTGCGTATTATATCTGTAAATTGTATAATATTGTCTTTGGATTGGATTGCTTGCTATTACCTGGACCCTCTTGTTGTTTTAGATATGTGGATGCCCTATACGCCTGACCGTACATTTTGGGTTTTGACAAAGTGCCTGAAGGCGTGAAACGGAGCGGGAACCCGGTGACTTCCGTCAACCCGGCTCCTACTATGAACTGATTGGCTCCACTCTCTTATTTGATTTCTTGATTGGGATGATACCCTTCAACTGTGATGAACTTTGAATTGGACTCTTTTTGACCCATCACTGACTATCAGACTGATGATACTGTGTTTATGTTTGATGTATAGTCGTGAGTATATATATGGATGTATGCAATACTAGAATGACAAATGAATAATTGAATATTGATCATTGTTCTTTATTGTTTTCTTCTTGGTCCTTTTTCTGGTTTACTCTGTGGTAATAGCAGCTATTCTTTGTTATATATATGAGTCAGACAACCACATCGGTCTTGGCTTTTAGGGCAGTTGAAAGGCTTATTTCTTTCGAGGGTTTGGGTTCAGTACTCACAGTAGATCTAAAAATCGGTGCTGGCGAGCGTAGTCAAGTTGCGGCCTGGTTGGCAGGCACAGAGCCAGCTCCCTTGCCATCACTCCTGGTCGGCGTGGCGCTTCCCCCAGTCCTGTGGAGGCACTTTGCCAGATCCAGTTGACTCGGCTGCGGGTCCGCTTTTCAGGGATCTATATATCCAATCCCCAAAAGAGAGCAGATGTGCTCTACCCTGCTCTGTTTGCTTGTCACCCTCGGAGCCCTCTGAGGGTGCGACCGCTCACCATAAACGCTGACCCTGGAGTGTAATTCCTATCTCATTTTTAATTGATCTTGAATACAGTCAGGGGGATGGGTTAGGGGTGCCTCCAACCACTATGACACAAAACCATTACTTATCAAACAATTTCCAGAGGTGGAAAAACTAGTAAGGATATTGTTTGGAGGGGCTCCAGAAGGCTATGTAAGCTGCAGCTTTGAGCAGTTGTAAAAAGCAGTCTGCACTTTTCTGACTTATTTGTGGAATCCTTTTCACACTATACAATTATAGTTTTGTAATTCTGATTTAATTCTCATAGTTCTATGGTATTGAATTCTTGAATTTGTGTGCTCATAAAGTATTTAGAATTCTCTGCCAGAGCGCTCGAGGACCTCACCAAACTATAAACACTAGGATTCAACAGGGTGTTGAATCATCATGCTAAAACCTACATGAATGATAGTAGACTTAGAATTTACAAGTGACATCTGTTTCAGTCTTCTCAGAATATAGAATATATCAACTATATCAGACGTTCCCACTCTTTGGACTTCCTGACTCATAGAAACTGTCCATGAGGGAAGTGATCAAGACCATCAAGTGTAGAAACAAGGCTGGGCCTCAAATGAAAGTTCTCTGTGGAAAAATCTTAGGCCAAATTTTATGCACAAAGGTGACAAAAGAGGAGTGCTTCCTGGCAAATTTTGCAGGTGGGTTGAATTCTATTCCTCCTCATACCAAAGGAGAGATGCTGCCTCATTGAATAATAGAAATTAAAATAATATTCAAAAATAATGGTCAAAACCACAAAGTGTTGAGAAAATCTCACCAGAAGAATATTTGCAATTCAATACTTTCTTTTCCACAAAAATTCAGACATTACTATTTTGCATAGAAACAGCATTTTCTGTGCAGAAAAAAATGTTCAATTATCTACTCTACCTACATTTTTTTTCTTCACAGAAGATGGGGTTTCCTGTGTAGAAAAAGAGAGCTGGTGTGACTGGGTTATTTAGAAAATGCAGGAAACAGCATTTTCTATTTAAGAAATAATATTTCTGCATAGAGACTTTATTTTCTGTGCTGAATGTGGATTTTACACAAAATAAGTCCTGAATTGAAAATATACTTTGAATATTGTGTGGTTTTGGAAGACTTTCTCCAGTGGGAAGTAAATTGTCAACATTACTCTTTTCTTCATTTAAGGGGGGAAAAAACTTAGGGTACATCTATACAGGCCAAATGCCCTGGGTGAATGCCAATTGGCACTATGGTATTCACATGATGCATGAAACTATCTTGCCTCCAACATGTGGCACAGCCAATTTGTTGCATGTGAACAGTTTGGCTAGTTCCAGTTAGTAATCAGCCTCAGTCTTCACACAGCAATCCTGCTTTCCCTGCACTCTGTGGCATTTACATTTATTGCCATTTGTCACCATAGCATTGGCAATAGAGAACTTCTAGCCATTGCCCATTCATTGCCTTTCCCAACATTAGAAAAGCTGCTAAATTAATCAGAAAGGGGAAGGGGAAAAGGAACAGAATTACCCCCATCCTTTCTCTCCTCCCATTTTGGATCCTGTGCTAATGTTGTCAAAGGTGATGAGGAATGGCTAGGAACTCTCCACTACAGTCATGAATGGCAATGAAGGCCCTATCTGCACTGCTACATAATGCAGTTTCAAACTGCATTATATACTCTATTTACAGTTATAGTGCAGTTCAATGCAGTTAAACTGCATTATATGAGTCTACACTAACCATATCATGCAGTTTCAAGCTACATTATATGGCAGTATAGATGGGATCAAATATGTCAACTGTGTAGCCAGTCTGGACTGGATTCAGCCTGATTAGACAGTGCATACACATCAGTGATATTGTTTAGGACCAGAGCCATGTTACATCATGATAGAATCCGCGACTGGTCTGAACTGGGAAGCCCTGGGATTTTCTGCCCTTATAGATCCACCTTTAGTGAAGAAGTACATCCCTGTTGCATAGCATTACTCCCGTGGACTCTGTAGAGGCAAAAATCTTTAGAGCTCCAAACATCAGTTTCAGAAAAACTGTCTGAAAGGCATCCTTCTTGTCATTTAGCTTCCTGCAAATGGAGCTGTGATATTGCCAGAGTGAGAGTTATTTCAGCTCAGACTTAGATCACCCAAATGAACACAGAGGTAAACGCATATAAATCAAACTCAGTGTTTTAGCTTCTGTATAATATGTCAGCCAGGTATGCATAACTCACAGGAGCCTTAAATGAATTCGATTGTAACATTATCTGTACTCTGACAAGGCTGAATGTTAAAAGCATACAGACTTTTGGACAGAATTAAAAGAGAGAGAATGTTTTCATTTCTGAGAGCCCTAATACCAGAAATTTCATTATGTGCCCGGTAGGAAATCATCCAAATGAATACGAGTCAGGCAGCACATTACTATGAATTTTAAAGGGTATTTATTCATTGCAACTTTGTCATCAAATATTGCCTGTGGCCTATGGTTATCGTCACTGTGCATTTACATTTCAATTGGAGAAAAAGACACCTTCTTTTTGTCTTCTCTGATTAACATTTTGAAGCTCTGTAATTTTCTTGCTGTTTGGAGAAACAAAGCACCCAGGCTCACTGAGAAAATCCATTCAGCAAGATATAAATATTTGCTATTCAGAAAACCTCAATGAGGGTTTAGTTATTTTAAAACTAAAAAAGGAAAAGAAAATTACTAATAATGATTGGTTTCAGCTAATGAAATGCTTTTATGCAAATAAGTGAACCTTAAATATGACCTGGAAACAAAAGACTGCTTAACAGTTACTATTAAGCAATACATTAGGAGATCAATTAAAGAGAACTTCTTTCTAATGAATAAGCTGTACCCCAGTTGCTATGGATACCTGAAAATGGAAGCCACCGAATGCTAATTTATAATTTTAAGTCCTAAAAAGTATTAATGAGTTGTTACTATCTAGTGAGCTGGCAAGTTGGAGAGGATAAACTAAAAACTAGTAAAATATGGTTTCCGTCAATATGGAATTGGCATTGGAAAACTGAACCACTAGTTTTCCAAACATCTCCAAACATAAGAGAGTCCATGTGGCTCTAAAACACTCCCCAATTACAAATAGCAAAAATAACAGGTCCCCCGGGCCAAAAATCTTGCTGTTGAATGCCCAGTCCACAAGTGGTAAAAAAGGATCTGATTTTGGATGAGCTTACGGATCTGTCTTGCATGTAACCTTGTTGTACAAGCTGATGTGGGATCAACCTCACCCAGCTTTGTTCTCTGGGTTTTGGGGTACACCAGCAAGCAAGGCCTGGGGGCGAGGAGGTGGAGTTACAGTAGTCTATCAGGAATCCATCTCTCTGATCAGATGTCCCATCTCACAATCATCCATGTACACAAACAGATTATGGATTCTGTTTGTGTACCAACCACCCCTCTGCACAACAGTCTCTTTGCCTGACCTAGCCGGGGTGATCTTAAGCCTGGCATTGGAATCCCATAAGCTTATTTTGCTGGGTAATTTCAATGTCCATGCTGAGACCACTCTATCAGGATCGGTTCAGGTCTGTCTGTCCCAAATTATATCTGGGCCCACCCATGTAGCTGGACACATGTTGGTTTTTAAAACAGGAAAGAATGAAGGTATCAGTAGTGCTTCACCAAGCACTTTCCATCTTTCCATTGCCATGGAGTAATCACTATCTGATCAGGTTTAGACTGACTGCAACTTCCAACCTCTGCAGGAGTAGGAGACCAGTTAGGATAGTCCACCCCAAGAGACTGATGGAGCCAGATGGATTCCTGATGGCTCATGGGAATTTTCCTGTCATGGTGGCAGACAATCTTGTAGAAGCTCTGGTAGACCTCTGGTATAGAGGGACGACCAGGGTGGTAGACACAATCATCCCTGAACATCCCCTCTCACTTAGCAGAGCTACAGTAAATCAGCTCCATTGGTCACCAGGGAGCTAACAGTGATGAATCAAGTAAGAAAGAAGCTAGAAAGCTGCTAGCAGAAGACTGAACGAATCTGATAAAGAATGGACTAGAGCCTCACTTAGGACCTACTTTGTGGCAATGGAAGCAGTCAAGAAATTCCACTCTACTGCTTGCATTGTGTCTGTAACAAATAGACCAGTAGAGCTATTGTTGACACTCAGACACACTCGGGGGGGGGGGGGATGACTCAGTGGCTCGGTGTGCTGATTTCATCCACCATTTTGCAGACAAAGTCACTCAGATCCATTTCGTCCTGGACACCAACATTGGAGCAGTACCAATAGATGTATCCAAGGCACTTGTCTGCCCTATTTTAATGGATTCATTTCACTTTGTTCAGCATGATGACGTGGACAAGATCCTTGGAGCATGTGTTCTATATCCTTATCACTCCTGGTTCATTAAAAAAAGCCACAGGATGGTTGGCCAAATGGATCATGAAGATTATCAATGCCTCTCTGGGACAGGGCAAAATTCCACCCTGCCTTAAAATGGCAGTTCTGAAACTAGTCCTAAAAATCCATCCATTGATTTTTTTTAGTACTGAACAAGTACTGCCCCATTTCCAACCTCCCCCCTTTGGGCAAGGTTCTAGAATGAGTGATTGCTACTCAACTCCAGGGATTCTTGGATGAAACTGATTATCTGGAGACCCTTCACAATCTGGGTTTAGGCCTGGCCATGGAATAGAGACAGCTTTGTTCACCTTGGTGGATGACCTTTGCAGAGAACTAGACAGGGGAGTGTATGTCCCTGTTGGTTCTCCTGGATATCTCAGTGGCTTTCAATATTATGGTATTCTGGCTCAACTCTCTGAGATAGGACTTGTAGGCACTGCTTTACAATGGCTCCACTCATTCTTGGAGGTCTGGAACCAGAAGATTTTATGATGCAATTCAGCTCAATATTAATTAATTGGTGCCACGGAAGGCCTGATTGGACCCCTGGCCTTTGGCCTGTGGAGTCCAGCAAGGCTCAATTTTATCCCCCCATGTTATTTAACATCTACATGAAACAGCTAGGTACAGTCATCCAGAGTTTTGGAGTTTGGTGCTATCTGTATGCAGATGACACACAACTCTATCACTCATTTTCACCTAAAGCCAAGGAAGCTGTCCTGGTCCTGAGCTTGCAAATTCAGAGCTGTAGCTTGCTTGACAGACTTTATCCACCTGTAATATCATTTTCTTCTTTTCCTACTCCCTCCTACTTTACCAAGCATTATTGTCTTCACCAAACACAATGTTAGTCAAAAATTTTGCTGACAAATGCTATTGATAATATGACTACTTATCATATTCTGAATATTTTCTTATTCAATAATGAGTTATTAAATTGTGCTTTCATTTATAAAGAGCTAATTGCAGTTTTGATATAATGTATATGAATACAATTTATTTCAGTTTTGATGGCACTCTGTGTGTGTGTGTGTGTGTGTGTGTGTGTGTGTGTGTTGTACAACATGTTTTCGTTTGATAAACCTTTGTGGGAATGCCTTAATATTGAATTGAGCTGAATTGCATTATAAAATCTTTCCATGTAATAATATTTCTGTTTTGGGATGTTTTGCTACAACTGTGTACTCATTTTAGGTAATAGTTCTAATGTAACATGTTTCATTTGGTTAGCTGCTGTGGCAACTTCTTTATGAACGCAAAGTTATGAAGGAAAAGAAGAAGTGTGGGGGGGGGGGGGGGAGGGAAAGAAATATGACTTCAGCAATTAATGGTAAAGCAAAGGTACTGGGCATAAGGAAAACCTCCTAAATCCATATTTAGTGCAATACCTTTATTGGGCTAACCCAAAGTGGACCACACAGTAATACACCAGTCTTTTACAAGGTAAATATTGAGCTAAATGACATAAAATAAAAACTGATTTAGGGAAATCAGACTGAGACAGCATGTATAGAGCCATGGCCAAATAACCTGGACAAAAATTACTTTGAGTAATTGGTTCAGTTTATTATAACAAAACGACATTTGCCGGTGGTTCTGCATCTGCAGAATTTTCCCTAAGCCTCTCCCATTCACTCAAGTTGAAAAGACAAGCCTTCCTTTCTTTTTTCATTATATTCACAATACTCCTGGGTCCATTTGAAGTCTGTGGAAAATTTAAAATTAAGGTGGACTGCAATTCTCACAAAATGAATTAATTTTAAATATGTATGTTCCATTGATTGCACACGTCTCTGAAACAGAAGCTTTTTACAGGAAAGATTAAAACATGATGGAGAAAATTGGCAGATTCCAGGACTTGGCTAGTTTGAAGACATACACTGCCAGTTATAAAATTCCCTCAGTATATATTTAACAAATGTAATTGCAGAGATTATAGTATAGTTTGTGGCCTTATAGCTACAGAAATAAAGGGCATAAGCTAATGCCTTCTCCTTACCACCAAAGACCACAATCCAATAAAGAAATCAGGCAAGAATATACCCATTGAATTCAGTCAGCCCCGGTGAATCAAACTAAATTTTGGATTGTGGCCAATTTTTTTTTTAAAATGAAATGATAGAATGGTCTTGGTGAAGAAAATATATTTAAAAAGCAGAAGCACATGAGCTCTGTTACTGCTGATCTTTTCTGAGAACTGTAGTTTTGGGGTTGCACCTGAAATACTGAAAGGGAAGCTTACCCTTATTCCATTTGGCATCAAGTATGGAGGCATCACGTAGGACAGAGGGACAGATTTATCCTATGCTGTATTTTGAAAAGAAAAGACAGGACATATTTACCATCTGATTATTTGAAACTACCAATTGCTCTCATTTCAAAATCTCTCACTTTGTGGTGTGTATTTCTGCATGTTGGAAAGTTGGCCTGGATTTTACTTATAGTGTCTTTCAACCCTATGATTTATGCAATATCCTATACGCTCCAAGCATTTGTAGGAGGAGCCACTGCTTCTCAATTAAGTCACTCCAGCAAATAAGACAGGCCTTTCTTTCAGCCAATTATGGTAAAGAGACATACCTTATGACCACTTCATATATGATCTATACTGCATCATTACAGAATGAAGTCATCATCATTTATTATCCTGCTTTTTTCTTCTAAAATATTCTTACAACTAAATTAGCAAATACATTGAAAAGATCCACAATTTAAAATGCATCATAATTTAGTAAAAAGATACACACACAACACTCCATTAAATAATAATAATAATAATAATAATAATAATACTATCTCCCTGAGGGGGCTCAGAGCAGATTACAGAATATATTTATGGCAAACATTCAATGCTGTTATACAAATGAAGAAAGATAAACAGTACATAGACAGAGGCAAAGCTTCTCTCTTTTTTTCATTTCTGGCATCTGGAGGCCGTGCTTGACTTGGCCATGGGGAGGTGCTGTTGTTCCATTTTTCCATGACTGAAAAGCCTGTTGTCTATGGACGCCTTGCTGGCATGTCTTCAGGGATGCCTTTTACCTCCCTGCAAACACAATGCCTATTTATTTACTCACATTCTGTTTTCAAACTGTTAGGTAAGCAGAAGAACAAGGGCTGACCAGGGGAGCTCACCCCACCTTGGTCTTGAATATCCAACCCTCCAGCAGGCAAGATTTTCTGTTGCTGGTGGTTTAACCAGCTGTGCTAACCATGACCCCTTCCTCCACAATAAGTCAAAAGCCAAAGGCCTGCCTACAGAAAGAGAGCAGATGGATGGCAGTCAAGTTTCTCATGGAAGGGAATTCCACAACCCAAGAGCAGCCACCAATGAGGCTCTTATCCTTGTCTTCATCAACTGATGATGTCATAACACAGAGATGGAGAAAAAATCTTAAAAACAGGCATGCCCAGAAAGAATGTGAGCATTGCTAATCAATACTATGTATGTACTACATATCATACATAGTATTCTTTTAAAAAAAGAAGTATACAGAAAGATTAAAGCTAGCTGGGAATTTTATTTCAGTTTTTTCAAAAATCAGAATTTACCAAAACTAGAATGGAGAAAAAGTAAATCTGACAGTTCTGGCCATCCTCACAGGATTGATAAAAGTTTTTTTTCCTGTTTTTTTTTTTTAAAAAAAACAAAAAACTTTGAATTGAGCAAAATGCAAATCTGTGAGAAGATTTGCTTATCTTTAGTTACATGTTCAAAAAAGAACACGTAAGAAAGGAATGTTATCCTAGTAGAAAATTAAGGAGCAACTACTATAGTTAAGGAAAAAGCCTTGGTCAATCGTGGATTTTATTATACACACCTGCATCCATTCTATTTAAGAATATTAGGTCTATTGATATTATCTAAATATCGCCTTTTCTTTTTCCTCTCTTTCCTGTGAGTAATATATTAGATGTCTTTCTAATCAAGATTTCTCTATTATACTTGATGTTTGTTGAAGTGTACAAAATAGAAAAGAAAATATTACTTTACTGTAGCACTACTAGATTTTGTACAGAATGAATGTTTTACACACACAAAAATCAAAGAAATATACTATTCTGTTTAAATAATGGCTGCATTTATTCCTGTTTTCTGATACAATACATATTTCAACAGAAAGCAGTGTTTACCATGGCACAGTTTTTCTGAACTACCTTTATAGCATGAAAAGAAAATGCCTTCTTTCTAAAGAATACATTTCTTCATGTCTGCAGCTACTGGAATTATACTTCACTATCATGATAAATATGCTATTTACCTTAGCAGAATGCAAATGCTTTCCCAAAAGCAGAAAAGAAGTTGAAAAAAGAGCATCTGGAAAATCTGAATAGGTTTTTCAATTTGGCTTGTTTGAGGATGGAATGAGGGCAACGTATCTAAAAGTTTAGAAATAGCAGTCTCATAGTTTGGTTGGGCATTTACTTACTTTCTTACTTATTTAGCTGACTTCAACCAGGATTGTTTCTTTCAGGAAACAATTTAGGAGGATACATGGAAGAGTGTCCTATATCAAAGCATTCATCTCCTAACTGCCATGTGTTGTGAAAAAATCTTGAAAGAGAGATGTCCATGCAGTCCTTCTTTGGAGGGTTGTTTTTTTATTTTTTTAAAAAAACAGCAGCTGGATGGTCATCTGTTAAGGGTACTTTGATTGTGCTTTTCCTGCATGACTGGGGGTTGACTAGATGGCCCATGGTTTCTTCTAACTATGATTCTATGTGTTCCCCATGTCAGATGTCTTCCCCCTTCAAACCTTTATTAGACAATGGTGGTTTGGGAGAAGTAGCCCTGTTTGCTTTTATTCTCAAATTACTAGTCTATGTGGCCAGGAAATTCTTAACTACTTTGTGTAAATCATCCTAGATTTTGCCCTTGCATGTGACAACACGTAATTATGTCAGTCCTATCTGAATTACAAGAGAAGCAAGTATTTTTTCCAAATATTTTCTCTGGTCTGATATAAATTACTTATAGTTTTTTCAACCCAGAAATTATTGGTCTGTCTTTGCACATTATTGTTTCCTGTTAGAACAAAGATGAATAAAAAGCTTACACCCAGAAACACAGAAATTATTCTCTAGTTTTTTCAATCAATCAATCAACTAATCAGTTTATTTGTATGCCGCCCTTCTTACCCCGAAGGGGACTCAGAGCGGCTCACAACACAATACAAGACAATGCAGACAGTGAAGCAGAGCTCCAAAACAAGTTTTACAGGACAAAGACAAGCTTCAAATTGTGTACGAATACACTTAACAATATTCCTAAAGCAGATTATGCAAAATATACATTCATACAAAAACATAAGCGGGCAATTAAACACAATACAATACAATAATCATAATAATAAACTATACAGGTAACCTAAATACATGATATAAAACTAATACACTGAAAAACTATATTAAAACCCACCTAATTGTCACGATGCACGGACTTGACCGCCCCCTTTAATCACACACAGAGAGACGGACTGAAGGCAAACTACTTTATTGAGTATAAAACAGTTCAAAAGGAATATTGTCCATAAAATAGCAAAAGCAATCCAAAGGCAGTAAGCAATCAATTGTCCAAAAGCAGCTTGATGAATAATCCAAAAGGCTTAAGCAAGCTCCGCACAGCAATGCGGATTCAGGAACAAGCAAGGTACGAGAAACAAGGCACGACTTGGTGGCCACTAGCCAGCTTAGCTCGTGGACCCACTTTGCTACACGTCTACTCAGAAGAGACGTGGCAAGCACTGGGGATTAGTTCCCCACGGATCCTATACTTAATCTTCGGCCGAGGTCCCCGACGCTCTAGGCTTCGGGCTGCCTCCAATCTCTGCTGACGGACCTCGGCCTGTCTAGGCTGCGTACCATCCCCTCTGCTGGACTCAATGCTACTTCTCCCTATCAAAGGTTCGGCCTTGTCTCCCAGCACCTGGGTCCCTATCTCCATGAGAGCTCCTCCCTAGAATCTTCCCAGCCGCTTTCTTCCATGTTTTCACCAGAAGCTCCTGTGAGCCTCCCACCTGGGTGTTCATAACTTTCGCTATCACCGTTTTTCCATTTTTGCACCTGGTTATCATCTATGTCTGCATATGGGTCAAACCAACTTTCATCCCAAGCCAAGCTTTCAGTGGGGGAGAGAGGGCCCAGTGATGGGAAACGCTCCTTCAAGTAACCCTTCCAAATCCTCTTCAGAATCTATCTCTGCCGGTGCAGGCCCTAATGCTAATGGAACCCCGGTGCTGTTCCCTGGCCCCCAGGCACAAACGAACTGCTGTGCTACACTATCCCCCTCAGGGCTCCCTCCAAGGCCTCCTCGAGGCTTGGGTTTGTCAGGATACTTGCAGTGAAACCGAGCAACAATGTCCGGGCGTGAACATCTCGAGCCAGCGTCCAGGAACGCCTTCTGGCCCAAAGCCTTTCCAGTCAATCAAATACTGCAGCTTCCGTATCTGATCGCGCATCCAGGATGTCCTGTACCTCAAACTCCTCCTCGCCATCACGCATCACAGGGGGGAGGGCGGCGCCACATCAGGCCGCACCCCTTCGCCGGGCGGAGCAAAGAACGGTGAAACACAGGGTGGATCTTCATGTCCGCAAGGAGTTGTAGTTTGAAAGCCACAGGCCCCACCTTCTCCAACACCTTGTAAGGGCCCAAAACCTCACATCCAACTTGCGGGCGGCCAGGCCTCCGTGCGTGCAGGTTCTGGAGCAGCCAAACTGTATCCCCCACCAGATCTCAGGGCCCTCCTGACGCCGCCAATCAGCCATCCGCTTGTAATCCGCCTTGGCCTGGTCCAATTGAGTACGTAGGCAAACCTGAAGCGCCGTGAGCCCCACCAATCTTCTGCCGCCGGCACTTCCCCGATGGGTCTACTGGAGGGTAGAAACCGAGGATGGTGTCCATAGTTAGCAAAGAAAGGAGTCTCTTTGATGGATTCCTGCGCCGCATTGTTGTAGGCGAACTCTGCCAAAGACAACAAGGACGCCAGTTGTTTTGCTGATAGTTGACATAGCACCGTAGATACTGTTCCAAGGTGGCGTTAACCCTTTCGGTTTGCCCGTGGACTGGGGGTGATGAGCCGTGGACATCCGCACATCAATCCCCAGCAGCTTCTGGACAGCCTTCCAGAACTGGGAAGTGAATTGGTGCCGCGGTCCGTCACCAAACTCTGTGGAAGTCCATGCAACTGAAACACATGTTGCACAAACATATCCGCAGGCTCCTTTGGCAGTAGGGGCACCCCCACACAGGGAATGAAGTGTCCCATCTTGGTGAAGCAGTCCACCCACAACCAGGATCGTGGTGAAACCTTGGACTTGGGCAGGTCGGTGATGAAATCGGCCAAATCATCTTCCAGGGAGCGGAAGGGTCGGAAGTGGCTGGAGCAAAACCGGCCGACTTGCCCCTTGGTTCTTGGCCCGCTGACACGCAGGGCAAGAGCCCACATAGTCCTCCACATCCTCTGCACTTTAAGCCACCAAAAATCCCGTAACACCAACTGAAGGGTCTTGAACAGCCCAAAATGACCTGCGGCCCGCTATCGTGGCAAAGGTTGAGAATGTCCGCCCGCTCGGCCCAGGGGAAACATAGACAGAGTCGCAGTGGTAGAGCACCGTTCTTTACCTGGAAAGGGCTTGTACCCCTTGGTCAGCTGCTTTTGCACCCAAGGGTCAGTCCGTTGGCGCCTGACCCGGTCACTCAGAGGTCTCTTGTCCCCAGGGGCACGGGGGCCACTGGAGGGTTAACAGGGCCGCCCGAGCAGCCACAAAGTTCTCCGCTTTGAGCAAGGGCCTCGGAAAACCCCCTCTCCGCCACGAACATACCCGGCTTCCGGGACAGAGCATCAGCTTGCTTGGTCTGCTTGGGGGTCAGCATAATGGATGCGGAAATTGAAGCTCAAGAACAGGGACCATCTCTGTTGCCTCTGGTTCAATTTGCGCTGGGTCTTAAGTGCTCAAATTCGTGGTGGTCAGTGTGAACTTCCACTGAATTTGGCCCTTCAAGGAGGTGTCTCCAAACTTCAAAGGCTACCTTGATGGCCAGGAGCTCTTTCTCCCAAATGGTATAGTTCTTTCCGAGCCGCCAGCTGCTGGGAGTAGTAGGCACAGGGAACAAGTCTGTCCCCTGAGGCTGTAGCAGGATCGCTCCCACTGCTACATCCGACGTCAGCCTGCACGATGAAAGGGGTGCGGGGGTTGGGATGCTGCAGAAGCGGCTGGGTGGTGAACAGCTGCTTTAACTTGCGGAACCCCACGTCCACCTCCGGTGTCCACCGGAACGGCACCTTTCCCCGCAGGCACTGGGTGATAGGATCAGCCCACTTGGCAAAGTCAGGAATGAACTTTCTTTTTTTTTTTGAATAATTTTTTATTAGTTTTTTTCCCCATACATCAAAACAGAAAGAGGGGAGAGCTGTGCCTGAATAAAAGGAAAGAGTGTGAGGAAATGAAGGGGAAGGGGAAAAGGTTCAGAATGAATAGATTGGGGAAAAAAGGGAGGGGGGTAAAGGGGATAGAGAAAAGTGCAGACAAGAATGAAAAGAAATATAATCGCTTCCAGTCAGGGTACTCTTGGGTTCCGTCCTTGTATGAAGAATTATAGCTGTGTGATAAAATTCTTTTCACTGCAAGTTCCTCTTGTCTTCAGCATACTAGA
The DNA here is from genome assembly GCA_030556195.1 of Anolis apletophallus. Lineage (NCBI taxonomy): Eukaryota > Metazoa > Chordata > Lepidosauria > Squamata > Anolidae > Anolis > Anolis apletophallus. The sequence goes on along the minus strand of JARBWK010000006.1, from coordinate 33,426,531 downwards.
GCTTTTCCGTCCTCAGGTAGCTCCTGATGGGCTGCCAATTCGTCCTCTTTTCGATATTTGTGTTATTCACCAACCCCTTAAGCTCGTCCATATCGATGTATTCTGCCACTTTGACGGCCCATTCCACTATCGTCGGAGGCTCCTCTTGTTTCCACTCCCTGGCCACCACAGTCCTAGCGGCCACCGTCAGGAAGTAGAGTATCTTATCTTTGTTTCTTTCCAGATTCCCACTTGTTAGGTTGAGCAAAAAAATTTCTGGAGTGAACTGTAAATCCTTCTCAAGTAACTTTTGAGAATGGGAGTGGATGGCTTTCCAAAATTTTTTAAGTTTATGGCATGACCACCAGCAATGCAGGAGAGACCCTTGCTGGTTCTTGCACCTCCAGCATTTGCTGTTAACAATTCTATAAAACCTAGCAAGCTTTTGGGGGTCAGATGCCATCTATAGAAGGTTTTAAACCAATTCTCCGCTATCGGTGTTGCTCCTGAAAATTCTTTATTTTTCCCCCCATACTGCCTCCCATTCACTTAGAAGAATCGAGTGCTCAAAATCCTGTGACCACTTGATCATATTGTCTTTGACCACTTCCGTCTCCCAATCCAATAATTTGTTATATAATACTCTTATGTGTTTCTTTTCTTTCTTTAACATTGAGTCCCACGTGTTTTCCTGGTGAGCAAAATTGTTTTTTTGGTCTAGTCTGAAATAGTCTTTTTATTTGGGCATACTGGTACCACGACAGGACTAAGCCAGCTAATTTCAGCTTTTCTAACGTCTTTAGCGTCCATTCTCCGTCAATTTTTTCTACCAGATTTTTATATGTGCACCAATCCGAGCCTGGCAGCCCTCTTTTATACTGTGCCTCTATTGGTGATATCCACAGCGGAGTGGCCTGGTAGAAATGACTTTTATATTTACCCCATACTTTTAACAGCGCCGCCCGTATAAAATGATTGGTAAAATTAGCCTCCACTTTGGCCTTATCATACCACAGGTATGAGTGCCAGCCCCTTCTGGCGCCATACCCTTCTCAGTTTAATAGTCTTTTTTTCTTTATAGGCCCAGTCCGCCACCCAGGAAAGGGCCGGGGCCTCATAGTAGAGCTGTAAATTGGGTAGGGAGAGGCCACCCCGCCGTGTCTGTCCGTTAAGTTTATATACTTAATTCTGGCCTTTCTGCCAGCCCAAATAAATTTCAAAATATCTTTCCTCCATTTGTTAAAGCAAAAATTCGTTCTTAAAATTGGGATTGTCTGGAACAAAAATGTCATTCTGGGGAGAAAATCCATCTTAATTGCAGCTATTCTAGCAAGTAAACTTAAGTTCATATATTTCCAAGTCTCCATTTTCTTGCTTATTTCTCTCCATGTTAAATCATAATTGTTCTTCATTAATTGGTTGTTCTTCGCAGTAATATTAATACCCAAATATCTAACTTTGTTGGTCACCTGGATATTTAACGCTTCCTCCAGTCTATCTTTCCCTTCTCTGCTCATATTTTTGGTGAGAATTTTAGTTTTCTTATAATTAATTTTGAGACCAGCCACTGCCCCAAATTCCGTAATTTTCCTGATCCACTCTTTCGCTGTGTCTAGCGGGTTTCTCTAATAAACATTATATCATCCGCGAAAGCCTTCAGTTTGTATTCCTCTCCTGGGTCTTAAGGTCCTTCAATGACTTGTCCGATCTGATGTCCTGCAGGAGTAGTTCCAGAGTGAAAATAAACAATAGTGGGGAGATGGGGCAACCCTGCCTAGTCCCCTTCTGGATTTGCACACTGTCCGATAAGTTGCCATTCACTATAATTTTTGCCGTTTGAGTCGAGCAAATAGCTGATATAGCGTTCTGAAACTGATGACCCATATCCTTTTCCCTCAGAGTTTCCTTCAAAAACTCCCAGTTGGCATTATCGAATGCCTTCTCGGCATCGAGGAAAAGGAAGCCCACTTCAGTTTGTATGTTGACGTCGTAATACTCTATTGCGTTGAGTATAGTCCACATATTGTCTCTCAATAGCCTATTCGGCAAAAAAGCCCACTTGATCCTCCTGTATAGTACTGTTTAAAAACTCTTGAATCTGTTGGCCAAAGTATTGGCCAAAGTGGAGGCTAATTTTACCAATCATTTTATACGGGCGGCGCTGTTAAAAGTATGGGGTAAATATAAAAGTCATTTCTACCAGGCCACTCCGCTGTGGATATCACCAATAGAGGCACAGTATAAAAGAGGGCTGCCAGGCTCGGATTGGTGCACATATAAAAATCTGGTAGAAAAAATTGAAGATCTTATAGTCGTTTCCCACACACTCCGGATCCGATTTTTCTTTGTGTATCAACACTATATTGGCCTCACGCCAAGAGTTCGGCATCTGTCCCTTCTCCAATATGTTGTTTATTACCTCTCTGAGATAGGGGGTTATCTCTTCCATCAGAACTTTGTAATAAACTGCTGTCAGCCCATCCGGCCGGGCGCTTTATTATAAGGTAATTTTTTAATGGCCTCCCTTATTTCTTCCTCGCTTACCAGCTTGTTTAGCATTAACCTCTGCTCATCAGTAATTTTCCCCAACCTTTGCTTGGATATATAAGTAATGACATCTTCTGTTTTTATGTTATCCTTTTCGTAGAGTTTCCTATAGTATCCTTCAAAATGTCTGGTTATTTCCTCCTCCGAGAATATCTGCGTACCATCTTTGGTCAGGGATGATATATATTGAGACTGTTTCCTCTTTTGAAGTTTTTTCGCAAGAAATTTCCCTGGTTTATTAATTTCTGCGAAATAGTTCATTTTCAAATATCTTAAATTTCTCGCCATTTGTGCGAGTTGCGATTCATTAAGTTCTCTTCTAATAAGGTCCACCTCTAAACGTAACCTTTTCTTCCTTGGGTTGAGTTTCATCTGATTCTCTTTATCCTCCAATTCCCTTTTAAGCTTATCCAGCCTCTCAAACCTTTTCTTGTTTTTAAGTACCCCCTGTTGGATGAAAGATCCCCTCATTACGGCCTTACTGGCCTCCCAAATTATGTCTTTACTAACTGCTCAGTTATTGTTTATCTCGAAATATTCTTTAATGAGCCTTTTATTAAGTTCTTTTTCGTCCTTCGACTGCAATAGTTTACTATTCAGCTTCCATCTCCTTTCCCTCCTTTCACCATAAATCTCCATTGTAAGGGGACAGTGATCGGTGTTTTGTCTCGGTAAGATTTTAATGGTTCTTATCTTAGGCAGTATCGATTTGGTTGCCCACATCATATCGATGCGTGACCACCCTAGATGTCGAGCAGAGTAATAAGTATAGTCCTTCTCGTTTATATTCCTTATTCTCCATGCATCTTGCATATGAAGTTCGTTCTTCAAAGACAATAGACTCACGGGTAGTTTTCCCCCTTTGGGGTCTGTTCCTTTCTTTCTTTTCTTTGTTTTATCAATATCACAATCCAAGACTCCATTAAAGTCACCCGCTAGTATTATGTTGTCATAGTTGTCCTGTGTTAGGAACTTTTTAAGCTGCTTAACAAATTTAGATTTTGCACCTGTTGGTGCATAAATGTTGCATATTAATATTTCTTGTTGATTGGTTTTTATTTTGACCCCGAGTATCCTCCCGTCTTGATCTTTGAAGGCTAGTGATGCATCTATTCCTTCTTTGATATATGTCACTACTCCATTTTTTTTCTGAGGGGCAGACGAGTAGAACACCCTTCCCAATTGCTTTTGATTCAAATGCGACACCTGTTTTTGTGAAATATGTGATTCCTGAAGAAGCATTACATCATATTTCCCTTTCTTCAGGGTATTTACAATTAATTTTCTTTTGTTTGGGGAGTTTAACCCATTAACATTATTTGAATAGACTGAGATCTTCATCATTCAGATAATCTGGTTGGGTCGGCTCTCCCTCTCCCCCTGTAGCGCCCTCCTCGGCATCCATATCCTCAGATGAGCAAGGCCTTTGCCTTTTTTATCCTGTTTTTTATACTCCTGCTCACTGTTATTCTCTTTTGATTGTCCATCTTTTGGTTTCCTATTCTTTTCGTCCTCCTTCTTCTTTTTGTCCAGATGTTTCTTCAGACCTTTATGGAAGTCTCGGGCCTTCTCCTCTGATGTGAGCCAGTATTTGGTTTCATTAAATACCAGTGATATGCCCTCAGTTCTTTCCCATTTAAAGCGAATTTGGTGCTTTTTAAGCTCGTCCACCAGGAAATAATATTTTTTCTTTTGGCCATTGAAGATGCTGTCTTTTTTAAAAAATAATATTTTTATTGGTTTTTTGTTTTTTTACATACAGAAAAAAAAACAACTTCCATACAACAGACCATAACCAGACAGTGCACTGTGAAAGTGCCCCTCCACCCTCACAAGCATCCACACCCCTCCACCCCTTCTGAGGGTTTCATCACTCTTCTTTTCCTTCAAGCCTTTTGGACAGTTTACATTACAAATTAAACAGTAGATCCAACTTATTACTCGTATCTTGATCTCGGGTTTTCCAAACAATATATTGTCTTACCCGGTCCCATCGCCCCATAAGTTCCTGCAATTTATTCTCATCCATCTCATTAACCCTAATCTCCATAATTTCAAATTGAATGTGTTCTACCAGGTACCGCAGCCAGTTCTTGATTGTCCATTTGGAGGAGTCCTTCCAACCTAGAACTATGACAGACTGTGCGCTTTCAATCATGGCTTCCTTGATTCCTCCATATTCGCCCAAGTCACTCTTTCTCACCAGTATCGCAATCTCCTTTGTAATTGCCCAATTTATATTCAGTGCCTTATTAATTTCCCCTTGTACCTCTTTCCAGAATTTCTGCACTACTGCACATTCCCAAATCAGGTGCATGTATACCCCTTTCACTTGACACCCGTGCCAACATTGGCTACTCACGTTTTGAGAGAAGTGTGCCAATTGGGCCGGAGTCCGATACCACTTATGCAGAAGTTTCCTTCTCATTTCCCTCACTCTTGTATTTTTCATTTTTGCAATATTTCCCATTGTCCTTTCCATCTCTAATTCTGATACTTGTACTTCCCTCTCCCACAATTTTGTTAATTCTTGTACAGGGCTTTCCCCTGACACTATTAACAGCTTATATATCTTTCCCACCTGGGTCCTTTTCCCTTCCTTCCATTCCCTGACCAGCCTCTCAAAAGCAGTGTCCTCTCTTTGCATTGCCTCTCTAACCTCCCTCTGCATAAGAAATTCACATACTGCCCAGATTTGCAGCCACCGCCTTTGTCCCAACCAATTCTCTAATTTATCTCTCCTAATTCTGCCCCCTTCATCCACTAATTGCTCCAATCTTGTGACCCCCTTCCCTCTCAATTCCCTTATTACTCTGCTTAGATTTTCCTCCTTTTTAGGGTTCATTACCTGTAGCGAGGCTACCTTCGAGACTCCCGGTGCCATCCTCCCTTGCCACCTTCTCCACACCTCCAAAGTGGCTCTCATAGGCCCTATCAGTTTATCCACCTCACCTTTTCCCCATCTCCTAAATATCAGTTCCTCCGATCCAATTGCATTCACTTCTTTCTCCAATTTCACCCATTTTTTTTCTTCCACCTGTAGCTCTATCAGCCTTTCTATCTGAAACGCATCTCTATATAGCTCTAAGCTTGGGATTCCCCATCCTCCTTCCTTCTCACTCGCTATCAACCATTTTTTCCTTATCCGTGGTTTCTTATCTCCTTCCACCCACTGGTTCACTTTTCTGTCCCATTCTTTTATCTTAACTCCTGAAAGAACTCCTGGCAAAGCCTGGGCTAAATACAAGAATTTAGGCAATATCATCATTTTAACCGTTCTTATTTTTGCCATTCTCCTCAGGCATTTGTGCTTCCAGCTTTTAATTTGTTTCAGGACTTTTTTCCAAACCTGTCCATAGTTTGCGTCTACTATTTTCTCCACATTCTTATAAATCCACACTCCCAGATATTTCATTCTCTTTATTCCTAATTTTAACCCTGTCTCTTTCCTTACCTCAATCTGTTCCCTTGGGCCTGTGTTTATAAACATTATCTCCGACTTTTCCATATTCACCCTAAGCCCTGACTGCCTCTCGAACTCTCTCAACGTTCCCTTCATTGCTTTAACCATCTCCAAGGGGGACTGGGTTAATATAATTGCATCATCCGCAAAATAAATTTAGTTTCATCTCTATCCCCCTATCTTGTATCCTTTCCACGTTGTGTCTTGTCTTATCTTATTCGCTAATGTTTCTATTGCCATTACAAATAGCATTGGAGATAATGGGCAACCTTGTTTAGTTCCATTCAATATCCTAATCTTTTCCGTCCTATTTCCATTAACTCTTATATACGCCTCACTCCCTATATATAAACTCCTAATCACCTCACAGAAGCTATTTCCCAAATTTAGTTCCTTGCACACCTCATACAGATAGACATGGTTCACCTTATCAAATGCCTTATACACATCCAATTTTAATATTCCTAGCTTCCTCTTGGCTGCGGTAGCATGGTGTAACACATTCATTACATTCCTAATTGGTTCACTTATCCGTCTTTTTTTTACAAACCCATATTGATCCCCCCCCAATAATTTTAGGTAATATTTTCTCCAATCTATTTGCCAATACCTTTGCAAATATTTTATAATCTTGATTCGCTAAACTTATGGGGCGATAGGACTCCGGGCAGGTCTCGTCTCGACCAGCCTTTGGGATTGTCACGATCTCCGATATCTTCCAAGACTGTGGGATAACCTGATTTAACAACACTTCGTTAAAGAGTTCCGTCAAATATGGTGATAATTCATACATATATGTTTTATAAAATTCACCCGAATACCCATCAGGACCCGGCGCCCTCGACGTTTTTAACCCCTTGATCACCTTTTCCACCTCCTCTTGGCTGATTTCTGCATTTAAGTAAGTTTTGTCCTCTTCACTTGCTTTCTGTCCTACTTCTATTGGTGTCCTACTAACCTCTCCTTGTTTGTACAGTTTTTCATAAAAATCTTTCATAATCTTTTCTATATCCTCCTTGCCCTCCTTTATCACTCCATTGGTGTCCTTTAATGCTCGTATGCACGACTTCTCCTTTTTCTTTTCCAAACATCTTGCCAATTGTTTGACTGATTTTGTCCCCAAGAACTGATTTTTGCCTCATTGCCATTCTCATCTTATTCCAATGCAATTCATCATGTTGTTTCAATTCTTTTTTTCTGTTTTAGCAGCCTATACCACTCTCTTCCCTTGGTTTGCTTCAATTGATCCTGTATCATTTCAATAACCTTAATCTTATTTTCCCTTCCTCTTCTCCATCTCCTATTCATCTCTACCTCAAGGCTTATGAGCTGACCTCTTATGACTGCTTTACAGCAGTCCCAAACCACTGCTTTAGACATTTCCCTTGAGTTGTTCAATCTAAAATACTCTTTTATTTCATTTTGTATCCTGCTTTTATCCTGTTCCATGGTCCCAACCGCCATATTATATTTCCAGACCCTTGGGTTCCTCCATTGCATCATTCTTATTGTCACTACTAAGGGGCATGATCGGACAACCACATAGCCTTCACTTCTGCTTTCTTCACCTGGGCCTTTCCTGTCCTATCCATTAATACATAGTCAATACAACTGAATACATTATGTCTTGCTGAATAATAGGTACTTCTATTCCCAACCCCACTATGCAGATCTACCATATCAAGCTTATTTAAATGCAGAGACCTTCTATTGTTTCCTCCTACTGATGACATTTGTATATTGAAATCTCCCGCCATGAATGTCGTCCCCTCCTTAAAATTATCCAATTTCCTTTTCATGTTCATAATGAATTGTTTCTGCCCCACATTTGGCGCATAGATAGCTGCCACTGTCACCTTCTGTCGATTTATTGTACCTTTAATAAAGACCCATCTACCTTGTCTGTCCTTCTGCCACTCCACACTCTCCAGCGGAACCCTTTCATGAATCAGGATTGCAGTTCCCCTCGCCCTACGCGTCCCCCCTGGATTCATACACCCATTTCCACTTCTTATCATTTATTAATTGTTCCCGGTCCCTTCCTTTGTGAGTTTCTGACAAAACCAATATGTCAACCTTATTATCCCTTGCCAATTTGCATACCCGGTACCTCTTAAAATTCGAGTTCAAGCCGTTCGCATTTAAAGCTAATATTGTTAAATCACTCATTTCCCTTTATCTTTCCATTCCCTTGAACTGTCCTAGCATGCTTGCTTCCCTCCTTTCTCACAGCCCCTTCCACCCTCAGCCACCCGTGCCTCTCTCGTGTCCCCACCTGAATCAAGTGGGGTGACCAGCTCCACGCTTGCCCTTGAGTAGAGGCCCTCATCTGTGAGTGCGTTCCCACCTCCTGGCTCCCCTTGCTCTTATTTAGGTTTCCCCCTAAACCCCCCTCCCTTTCCCCTCTTACTCCTCTTACGGCTGAATCACTACTTAATCTACAACTAGCCCATAATAGCCATATTCAATCCCCAATCCCAATGTTCAGTCTCTTCTTCCAACTTCTTTTCTTCTTTCTTCCTCTCCTTTCCTTTATCTCCGTTTGGCCTGCCGCAGCAGCAACCTCTTACGCTCCTTTCTCATTGCCTCAAGCTCTTCAGTGAGCTGTCTCATGCGCTCATCCCTTTCTATAAGAGCTGCTATGTGTTCTTCATCCGGCGTTGCTCGTCCACTGGATCCCTCTCCGCTCTGTCCACTCAGTCCACTAGAGGGCCTCGTTTGCTGCTCTATGCCACCAGCTGCACCTCCTCCTTCTGCCCCTCCTTCTCTCCCTCTTTGCTGCTGCGTCATAGAAATTCCCAGACGGCTTAGCAAGTCCACCCCCTCCTCATACGTTCTTGCTCGCAGCGTCTCAGTCCCTTTGAAGACAAGGATGGCTGTTGGGAAACCCCATGTAAATTTAACCCCATGTTGGTAGAGGCATGCTGTGATAGGGCGAAGTCCTGCCCTCTCCCGCAGAGTTTGCTGAGAGAGATCACGAAGACAGATAACTTGATTGCCCTCCTGATTAAGATCAGAGATGCTTCTCAAGTGACGATAAATCCTTTCCGCCAGGCTTTCACTTGCAAAGGCAATCACAATATCCCTCTGCCTCTGTCGTTGGTTTCTTCGGCCGAGGGCCCAGTGTGCTCTTTCAATATCCTCCACTTGGATTACAGCGCTGTTCCTCACCAGCCACTGTTGTATTGCCTCCACCAGCTTCTCTCCTTTTGCAAAGTCCTGTTTAAAGTTTCTTAAGCGGATGTTTCGCCTCCTCTGCCGATCTTCCAGATTAGTAAGTCTCTGATTCTGTCTCCTTATCGTCTCCTCCAATCCTTTAATTTGATCTTGGGCCTCCTTCTCATTTTTCTCCACTTTTACTCCCAACTCTTTAGTAGTCACCTTCAAATCGGAGACATCCTTGACTACATCCCCCATCACTTTTTCCACCTCTCCAAGTTTTTGCTGCACCGCTCCAAATTTCTCCTCCAAGAGATTGAGCATTCTGTCCATTTTAGCATCCAGCCCCTCAGCCGATCCCGAGCTGTTTCCCGTGGCCATTTTGGATTTCTCTTTCCTCACACAAGGCTATAAAGTTTAATCCAGCCGCATCCACTTCCCCCTTCTCTCCTGGGCCCCACTTTTAACTCCTTCCTACCTCCTGTACTTTCTTCATCCACTGGCCCAGTTTCTGAGGGTGGGGGTTGGTTTAGCCGGTACACCAGTCTTTTTCTTCCCTCTCATATGGGAGCCACCCGTGGAGCGTCTGAAAAGTTTACCGACGCATGCGCACTCCGGATCTTGGCCTACATTTTTTCTCTATTCTCTTGCATCTGCTCCTGCATCTGCTCCCTCATTCTTTGAATCTCCAGGAGTAGATCTTTGCCTGAGACCTCCCCTGACATTGAGTGCTTCCTTGCTGCTGGAGTCCCAGGGGCTTTATTTGTTTTAGATGTGTTCACAAATTTATCCATGTCAGCTGGGGATGTTGGGTTCCTTGCATCTGTGTTAAACTTTGGGGTGCTTGGGTCTTAATTTTAGGTTCTAAGGGGGTTATGGAGAGATTTACACACTTTATTTCATGGAGTTAGTAGGTCTTGGTCTTGCCTTGTCGTAGGGACGCCCGTTATTGCTATAGGGAATGTTTTGAAATCTTTGGGCTAACTCCTTCCCCTTCCTAGATCAATTTAATAACTCCTTTCCTGGGCTTGTAGTGATAACTTCTTAGCTGGGATCCTTGTCGTCTCCTCTTCCGCCCTCAAGATAGCTCCTCCCTGCTGGCGTCACCTCGCCACCACCCAGGGCCGTCAGGGGGTGTGTTACGTTGTCACGCAGCATCCTTCACGTCCGCATCGTCCGCGTCATCCGTGTCACGTCGCGTCGCCCGTGTTGGCACGTTGGCGCGGCCAGTGCGCTTGCTGGCCTTTCTGCATCGCTTCCCCTACGTCGTTGACTCACCCCAGCCACCACAGCTGCCTCCTTCTCCTCCAAGGACTCTTAAAGGTACTGTCCCTTCTGAATCGAGCGCGGCCAGGGATCCACCATCTGTTCTGTTTTCTAAATTTTGGTGATCAGGGCCTGTAGCTTCCAGGGCCTCCTCTTACTTTATGATGGGTAGGCAGATAATCCAATATCCTCCTCCAATGTCCTCCAATATATCCTCGCCCTCTCTTTGTCTCTGTAATGCTCAGCCCCGCAACCGGCTGCCTTTAGACGCTGGTCTTCTCTTAGTAGGCTTAGTAGACTGTAACCTCTTATAACCTCTTGCAACCTCGGTGATTACTAGGTGATCCCGTACCCCTGTTACTCTTTTTTTTTCACCTCTCCATATATTTCTTTCCCCGTGAATTAAAATGGAGACGGTCGGCCTCTAAGGCGCTTTCGCGCCGCGCTTCCCAGTGGCCGCTCACCCGCTGGAGTCCAGAAGGGCTTGGCGAGCCCCCTGATGGGGGCAAACGCTATCCTCCTGGCCCCGTGGGTGTCGCTTGGACAACTGACCTCTGTCCCGTCAGTTTGGGGTCGCAATCTCCCCTGCCTTAACGTGGGAAAGCTCAGTTCTTTCTGAGGGTTCTCCGGAGCCTCAGAATACTGCTGCGGCCGCCATTTTGCCTCCACCTGGAAGTCCAGGAATGAACTTTCTGTAGTAGTTGGCAAAGCCCAGGAATCTTTGAATGTCTTTCTTGCTGGCCGGAGCCGTCCAGTCAGCCACAGCTTGGACCTTGGTGTCATCCATGGCAATGCCCGTAGGAGAGATATGGTAGCCCAGAAAGTCCACCTCACGCAGATCAAAAGCACATTTCTCCAGCTTGGCATAGAGCCCATGGGCTCTCAGTCTCTGGAGCACTTCCTTGACATGGAGGTCGTGGGTCGCCTGATCCGGAGAAAAATCAGCAGGTCGTCAAGATAGACTGCCAGATAACGATCCAACAGGTCCCGGAAAATGTCATTCATGAAATGTTGGAAACAGGCTGGGGCGTTGCACAAACCGAATCCCATCACCAGGTATTCGAAACTTCCCCACTTGGTCTGGAAGGCCGTCTTCCATTCGTCGCCCTGACGAATCCGTACCAGATTGTAAGCACCCCTCAAGTCCAGTTTAGTGAACACCTTGGCTCCCCGCATCCGCTCAACAGCTCGGGGATCAGGGTAGGGGTAGCGGTTCGAATCGTGATCTTGTTGAGCTCCCGATAGTCATTACAGAGCCGCAGTTCCCCCGATTTCTTCTTGACAAAAAGAATGGGCGCCCCGGCCGGGGACTGAGAAGGCCGAATGAAGCCCTTCTGCAGATTCTCATCCAGGAACTCTTGGAGAGCCTGTTGCTCTGGTTCCGAGAGAGGGTAGAGTCTCCCCCGCGGGATAGGGGCTCCCGGTTCCAATTCAATGGCACAATCATAGGGCCGGTGCGGAGGCAAGCGTTCCGCCTCCTTCTCTCACTGAACACATCCCAAAAACCGGCATACTTTTTGGGCAACGTGGCAACGTTTTCCACCTCCTGAGCCTGGCAAGCCCGGGCCGTCATGCAGTGGCTCTGGCAATGGTCGGAAGAAAAAATTAACTGTCTCTTGGCCCAGGAGATCTGTGGATCATGGAGTGAGAGCCACACAATGCCCAGGACGATAGGGAAATCTGGTAACTTGGTCAAAAGAAAGGAAATGTCCTCTTTATGGGAACTGGTCCACATCTTGGTAGGGGCTGTATAGTGAGTCACAGCCCCAGTTTTTAAAGTTCTCCCATCAATAGTCTGCACACCCTTGGGCTCTTGGAGTTCAAGAAATTGTAATCCAGCAGACTTGGCATAGTCTGCATCGATGAAGTTATTGGTAGCCCCTGAGTCGATCATGGCATGGACCATCATCGGCCCCTTCTCTGGCGACCACAGGCTGACCATCACTAAGAACAATTGTCCAGTCTTGGGTTCAGGGGGAAGATGAGCGACGTTGGCCGAGTGAGCGAACCCTCTTACACCCGGCCGGGCCCTTCCCCTGTCGCCTGGATTGCTTCTTCGGCCTCTGGGGCCCCTCCGAGGGCGGCTGAAGCTCGAGGAGTCTTCCCCCGCGGCTTCTGGGGGCATTCTCTAGAAAAATGTCCAGCTCCTCCGCAATACCAGCACAGATTTAGGCGTTGACGGCATGCTTTTTCTGCCGAATCCACCTTAGGGCGCACCGTCCCAAGTTGCATGGGCTCCGGGTCATCCATGGGTTAGGGAGTCGGGGCAAACTGCCGGGGCAAGAACTGGCTGGCCCCCGACTCCTTCCTCACCACCGGCTTTTCTACCGCCCCTTTGTCCCAACGCCTCCGGGTCTGCAATCCCGCTTCCACTCGTAAGCTCAAGGTGATTGCCGCCTCCAGGTCCGCGGGACGGCCATGCCCTCTCAGCATCTCCTGTTGCATCTCTGATGACAACCCTTTGATGTACTGGTAACGGAGGGCAGAGGGGTTCCAATCCACCTGGGCAGCCAGCACACGGAAACGCGAAATATACTGGGACAAGAACATGTCCCTCATCGATAGCCGGTCCAAATCCCGCTCGGCTAACTCCGCATTCACTGGGGCTCCCCAAGTCGCCTTGATGGCGTTTAGAAAGTCTCTCAACGTGGCCACCTGGGGGGATCTGGCCCGGAGCAACGTAGTCGCCCACGCTGCTGCCGTCCCTTCCAACAAGTTGTAGACAAAGCCCACCTGGGCCCGATCGTTGGCAAACTCGTTGGGCCGCAGCTCCAGGTACATTTCCACTTGGCCGAGGAACACCTCGACTTGAGCCGGATTGCCTCCGAATCGTGCAGGCGCGGATACTCCGGGGTGCCGTCCGGCCCTGGTCCTTAGCTCCCCCAGTTCTTGCTGCATCTTGGCCACTTGGGCATCCGACGGCCGAGTCATGGCGGCCACGTTCGTTGGGCGCTTCTTGCGGCGTCCCGTGATGTGATAAGGGGTTCTTGGAGTGCTTCGGCCAACTGTCACGATACACAGACTTGACCGGCCCCTTAATCACACACACAGAGACGGACTGAAGGCTAACTACTTTATTGAGTATAAAAACAGTTCAAAAGGAATATTGTCCATAAAATAGCAAAAGCAATCCAAAGGCAGTAAGCAATCAATTGTCCAAAAGCAGCTTGATGAATAATCCAAAAGGCTTAGCAAAGCTCCGCACAGCAATGCGGATTCAGGAACAAGCAAGGTACGAGAAACAAGGCAAGACTTGGTGGCCACTAGCCAGCTTAGCTCCGTGGACCCACTTCGCTACACGTCTACTCAGAAGAGACGTGGCGAAAGCACTGGGGATTAGTTCCCACGGATCCTATACTTAATCTTTCGGCCGAGGTCCCCCGACGCTCTAGGCTTCGTCGTCTCAATCTCTGCTGACGGACCTCGGCCTGTCTAGGCTGCGGTACCATCCCCTTCTGCTGGACTCAATGCTACTTCTCCTATCAAAGGTTCGGCCTTGTCTCCCAGCACCTGGGTCCCTATCTCCATGAGAGCTCTCCTCCCTAGAATCTTCCCAGCCGCTTTCTTCCATGTTTTCACTCAGAAGCTCCTGTGAGCCTCTCCCACCTGGGTGTTCATAACTTTCGCTATCACTGCTTTCCATTTGCACCTGGTTATCATCTATGTCTGCATAAGGGTCAAACCAACTTTCATCCCAAGCCAAGCTTTCAGTGGGGGAGAGAGGCCCAGTGATAGGAAACGCTCCTTCAGGTAACCCTTCCAAATCCTCTTCAGAATCTATCTCTGCCGGTGCAGGCCCTAATGCTAATGGAACCCCCGGTGCTGTTCCCTGGCCCCCAGGCACAAACGAGAACTGCTGTGCTACACTAATAAACAATGTCAAAGCCGGGAATACTCAACCAGCGCCCTATAAAAATATCCCACACCCCATGCCCTCCTCCCCTAAGTAAAAGTCCTTCTCACCTCCTCCTGCTGCCATTTTCCAAAGGGACAATGGAGCTGGAAGGACATCATCTGCAGCTGGGTCCCAGCGTCTGCAGCAGGGGGGGGTGGGGGCAATGGCCGGCCCCGGTTTCTTCCTCGTTCCTCCTCCTCACCTCATGCCGTCATTCTTAAGGGCAGTAGGACTGGAATGGCTGCAGCTGAGTCCTAGCAATTGCAGCGGGACAGTGGGGGAATGGCTGGCCACGGTCTCTTCCTCCTCCTCGCCTCATGCCACCGTTCTTAAGGGCGGCCCCAGTCTCTTCCTGATTTTCAAGATTTATTTACCACAACCTGCAAATAAAACTAGTTTTAGGGACTTACAAAAATGTAATATAAAATTTTATACAATAAAGCAATAGAATAAATTAATGCAAAGAAAGTACTAATCAAAATATGCAGTCGTAAAACACCATACATAAAACTGATTGCAGGGAACAAGAAAGATGCAATGTCGCAACAACAAATTTGTCCAATTGTTTTTACAATGCTCAGCTTTCCAACAATACAGAAAAAGGAAGCTCCTAATAATTTAAAATTAAAAAATAGAGGGAACAAATGACAGATAAACAATCTTGGTATGGAGTTTTTCGGGGACATATTAACCAATAAGAAAACCCAAGTCCTGATATCCCTTTACAAATCACAGATTTAATACCTTAAGCAGATTGTTGATTTGGCCTCCATAAAAGTATTATATCTTATGTAGGCATCCAGTGAGAAACCATATATGGTATTCTTCTGGTTTGGTTTTGTAGTTTCAGTCTGGCAATATTTTTGACTAATATTGTTGCCATGTCATGTTTGTTTTTATTATAATCTTATTATTGAGCTCTTAGTAAATTGTACACGGCCCAGAAAACTTAGGGAAATGTTTAGGGAAAAGATTTGATGTGCAATAAACTGACTATAAAACAAGGAACAATAAATTAACTAAACAAAGTAACCAAATTGAAAACATTTGACATTAGGTCAGTAATGGGATCTCTACTTCAACATTTGATACTACTTCATAGTGTTGCCCCAGCATTGAATAGAAGCAAAATGGGGGGGGGGGATGTACCACCTTCTTCATCAACCCTAATACCTTGTGCTCACTAGGGAGGATGTTTTTCAGTTATTTAGAATTCCCTCGCTGAAAGTCACGAGGAGAAATTAACTAGACCAGAATTAATGGTAGGCTTAACTAAGGAATAAGCTTAGCCAAGGGTTCTGTTATCCTGATGGGATCAGGATAACATAACAGTTTCTTGGAGTCCTCGTGAACAAGTTAAACATGAGCCAACAATGTGATGCAGTGGCAAAAAAGCCAATGGGATTTTGGCCTGCATCAATAGGAGTATAGTGTCTAGATCAAGGGAAGTCATGCTACCCCTCTATTCTGCTTTGGTTAGATCACACCTGGAATACTATGCCCAATTCTGGGCACCACAATTGAAGGGAGATGTTGACAAGCTGGAATGTG